>CM052803.1:31343079-31780127 GCA_028533885.1 Nasua narica
TTTGTATGTCTTCTTTGGAGAAGTGTCTGTTCATGTCTTCTGCCCATTTTTTGATGTGATTATCTGTTTTGTGAGTGTTGAGTTTGAGGAGTTCTTTATAGATCTTAGATATCAGACCTTTGTCTGTAGTGAAAAAGACTAATCTTCTAACCCTAACATAACATAGTCTTCTCAATCCAGCTCCTACCTATCTCCTTGGCTTTGTCACTAAGATGACTAATACACTATTACTATTAAGATTTTATTTATTTTATTTTTTATTATTTTTAAAAGATTTTTTTTTTGAGAGAGAGAGAGCAAGAATGAGTAGGGTGAAGGGCAGAGGGAGGGGGAGAAGCAGACTCCCCACTAAGTGGGGAGCCTGATGTAGAGCTCAATCTCAGGACCCTGAGATCATGAACTAAGCTAGGGGCAGATGCTTAACCAACTGAGCCATCGAGGTGTCCTGATATATTTTTTTAAGATTTTATTATTTATTTGTCAGAGAGAGAGAGTGTGCACACAAGCAGGGGTAGTGGCAGGCAGTGGGAGAAGTAGGCTCCAGGTTAAGAAAGGAGCCTAATGTGGGACTCTATCCCAGGACCCTGGGATCATGACCTGAGCCAAAGGCAGACGCTTAATAACTGAGCCACCCAGGCATCCCCCAATATTTTATTTTTTAAGAGCAGTTTTAGATTCATAGCAAAATTGAGAAGAAGGTACAGAGATTTTTCATATTACTCCTACCCTCACTCATGCAAACCTTCCCTCATTGTCAACATCCCCCACCAAAGTAGTAAGTTTTTTACAAGTGACCAACCTACCTTGACACATCACAATCATCTCAGGTCCATAGTTTACATTAGAGCCCAAATTTTTCTTTGGACAAATGTATAATGAGAAAAACTGCAATTATAGTATAGAGAGTAGTTCTACTACCTTAAAAATACTCTGCTCTGTCTATTCCTCCCTCCTCACCTCCTTATCCCTGGCAACCCCTGATCTTACTCTTCCCCAAGTTTTTCCTTTTCCAGCATGTCATACAGTTGAAATCACATAGATTGGCTTCTTTCACTTAGGTATATCCCTTTATGTTTCCTTCGTGTCTTTTCATGGCCTTATAGCTCATTTCTTTTAATTTTGTGTTCTTTTTAGTTTTGTGTGGTAATTCTGTAGAGAGAGATTCATGCTATACAGTAGGGGTGCCATGATTTCACTTTCTTTGAAACTGGTGATGAAGGACTTTGAAAGTACCAATCTAGTGAACTTGATGGATATACGAAAAAACCCTCAAAATTAAAAATGTTTTCTTTAAGAAATGCACAACTGAGAAAAGGACTTTTGAACAGGGTACAAAAATAAAACTTAGTAGAGAAAGAAAAAATAATATACTACAATACACATGCACTCAGCAATCATACCAGCAGTATCACTGTCCTTGGCATTTTGCTTCCCCACCAGCAGCCTCTAAGAATAAACAATAAGAAAGAACAGCTTGTTCATCTCTTCATATGCTGCCCCAAACATATGTTATCAAAACTTTCCCTTTTTAAAAATATCATTAAAAGCATTAAAGATAAATCAGGCCTTTGTGGGTTTAATTATTCAGGATATTGCATTTTAATTATTTATTAATATTCTGCCTTTGACAAACATTTCCAGAGAATTGGGGACGTTATAATAAAAAGATTAATTGACTCCATTAATATTCCAGAATGAGCCTAGTTTATGCATCAACTGGGCCAAGCACATCCATCTTCTCTGAAGAGAACCCAAGACTAGCTTTGTAACCTTGGGGAAACTATACGACATCTTTAAGCCTTCATTTCCTCATCCGTGAAACAGAGATAGCAATGTCTTTAACATTAGATTCACATAAGGATTAATGGAATGAAGTATAATAAAGAGGTGGCAAAATGCCTTAAACATAGAGCATTCAAAAAATATTTATCAATATCCAGTGTTATTTCCAGTTACAGAGACAAGGTACCACATATTTTTATATTGATGGAAAGGGTCATGGAGTGCCCTGGGAGGGTGTGGAAATTTGAACTGCCTTTTGGAGGATAATGTAATATGGTCCAAGTAGATAAGGCACTCCAAGGACTAGGAACAACATCAGCACAAAGCTATGTTTAAATCCTATCTCTTCTGTGATTCACTTACTGTTGGGCACCACCCAAAACTACATTCTATAATTTCATGAATTAGGAAAATTCAAACCAATAATTAGAACCCAGAAGATGTTGTTGGAACTTCCCACCAGGGTGTAAAAATCTAATCACCCCAAATAAGGCATTACACACAAACATGTACAGTCTTAAGAGCAAAGTACATTCTCAAGAAGAGCCCTCCAATGTGATCTTGTCTCAAGCTCTTTTTCTTTTTAGACATATAATGTATCATTTGCCCCAGCAGTACAGGTCTGTGAATCATCAGGCTTACACATTTCACAGCACTCACCATAACACTTGTTCCAAGTTCTTAAGAGATAGCAGGAAGGATAACAATCTCTGCCACCTTGGCTATGCCTTTGATATTCTTAAATTTAGAAGGAAGAAATCTCTGAACCTAGCATGAATTATTAACAGTAGTATGGGGTGTGCTGCTTTTGTTGTTGATGATGTACTGTTTGTCAGTTTCCCCAGAGTAACTAAGACCAATGCTCCACAGATAAAGGAAAATAGGTAAATAACATCTGTGAAATGTTTATTTTTTTAATAAGTACCACTGAGTTCACTTTATAGGCATCATCTTACTTTTGGTTCACAACAGGTCTGTGGGAATAATAGTACAAACATGTTTAAGGAAAAAAAAAAAAGAAGGAAAAACCAACTGGTCAAAGTCACATAAAGGGTGTTAATTGTGTGCTACTAAAAATTCATCTCCTTATCCATTCTTCTATGATGCTACTATAATTGTTCTAAGTTGCATATTAACCTACCTATGCCAATTAATTATAGCATTTTAGTTTGGCAGGCTCTGCCTTTGGAATCCAAGCATTCCAAAATCCAAACATTCAATAATTCAAATAATTATAATACCATATATTCCTTTATAAAAGCAAGATCACTATGAAACAGTGGTACCTATGTTTAAAAACCCCCTGGATCTATCCCCCCAAATCAGAATTTGACTAATATTCCAAATCTTACGTTACTGGTATAAATCCATTTTCCAACCGGTACAGCATGTGGGGTAGGCACAAACCAAAATAAAAAAAGGTCTGCATTTTAGTTCTGTTACTAGTAAACTAAATAATACAGGGGAATGATTTTATTTGTATTATCCTCAATCCCCTTATGAGGAAATAGGAATATTTAATGTACCTACCACATAGAATTATTGTTTTTCCCACTAGCCTACCACTCACAGTTCAGAAACAATTTTACATTTTCCAATGTATTCCATAATAAATAATTATATAGTAACTATTTGTACATCATTACATTTGCCATTATTATCCTCATCGTTTTATGATTATCTGTTGCTTTATTCACCTCCTGTGGCTCCCGTGATCAAGAAAAGATCATCAAAAAAAAAAAAAAAGAAAAGATCATCAATATTAAAAAAAAAAGGGACAACATGTATAAAAAAAGTCAGCTCTCAGAAACCTCAAGTATGCATTTATAAATTACTTTTATTAAATGGAACCAAAGTCTGTTTTCTGATTGAGCTGAGGAGATTATTTAGACAATAAGATACTTTCAGGATCTTATTGAAAGAGAGAGAAAGAGATGGAGAGAGAGAAAGAAGTAATATAGAGAAAAAGAGAAAAAAGGAGAAAGAAATAAAGACAGAAAAGATGGTAGTTTCTACTATACCCCCTCTTTAGATCATGATCATGCTAATTACTGGAGACTGATAGCTTCAGGGAAATTGATACACCATCTACAACTCAGCTTTCTTGCATAATTAGCTCTTACTTGCATTATAATGCTCTACTTTTAACTCTGCTTTTCTCTAATTCAAATAGGAAGGAGAGAGACTTGTAAATTGTAAATGACTGTATCCCCTTAATAACTTAGACTTCACTGGGAAAACGTGAGAGCATAAATTAACAAGACACTTGTAAACAATAGTCTTATTGGTTCAGTAGTTATTGGAATGTTTTCCTGGGATATTTTTTTTCTCCCTAAATATGTTTAATTTTTCAGTGTCACAAGATTGATTGTTCATGCACCACACCCAGTGCTCCATGCAATACGTGCCCTTCTCAATTTTTAAAAGGATTTTAGTTAGCCATGAAACAGCTTGTTTAGAATTGTACCGGTGTCAAAAGAGGGAAATGAACAATACTTAAGTAGAAAGGGATTTTTGCTAACTCAGCTCCCAGAAGAATCAATGCTGTATCATAACTCCCCCCCTTGTTGAAATAGTGTGGTTTAAAATATAAAGATTCTATTCTTCTTTGGGAAAAAGCAATGTTTAAATTTTCCACCTGACATGTTATAGTGTTATATTTCATGTCAGGTTGTTTCAGCCATGGCAAATGATAGGAAACCTCAGTGATACAATGATACAAATTCTGCTGCTCACATTGAGTTATCTTAGTGAAACATATCAGCTTGAAAACATACATGGGGAAGGTGTACAATTCTGAAAACCAGAGATAATACCCAGGGGTCCCAGAAAGTGATGTTCATCATTTATTTTGGATGCAGGGACAAGGTAACAAAGCAAGATAGTAATACTATTTATCCAGCTTCATAAAATTAAGACAACAGACTTTTTTTTTTAACTCAGTAGATAGATAAACCAAAAAATAGCCAAATAGAACCAGTTGAATATAAATTAATAATTCTAAAAAATAACAAGAGGGCTAATATTTATCTCATACCTACAGGGTGTCAGAATCTTTTCAATATATTATTTAATAGCCATAATTTTCATGGTGTAGGCAGTATTATTTTCAATTTCAATTTTTTATTTCTTTTCTATATCTTTCCCAAAAACCAAGTGAAAAATAAACTGAAGTTCAGCATATTTAACTAAATTGCCCACCCTTGTCTTTTTCAGTCATCCAAACACCACAGAATTTTTTTTTTTTTGGCCTAACTTTGAGTCAAGAGCCAAATAATGTCAGTTTTTCTGTTGTCACCAACACTCCCCTATTTCAGGCTTTTATTCCTCTGGCTTAAAGTTTTATAGTTATTTTTTAAATGATTTTCTCAAATTCAGCTCCTTGCTAAAGCCTTCCATACACTGAAGACTTGTTTTTATTATCTTTAAGTATAGTATCAATCACTCATTCCTCTTCTAAGAAAAATGGAATTCATTGGAATTATTCATTGGAATTATTTCCAGTTTTTAAATGCCATCTGAGCAACCAATAGTTGCTGGCTCAGTCTCTCTCAATTTCCCACTGAAGTAATGAGAAACCTATAGAAATCCCAAACTCTCTTTCAGACAACCAAAGAACTCTGATAAACAGTTCTGGAAACTGGTAAATGTAGATGTAAGCTAGGCCTCACAGCATACATGGTTTAATATAAGGTCAGAAAACCAAAGAGATTCTGTTATAAAACATCAGTGTCAAAGTGATTTAAATCGACAGGAACTCCGGATACAAATAAATCGTCTTCAGCCAATTCCAGAAATACAGGACATGTTTCATGGCAGAGGTGAGGGGGACAGAAAAAAAAAAAAAAAAGACAGACAGAGAGACAGAGAAACAGAGAGACAGAGAGGTTCAGATCAGAAAGAGTCCCTGAAATACCCATATGCAAAAGCTGACTCCATTAAAGAAGGTCATGGTTACATATTACAGCTGCTAAGCCAATTCTGCAAGGAAAAATACCCTTACTATATTGAACATTAGGTTTACTTATTGCCAGAAAATATTAAGACTGAAAATGACAAGAAGTGGAACCAGACTAAGAAATTGCAGCTCCTATTTGCTATGCAACAAATCACAGAAATCCACCAGCCTGATAAGTTAGGGGATCCTTCTATCTCTTTACTGATGTTTCTTATCTCGGTTTAGAGATGCCGTATTTATCAACTCGTCAATCACCTTCTGCCACTGCATATGAATTTTCAGCTAAGACGGCCTGAAGGTTCTTCCTTTCTCATCCATATCAGGATCTCAATTAGTATCTCTACTCCCAGATGAGAAAATGCAGAAAACCAATGGCTAGTAAGCAGAAACTACAGGGGCAGGGTGTAGATAGAGGGAAGACAAGAAGGCTTCTGGTAGGCATACATGCACGAGACTGTTGCCGTCAGACATTCTATCTACCAGATTGTCTGAAAACCTGACATTCAGAGTAAGGCTAATAGGTCTAAAGTAGATTTAAACAGGAGCTGTACAGGAATTGGGCTCATAGCTCTCTACTACCTACTCCAGCTACAGAAATCCACGGGCATTCCTTATAACAGGATGGTTGGCAAACTCCAACTAATAGGCCTCCCTTAGGTGTAGAAGCAAAATGAAAGTAAAATAAATCTATCCATCTATCTTTATATCTCAAAAGAAATACATTGTAGAGTAATGGAAAGGTGTATCATTTAGACATTGCCTAATTATAAATTAGACATTTAGACATTGTCTTATTATAAATTAGACATTTAGACATTGCCTTATAACTTAACGTTGTTCGGGAAGTTCTCTTTTTATGGTTAGTACAAGATATGAATCACTTTAAAACTAAGTCACAGTAAAAAAATAAGTACACAGTAATATATTCAGTAGGATTCTGACTCTATCCATGTCAAAATGTGTGTGCATAAGGGAGGTGTATATTCATGTCTAACTGGGAGGAAATGTATGAATTATGTAATTACAGTATCTGAGGAATGGATTTTGGATGACTTTCACGTTCTCTTACCTACTTATCTATGGTTTTAAATTTCTTACAGTTGTCACATTTTTTCTTTGTAATAAAAATGTAATAAAGATTTAAAAATAAATGAATAAAATAGAGTAGCACATAGAAAGCTCCTTATGGGCTACTTCCAAATGTTCTATTTCTATTTAGCTTTCAAGGCTTTCCATATTTTTATTCTAATTGTCACTTCAGTCTTACTTTCATTATTCTCTTAAAAACATGCCAAACCAAGTTCATTTTGGCTAAAAGCCTTTAGCCAGGGCACGGTAAACTTTCACAAAAGAAAGGAAAAAAATAAGCAATTTTACATTGTTTTTATAGTCAGACAACTTATATTCAGTATTACCTCAGAGAGACTCTATTTTTCTATATATGACTTGACCTGCCCATCTCCTTATCCTTATCAAAAGGTTTATTTTTATTTAACTATTTCATGTTAAGGGAAAAGTTTATCTTAGAATCGTCTAGTGATTTCTTTTTATCCATCAGTATCTGTATATAAACTCCTTCTTCCCATCATATATTCCAGACCATATGATCCACTAACCATAAGCTTTCTAGATATCCCCTATGATTTTCTTCTATCTTGGTTTCATTTGTTCTCTCCATCTGATAGCACTTGTATAAAGCAGCCAGGTTGTCCCCATCAGTTAGAGATCACCACCCTCCTGTGACATCCTAGGACACTTAACCCATCAACTTTTTGCAGTTACTTTTCTCCACTGCACTGCTGTTTAACAATACACTTTTGGAGGGCAAGAGGCTACCTTTCTGTGTTTTCTGTTTTGCACATAGCTGGCAATACATTATCGATGAATATCCATTAAAAAAGGTACAATCAAGTTTCATAATTGAAATGTGGTCCTTTGGAAATGTGCCAGGGAGCACAGATTAAGCGTCTGACTCAAGAAAATGGGGCTGCAGAGACCCAGGAAGAAAAGGAGACAGGGCACCAACACTTTTACCTTCTTCACAGTTTTGCCTTAGGCTCAACCCAAGGTAACACGAATGGTAGAGACAGGACTCTGAAATTGCAATCGATCCCTAACACACTAACTGGAAATTATTCCATTCACTGCAAATAATGAGAAGGAATTGCTAGAGCCAAACCAAAGCTAAGTTATTTCCTTTTCCTAGAAATAAAGTAACCAAGAGTTATGATAGTAACAGCAACAGAATAGAGGGGAAAAGGCATTTCCTTTTCCATGTCCAAACGCATTCTTCTCTTTGCTATAAAAGGAGATGTAGATGACACCTTGCTGAAAGCTGTGTAAAAAATACACGTGATTTCTTTCAAATAGATACACAGGTGCATTATGCATACACACATTCTCCCTTGTCTATAGTACACCTCTGCAACAACTCAGTAGTAGGACTTGAGATTATAGAGACAAAAAAGCAGAGATGTCATCAGGTCTGAACTTCCACCTGTGCATCAGGCTAAGCCACATCAGAGCATGTGATCTTTCAGCTACTGCTATGTTACTATGAGCGTTGAGTATTAGGTCATTCCTACCTGACTACAAGTTTCTCAAGGGAAGCCCTATGTCCATTTTATCTCCATGTCTTAAAGCCCTACCTTGGGAAATAGGTAGGGCTACCACTACTTCTTAGTGGTAGAATGAGTGAATACAATATTGAGCCATTCTAATAAACCAAAAGTTTTATTCTGCCTGTATTGTAGGTGAAATGTTCCATTCTATCTATTTCACTCAGAATCATGTTTTACTCTAAAAACACAAAGCAATAGGGTGACATGTCTTTAGATTATTGACTGCAGCTGTCGAGAATTCTGTTTGGCTTCTGACACTCCTTGTGGTTCTTTAATGGCACATTTTCATGATCTCCTTGAACTTCTCTTCTTACGATTAATTCCACTTGGTCAACACCTCTTTCTCATTGATGGATCCTGGGAGTAACAGATCCTAGGTTATCAAATTTAGGTTGCTTACTTCAGTACAAATCAGTTCCTGACTTGAGGATGAAGCCTACTTTTAAAAATACAGTTTTGTAGATTCTAACTTTGGAGATGGTTTCATTACATTAGGTAAGAGTTCAAGTAGTGACATTTCAAAATTTTTCCAGTTGGCAATATTTCAATAGTTTAGTTAACTTCTTGAGCAGCAGGAGGCATTTATTCACAGCAATACAAGATTTGCCCAAGGAAATATCTCTATGCAGAAACGCTGGCATGAGCAAGGAAGGCGTAAGCCCAGGAATATAATGGGCAGAAGTTACAATTTACCAATAAAGATGGAAATGTTCAATATCATTACTCAAATTGCACTGCACATACTCTAGTATTACTAGAGGGAATTTAGGGGTAGTAAAAACTGTACTTATTTAGCACTGATTCAAGTAAGAAAAGTTTCTTCTTTTGACTGCCTTTGCATCAAGGAGAAAGTTTTAATTCTCTGATATTTGCTAATTTCCACTTGAAACAATGACAAAAAAAAAACAAAACCCTGTCTCAGTTTCGCAGCCTTGGGACCAATGAGGTGTTATTAGAATTTAATAGTATTCTTCTATTTCCTTAGGTTTATTTTCATCTTGTCTGTATGGCAAATGATACTACTAGTTCCATGTAAAATGCCAATATATCCAAACTTGTTTAGTTTTGCACATGAATAAAATATGTTAAGAACACTAAAGTATCAAGTCAACTTAGCAAATGACACTTGGTTGTGACAAAAGCATGGACATGGCAAGAAATGACTGATTTGGAAAATTGGATCAGCAAGGGATAAAAATTTCAAGTAATCAATCTCCCAGAAATATATTTCTGATTGATTAGGACTGGAAAGAAAATAGTCAAGGGCAAAAAACTTAAGTGGTATCATATTTCTTAAGAAAAACATCCTTTGAAGTTTATCGCAGAACAGTTGGGGCAAGTTGATCAAGAAAATTAGGGAAGAATGAATGAGAAAATGGATTATCTTAGACCCAATGAAATCCCCTGTGTGTAGCACACCAACATATTAGAATTATCCAGAGAATCAGAACTAACTAACATTCATTCATTCATTCAGTTTAAGGAATTGGCTTATCTGATTATGAAAGCTGACAAGTCTCCAGATTTGCAATTACCAAGTTGCAGACCCAGGGAGAGTGGATGATGTAAAGGTCTAGTCCAAAGGCCAGCAGGCTCCAGACCCACAAAGAGCTGATGTTTCAGTCTGACTTGAAAGCAGGAAAAAAAAAATGTCCTATCTTGAAGACAACAAGGCCAAGAGAGTCCCTCTTTATGCATCTGTGAAGGTCAGCCTGTTTATCTTTTTCAGGCCTTCAACTAGTTAGATAAGACCCACCCACTTTAGAGGCAACAACCTGCTTTATTCAGTTTTCCAATTCAAATGGTAATCTTATCTAGAAATACCCTTATGATAGCATTGGATAACAGATAACATTTGACCAAATGCCTGAGCACTCCATGACCTTGTCAAGTTGATATAAAAAATTAACCATCGTAATAAATATTCATGCAATATAGCCATAGAATGTAAATTATAGGTTCTATCCACTGCAATGCTTATCACAGGCTTGGTACCTAAGAATTGGTGGTTTCTTTCTTCCTTCCTTCCAAGATTTTATTTGACACAGAGAGAGTGCCCAAATAGGGGAAACAGCAGGCAGAGGGAGAGTGGGAGGCAGAAGGTGGCTGTCTGCTGAGCAGGGAACCCGATACAGGGCTCAATCCCAGGACCCTGGGATCATGACCTGAGTCAAAGGCAGACACTTAACTGACTAAAACACCCAGGCAACCCAGAATCAGTAGTTTTATTCCCTGATTTTTAATCTTTCTTTCTCTTACATATTGCTTGACATATGTTGTAAGTTCAAGGCATGTTTGCTGAATAGGATGGCAAATCTCCCAAGCTTGCTAATTTCTTACTGTGTGCTTGAGATATTTCCTTGCTGCCACCATCACCTATATTCCTCCTAGTTTATGTCTGCTTTCTCTCTGCCTTCAGATGTGCCACTCACTGCATGCTACCTTTCTGTACAGCCCAGTCTGTGGCAGAGTCTCCTCAGAAGCTCTACAAAGAAACTTGTGGCCTTAGTAGAACAAGTTTGAAAGGGAGACATTTATTTAGGTCCTAAATTTTTGAATCATTGAGAATTACATTCACAAGCAGAAATCAACCAACAAGGATATGGTCACATTTACAAGGTTTGCCTGCAATTGGAAGGCTTTGTGTTAAGTCAAAACAGAAAAGAATTATAGTAAGTATCAACCAAAAGTGATTTTTTTTTTATACAAAGCAAGATGACTGTCAGTAAAGTGGTTTTACATTTGAATTTCCAGAACAGAGAAGAAATTGAGAGATGGCATTTGTGGTAAGGTCATAATAGACAGCAGCCTGGCTTTTAAAAGGACCAAGGCGGGTGCCTCGGTGGCTCAGTTGGTTGAACAGCTGCCTTCGGCTCAGGTCACGATCCTTGAGTTCCAGGATCGAGTCCCACATCAGGCTCCCCAGCTCCACAGGGAGTCTGCTTCTTCCTCTGACCTTCTCTCCTCTCATGCTCTCTCTCACTTTCTCTGTCTCTCAAATAAATAATAAAATCTTTTTAAAAATAAATAAATAAATAAAAGGACCAAGGCTGTGGGTGGCAAATATATCTGAAGCCATAACTTAATTACTGAAGAATTAGTAATTTTCCCTTAACTTTTCTAAGCATCTGTTACCACAACTATAAAATGAGCATGACGATACCTTTCTCTTGTCATTCTTCTGGTGACAAAATAATATTGTTACTTAAAATGACAAGCCACTAGCACGCGTTCATGCTATATTTCCTCCCTTACTTAAAAGAAAGAAATCAAGGAAGCATCTGGGCATCTCAGTTGGTCAAGCATCTGACTCTCGATTTTGGCTCAGGTCAAGGTCTCAGGGTCATAAAACTGAACCCTACACTGGGCTCTCTTCTCCCTCTTCCTCTGCCCCTCCCCCTTCCTTGTTCTCTTTCCCTGTCTTAAAAAAAAAAATCAAGAATGGTAACAATATCACAAACAACTGATGATTTATTGATTTGTTTTAGCCAGGCAAACTTATCAAAAAAGTGAACACATCCAAAAGTTTATATTCTTTCACCTCTAGAATGTTGGTTGGAATGGTAGAAGAATGCATGAATTAATTCTAATGAAAACAAAGAAAAAGGTATAGAAACATAAAATATGTAAGAGACTAAAATAGCTGATAGGTAATTCCCATTTTTTCCCTATTTTGTACCTTTTACAAACACTGTATGACAATGAATAAGAAATCTTAGAAAAGTTAAGTGAAGATTGTTCTTAGTATTGGGAAAACTATAATTCAAACAAGAAGGGAAATATATTCCATGGCGATGAACTCACGTTAGCACTGTGCTGAAAGAAGTTTGTCTTCAATTTTCACTTACAACCTTCCCAATGGCATGGTATGTGAATTATGTTACTATTTATTTAAATACCCAATTCATCAAAAAGACATTTGGACTGGAAAACTACATTTATGTCATGAAAGTATGAGGGGATAAAGTCTCATACAATTTTTTTTCCCCTCTTAAGTTATCCTTAGGTAAAACTTATACCTTGTACATTTCTTCCCTGATGTGTATTATTAAATGCTCTTCTCAGAGCAAAGAAATTTGGGATTGAAGTCCATAGAATGAATATACAAGATGGTCTATTTTCTTCTTTTAACCATTAAATTTGTATAGAGAGTACTTAGAGAAAAAAATTAACATTTAGTAACTATATAACTTTATGCAATCTCAGAAAAGTCTTTCGAAGACATTACTCATATTTTTAGTATCTGACTGCTCAGTATCACAAAATAAATAAGTGACAGGTAGGTATTTTTATTCCATCTGTTCTTAAAGTGTATTATATATTCCCACTCGAATGTAGCTTGTAGGTCTCTGGACATATGGAAATCTATAACAATATTTTAAAATAATATATTAAATATATGCTATTATAACTTGGAAATTCAGAGAGCAATGATTTCAAGCATCAGTAACACTCAACCAGAAAGTGTTAAAATCTATACTTTTTCCATGGTAAAATCACACATTTCTTCCTAAGAAATTCCATGATATTAAGTGAGGTTTTTCTTCTGATGTATAAAAGTTTCCAAGGGGCTAGTTCCCTTGGGGGTTTTAGTTAACTTTTATTTTTATTCCTGACATGAGTTTCAATAAATAATATAAGTGATTTTTAATACTAAGTCAATAGTTATGAAACCTAAACATCACTGAACAAATGCAGTGTTAGATGATGTCCATCACATGGCAAGGTTTCTAAGACTTGAATAATAGGACTATTCTTTATGGAGGAAAAAAAAAATCACACATATTGTGAGTTGATTTAAAAATTACTTAAATATATTAAAACATTATTTCAGATATAAAACTCTTACACTATAAAACATTAAAACTGAAACAGAATCATACATTAAAAATATGTTAAGGGAAAAAGTCATTAATATGAGAGTTGAGGCTGTGTGCAGCAGGTGTTCTAATGTTTCAGATAGAGTATGATAGCGGATAGTTTCCTTTGAATTTTGCATGACTATGCTACGGATATCATGTAATAGTCAGGTTTTATGCTATCATTTTATGTTCAAACTGCAGAGAAGTCTTCATTCTGAGAGAATGCAAAGATGTCAGTTTGTTGTCATTTAATGGGAACATACAATTTACATGCTATGTCTTACTTTGAAATTAATTTGAAAAAAATTAAATAATTTCAACATGGTACCCATAAATGTATAACATTAGAAATTAAAAACAAAATAGAGAGCATACATAGCAGTAATGGTTTCATAAGTAGTACCTAGTGTATCTTTATTAGGATTCTTGTATGCCAATATTTTCAGAAAAAAATCTCACCACTAAATGTCCATTTAATTTTCTGTTATCAATATTTTCCAAACTTTTAGTGTTTTAAATCATAAGGTATTTTTATTAACATACCCAGCAACATAGTTTGAGAAATGCTACATTAGGCTGTCAATTAATTTTAGGGAGCCCTTTTATATAATTATTTTTATTAAAATTCATTATTTTAAGTATCTTGTTCAGTTATAGTAAACACCAGGGATGAAATATATTAAGTGCACAAAGTATATAAAAACCAGTGGGAAACAATAAGAACACACATTTTCTTTTCCTCACTTCCTTTTTCTTTTTAAGAGAAAACAGCTTGTATTTAAACCAATAAGTAAACAGATTATCTTCATACTTTACTATTTAAGGTATAGTATATAGGTTTATCTGTAATCAATAAATTTAAAATAAATTTTGTCTAATTTGATACTTTCAAAAAGAAGTTTTTATAGAAATTATTTAAGTGTATTGGCAATTATGATCAAGGTAGAGAATTATATATACAACAGTGAAGTTCTATTTTAGTAAATGGTGCTTTAGTTCTGTGTGTTAAAAATAATTGAGGTAAGATATGAAGGACAAGGGAAAAATATAAATGTAAAATATAGTATTTAACAATGGGTACACCAGTAGGGAGGGGACAAGAAATGCTTATGACACATTATTAACACAGGGTGTTTGTGAAGTGTGAGATAATATCCACAGCAGAAGAAAGAGTGCAGATGTTCAAGAATGTCAAGAAAGGTCTTGATAGATATATGTCACACTAAAACTGTATGAAAAAACATGGCCAGTTGTGCCTTGAAGAGCATACAATCATGGCCAGGCCTCTACTAAATACTCTGCTGCTTAGGTTCCCTTATAGCTGAGGACTTACTTCTCTTATACCAGACCAGTTTCTGAACTTTAACTCAATGGACCAGTTCTCAAGTATTTCTTGAGATTCTTTTTAATTCATTGAGGCCAAAAGTCAAATTGGAACACACAATTTCCTCACTTGCATCAGTATCTTTTTCACTTCAAGTCTCAAAGTGTTATTATTGCTTCCACATTACACTCTTCTTCCTAAAAATGGATACTGAGCTATAACTAGTTTTCCATGCCAGGTGTCTTAACTACCTTAGATGGTTTATCTATTACTCTTTTTTTTTTTTTTTTAAATATTCTTGGGTTGGGGGTGGATTGTACCCATTCTGGCCCTGTTAGGATCTAACTCTGAGGATCAGAAGAGAGTATTAAACAATAGAAATCACTGATTTTGAAATCGTACATCCAAAGTTTTGATAAAGGTTAAAACTTAAATAAAAGGCATAGGGGGATGACAGGAGAAAATGCCTTCCTGGAAGTGATAATATAAATCTCAAAGCATTAGTGGAGACTGCATTGGTAAAAATAGAAAAAAAAGAACTTAGATCTATTTGTATTTTTCTGGAGAAGAGGAGGCATTTGGGTGTGCTATCAAATTCATGTGATCCTTACAAAAGCGGGCAATTGTGTGTGTCCTAGTCTATACCAGTCAAATGCAACTGTGCTAAATAATAATCAGAAGTGTTTCACCTAAATGTTATTAAGTATCTCCAAGTATATTGAAGTGTTAACTATTTTACATGCCACAATGTTATTTGGTAAAATTGTGTTTCTTCTCTCTTCCATTATCCCCCCAAAATAGTTCAGTTACTTCTACTTGCAAGATGCTCAAATAGTACATCCTGACATACATGGAGGTCTCTTTTAGGTCTCCTTTTTTTATTGTGGTAAGAATATTTAACATGAGATCTACCCTGAACAAAATTTAAAGTGTGAAATAAAATATTGTTAGCTATAGATACAATGTTGTACTTCAAGTCTCTATAGGTTACTCATCTTGCATAACTAAAACTGAAAAACTCTTTTATTTCTCCTCTCCCCACAGCCTGTTACGATTACCATTCTACTCTTTGCTTCTGTGAATTTGACTATTTCAGACACATCCTATACATGGGATCGTACAGTACTTGTCCTTCTTTGATTGGCTTATTTCACTTAACAGAATGTCCTCAAGATCCATCCATGTTGTTACATGTTGTATAATTTCTTATGTTTTAAGGCTGAATAATATTCCATTGGGTATGTATGTGTATATGCACATATAGAATATAGATATAGATATGTATCTCATATTTCCTTTTTCCAGTCATCTGTAGATGGATATTGAGATTGTTTCTATTTCTTGGCTATTTTGAATAATACTTCAATTAATATGGGAATCCAACTATATATAAATGATCAACAAGTATATGAAAAGACACTCAACATTACTCATCATTAGGGAAATGCAAATCAAAAGCACAAAGAGAGATCATCTCCTAACTGTCAGGATGGCTGTAAGAAAAAATAAAAAGACAACATAGCTGCCAAGAATATGAAAAAATTAGAATCCTTGTATACTGTTGACAGTAATATAAAATGATATAGCTGCTACAGCAATCAGTATGAAGCGTCCTCAAAAGATTAAAACCTACTATATGGGCCAGCAATCCCACTTCTGGATATTCATCTGAAAGAACTGAAATCAGGATCTCAAATAGGTAAGTTCCCTTCTTTCTTAGTACCTTATCATTAGATTTTTATCATCTCTATTTAGAGATTCATCATATACAAGTGAGCAGAGAAATGGCTGCTTTCTTTCTCTCTAATTTCTCTCTTTGAATAATGTCCTTCTACTTAGAGGGTGGGAAACAAGAAATGAGTGTGCAGAAAAAGGAAGAAATTGGACTGTGAAAGACAAAAATCACATTCCACTTCTCTCCCAATTTACTGCATTGTAGGTAGTAGTTCACACTCAGAAATCATGCCAGAGGCCAGACAAATTACGAGAGGAGATCCATTCATCAAGCTATTAAATAGAAGCAAAAGTTTTACCAAAATCATAAGCACACTTTACTTCACTTCTGTTTCCTGGATTCTCACGCCTACCTTGAAACTTTTTTTATGAACTCAAGCTCTTGCATCTCTTTTCATAGAGAATAGGGTTTCCTTATAGTACATAAAAACTCAATAAGTTCAGAAAGGGAGAAACCAAGGCAAGATTTCTCACCACTCACCTATCAGAATAAGTCTCTTTTCTTTTTAAAATTTCTAAAGGCTCAACAGACATTGCAACTGTCAGACTCCCATTAGACAAATTGGCCATAATGTAAATAAACAGTCTTTCACCTTTGAAATTCTAACACTCAGCAGAAACAAACTTTAAAAGCCACAAAAGGAAAAGCTGCCTTGAATTAATGATGAGGTCTTCCAACATATAAATAAAATCATGTTTAGATGTGGAGTACTTCCTCATACAGCATGCAGATGAAATCAGATTTAAGACTACAAATCAAAAACAAAACAAAAAAGCCCACATGCACAAAACAAAAAAAGACTACAAATCTGAAATATGCAACGTCCTTAGGAACACCTGGCTCAGATGTTTTTATATTCCTTGAAGTCCTTAGGAATCTAGGGAGCCCTAAGATCTACCTAATTATTCCAAATTTCTAAGAGATATTAAACTTTGTAATTGAGTAATAAGAAACTTTAATTCCCAAGAATTCTCAGAGGTTTCTGGAATTATGAATTATTTTTATAAATTATTCCATATTTTCATAGTATTTTTAAAGTATGTTTTAAACATACTGAACAGCCACAAAATAAACAGTGAATCTTTTTTATGACAGGATTAATATTTCAGGGGAGATTTTATAAAAAATTGATAAAAAACATACAAATGCTATTGCTGTAAACAAATACGTGTTATGACAAAATTGCATACTTAAATTCCTTAATTTGTATACTTAAATAGTATACAAAATAAACTCTGCCTGGTAAGGAGATATTTGATAATAGAAACATTATATATATGGGAACATAACCACTAATGAATGCCAATTAAAATAATTTAAAATTGTAATAGCAGAGGCATTTAATATTTAAAAGTTAGCATCCTTAAAAATTAAAGTTTAAAACACAAAAAGGTTAATTGTTCTATCCTGTAGTCTTAATTGTTTCACAGCTTTCCAGATGTTGAAAAATTTCTTTTATTTTGATTAATGTTGAGTGTACTGCTATGAGCTCGTTCAAAATCTGCAAGCTGGTGTTGTTACTATGTTTCATATAAGCTCATTTCCTTTTTTAGTAACAAACATATTTTGTCTACTTGTCCTGATTTTTATTTTGCTATTAAAATTTCTATTTCTTTCCTTATTTCACATGTTAGATCAGTTTCTAATTTCATGTTGGAATATTCCACATCAACATTCATATGTTCTCTTTGCGTTTCTTCTTTCCACGATCAATAGTATATAGTGAATATCCCAACACTGGGAAGCCCCAGTGAACATTATTGGGTTGTTTTTAAATAATATAACATGCAGAACATCTAGCAAAACTAAAGCACTTCACATAATTATGTACTGAAATTATCCATTTAAACATTTATTTGCCTCCAAAAAGTTATTTCTTGGAACACCACTCAAAGGATTTAAAATGTACCATATGTCTAAACTTATTAATATTTAGTATCTTGCATGAATGACTCACCGTTGGCAGAAGCAAATAGCATCATGAACATTTACTATTACATGGCAACAGCTACAAGGAAGATTGAATCATCAGATAGCTATTGCTTATTTTTTAGATATTTCTATCTTGATTCCCAGAAATATACATTTTATTCTTTAATTCCACGCATCAATATTTCTTCTCTGGTTTCTACTTAGTGTTATTTGATTCCTTCAGTCCAGTAACCTCTCCATGTTAACTTTGTAGTTTTTTTATTTTCTGAGCATATTCTATGTATGCCTTTTATCCCCAAATAAATAGCTCCTCAGAAATGATTAAGTTAGTATCAAATGACAGAATATTTGTGTGATCCAAGTCCCCGGGGGGCAGGGGAGGAAGAAGAGGAGTTTGGCGAAAAAAAAAAAAATGAAGAGAAATAAACCTATAGATTCATGGAAGTCAGTGAGATTTAAACAGGATGAGTCCTCCCTCTCACCCAATCATGCCTTTAAACAATATTCAAACAGTTGAAAGCTAGAGATAATGAAAAAATCCTAAAATAGAAAAATAACACTATCAGGGGACCACCGTTTTAATGAGTAATGATTTCTCATCAAAAAACTTAAAGGATGGAATTAAGTGATGCAATGTTTTAGAGTACTAAAAGGAAAAAAAAGGAAAAAGGAAATCGACTCAGAATTCTATATCCCGTAAAATTACACTTTAAGAATGAAGCTGAAAAAAAAAAAAAAGAATGAAGCTGAATAAAGGTATTCTCAGATAAGAAAAACAAAAATAATTTGTTGCCATTTTGTTCTAAAATAATCACTAAAGGAATTTCTTTTGATAGAGAACTGAGATACAAGGAATAAACCAAAAGCAACAGGAATGGTTAATATTTAGGTAATTATGATAGCTTATTCTTCTCTAAGATCTTTAAAATGTTTGACAGTTGAAAGCAAAAAAAAATGTTATTGTCTGACTATATTTTTGATGTATAAGCCTTAATTTATAAGAAACTATAACATAAAACAAAGAAACGAAAACTATATGGTAGTGAGATTTCTATATCCCACTTGAAGTAATACAATGTTGCTACTAACTGTACTGTAAAAACATTAAGAATTATGTTGTGATCTCTAGAGTAATCCATAAAAATAGCATTAAAATGTTCTAGTCAAACATACAATAGTTAAATAGGAATACTAAAATTTTAACATGTGCCAAAAATAGATAGGAAAGTAGAAACAAAAAAGGGTCAAAACAGAAAAGTAATTATAGACTTAATTCAAACATAGCAATAATAGCATTCAAGTATCTAAATATACCAGTTAAAAGATAGAGATTATGAGAATGCATTAAAAACTATGATCCAACCTTATGTTGCCTAGAAGAAATTCACTTCAAATATAAGACTACAAATAGGCTAAAAGTAAAAGTCTGGAAAAAAGACACACCACACAAATACCAATCAAAAGAAAGCCAGAGTGGCAATCTTAATATCAGATAAAGTAGATTTCTAGTTAAACAAAGCTACTGGAGATACAGGCATTACAAAATGAAATAACAGTCAATTCACCTAGAAAACTTAATCTTGAATGTGTATATAACTTACTACAGAGCTTTGGAATATACCTAGTGAAAGTGACAGAAATGAAAGTAGAAATGGGCAAACCCCAATAATATTGGAGACTTCAACATCCTTACCCAGTAAAAACCAGGATTAGTATGAATCTATACTCATAAAATCTACAAGGACATAAAAAACTGAACACCATCAATAAACTGAATCTGACTGACATTCATGGAGCCCTCCTCTGAACAGAATATGCATTCAAGTGTACATGGAACACAAGATGAATCACATTGTGGATCATAAAATCTAAGTACATTTAAAATAACAGAAGTCATAGTTTTAATTTCTGATTTTAAAAAAATTAAACTAGAAACCAGCAACAGTCACTTACCTTGTTGAAGACTTTGTATCAACTCTTGCTTTTAAAGCTTCATTCATGAAAAGCAAGTTTCCCGTTGTAACACATAAAGACTCAAAAGCCTTCCACAAAATATTACCAAATCAAATTCATGGTATGTATAAAGAATAGTATACCACAACCACGTGTGGTTTATCATAAGAATGCAAGTGTTTAATATTTGAAAACAAACATATCTTAGTATAGGCATAGTCTAAAGAAGAAAATCCACATACTCATATCAATTCATGGCAAAAATGCATTTGACAAAATTAAACTTCCACTGCTAATATAAAATCTCAGCAATTAGAAATGAAGACAATTTACTCCAGTTTGATGAAGAGCATCAACAACAACAAAGAAAAAGAAAAAATAAATCTACTGCCCATCTCACAATGGTGAGAGACTAAATGCTTTTCCCCCAAGTTCATGAACAAAATAAGGGTGACAATTCACACCAATCCTATTATACATACTATTCCTCTAAAATAGGAAACTTGAGCCAGCTCAAGATAAGAGAATAAAATAAAACTGCCCTTACTTGTAGATGACTTGATCATCCAGGATATAAGTAGAAAGTCCCAAAGAGACTAAAAAGAAAACAAAATAAAAGAATAAAACCTCCCAGAATAAGTGCATTTAGCAAAATTGTAGGATACAAGGTCAACATACAAAAATCTATTTTATTCTATGTACTAGCAAAGTAATATACTAGTGTAATCCGAAATTCAAAGGCAACATTGTAAATACTTAAACACTTTAAAATGTTTAAAACCAAGAGAGATTGGACTCTGAGCAACAAACTGAGGGTTTGGCAGGGGGTTGGAGGGTTGGCTGAGCCTGGTGATGGGTATTAAAGAGGGCACGTATTGCATGGAGCACTTGAACAATGGATCTTGGAACATTGAAAAAATAAAATTAAATTAATTTTTAAAAATGAAATACTGATGTATAAATACATAAGACCTATAAAGGAACTGTATTCTCAAAACTGAAATACAGTGATGAAATAATCAAAGACAACCTCAGAAAATGAAGATGTATACTGTATTCAGGCATTGGCAGACCACCTGGTAAAGATGTCCTTTCTCCATTTTTTTTTCTTTTTACAGATTTAACTTAGTTCCAATGGAACTTACAGCAACACATATGTATAGCTCTAGAGAAACACCTTCTAAAATTTATGTCGGAGTGTGTAGGAGGGACATCACCAACATGGTGAAGTAGGGGGCCACAGCTTTCATCCCTCCACAGAGAATAATCATTAGATAGTTATCCACAAATGATACTAGCTCTGGGAGAACTCAGGTGTCTACTTCAGAAGCTTCAGGAACACAGGGCACAAAAAACGCGATAAAAAAACTGCGCAAAAAATTCAGAAGCACACTTTCAATCTGTCTGCATCATCCCATCCCGAACGCAGGGTGGCCATAGTCCACAACAAGGGGAACACCCAAACCCCAGAGAGTTCCCTTCACTGAGAAAAGGAGCGCGCAGGCTGCAGGGCAGAGCATCAGAACCCGCTTCGGTTTCACTCCACCCAGAGAGAGACTGGCATACCTGAACTTCCCAGGAACAGCTAGGAATAAGAAAGAAAGTGGACGCCTGTACCAGCCATAGAGCGGGAGCCACCCGAGACCTCGGTAGTCTACTCTGCAAAGGGCTTTGGCTTTTCTGCTGAAGACCTCAACAACTCGGACACGTGCTCACACACGTGTTGCAGCTTTCATCCTTAAGGATCTCCAGGTGGAAGGCCGGGACTGTTCGGCGGCGGAGAGTAGCAGCAGGTGATGCCACCAAGGACATCAACGCCCAGCACAATCACCACAGACACCGCCTCAGACGCTGGTAGATTTGGCAGCTGGGGGCTCCACAGGTTTTCACGTGTTTACAGATATTAGCTGCTTGAGCCTCCCCCGCTCCTATCCTTCCCCTCCTCTTCCTCTTCCTCCCCAGCTGCCGCAGCCAAAGCCAACACAGACGCCCTGAGGCGGCGATCCACCTCGTCATCCGTCCTCACAATCAGCTTGGGCTGCCAGCCGGAGCACCTTAAGCTCCCTCAGCGGCTCAGTACCCGGATGAGGCGGGATTTTCCTCTTCCCGGCGCCCACCGCCACGAGCATGCGCACAACTAATGCGTGCAGTCACACAAGTGCGCGCCAGCAGTAGACGTCCCCACAGGTGTTCCTGCGCCCATATTTGGCCCTGAGTCCCGTCACTGGCCTGCGCTGTTGTGGGTGCCCACAGGTAGCACCTCTAGCTCTGCATACAACAGGGCCTCACCTGTTACTGGCCTTTGCTGCTGTGCACATGCCCACAGCTAACGCCTGCAGCCTCCGGAGTGCACAGCAACAGCCGAAGCCCAGCCGCTACCGGTGTGACTGGATCTAGTCACCACTCCTTGTTGGCTCCTAGCTGTCCCTGTACGTGGAGGACAAAGAAAGAAGAAAGAGGCAAGCACTTCAGACGGGTAGGTGGCAATTTTAATAAGCAAGGGAACTTACTCATGAGGTTTGTCTTGGACAGCTGCAAGGCAAGTAAATCTGCGCACCGTCGGCCAGAATCTTAGTAGTTTATATAGAGGTCTTAACAGGATTCAGCCGAGTATTCAGTGTAGGTGATCTAAAAAACCCCATTACTCTTAAGGGCTACGCCGTGAAATGGCTTCAGCTGTGGGAAGTGGGCTGAACCTGTAGGACTGGAGAGTGGGTAAGGAGGCTCCAATTTCCCAGTTGCCTCTCGCAGGTCAATAGTTGGTCACATTCTCTTGATGTTCTCCTCTAACACTTTATCCCTTATGGTTGGCTCTTAAAATTTTATATTGCCCGCCCCCTCCTTTTCCACAGTGTATCCTGAGAGGTCAGTAAAGAGTTCACCAGCATGAAGGTGGCTTGTTTGCAACAGTCTGGCTGCACCCTGCTGGTGGCACATCCCATCACAGATTTCAGTATAGTACATTGATCTATGGTGAAACTTGGGGCAATGGCTCTCTCCTGTGATTTCTATACCTTTACCATGTTGGGTGTCTTGCCAGGGGTTCCCAGGCTTGCATATGGGTAGCAAGCCTTATTGGTTGATTATTTAAATGTATTAAAGCCTGGGACAGTACTTCAGTCCACCTGGCCAAGGTGGTTTTTCTTGTTAGTAATTTAATCTGCTTTAATATTCCTTTCTTTCTATGAACACTGATGCTTACAGGTTGTAAGGGAGATGGAACCAATATTAAATGTCATATTATTTTGCTCAGTCTTGTGTACCATGACATTTAAGATAGGACTCCTGATCCCTGTCATTTGACATGACATCGGTACATGGTACTTCTCTAATCCCGTAGTAGTAGTGACCTGGTTTGCAGAGCAGCAGAATAAATCTTGGGTTAGGCCCGACTCAATATCCACATAAATCAAAGCATATTTAGAACCCTCATTCAGAGAGAAAAGGTAAATGTAATCAATTTACCAATTCTTTATTTGGTGGGAACACTGGTGAATGATCCCAGATTCCTTTGGCAGTTGCCTCAGGTGTTGTATCAAACACATAGGACATGCTATTATTGCATTAACCAAGTCACTGCATTTCCAGGTCAATTCAGCATCCTTGGCAATATGTTACCCCACCTAGGTGCTATGGTAGCCATTCTCCCCATGTATCTGCCCTGTTATATCTACTGAAATGTTGGTTGCCAGGGTTCATATTTGGGCTAGGGTACCAGCTTCCTGATGCTCAGGTGGTGTCAACGCTGTTTGAGACAGGACATGGAAAATAGTGAGGACTACCTAAGGCTCTTGCAAGAATACACAGATATCCTTCCACTTAATCCTGATCCGTAAGGGCTTATTCAGGATCATCCATTCCTCAAAGGGATGTTCTTAGCACAATATGTTGTTCCTTAAAGCTGTCTGGTCACATCTGATTCTATGCGTAGTTTCAAATATGACATTCCAGTAAAATCCTTGGTAATATAATCAATGTTTCCAATTGTTTCCTGTTAAAAAGAGAACAAAAGCTTATTGAACTTTGCAAATAATTATTTTACTATGAATATAAAAAATACACTTGTGACCAAATGGACCTAACAGACATATATGGAATATTCCATCCAACAGCAGTGCGATACACATTCTTCTCAAGTAATCATGGAACATCCTCCAGCAAAGTTCATATATTACACAACAAAATAAGTCTTAACAAATTTAAGAAAATTGAAATCATATCAAGTATTTTCCCCTCCAAAATGGTATGAATCTACAAATTAGTAGCAGGAAGAGATTTAGAAAATTCACAAATATTTGAGGATTGAACAGCTTGCTCTTAACCAATAGGTCAAAGAGAAAAGGGAAATCAAAAAGTAATTTGAGGGACGCCTTGGTGGCTCAAGTGGGTTAAACCTCTGCCTTGGGTTCAAGTCATGATCCAAGGGTCCTGGGATAGAGCCCCACATCAGGCTCCTTGCTCAGCAGGGAGCCTGCTTCTCCCTTTTCCTGCATCTCCCCCTCCTTGTGCACTCTGTCTCTCTGACGAATAAATAAAAAAAAATATTTTTTAAAAAAATTAGAGATGAGGGTGCCTGGGTGGCGCAGTTGGTTAAGCAACTGCCTTCGGCTCAGGTCATGATCCCGGAGTCCCGGGATCGAGTCCCACATCGGGCTCCCAGCTCCATGGGGAGTCCGCGTCTCACTCTGACCTTCTCCCTTCTCATGCTCTCTCTCACTCTCTCTCTTTCCTAATAAATAAATAAATAAAATCTTTAAAAAAAAATTAGAGATGAGTAAAATGGGTAGATGAGTAATTTGAGATTGAGTAAAAATGGAAACGCAACACACCAAAATTCCTATGATGTAGCAAATCAATTCTAAGAGGGAAGATTATAGTAACAAATACCTATGCCAAAAAATATATTAAATAAGCACCCTAGCTCTACACCTCAAGGAACTAGAAAAAGAAGAATAAACTAAGCCCAGAGTTAGTAGAAGGGAGGAAATAACAAAGATCAGACTAAAGGGCTTTCAGAATAGACATTGTAAGACATTTAAAATTTGGAGAGAAAAATATTCTTCTCTACAGTCAGTATTCACAGAAAAGGAAATCTCTGAAGAAGATAAAAATTCAAAGCACCGTCTTTGATTCAAGTAAACTCACTATATACCATTGCCATATATGGTGGGCATTTGGCTATGGCAAATCAAGACATCTTTCATTTTTAGGTCAAGTATGAAATGTTTAGGGGAAGTTTTCCCACCACTTTGGTGATAGCATGGCAGTGTAACACAGGGCTGCCCTAAGGCTATTGTCAGGCATGTACTTTAGCAATAGTCATTGACCAAAACAAGTTATTTAATGAATGAGAAACTTCAAAATTTTTAATAGGAGAGAAATCAGCTATATCAAACATCCCTAGATCAGAGGTTCTATTACAGCGTTCTGCAAGAACATCCATGTAGAGCAAGTTCCCCAGGGATATTTATGCGTATAAATGTTTGATAATCTCTGCATCTAGGCTGTGTAAGAGCTCGCACTCAGTCTTACACATTCATACTCTGGACACACCTTTTACAGCACTGAATGGAAGAAAAAATTGGGAGAATTCTTGAAGATTGAAATGTTAGAGGTAGGAGAAATGAGATGAGAGAGTTTATAAAGCTTGTCTAAAGTCATGTAGTCCTTTACAGGTCTCCTGGAATTAAACTAAGTTACTTGATGCAATCAAGGGGATTCACTAATATTTCTATCACACCCCATCCCCTGCCTGCTACACAGCCCCTGCCTGCATTCCCAAGTGGACATTTCCTGTCTCTCATGGAGATGATTTATACCGCAAAGAAAAGATCACTTTTATCAAGTAACGAATAGTGAATGTAGATGTATCAATTCAATTGGCTGTTCTGGAAAAACACTCAGGGGTAGTGTGTATGGGGGATGTCAGAGTAACTGAAATTACTAATGCTCAGAAATTATCATTTTGCCAACAGTTTCAAGTTTTGCTCACATTTAATCTCGACTGCAACTAAAGACCAGAACAATCGTTTGAGTTACACATTATCTTTTCCCTTTAGTCTCTTAAGGACATGCTAAGAATTTGATAAAATGGGCACAGCCAGATGTCCAGAAGAAACAGGAAATAGAGATCAGGGAAGAATTTAAAGAGTTTGAAGCATCTAATCAGGAGATGACTATTTTTTTAAGAGAGTTGAATTGACTTTTTATATGCAAATTTGGATTAGGAAATCCCATTTATACCCTAATGAGGGTGTGAAACTCCTAGGAGTTCTCATCAGCCATTGGGCATTTGGCCTCCTGTAACTGAGAGTGAGCACTAAGGTTTTTTTTTCTAATTCAAGTCAGATTGACAGTGTCTCCAGAAAAACCCTGACCTGCCTAGAGCTAGGTGATAAATAATTAAGGTGTTGGGAGATATATGGTGGCTCTCACCTGCTTGATCCCTTCAGATGCCAGGGACTTTCAGACTGTAAGGCTCTGAGAGAATGTTCTTTTCTGATGACTTAGACCTAGGAGAGAATCAGTAGGAAGTAAAGCAATTATACTCATTGTGTAAGTTAATGACACAATGTAATGTGTCTGCTAAGTGGATGTGAATATATGTGGGTTATTAAAGCAAGGTTATGGATCTGAAGAAAGCAATAACCAAACGCTAAAACATTTATGACAATATTTAACAAGCTAATATTAAGCAGACTTTTAAGAAGTTTCAAGCAACTTCATGTAATAAATGGAATTAACCAAAAAGAAACAGCAGCTCCGAAGAGTATCAGTCCAATCAATCTTTTTCTCATTTTGTAATAATTTATTTGCATTATTCTCTGAGACACTGTGAACATATGTGTTTATTTCTGCTTTGATGTATTGAAACTCATTACCAAAGGGCTTTTTCTAAATATCTTCTGAAATATTTATATAAATTACAGACATAACAATATTGTTTATAAATTGACTTTATTTTATTCTTTTTTTTTTTTTCCCTCCACCCAAGCCTTAGTAAGCTCTAATCTCAGCATGTGATTGTTGTGCTTCTGTTAGTGGGGATGGGGAGAAGATCTCAGGGTTTGTAACTCTCCGTCTGTGCTGGAAAGTTGACATTTGTTGCATAATATCGTTTTTGTCAAAAACCGAAAACTCCAAAGTGTGTATGTGCAGGATAATGTGACCTTTTTATATATTGATAGCATTCACTATTGCTGTATTGTGGAATGTTCATACCATACACTCGACCTGTTCCGAACTGAGATTTTTCATTTTAAATAATTGTGGAAAAATATACATAACTTAAAATTGATCATTTTAACCCTGTTTAAGAATACAGTTCACAGACTTTAAATATGCTCTTACTGGTATTCCATCTCCCAAATTTTTCTCATCTTACAAAAGTGATATCCTATAATCATTAAAGAATAATGCTCTATTATTCTCTCGCTCCCCTGCTTCTGACAACAATCATTCTACTTTCTGTATCTGTGAATTTGAATGCACAAGTAGTAAAGTCTTGTAGTGGAGTTTTAGGTAGTATTTGTCCTTCTGTGACTGGATTATTCCAACGAGTACAATGTCTTTAAGGTTCATGCCAATTACAGCATGTATTAAAATTACATTCCTTTTAAAGGCTGACTACTATTCCATGATAGGTATACGCCACATTTTGTTTATCCATTCATCCACTGATGGATATTTAGATTATTTCCATCTTTTAGCTAAGAGAATAATGGTACTATAAACATGGGTGTACAAAGATCTATTCAAGTTCCTGCTTTCAGATCTTTTGGTTATATACTCAGAAATAGAACATATGGTAATCCAGTGTTTAATTTTTTTGAGAAACTACCATAACATTTTGTATAACTGCTATTCCTTTTTATATTCCTACTAACAATGTGCAAGTATTCCAATTTCTCCACATCCTCACCAATACTGGTTCTTTTCTTTGTGTGTATGTTTTAAACAATAACTATCTTAATGAATTTTTTTCCCATTTTAGTGTTTTTAAATTCATGGCTTTGGACTTTATTCATTTTTTTAAAAGATTTTTATTTATTTATTTGACAGAAGGAGATCACAAGTAGGCAGAGAGGCAGGTGGGGGTGAGGGGGAAGCAGGCTCCGTGCTGAGCAGAGAGTCCCAATGTGGGGCTCCATCCCAGGACCCTGAGATAATGAATGACCTGAGCCAAAGGCGGAGGCTTTAAATCACTGAGCCACCCAGGTGCCTCTATTCACTTGTTTTAACAACAACAAATGAGGTTTCCCTCTGTAAATTTTCATGGATTGTCTCTTTGCCTCTTTCATGACAAATGTATGTATTTTAAAAACTGCTTTGGTCTGACATATTTTAAGCTGAACTGAAGTGTTATCTGAAGATTAATTCATAAAACAATGAAATAATGGTCTAAAAGGCCAAACTGGTTGCATCTTATAATTGAAAATTTCCCTGAAGAAGTTAAAAGAAAACTAGTAGTTATTAGCTGTGTCTTATAAAAATTAAGAGTTGATGTAAGTGAATTTTACCTGAGAAATAAAAGAGCTGAATTTGGTTGAAAGTGGTCTAGTAAACTACAAGCAGCAGCAACCAGACCCCAGAGAAACCCAGTATGTCTTTGTCATCTCCAATTAGATATCATTTGAAAAGTGGTACATCTAAAACAAAATTTATTACTCCCCTCCAAAACCTGACATTCAGTTTAGTTCTCCCTTCCAGACAGTATTTCTACCACCCACCGATAAACTCAAGTCCAAAGCTTGACAGACATCTTCAGTTCCTCTGCAGTCTCTCTCACCACCACCCCCAACCCAATCCAAGTATGAATTCTCACAAGTGGCTCACAAATTTATCAATTTTTTCCATATCTTTTGATATTTCCATGTGCTAGGTCATTGTGGTTGATGTCCTAGAATAATTTCATAACTGGCCTCTGGATTTCATTTTTGTCTCTCAGTCCATTTTCTAAGTTCAGAAATCTTTTTAAAATACAAACCTGCTAACGTGTCCCTCTTATCTAATATATTTTTACAAGGTTCTCAGTGCCCTTAGGATGAAATCAAAAGCCCCGATTTAGCTTGAAAGGACTATTATGACTGTGCCATACCTTTTTTTTTTTTTTTTAATCTCTGCACACTCTTCTTTTCTCTTCCCTTAACCTTCTACCTCTCTACACTTCCTTGAATGCATATTCCCAATTCTGGGACTTTGTACTCATTGTCATCGATGCCTGAATTACCCTTTACCTCTTTTACCTTTGCAAAGCTGACTTCTATTTCTATATCAGTTGTTACTGTAGAAGAAATTCCATAGCTCTCTTCTCCTGACCCACAAATCTGAATAAACTGGTCCAGCTCACTGCTTTCACTTGACTTGTGATTTCCCTACAGAAATTTATCACATTGTGTTATAATGTCCTTTTAATTCATCTTTACTTTGACCAGATTAAAATTCCATGAGGGAAAATAACACATCCATTTTGTACATAATTTTGTGTTATGGATTGAATTGTGTCCCAGCAAAACTTGTAGGTTGAAGTCCTAACCTTCAGTATCTCAAAATCCAACACTATGTGGAGATAGGGACTTTAAAATGGTAATTAAGGTTAAATGAGTTTATGTAAATGGGCCCTAATCCAATCTGACTGGTGTCCTTACCAGAAGAGGAGGAGATGCCAGGTAAGTGTGCACTGAGGAAAGACCATGGGAAGATACAACAAGAAGGTGGACATTTGCAAACCAGGGAGAGAGGTTTCAAGAGAAACCAAACCAGCCAAAATCTTAATTTTGGTCTTTCAGCCTCTAGAACTATGAGAAATAAGTTTGGGTTATTTAAGCCACTCAGTCTATGGTATTTTGTGCTGGCAGCTCTAGTAGACTAATATACTTGCTAAATGTAGACCGTCAACAAAAATGTGTTGAGTGAGTGAAACACAGAAAGGCACAGTCGAGGAATATTTTCATGGATTTTTACTTGAATTTTGCTTTGATTATTTTATTTACACAAGTTCTGGACCTGCTGTGAATCATTTATTCTGCTTTTTTTTTTTTTTTTCCCCACTGTAACAAACTTGCATGTTAGCCATTATTACCTCCACTTTTCAGGTAAGGAAACTGAAGCTCTGCAAGTTTCACCGAGTCTTGTGAGGCTACCCAATTAGTGGTAAAGATGAAGTTCAAACTATATGACTGGTTCTAAGTTTAGAACATTACTATGATAAATCATCTCTTCTGATTACGTTTACTTCATTTTAGTTACCTTATAAATAAAGCAATAGCATACTTTTCTTTGGATACTGATTTCTATAGCCATGGAGGACTTGAATTTAAATATGGTTTTACGGTGCATAATATTTTAGATAAACCACATAAATTACCTTGAGAGAAAAGATTGGCTCAATTTTGGTCTACAATTGGCTTGTGTCTATAAAGTGTTAATTATTTGATGAATTTAGAAAGTTCACATTAAAATGCCAATATAAAAAGCATGTTTTGATTGTGAAAAGCCATATAATTAATATGTGAGAGTTTATTTTTAAATCAATTATTCTTGCAGCACACATGTAAACCTGAGTCTGACTGTATGATATGGCCGAAAGCCTATTCAATTTAGTGTCAGAGGCAACTGGTTTCCTATCTCACCTCCAAGACCAACAAGTTCTTGATGTTCCTGATTCTCAGGTCTTCTCCCTAGATACCATTTTCCTTTAAAATAATGTGAATCCGAAGGAATGGCTGTGGGGCTTAAAAGAGCAAACTCATATAAAACTCTGACATATTTTCAATCACTGTTATTACTGTTACTTTTGACATGAAAGAAGAAAGAATTATTTTAAGATGTTGTAATGGAATATTTCCTCAAATCTAGAGTAATTAAACCACATCTAAAATTATTAGAAAATGAACTGGAAATAATGAGTTTGCATAGTTTATCTAGAGCAATGTCTTACAAGCATAAAACTCTAAGGGCATTTGAAATACTTTGTCAGTCATACTCCTTTCCTCTCCTTGCAGTACTTCCAAATGGCTACCAACTGTGATGCGTTGGAAAATCGCTGTTCCGGTCCTACAGTAAGAGCAGAGTCTGAAGAAATAAAAGGTGGCTGGTGCTTTGGTCATGTCTCAGGAACTGTATTTCCAAACTACAAGAAAGAGGAACTTCACCTTTGCCAGAACTGTAAGTCATCTTTAAGCTTGCTTCAGTGTAGTTTCTTGTTTTACCCATGATCATCTCCTTTATTACTTAACAGAAGGTCATTTCTTTCACTGTCTTAAAGAAATCTTTAAAATCATGCCTATTCACTGTTAAACTCTTAGGGCTGACAAGTAGAAGGAAATGGCCTCCTGTTTCCAATAACTTACTCTTAGTAACTACTATGGCACCTGTGCATGAATAAGGGCTTTCACAAATCTGGCGTCCTCTGGTTGTATTTAATTCGTTGTTGAATGTGTCATGAGTTGATGAGCTCTGCCAAATTCACCATGGAATAAAGTATCTTCCGCCATCTTTCTTAATAGGTAGGTAAGTGTCAGTCATTTCTTCATTATTTCTGATATGTTTTTGAAGAACTGGCCAAAATACTGGTTGTTTTTTCTTTGAGGGCCTCTAAGTCACTTGAAAATAATGAATTTTATATATTTCCCCCCAAAGAGATACTTACCTATGCTGTTTCTGGTGGTGCTGCCTTTTCTGTGTTTGACTACAAATACTTTTCTGTACTTCCATCATAATGATAATATCTAATTGGCTATGTGTCCAATGTTGTATACTAAAATATACAGACTGACTGGAATGTTAGCAAGGTGTCAGAATAAGAGGTCTCTGGCTATAGCTCCCAGTCACAGAAAGTGCAACAAGCAGTTATCTACAGATAATGATTCTATGAAAATCCCAGAACCCAGGGTGAGGATAAAGACCCTCTTGGACCACAAACTACAAGAAAAGTCACACTGGAAGGTTACAAGAAGTAGGTTCACTTTGACCTCATCAACCTTCTCCAGGCTCACAGAATGCCACACTGAGAGGGAATCCCTGCACTGACAGTTTCTCCAGGGGAGAACAGAGAGCCCTAAGTGGATAGCCAGCTTCCATAGCATTCCAAGCTACATCCTAAGAGGTCTAATTATTTTTTATGGGGAAAGTAGCAGGGCTAGATTACTTGGAGTGAGCTAGGAACAAAAAGTAGCTAGGAACAAAGAAGGGGTCAAGGCTCACAATGACCAGTGATGGCACTGCATCCCTGCTGGTAGTATCACCTGACCAGTGAGCACAACCTGCCATTTGGCCCAACCATGGAGCGGAGCTGGCCCTCTTTTGCTAAAGAGCACAGTTAGCAGTTCTGCCAGGCTCAGGTTTCCAGCTGGCAGTCTAGCCTAGCAACAGAGCACAGCTATGGGTGCCACCCAGACAGAGAGCCAAGGTAGAGACCCTGCCCAGCTGCAGAACATATAGCCTGTGACTCTGCCCATCCAGACAGCAACCCTGCCCTACTACAGAGTTCAGCCTGAAACTTCACCAAGGCAAAAAGCTAAGATAGTGATCCCACAAAACTGAGGAGCACATCCTGAAGCATTGAGGGACCAGAGAGCTCAGACAGTGACCCCAGTCACAGTGATTGATCATGAAGCCCAGCTCCCACCACCACCCAACTGAAAGAATCAGCTTCTAACCTTAGTCAACCAGGGAGTCTATCAGCAGCCTTGCCCAGCTGGCCTGCCAGAACTGACAACATGGTAGCAACCCCAGCCTAGCAGGGAAAACAGCCAGCAGCACTGCTGGGAGGAAACCTCAGCCAGTGAAACTGCTCAACTGTAGGGCACAGCCTGTGGCCCTAATCAAATGCAGAGACCACCTTGCAGCCTTACTTGAAGGCAGAGTCCAGCCTACAGCAGCAAAACTCTGCAAAGCATAACCTGGGGCCCTACTTGACCAGGGGTGATTGTGGAGTCCCACCTATGGAGCCACTCAGTTACACAGTCCAACCAGTGGCATTACCCTACCAGGAAAATTAATAAGTGAATTCAGTAAAGTTATAGACTAGAAGATTAACATACAGAAATTAGTTTTATTTGTATACACTGACAACAAAGTATTGAAAAAGAAATTAAGGAAACAATCCTATTTATAAGGGCATCGAAAGGATTAAAATACTAAGGAATACATTTGACCAAGGAAGTGAAAGATATATATAATAATATGTAAAACATTGATGAAACAAATTAAGAAAACACACAAAATTTAAAGATAAACTATATTCATGGATTCGAAGAACTCATATTGTGAAGATGCCCCTCACTCAAAGTGATCTACATATTTAATGCTAACTCCATCAAAATGCCAGTGGCAGTTTTCACAGAACTAGGAAAAAAAAATTCAGAAGTTTGGGAGCTTACTTAACTGACTGGGTGGTTCAGTCAGTTAAGCAGTTAAGCGCCTGACTCGTGGTTTTGGCTGGAGTCATGATCTTGGAGTTGTGAGATTGAGCCCCATTTGGGGCTCTGGGCTCAGTGGAGAGTCTGCTTGGGATTCTGTCTCTTTTCCCTCTTCCCCCCACCCTGCACTCATTCTCTCTATCTCTGACTCTCTCAAATAAACAAATCTTTAAAAAAAATTTTGTATGGAACCACAAAGACCCTAAATAGCAAAACAATCTTGTGAAAGAGGAACAAACCTGGAGGCATCACACCTCCTGGTACCGGGATAAAATAGATTCATAGATAAGTGGAACAGAATAGAGAGCCCACAAATAAACCCCCTTAAATATGATCAACTGATCTTAAACAGGTGTCAAGAATACCCAATGGCAAAAGGATAGTCTCTTCAATAAATGGTGTTGGGAAAACTATAACCACAAGGAAAAGAATGAAAATGGATCTTACCTTACAAAACTCACAAAAACTAACTCAAAATAAATTAAATCCTTAAATGTAAGATGTGAAACCATAAAACTCCTTGAAGAAACATTGGGAGAAAGCTTGACATTTGTCTTGGAAGTTATTTTTAGGTTATGACACCAAAAGCGCAGGCAACAAAAGGAAAAATAAACAAGTGGGCCTATATCAAAGTAAAAAGCTTTAGTACAATAAAGGAAACCATCAGTGAGCCACAATATGATCTAGGAATTAGAAATAGAATGTCAGAGATATGTGCACTCCCATGTGTATTACAGTGTTATTCACAATAGTGAAGATACAGAAACAACTGTCCATTGATGGATGAATGGATAAATATGTGATGTATATAAACAATGGAATATTATTCAGCCATGAGAAAAAGGACATTGTGCTATTTGCAATAACGTGGATGGATCTTAAAGGCATTGTGCTAAGTGAAATAAGACAGAGAAAGACACTGTATGATCTCAGCTGTATTTGGGATCTAAAAAAGTTGAAATAGTTAGAATGGTGGTTGCCAGAGACTGAAGGATGAGAGAAATGAAGAGCTATTTGGCAAAGGATACAGACTTTTATTTAGAAGATGAGTAAGTTCTGGGGATCTAATGTGTAGTATTGTGAATTTAGCTAATCTTACTCTCTTCTGTACTTGAAATGTGCTAAGAAAGAAGATCTTAAATGTTCTCACCACACACAATGTTATCTATGTGAGGTGACAGATGTGTTAGCTAACTTGATTATGGTAATTACACATATATATATACACACACTCGCATATATATATCGTGTTGTATACCTTAAAAATATGAAACTATATTTGTTAATAGCTCAATAAAATAACATACATAGTGATATAGGTAGTACTTATTAAAAATAGTGAGAGGTGGCATAAACAGAAGGCAGGATACAATTTATTTTTATTGTTTTTATATTTATGTAATTGTTATTTGGTTTTTATAAAATAAATATATAATTATTTCTGGACTTTGAAAAATTAAAAAAAAAACCCACAAGTAATTCATTTACAATCTGTCACAGAAAACACTTGTTAATAATTTTTTATAATTTATGTTTAATTTCCTTTTATGCATATGTTCATTTGTGATAACATTATCTATAAATATAATTCTATATTTTTCATATTAATTTGATGCTTACAAATTCCCATATTATGAGAATTCTGTGAACATACTCATGACTACATAATTTTCCATCCCATAGATGTAGTTCTGTTTATCTTTCTTTTTATTTCCATTTGGTATATATTTAAATTGTTTAATATTTATAAATTTAAAAAAATGAACAAACATTGAGGCATTTTATTGACCCTCTAACCCTCCAGGGAGAATAGCTTCAAAATCACTCATTTCAATTATGGTGATGAATTATTTGGGTGCAGGGATTGTGTCTCACCTTTAAAGCTCCAAGCTATTGAAAAATTTCTGCCCTGTGGTATCAACTCAAATATTTTTTGAGAAAATAATGAATGACTAATATCTCTAAATACATACTATGAAATTGCTTTCTTTCTGGTTGCCATGTCTAGACTAGAATCTGGGTAAACATAATAAAAAAAGTTGGTAGCAGATATTTGTTTAAAATACCAATATGCAGTGACCTCTGAAGTAATATTAGTTGCTCTCAATAGCATGTGATTATTGGGCAGAGGCCAAGTATCTGGGAGCGGAACTTCTAGATATTGTCAACTGAGAGTTAGCTAGCAGCCTGAGACCCAGGCTCCAAGAGACAAAGTAGAACTGGGCTTGACTTAAGCTGAAAATGATATTCAAAACTGTTTGCATGTATAGGCATGGTATTAGGTCAATTGTCTTCAAACAGTAGCAACCAGAAGACCTCCACTGTATTAGTATGGGAGAATAAAACATCTAGGTCTTATATCCCCAGCAGCTTACCTTATCTAGGATCTCCATACCACATTTTTTTTTCTTTATTTTCATTCACATAAACACTCCACTTTTGGAGTCTGAGGGCCTAGTTCGAACCTAAATGTAGGCACAGGTGAATTAGGTATGTCTTATTTCCCTTTGTCCATATCCCAAGGTTATTGAGAAGATTAGGTGATATGGTATCTAGGAGGCATCTAGCACAATTCCAAGGAGCAGTGAAGTACATAAGGAATTATAGTTTCTGACCCTCCCTCTATCTTAGAGTTGATGACATTTAGGTTAAATAATTTAAAGAAATTGATTTTTATTTAAAACAAAGCAAATAACAACAATAAACTGCTTGAATCTCTGAGAGTCAACATTATAGGGCCATTAAAATTTGTGAGCTGGGAAATTCCATGATAAAAAATTATACTCTAGGAGAAATATTTTGTCAGCAGTAAGGTCAGTATTAAAAGGTAGATTGGAATTGGACGAGGGAATCAGATATGAAGATAAAGCAGTTGTTGAAGTATTTGTAAGAATATAAAAAAATATGAAGCTATAAAATTTGGAATTCCTTAATTTCCAGGATAAGAAGAAAAGCATCATGAAGTTGTACATGTTTATTACTTAGACTGTTTTCGTTATTATTTATTCCAAGAAAGAAAGTACTTTGTCCTTAGATCAAATAAAGAAGGAGAAAAAATATTTTATTTTGAGGTACGTGCACCAACTACATTCAGAATAGACAGAATGCAGGTGAAACCTAAGTGAATAGGATTAGTCACTTCTAACATGTTAAGTCTTACAACTTAAAAATATTGAGAAGACACAAAAGAGCTAATGCACTGTACCTGCTATAAGAGTCCAACTTAATACCCTTTTCCTTTGAGTAGGCCATAAGAATAGCCAGATCCAAAAATCTTCCCCAAAGGAATGTTATATGAAACTAAACAATCTTACCTTCATTTAATCACACTTACTATGGCCTTGCCTTTTGTGAGGAATATACTCTGCTGCCTTTACAAATCACTAATTTCATTAATACCACAATAGTTTATAGTTAGTTCCCCCTCTTGTAGGGGGTGGGGTGGGTTGATGAGGGGAAAGGTACTAATATTTCTTATTGGAGTATGATTACTTAAGGAGATAATTCTATTTTCTCCTGACATTTATTACTGGCATTAACGGTTGGCACTCATTTTGCTACAAAGAAACTTGAGTGCCAGGACTTCCCCAAGATTATTATATACATAGTGAATAGTAAAGCATAATACAGCTGAATTGGGATACATATGCTCTCTATACTTACCAAGTGGCAGGCTCCACACACCAGCTTACTTGTCTGTAAAATTATAACTCAATTTAGTTCGTGGAGTTCTTGAGTGCTCACAAAGGAAGATGTTCAATTCACGATCCCCAAGGGTTTGCGAGTACCCTTAATTGAAATGCTTTAAGTTGTATATAGAGCAGGAATAGAGAATTCAGATGCAATTGAAATGTTTTTTGTATATGTTCAGTTGATATGGGAACACGTAGCATAAATCGCATTATGATAGTGAAGTATTATTTCATATCAAGGGTAATAACTGGATTTTGTTTAGGGAATAAAATTAATTGCCCTGCACTTCGTTTGGTCTGGAAACACGAGCAAGTAAGTTTGTTTTGCTTGCTCCTTGAAAGGTGATTAAAAGTAGATAATCATTTTGTCACAAAGGCCAGTATAGAAGCACAGCTGAATAAGCCGTGAGTGGTGAATGTGAACTCCATTCTGATTGGGGGGTTCAACTATGAAATCCATTAGATTTGCTGCTTTTGTTTGAGCAGCTGTTGATCTGCAAATATATTCAGTGTAAATGTTTATATTAAACATTTAGACACAGTGTGTAGTTTGCATTGTTTTAATCCAATAGAAAGGTATCTGTTTGCTTTATAATGGATCCAAATACATTACCGTGGAGTTGGGGTTCCCCCTCCAAAATGAGCATTACATGCCCACATACAAAAAACAATGCCTCAAGTATTTTGGTGAATTGTTGGCAAGTTATCTTTCTAAAGTGAAATTAAACGTTAGATAATGTCCCTAGACATTAAATTCAAGAACCAGTCCCTCTTCTCAGTGGTGCCTCCAAGTGTTATGAGGAAGTAAAAATTGTCTGGAATTTATTCCAAAGAGACATACTTAATGGTGACTTGCTAAATAATATGTCATTGGATGGTAAACTGGTGTTCATGGTTTAGGTGTAATTTAGTTGTTTTTATCAGTAGAATATAATATGTTGGCTCCATATTGATGACTCCTTCAACATCTAATATATATACGACAGTGAATCAGAAGAGAAATATATGGCCCAGGGTTCCTGTTGATCACCTTTTTATTTTAAAAGTTTAAGTACCACTATCACTTTAAGTACCCATAATCCTTTTTCAATATAATTTTAGAATTTGTTCAACCATTGGCATTTATTAAAACTTTATTTGGACCCTTAAAATGGCAGGCTTACTAGGTAGAGGGAAGCTGTATAAACCTTGTGCTATAACAACCTCTCTAAAGCTCACTTTAAAAAATCACATGATTTGTACCATAGATGCTTATTGTGAAGTTTGAATGGAATGTTGATGTCTGCATACAGCAAGTGAAAAATATATAACTGCTTCCTTCATTAGGCTGTTTTAGCATAATCCAGGAGAAGAGTTTGGCCTGCATGAGTTCCTGTAATTTTCTTCATTCGTTGCCAATGACAATGAATGTCCTTCTTCATTCATTGCCTTGTTTGGGGGCAAACAAATAGACTAGAAATAAATGATATTTAAAAAATAATAATAAACCTGGAATCAACTGCATAAAGGGCAAAAACACATGTGTCTTTAGTTTCTTTTTTTGTAACCTTCTAATGCACCATGTGACAGCTGGGACAGGAATAGCCAGTACAGAGGCAAATGGTTTTTGAAATGCCACCAGGTCTGTAGAAGAACAGCTTGATGCAGTTTTCTGTCTGAGAGTGATTTTGACCTTATTCCCTGTTGCTGCTGATGGAGACTTAAGGCATCACATAGAGGAAGGGAAGGATGGTGAACCGAATGTACCACTTGGGTCTTCTTTGTCTGTTTTCAGATTATTGTTTCCCAGACCCTTGGATAAAACTAAGTGTTTTTCAAAAGCTATTTGAACAGTATCACTGATATACTAAACCTTTAACTCTGTCTTCAATAACTACGCATTTCTTCTCATTTCTCTTTAGAAGCCTCTGTAAATAGTTGGTGATAGGTTTAATAGAGGTCAAATGAATAGAAATTAGGATTTTAACCTTATTATTGAATTAATGGTATATCCCCAATACTGCCATTGGAGAGACACTACCTTTACTATGTACTTGGGAAGAGTAATTGGATAAACAGATTCAGGAGATAATGATTATAAAACTGGTATTTGTACTTTGCCTTACTCCTTTGCAGAGCACATTTGAGGTGCATTATATCACTTGGTCATTGTTTTATTTAGCTATGTCAAGTGTTGTGCTCTGGATCCCACAACCCATTTGCCTTATAGGGGAGAAAACTGTAGTTCTTTATAATTTGGCTGCAGCCTAACGTCCAGAGTTTTCTCAAGAGAGGATCTTAAAAATAAATTGAATTGATGCAGAACTATGAAAGAGAATATTGGAAGGGAATTAATTTAGTCTAAGGCTTCAAGAGAGGCATCCCTAAGGTAGCACATGTTGAAATGTGCTGGATGCTAAACAGTCAACTGTGTAGGAAGTGGGATGGGGGAGAGGCTTTCTTAGTTTAGGAAATAGCAGCAAAGGAGACTAGAGGAACAAAGGCCCTGGTGGAACTAAAAGTAAGGGAATGTATGTTGAGGAAAGCATGAGAGAGAGACAGAGACAGAGAGGGACAGAGAGAACCACTCAGTGAGATGGAAGACTGAGCAATGGCAGGCTGAGAGATAAGAGATGAGAAGAAAGGGGAAACATGGCAAGTTATGGGAGAGAAAAAGAAAGAAAGAAGGCAAGGAAAGAAAATGGGAATTGGGTAAATGTGGGAGAGATCTAGGGACTCAGAGCTAGAACAGTCAGAGCATTTTAAGCCACATTAAAATTTTGAACATCCTATGTTATGAAAGCACTTAGAGTGCTAAAGATGACCATGCCATGATCAAATTTGGGAAGTGTGGTTTCTTAAAGGAAAGAGGATTATTTTTCCCCTTGGAAGTTTAAAATCTAGAGGCACCTGGGTGGCTCAGTCTATTGAATATCCAGCTCTTGGTTTCAGCTCAGATCATAGTCTCAGAGTTCTGAGACTGGGCCTCAATGGGCCCCCTGCTTGTACACACTCTCACTCATGCTCTAAAATAAATAAATAAAATCCTTAAAAAGACTTTAAAATGTAATGGAGAGAGGAAGAAGTAGAAAAAGCTGGAACGAAAATACTGCAGAATGGCATAAGCAACATGATATAAGGAAAGGGGACTATCATGATTTATAGATAGAAAACCAGTGTAAACCTAAAGGGGAAGATGGAACATAAATTGATATCTGAGATGAGTATTTAAAGAATTAGTAACTGTCAGAGGAGAAATAAGTAAATATGTCCCAGGCAGAGGAAACAATTAGGATGGAAAGAAAGAAAGAAAGAGGAAGGGAGAAGGGAGAAAGAAAGAGAGAAAGAAAGAAAAAGAAAGAAAAGAAAAGAGAGAAGGAAAAGAAGGAGGAGAAGGAAGAAAAGGAAAGAAAGAAAAAGAAAGAAAGAAATAAAAGGGAAAACTAACAAGTGTTGGGAAGGATGTGGTGAAATGAGAACATTTCTACTTTGCTGGAGGGAATAGAAAATGGTTCATCTGCTATGGAAAACAGTTTGGTAGGCCCTCATAAAGATAAACATAAAATTACCACATAATCCTGCAATTCCAGTCCTAGATGTGTACTCAAAATAATTTAAAACAGATATTCAAATAGTTGCATACACATGCTATTCATAATACTCAAAATGTGGGAACAACTCAAATGTCCATCAACAGATGAATAGGTAAACAAATTGAAGCATGTACACACAGAGAAATATTATTCATCCATAAAAAAGGAACACAGTACAGATACTTGCTACAATATAGGTAAACCTCAAAAGTATTATGCTAAGAAACTAGACACTTAAGGTCATTATAGAACATGATTCCATTTATATGAAAGATACAGAATAGGTAAATCCATAGAAAGAGAAAACAGATTGCTATATGCCAAGGGTAGGAGTGAGAGGAAAAATAGGGAATAATTGTTTAATGGCCATTAGGGCTTCTTTTTCAAGTGATAGAAAGATTTTGGAACTAGATAGAGGTAATGTTTGCACAACATTGTGAATGTACTAAATGCCACTAGATTGTTCACTTTAAATGGTTAATTTTATATTTTGTGAATTTTCCCTCAATAAAAACAAACCTGAGAAGTTTAAACTTCATGCTTAAAGTTATAGAGGGCACTGAAAGGGATAAAGAATTTAAAAAGTGAAGGGTGAAGAACAGAGGAAGGAGTAGAGGGAGGAAAGAAGAAAGGAAAAGAAGATGGCAGATCACAATGTGTTTCTGAAAGATGACTCTGCCAAACAAATAAAATAAAATAAATAAAATAAAATAAAGCCCCAAAGGGGAGGCAATGTGTTCTGTGCACCGAGGTTTAGATTTCCTACAGACAGATCTGGGAAGAAGTCAGAATCTGAAATGTGTATTTGGGCGCACTCTTTAAACCTTGGAATCAAAAGAGCTGATCCTTTAAAAATGATTTTGGGATGAGCATTTCAAGTCTACATTTTCTAACTAGCCATCAGGTCTTGTAATTATTTTTAGGCTGAGAAGTTTTAGAGAAAATCTAAGAGCAAAACTCAGAGACATATCCTCAGGGAGGTCACATTGTATAAAGTATCTCTGCAGAGAGCTGGATTTCACAGAGTTAGGACACAGCAGAGCCAGTTATCCAAAGATTTATGAGCAAATTGGTCTGACTAATAAGGACAGGACATAGTCCAATAACAAAATTTTGATTTTTATTCCCGAACTTTAAAGTGTGATTGTGTGCGTGTGCTTGGGCGAGCACATGCCTAACCACGTCATTATAAAATGCTGGATTCTGCGATTGACTTGATATCCTAGGAAAGAATAAATGAAAACTCTTTCCTGATGTTTGGGGTACAGACCATATGATCTGACACATCAGCTCTCACTGAGCAATTGACGTGACAGAATAGAATAGTTTGATGATTCCTATTGGCCAAGTTCTATCCAAATAGTGCCAGGAATATAAATTGGTGCCGCCACTATGATAAACAGCATGGAGTTTCCTCAAAAAGCTAAAAATTAAAATACTATATGATCCAGCAGTTGCACAGCTGGATATTGACCCTAAATATGGAAACACTAAATTCACAAAGATACATGCACCCCTATGTTTATTGCAGCATTATTTACAATAGAAGCAACCCGAGCTTCCATCTGTAGTCGGATGGATAAAGAAATGTGGTGTCTGTACACACACACTGGAATATTATTCAAGCATGAACAAGAATAAGATCTTGCCATTTGTGACCAAATGGATGGATTGGGGGTTAATATGCTAAGTGACATGAGTCAGAGACAGACAAATACCATGCGGTTTTACTTATATGTAGAACCTAAAGTGCACACATGCACACACTTCCCCAAACACACGCACAAACAGCCTCTTAAATACTGAGAATAAACTGGTGGTTGCCAGAAGTAGGGCAGTGAGGGGATGGTTTAAATAGGTGAAGGGATTAAGAGGTAGATACAAGCATCCAGTTATAAAATAAATAAGTCATGGGGTTGCAAAGTACAACTATATATACAAATATATACAACCATATATAGAGAATATAATCAGCATTACAATAATGTCATATGTATGGTGACAGATGGTTACTACATTTATATGGTAAGCATTATGTAATGTACAGAATTGTCAAGTCACTGTGTTTTACACATGAAATGAATAGAACATTGTATGCCAACTGTAATTCAAATTTTAAAAAGGAAAAAAACAAATACTCCTTGGAATGAAGAGTTGGGGAAGGTAATCTTAGTTAAATTATCTTCTCATTCTTGGGTCTAATTCATGTCTTTGTAACATGAGTGTATTGAAGATAAGAAGTTCTCTAACTTATTTTGCATAAGAAATCCCTGAGGGAAAGTATTAAAATCCAAATTCTTGGGCCCCAGACAAATAAATTCTGACAGAGTAGTACTTGATCCTGATAATACTAGCATGAGGAACATTGAAAAGGCAATGGTTAAGGTTTAAGGTACCTTCCTACTCAAGCATTCTATGGTTCAATAATCTTATCTTGCTTCCTATGGCAAGAGTATCTTTACCAGCCATGATGAATCACATCCATAGAATTTTTTGGACATGAACTATTACACACAGAGTCATGTTGATTTCTTCTTCAAGCAAAATACATTGACATTGTTTTATCTTTAATCACACTATGAAAAATATAAAAAGGTCTAGAAGTGAGTAGTGAATTTAATGAGAACCATAAGACTTGTGGTTTTTGAGTTAAGATTTTTATAGCTAGGTTTATTTCAACTCTGGTATACAGGTATCCCTGCTTTTCAAAAGTTTTTGTTATACCACTTCACTTTTATGAAAGACCTGTCTTAGTACCTGTTTTTGCTAACAAAAAAGAAATCTGAAGAAGATGTTTACTTTTACAGGTAAAGGCAAAAAGCAAAAATAGCGTTCAGTGTCTGGTTTTGCAACAAGCCCTTGTAGAAGCCCTCTGAGCAGGGAGAGCTGCACTGCAAAGCTCCTTCCCTGAGAACTATACTCAGTATCTCTGCAACAAGCTGTCATAGCTTTGAGCAGTGTCTGTGAGCATCTGTGCTTGATCTCAATTTATTTTGTGCATCTATTAGCAAGATGTGTCCAAAAGTCTCAGAAAAACCTAAGAGAGGTTATTTTTTGGGTCTGAGAACACTCAAAAAATTTCCCTATAAATTAATGGTAACTGCTTCTTCACTTGATAGCATTTCAGTTTACAAAAGTTTTCATAGGAATGCTCTACTTTCAGATAGCTGGGGAAACCTATATTAAGCTACCATTTATTTATTACCTATGATAAACCAGACACTAGCATAGGTGATTTAAGGATAATAGAGCATCAAGTCATGATATGAAGAACATCAAGGTCAGACAGTCTTGTAGGGATGTACTTACATTAAAATGCAATAAGTGTAATTAATGCACTAGAGAAACAGTACCTGAGAGGACTAATTAGTTTGTTTCAGGAACTGAGAAGTTTTAATACAGTATTTAGGCATATGAATATTTTATTTAGGTAAGGGTAGACATTCAGATGATAATATAGTGGATATCAGTTGGATTTGTATAGATCAGAAATGTATTTGGAGAGATTATGTTTTGTATTAAATTATATGGCTAGAGTTCATACATGTGAATAAATGCTTCTGTAAGACCTGCATATTGGAAAATCAGAAAACCTAGGATTTAACATCAAACAAGTAATTGACTCTAAGAGGTAAGTTCCTGACTCACCTTGGGGCAGCTAGGTGACCAGGGGATAAGAAGTAAAATGGCTATGCTAAGGGAAAGTAGAACATATTGAAGGGTGTCAATATATCAAATATTTTGATTCCCTCCCATTATTCACCGGTGTAGAATGGTATCATCTGCACAAAGCCAGGGGTGGGGAAATAGGTAACTAGTGTTAATTGAGGGGTATGCTGTGGCAGGCACCATTCTGTAATACACTGTAAGTGTATTATCTAATCTGATCTTCTAAACTATAATGTGAAGCAAGTGCCATAATTGTGTCTGATTTGCTGCTACATAAACTGGGTTTAAGAGGCTGTTTTGCCCAAGATCACACAGCTGGTAGCAGAACCAGATGTAACCTATATTTATTTGATATGAATTTTTTTGTCCTTTGCCTTGACCATCCCACAATACCACTTTCTAACAAGCAATGGGGCTCTAAGACATAGCCTAGATACAGATGTTGTATCCATTGACCATTTTTAAACTTCTCATGAACACAGGAAAAGAAACCACAGTGGAAAAGAAAGCAAGTTAATTAATAGTTTTCTCCTATCAGACAAAGACAGGACCCTTAGAGTCTTGCACTTGTACTCAGAATCACAGTGCCCCTCTGAATGCTCCATCTATCAATTCACAGCATGAAAACAATCAAATTACAGTCTTTGAAAGAAAGGTAAATCCAGCCAAGAGATTGATGTTTTTTAAATGAGCAGAATTTGCTGAGCTAGCCTGCAGAAAGTGCCACATTATTAGACAGTTGTACTGTAGAAGAGGAAAGGGTATCATCCAGACATGTGTCCCAGTGAGATGTCTTTAAAGTAGAGGCAAGCTGTTCAGCTCAGACTCAGAGGTTGGCCACTGTCCAAGAAGCTTACTTACCCACACAAAGATATGATGGCTCCGAGGTAATGCCACATACAGAATTACAGACCGTTTTGCCACATTTACTCATTTAGAGATCACTTTCATAGCCGGATCCATTGCTCCCATAAGAAAAAAAAAATTATTTCTACACAATGCATGTTTCATGACTGCTCTGTTATCTTCATTATTAGTGCTATAAATAAAAACAAATATTTATGAAGATTAGGTTGAGAGGAGTAACTGTGAATGATAAATTGTGTCTTATGAAGAGTTAACTACAATTTACACATTCCAGAACAGCTTTAGGAATTCAAAAGTCTTGAAGGAACACCTAATCAGATGGTCCCATTTTATAGTTGGAGATCACGGAAGATATATAACTTTGTCAAAGTCAATGAGAAAATTGATAGCAGGGTCTCAGTTAAAATCCATGCTTTCTAAATCTCATCCAGTGATGCTTCTGATTCAGTATGTTGATATAGTTTTTCTCTCATTTACACTTGTAAAATGTCTCTATAATACTCAGTGTATAATCCAGAGGTCAGTTAGGCCAAATAGTCCTTTAATATTGAACCATAATAGGATTAAGGTATTACTTCCTGTTTAGAGGAGAATTTAAGTTTCCATCCCTCTCTCAGCATTTATGGATTTGATAGAATTTTTTCCTTCACATTCCTGCTTCCCATTTCTTTCTTCAACTAAATGAGAGAAATGCTCATTTTCCTGTATGTAACTGTCCCATTTTTAGCACTGCTTTGGCCTTCAGGATAGCGACTCTGTTCTTTACCCCAATACTCCTGCCATTGAGTGCTTTGTGTGTAAGGATCTTTTCTTAAAGGTTTGGGAATTTTAGAAGCAAGTTATATCACAAGACTAAGAATGTAAAAAACAAACTAATAGACATTCCTGTTTCAAATATTTTGAGACCACCTAGCCTTGGAGAATTTTTACTGGTCATCTATATCTGTTGTCTCCAGACTTCTGAAATACTCATTTGCTTCCTCTCTTCTCAGATTCCTCTCATCCTGTCTCTCCCGTGTGTAGCAGACACTAATTTGACTATTTTGTTATGCAGGCAGATTTTTTTTTTTAAAGATTTTATTTATTTATTTATTAGGAAAGAGAGAGAGTGAGAGAGAGCATGAGAAGGGAGACGGTCAGAATAAGAAGCAGACTCCCCATGGAGCTGGGAGCCCGATGTGGGACTCGATCCCTGGACTCCGGGATCACGACCTGAGCCGAAGGCAGTCGGTCAACCAACTGCGCCACCCAGGGGCCCAGCAGGCAGATTTTTTGTTTCTTTGTTTTGTGTCTTTGCTTTTTTACTTTTGTGTTGCTGTTGTTGTTGTTGTTTTAGCCTATGCCCAGAGTAGCCCATCATCAAGAGTAAATTGCTCTTACAAGAGAGTTTGGATAAAAGCAGGAATCCTAATGCCATATTTGCTACTTAATACCACAGTGTTTCCCTGTGGTTGACATACCAATCAAACTTTGAGTGAAGTAATCCTCCATTTGGACAGGACACAGACTTTTAAGAAGGGCTTGTTTACATAAATCAGGTTGATCTAACTTCTGTATTTCTATAAAACTTAAATTCCTTGTTTATTTTTCTATTTTTGTTCATATCCAAGGAGAATGAACTTTATAAAAGAGGGAAGCAGGAGAGCTGCTTCCACCCAGTAAAAGCCAACTTAAATGCCCAAAGGAAATGGAATAGGAGTATATTTGGTTACATACTAAAATGAAGGAAGAAAGCCATCAGATGCCAGACACCTTGAGGTCTGTTAACAACTCAGATATGTTAACTATGCCTCAGATAGTATGGCCATCTGGAAAAATAATATGAATTAACTATCAATGTTAATACACATTTAAAAAATCATTTTTTTTGGTCTGAGTGATTAAATAAAGAATTTCTTAAGGGACTCTCTCCCACAATTTCCTACACATCCAGAGTTTAATTGATACAGGCCAATGTTAGATGTAATCCCTAAAAAAGGAAATGTCTAAAATTAGTGTTTCTTTATTCCATGCCTATCAGCCAGACACAGAGGCTACATCAAATCACCTTGGCTGTGAGACAGAACATACATAATAAACGCATAAAATATATATCCATTTATGCACTCCTACACTCTCTTACTCAGTGATTTATACGTCCTAAGTACAAAGTGTTCACCCTCAAGGAATCGGCACCAGTTTGTTATATATGAAAGGCCAGGTCTGGAATGTCATGGTCTGGCACTTAAATAATCTCAAGATTATTTTTTACCTTTAGCTTTCTAAACTTCTTCAAAATCAGGAAATAAAAATATATCTAGAGAGCCAAACTTAAATGCAACAAGGTGAGTGTGTCAAGGTGCAGAGCCAAAATTGTATGGAATAAGGAACTGTAAGGGAGGACATGGGCATTTAAGTGTGTTTCTGGCTTTTGGTGTGATATGGAATATGGGATTTCAGTGCATAGTCTAGAAGAGAAGAATTAAAGTTGTATATAAAGTTGTTTTTAATGTATTTGTGTGGGCACCATGCAAAATCCAGGACTATGTTGGATGTTGTGGGAGACCCACTAAATGTTTAAAATTCCTGTTTTCTTTAGATATTTTTATTCTACTTAGGAGCAACGTCTGTATCTCTCATTTCAAGACTTCTCCCATGTAAAACATACTCATTTTAATATTATGAAAACACTATGTTCATTTAACATTTCAAGTATTATACAAAGCCGAAAGAGGAAAGCAATAGCACTAGACACTGTAAACCAGAAATTATTAGTATTCACATTCAATGATAGCAGTGCAGGTTAGTCATTAGTTAGATCTATGTCAATTTAGATAGAAAGGTGGATGGGTGGATGGATGGATGGATGGTACATAAAAAATAGGTGATGGATAGGTGATTGGAAGGACAAAAAGGAAGACAAAAATAATTGAATGGATAGATACAAAGATAACTGAATTGATATTTACCCCTATTGGGATTTTAAATAAATGAATAAACTTCATTTGTTCTACTTGAATTTAAGGGAAAAAAATCTGAAGAAAAGCTAAAAGAGTTGCTACACTTAAGATTTTTTTCACATTAAGAAATCTAATTTATTTAAAAACCCCTAAGAAATTAAGAAATACATTATTAAAATCATTAAGAGGTTAGACTCATTATTTTCCCTACATGTTTAAGGCAGTACGTATTGACTCCCTTTTATGCAAATAAGATAATTAGCACTCTGAAACTTTTTACCCACATCCCATTTTTTACTGCTAATTATATTAGTGTTACTTTGTTAAGGATTACACAAAGTACATTCTGTTCTGAATTGATTATTTTGCAGTTGTCGAGACAGTTTTATAAACGGATTAAAATGAATGCCAGTTTTTATTATGGAATATTTTTTAAAAACACAAAAGGAGAGAGGAGAGCACAAGGAGCACATTATTAGTTTGAAAGAGATCCTGTACTTCCTACCAAATTTAACATACTGATACGTGTTACTTTGGAGTTAGAGAGGAGTCACAAACTCAACGTCTACATTGGTGGGCACTGTGAAAAATTTTTCCCCGTAGTGAAATTTGGCAATGTTGCCCCAGCTGGGGAATGGGGTGCTATTGGCATCTGGTGGGCAGATGTAATGTTACTGCTTAACGGGACAGCTCCCGCAACAGAGAACTCTCCTGCCCCAGATACCACTAATGCTGTTTGAAAAGCCCCACTCTCTTATACTTCATCATTCAATGCACAGATTTCCTTATTATTTTCTATCTCTGGTTTTCCAGATTCCACTTCAACACATCTATCTCCTCCTGGGAGGTAAAAACTTTTACTTCCCCTAATAATTCCTCAAAGGACATGGTCTTCAAAACAACATCACCATCCTGTTCCATGTCTTCTGAATGCCAGGCAGGTTTGGTTCATATATCCAGAATGGACCAGTTTCATCTGATTAAAATAGTTTTCTTTGTAATTCATTCCTGGAAATGTACATTTGAAGTTTCTGAACCAGAAGTAGTTCCAGATTAGGACCATCCTTTTGGAAGACCTTTGACTGAGACTCTATAATTTCTGCTGACTGTTTGCCTTGGTGTTAAATACCATAAACTGAGTTGTCTGCACTCTACTGATGGCAAAATATTCTTTTTTGCATAATGTATAATCTTTGAGGACTTTAAAAACATCTTTACATTATATTGGCAAAAATAAACCTGGGTTAAAATGCATCTACTTATTAGACTATATAATTAATATATTTATCAATAAGTTCTTTGCTTAGCTAAAAATAGACATTAACAAAATTTGTAAACACACCAAGAATGGGATAGCTTTGTCATTATTATGCTAAAGTGGGCATTTTTCAATGCTATTTCTGAGATGTTAGTAGCTACTTATGCACATATAGAAAGGTATATTTAGAGGCCCTCATTTTAAAACAACAGGGGCACCTGGGTGGATCACTTGGTTAAGCATCTTATTTTGGATCAGGTCATGATGTTAGGGTCCTGGGATGGAGCCCTGCATTAGGATCCCTTCTCAGTGGGGCGTCTGCTTGTCCCGCTCTCTCAGCCCCTCCTTCTGCTTGTGCTCACTCTGTCTCTCTCAAATAAATAAAATCTTTAAAAAAATAAAAAATGAAACAACAAGTTGAAAATCAAGACAACGAATGAAAAGTATATTGATGTGGATAATGAATCAGAATAATTGAACAGAATAAATGAACACAAAATATAGGGTTAATATTCTCAGAGTATATCCTGAGAATATGGGCTCTAAAGTTAAAATTCCTTAGCTATTAGTTATTACCCATAACCTCAGTTTCTTCATCTGTAAAATGGGCATACTAAAACAGCACCAGATTCAAAGAGTTATGCTAAGGAGTATTTGAAGGAATTATTGTGGAATTCTTAGTTTAGTCCTTGTCACCTAGGAAACATCAGATAAATACTAGCTGTTATTACTGTCAGTAATCATCGCTATAATCTAATGATCACATGTACCCTGTTTTTTCAGATGAGGTTAATGGGTTTCAGTGGATGACTTTTTCAAAAGAGAAATTCTGTAAGCAGTATAATCAATATTAAAACTCTTCTGCCACTGAGTCCATCTGCTTTGCCTGATTTTGCAACTAAAACTGTTAACAAATCCATTATTTTTAAACATAGAAGCTTCTGTGGGATACCCTACAGAGAAAGGAGAGTGCCTTAAATAAGAAGTTAGTAAAATTCTACATGCCATCAATAAGCCACTTGGCTCTTAGGTTAGTTCTTAAGCTCTCATTTCCAGGTCCCTTCTTTTCATCTCTATTTTATGACTTTAATTCAAGGGTCTGCACTTCTTGGTTGGTGGCAGCATTCCAGAAAGACCTACACAAATGAACCTTGACTTCACACCTAAATTCTTTCCTCCTTTTCTTAATTAGATCTAAACCTTACCACCTATCTCTTCAGTACAGAAACCCTACATACTCTGTGCTTTGCCCATATACTATCCTTGTGCACAGCCAATAACCTACAACAACGTTCTGAGGTAGACTCAGAAACGTTTTATTCAGGACCACTCAGAGACTGACAATGGCAGATTGTATTTGTTAGTCTCTGTGTGCTTCTCTTTGCTTATTTTACTTACTTTAAGTGTTCAGTTATTTGTTTCTGAACAGTTAGCAATTGATTAGTGAGATCCCCAGTTAGCTCTGACAAACGTATTCAGTATCTATATGTATTTATGCTAATTGCCTTCTCTTCCTCACTGCACTAGGGCAGGAGAAATTTTTATTCATCTTCATTAACTCATTCATTAACTCACTTGTGCATTTAGTGATTAATTCTAGAATTTGTTCAGTGTGTGGATTGAGAAGCTGCTACATGTCAGGAAAGTATGTAAGGCCCTCCACATATAAAGATGAGCGATAAGATGATTGATCTCTTGACACAGTAATGACATAGTAGAGGATAAAACAGTGTCTTTGTAGGGGAGTAAGTGGAGGGTTTATAAAGAAAGTAGTTCAGCCCGTGTTCACAGGCATACTAGAAATGTGCCAGGGATCAAAATAGGAGCTGCTACTCCAGATAAGTAAGATAGCAGACAGATAATCAAGAAGAAATGGGGAGTTCTGAAGCCCACCTGGTATTTTATAAATTCCTGTTTCAAATCTGTCTCACAAAAGAGTGTACAAATGTGCTTGACGTCTGTCACTCAGAATATCTCGATGACACTTAGGCACCCTAGCATTTTAACCAGAGAAACTCTTTTCTTAGTCCAGATAGAGTTTGGGACCCTTCTTGGCAAACCCTAGAGAACAGAAATATATATACATCACCTAACTTCTAGTGGTCTTACTCCATTGCTATTCCCATGGCCACTTGGAATGCCAATGGGAGCAAATAGCAACAACCATTTGCATACAGGAAATTCCTCTTGCCTCCAGGTAACAGTTGACTCTTCCACTCCACCTGGGCTTGATAATAATGGAATCACTGTGCCATCCTGTGTTTGGATTCTCAATAAATGGGAAGCCAATGCCATTTTTAGTTTAAGGAAAACCAAGCAAAACAGCTTTCTATATCTGCAGAAACATTAATGAGATCCTAACAAATAAACAACTAGAATCACTGTGCTCAAAATTAATGCAACAGTCTTCTCACTTTGTTTTCCTGCATTCCAAGACTTGAATGTCAGCCCTGTCAGCAATTATGACAGTATGACAGTGTGGCAAGGGGGTGACATTAGGTAGGCTGCTAACGGTATAATGATGCTAACCCAGACTAGACCTACTCTACTATTACATGTGTGGTTCCTTCTGTAAAAGGTATCCTTTTGGTAAAATGTTACAAATGTTTTTTTTATTTAAGTTATTAATAGCTGAGAATTTGAACATTTTAACAACAAAACTTTAAGAGAAAAAAATAAGTGAATATATTATATCTAGTCTGTGTGAAAGAGAGTTTGTTAGGTACTTAGATTGAAACACAGTTCTTTCAGGATCTTTGTAGACTAAAAATATATTTGGTGCAGACAGGACACTGAGAATATTTTAGGATTACAGAAGAATAAAGTATAAAGGAGGAAATGCATGGGAATGATAATAGAAAAATGTGAACCAAATTATGAAGTGTCTGGTAAAGTGATCAAAGGAGTCGAGATTCTTTCTTTAGCCAACAGGAAGTCTGAAGTAATTTTGGGCAAAGGAAGTACAAGATTAGCTGTATTTTATTATAAAATTTTAATCTAGTAGCAGGGTTTCAGTGGATGAGTCTGGAAAAGGGAAAATCATTAAGAAACTGAACAAGTGTTCATCGTGGGTTGGAGAATGTACCCAAGACATATTTAAGAGTTAAATGCAGATAAATTACCAAATTAATGACTGATTAGACACTAGGCTAAAATAGTTACTTGAGGAATATTCCTCTAAATGCAAAACATAACCTGTTTTCTGTCTCCAAATGCCCTTCCCACCATTTCAGAAAATATTCAGTCATTGCTTACAGTGCCCGTCTTCCTTTTATACTCAGACGGCACTGGTGTGGTTATTTGTAAGTCTCCACATCTGGAGAACTAATTTGTTTGTGGACTGCTCCAGTTCCACAGAGTAGTTAGCTATCACTCAGCTGCACCAAATTCATTCAACCCTGATAATTAAATTAAATATCTACTGACATCAAAGAGACAGCAGAAACTTACTAACAATACCAAAAAGTTTTCTAGGCCCCTAAAGAAAGCCACAATGCATTATAATAGATACAGATGACATATTCTGTAGTGGAGTGATGGTCAATTTAATATTCCACTCATATTTTAATGTGTCTGAGTGTAGTCTAGCGGAATATAGTCTCACAAGTGGAGTAACACATTGGCGGCTCAATATAATAGGACTGACGTTACTATGGAGTTCAATATTACATGGGCATGACCTTACTGAAGAAGATTTAATTACTTGAAATACCAGAAGGATGACACCATAACAATATCATTGCAAAGGTCTTTAGAAAGAAGAGCTTGAGTGTCATGGCTGCTGACTTCCACACATTCATTTTATTTTTTTTTAAATCTGCATTAGTTTTCCAAGTTAAGAGCATCACCATCAGTTTTTGCACAGCCTATAAGTCATGAAATCATTCTCTTAAACACTTTTTTCTGGTCTCTCTTTAAAAGATAGTGTGCACTTTAAAAAAATAATCAGTACACAGTAGTCTCCGTGCCATGCGTAAGCCACAAGACGTTTCCTCTCTACAACTGAGTCAGTCCTTTATCCTTCCTGCAATAAGCTAAGAGCATAAGTGTGTGTGTGTGTGTGTGTGTGTGTGTGAGAGAGAGAGAGAGAGAGAGAGAAAGAGGAGGGGGAGAGAGAGAGAGAGAGGGAGACTGTTGGTCTGTCAGGTTCTGTGCTTTATAGTACATTCTGATATTTTACTTTTCTATACCTTACTTTATTATTCACTTTTCTTTTTTCCTTTTGCACCTTGGGAAGTGCTTCAAGTATAGGTTATTTACTATGGCTGCATAGTATTTACTGTATAGATTTACTATGATTTGTTTAAATAGTACCCTATTCATGACTAGTTAGGTTATTTACGGTCTGTTATGAGGTGAATTATGTCTCCCCAAAATTTACCTGTTGAAGCCCAGGACCTCAGAATGTTACTGTATTTAGAGATAAGGATTTTAGAGAGGAAATTAAGTTAAAATGAAGCCAGTAGGGTGGGCCCCTATTCATTCTTACTATTGTCCTTATAAGAAGAGGGATTTAGGATACACAAAGGGACACAAAGGACACACATAGAGGAAAGACCATGTGAGGACTTAGTGAGAAGGCAGTCATCTGTTGGCTAAGGTGAGAGACTTCAGAAGAAACCAAACCTGCGGCATCTTGATCTTGGACCCTGGCCTTCAGAACTGAGACAATGAATTTATATTATTCAAGCTACTCTGCGATATTTTCTTATGGCAGCCCTAGCAAAATAATACAGTCTTTTGCCTTTACAGAAATACAGAAACCAATCATCTGTATGAGGTTATCAATATATAGCTCTGCACATATTTAGGATCTACTGACTCCATGTAAATTGATGTTGATGCTTATTAAAACCTGTACGAAAAATGATCCTCTTTATAAATATGTAAAAAATTATATCTTATTTCTTGGTTTAGTTTTCATTCCTTTGATTTTGAGTTAGTGTATATGTCTTTTCATATTACTAACAACAAGCACAGGATACTTTCCTAACCTTCTGTTGATTGTTTTCAACTTCATTTTTCTACTGGTATGTTTGTCTTTCAAAAAAGAAATACTGAATTTCTTTGTTAGCCATTATCAACCTTTGTTAAGTCACTTTAGGAATTTGTTTCTTATTTAGGAAAATACTCTCCAATTGTAATGCAGAGCATAAGTTGTAATTACTAATATTTTTATTTTGTTTTAAGATTTTATTTATTTGAGAGAAAGAATGTGTGCACAAGGGGGAGGGGGGCAGAGTGAGAAGCAGACTCACACTGAGCAGGGAGCCTCATGCTGGACTTAATCCCAGGACCCTGAGTTCACGACCTGAGACAAAGGAAGACACTTAACCAACTGAGACACCCAGGTACCCTTAATATTTTTATTTTTAATTAAAAATAAATCTGTGATCAATCTGGAATTTATTAGGTATAAAGCTGAATATACAAATTAGCTGGGTTAGTATATTTAATATATATTATTAATTGATCTTCTAAAATCTAATAATGAAATAATTTAAGTGTCAATGATTAAATGTTAATTACTGATTAATTAAATGTAACAAAATGGCCACTGGCATATGTATTGTATACATATATAGTGTACTTTAAATCTCTTTTATTACCTGATGTGTTTATAAGTTTATCTCACTATTCCTATATGCTTATTATTTAGAACGAGCTCATTTATTTCTGATTACCAAGTCCTGCTGATAACCTATTCTACAATTGTGTTAAAGGTTTAGATTGATTTAGTGAGAATTGATTTCTTTAAAACATTGAGTTTTACCCCACAATAATGGTTGTCTTTTTATATATCTGAATGTTCCTTTCGTCATCACATAAATCTTGCACGTTTTTTTAAGGATTATTTGTAGCTGTATTATATTTTCATGGGAGGTTACATAGGATGTCTTTATCCTCAATATATTATTCTTTGTTTTTCTATTTCAGAAACTGATTTTTTTTTGCATGCTAATTTTGTAACTAGTCATCTGAGTTAATTCCCTTAAATTCTTACTATTTTATTTTTCACTTGATTCTCTTGAATTAATTAAGCTTGCCAGAAAAAAACAAAAAATTGGCTTCCTTCACCCTTGTTCCATTCACTTTTGTCATTTCACTTCACTTTTCAGATTTTCCAACAGCTGCTCTTTCCCACCTTGCCTTCTGTTGCTTCAGTTCCTATGATGGACAAGGTTCTAGGTCTCTTGTTTTTTGTTTTGTTTTGTTTCTTTGTACTGCCTATTTTTTCACAATTGCTCTCCACTGTCTTCTCAAATCAAATCTCTTAACAGTCAACAATCATAATGGAGTCATTTTACATAAAAGTACCAGCAGATTTCGACACACAACCTGGAATGTACATAGACATTGAGAACCTATTGCTTCTACCACATGCACAGCCAGCTGGAAATGGTCAAGGAACACTGTTCTAATTGTGGCAGAGGTGTTTGAATAGACTTAACAAAAATTCTTTTGGGTCATCTCTGTACAGTTAAAATTTAATCTGGGGAATTCCAAGGGCTCCATTGGTGGGATAGTCTATTTCAACTTTCTAACCTATATTGTCATTCCTCAGCTCCAAGAGGTTGTGTGATCCAATTAGGCAAATTGAAAAAGACTGCTTTTATGCAAAAGCGTGAGAAAGTTAATTGAAATCAATCCATGTTCGGTGAAAATGCTACAGACATCACTGATAATTTAGAGCAATTAAAAGATGTTGTCCTGAAGCAAGGCAGAAACATTAAGTTTAAAAGCCTGTTAAAGGAAAATTACCGAAAATATTTAAATGATATTATTCACCTAGGATGGACTAGGGACAACTAAACCAATTAGTCAGAAGCTGTGTTTTTAAAACCATTGAGATGAGAATCCTTCACCTAGTATCCTTTGTTATTGCAAAATTATCTGTTAAAAACAATGTGTTCACCCTAGTTTTGAGTAAACTCTTCATGAAAGTTGCTATTGCAGCTCAACCATCAGCAAATAGTTCTATCTATGAAATAAGGGCATTTTTAAGCTAGTTTTCAAGCTGTACTTTTCAGAGATCTAAATATTCTGGGAGGTAATTGAGCATGTATTATTAGGTAGGGTAAGGTAGAACAGAGAGAAAAGGAATAACCAGTTAGAACCCTGGAATTCCTATCTCACGACAAACACACGAACATCTCTGTTTTATCATATTGAAAATACACGGAAACAGCGATATCAGACAGGTTCACCATGTTGCCATTCCCTTTGCCTTGGCCATTACATACATCACCATTCAATCCCTGAAGCTTGTATAGAGCCTCAGAATCTTTCCTAACACAGTGATACAGGCACCTATCCCCAAATAATCAGTTAGCATGAGACAAATCTTAACATAAGATTTCACTTATGAAGTGATTCCTTCATAAAAATAAATAACAGGAAAATAACTTTATGTTAAAAACAAAAGCAAAACAAACAGAACTATAAGCCCATTTCTAGACACGCTTGGTTCTTGTTATGTTCTTTAAGCCTCCAGTGTACTGGCCTTTTTATCTACTTCTAGGTCCCCAATTGCCCATTGCTATTCTTCTTAAATAAAGATCTAACGTTGTGGTTGCTCATAGAATTATGCTGGCTGAGAAGTGTGCTAGGCCTCCCCCTTTGCTCACAGGTCACCACCTTTGAAGGGCACCAGAAACTCTCCCTATTCTGGCCACATAAGCAATAATTTCTTAGAGTTGCTCACTCCTGGGTTCATAAATATATATACTTTCCTAAATGCCAAATGCTTTATGCAGTCTCTCTTTGCCCTTTTACTTTCACATGCTGGAAAAAGTCTCTCTGGAACCCCTAACCCTGTCCTCAAACAAAATCTTCCTACACCTTTCCAATCATTTTTTTAACCCCAAGTAACATGTTTCCCCTCTGTGAGGCCCTGCTCTGGCCTCTGGCTCCAATGCTTTTTGAACCATTCTTCTTTTTGTTTCTAGCATTCCACCCAATGTAACCCCACCTTAGAGTCCCGATTACCCTTCTTGTGATGGTGTGAGATGATAAAATGCTCTACTACATATCTGTGTGATTTTGGGGAAATCTGTCTCTCTGAGTCTTGGTTATGAGTAACAAGAGAACAAGAGAACGCTGTTTGAAAATACTAAGTTCACAAATCCAAATAAAGCACAAGTATTATGCAATCCAAACTGATTAATATTTCTACATTTTTAGGGTTATCCAATCATTATTACTATACCTACAACTACTATTGTTGCTGCTCCTGCCCCTTCTGTTACTCTGAATATCATTGATATTCTATCTACTGAAAACAGTGTGAAGTTGTTGCTTGAAAATGTGCCCTGTCGTATGTCCTCAGCATAAGAACCCAGTTTGGGGTATTCTCAGACATTTTCTTCTACTAGCATCGTACTTAGATCAAGATGGGTGAAACCTTGTCCTGGGGAATTGAAATTCTAGGAACTCACACTTTGGAGTAAACTTCATTGACATTTTCAACCAAGAAGTTAAAGCAACAGTGCCCACTAAATGGGATGTTCCTTAGCCCAGAACACAGCACATGTGGGCTTTGGTCTCCATTTATTTCCTTTCTTCGGTATTCTTCTACCTTCCCAATGATTCTCTTACTACCCCTCCCAAGTGGTGTTTACCAGATGCCCTGATGATATCCACCTAGGACTTCCACCGATGAAGGTGTCCTCAAGCCATGGCCAGGTGTAGTTCTCAAGGACAGCCTAATGAGCAGATCACTCTTGCTGGTCAGGGCAGTATTACTTTCACAAGATCACATCAGATTGAGCTGCTCAGCTTGGGTTACTCAAATTATTTATATAAACAGGCATCTCACCCAAAATTTTTTCTCAGGAACATAATTTAAAGATACTTCTGTATAACACAACCTCTACATTGTGCCACTTTCCTACACACTGATTATGTAACCCATTTTTCATTTAATGGCCCACCGTATTCATTGTCTTTGTCATCCACAAGGAACTTGGCCACTCTCAAGGATTCATCCATTTATTCACTCCAGAAAAATACCGATCTGACATGTTCTTAGGCCCTTAATTAAAGTGTGTCTTTTGGGTGATGCTTTCTCCCTGTATATGGGATCCACGCAGCTCAGTATTAGGCAATTCTTCTCTAACACCCTTAACCATCATTGTTACCATCCATCATTTTTGGTGCCTAGATCTTGATGGAGACCAATTCACACACCTATGAATAAAAGATTCCTTTTGCCCTTGAGAAGATCAGTAGGGATACAGGAAATACTATCTTTCCTAACAATCACCTAGGAATACCTTGACTATGACATAGTCATAGTCCATGGCATGTGGCATCTTGTGTCAGAGGGTAATCATTCGCTGTTTGGATTTATTTGCATTATCTGAGAAGCATAATATCAGCTTCTGTGGGGATTAACTAGCACTGGGTTTAAAATACAGTGGCTGATGTCAGATAAGCAGGAATAAAATATTGAGCCAAATAATTTCATATCATGTAGGGCAACTGTAACAAGATGAATAAACCCCTTACTCAAATGATCTGCCTCCAGAAAGTAGAAAGGGTGGCTCATGGAAGATTCTAATAATAAAAACTGGGACCATCAGAGGTGTCAGGACCCTCTAGCCAAAGAGTTTGAGGAATATCTAAATGACAGAACTGTTGCCAGAAAATTCTTCCATTGCCTTCCTTAATTATTTTGTTAATTATTTCTACCACAATCTGCAAAACTGTTTCTAATTTTAAAAAGATTAAGCTCTGTCTTTTCTACCATAACCAAAGGTCAAAGTGTTCTGATAAATGAAACAGCACAGGAATCTAAACACAGATTTGTTAACTACAGTTACTCCATACTACATCATTCAGTTTTCCTTTAGGTTTCACTTGAGGGTGGAACATTAAGTTAATTTTAAAAAAGAGAGAGACAGTAAAATAGATATATATGGCATGGCCATTGACTTTGTCTTAATGACAGAAATTTATTAAACTAGGGTATAAAAATAGCATTTGTGAGTTTTTTGTCATTTTCAGAGAGTGTTTTGTGATACCCCATGTTTTAATATAGTATACAATTATTAAATATACATTCAGATTTCTTATTTTCCCAACAATAGTGAAGGTGTCTCTAAAAAATACATAGTTGGCAATAAATAAATTGAAAAAAACAGATAAACTATTAGAATTATTTTCATTTTATAGATGAAGATATTGGCACTCATAATTATTAACTAATGATAAAATTCATGCAGTGACTAATGAGAAGAGATTTGACTTGAATCCAGTTGCTCATTCTAAGTCCTCTGCTTGTGTTTGTGTGTGTGTATGTGTGCATGTGTATGTTTTCCTATCTTAACTGTTTTAATTTTTTTTTCCCTTATCTTCCCTGGTACCTGGCCCTTGGCTCTGTACCCACAACATTTCTGCTTCTAACTGAGCAATCTCCCCAGGTACCCTAGAACTAGTACCCCCAACCCTCATAATGAATCTACCCATTTATCCCACCAGATTAGAACCATGAATATGGCAGCTCGTTGCAGAGGACTTTGGGTTTGCCACAGTTATTTACAGGTTAATTACACTGATGCCTTTGAGGAGATCAAATCTATGAATAAGTTAATCCTTCAAAGTTTGCTCATACTCTTCCCCTGACTAATGCCCCTTCCCACTGTCCAGATTACAAGAACTCCAAGTTCTACTTGTCCAAAGGTAACCCAATTTATACACTGCTTTTCTCCCTTGCATAAACACAGGGGGTTGTTGCTTAGTTTCAGTGATCAATAGCTTTGACCTCACTAATATGTATGACACAAAATTTACTATAGAGTTTTCTTTAAATTAAGATTTCAAAGCATCTTACTTAAATCTATATTAGTCAGACAATCTCAAGTATAGGACTTGGTGAAAGAAAGAAAGGAGACAGGTGGGGAGGGAGGGAGAAAGAAAAGACGAGGGAAGGGAAAGGAGGAAGCAAGGATGGAAGGAAGGGAGGGAGGGAGAGAGAAAAGACAAGAGGGAAGGGAGGGGAGGAAGGAAGGGAGGGAGGGAGAAAAAAAGATGAGGGAAGGGAAGGGAGGAAGGCAGGATAGAATGAAGGGAGGGAGAGAGTGAAGGAGGGAGGGAGGAAGGAAGGAAGGAAAATGTAGAGGAGATAAGGTGAGGGGGAGAGGAAGGAAGGGAAAAGAAAGTCTACCATATTGGCCTTTCTATATAGAGAAATCAATCACTCAGCATTGAATCTATTCATTAAAGAGACATTCATTAAGCACCTACTGTATGCTGTGTCATATCACTTCCTGGATGACTTAGCTGAGCCCACCCTTTTCCCTTCCAGTGGCCTTGCTGCAGTTTGTAATTCAGTTTCTTTATTGGCTCTCTCTTATAGCTCTGAACTCCATGAGGGAAGGGACTAAAGGCCTCTATCCACAATGCCTTAGATGATGTCAGGGACATAGCAAGACACTCAATATTTTATGAAAGAATGAATGATTAAATTAATTAGAGTGTTATAATGGCTGAATATAAAACAGCTCCACTTTCAAGAATGCTCTGAGTGCTGTACTCCACCCTGGTATCTGAAGTTCTCCCTAACTCCTGGATATGAAATCTCCTGGTAGGACTTTCTATCTGTGCCTAGAAGCCCCCAGTTCTCTGCAGAAGATGCTGCAATTGTAATTACCCCAGTATTCTGACATAGCATCCTGTCAGCTCTGGATGTAGATCAATAGTTTTCCCATATACTAACAATTGAAGGTTAGAAAAAAATCCACTTTACTGCTGAAAATATAAGCTTCATAATAAGTTAAAAACCTGATTTTGTCGATGATTTGTTCATTTAACCTCTGCTAAGGACAAAAAAATGTATGATTTATTGATTTTGATTTTCTAATAAAAAAAATCATGTCACCTTTTAATAACCAACTTATTACCAGATGGTGGGGTCTTGGGTCTCACAAACAAGGATGATGGTTAAGACATATTGAAAGGAGAATTTCAATATAAAAATCAATAAAAATATGTAAAAGTGAAATGAATCAAGAGCAAAAGCAATTCCTTCTTGGGACATTGTAATAACATATAAAAAAAAAATCCTCAGCCTGTTGCCTGATCCTGAGTAGAACAGTAGTATAGTAGTAGAATAATGGAAAAATTAAAAAGCATAGTCATAAATACTTTTTTAGGAAAGACAGTAGCAACCATTTATTGAGTACTCATTGCATACCAGGTATTGGTGTGGACACCTAAATTACTACAAGAGAACCATGAATGTACAATTGAATGTGTTCCAGGCAAGAGAATTCGGGCTTTTTTGCATAAATTAGCATATTTAACACTCTGAGCAAATCCTTGTGGCCGTGTTTTAATGCTCATATTTTAGAATGAAGAAGTAGAGGCTCAGAGATGTTGATCTGCTTGTGCCAAATCACAGTTAATATGATTGAGTTTAGATATTTGGTGATCTTTCCACTAAACTCTACTATCCCTCCCAAACCCAGGAAAACACTAAAATAATTTCAGTCAACTACCCTGTCAATTGCTAGAGTTTTAATTATTTTTGAGGAAATTGTAGGTTTTTTTGTGTATGTGTTTGTTTCTAATATATCATTCCCAAGGTTGGTCTCAGCTATTGCTCAGGCTAGTTTTAATAAGTGCCAGCATTTACATTTTTTGCATATGATACTGAGAGTTGTGCAGCCAAAAGCCAGGACTTATTTTCTGTGAGCAATGTTTAATCAAAAGTGACCCATAATTTCAAGCTCCAGTGCCTACCACCACCTCATTAACTCAATACTTGTTCACTTTGGAGACTCCTCACTCAAGTTTAAAATAGGGTAGATGATCTTCAGAGAGGCTCTTTCTCTACCCTCCTCTCCTCTGGCTGCCCTTTCTAAGAGCTCAAGGAAGCAATTTCTATCCTTTGGTTTCTTAATCTCTCCTGCTTATGACAAATGAGTCAAAAATATTAAACTTGCTTAACGAGGGCTTTCTTAGACAAAGTACAAAGTTTGTGGTATATTTGTGTCCTTATATTCATATGTGTCTCTATGTATGTTCTGGGATAGGAGCAAGAGAGTATTAGTCTTGTTATTATCACAATGCAGTCTTTTTTCCAGCCTGTATGCAAGCCACTCTCATCTTTAGTCCAATATCCCAAAAGAATTTCCCAACAACTCAGTGAAGGGGGGGTATTGTATCTGACTACAGTAGAATGGGGGATATTATCTATTAAATCTTTCATATCGTTTGTGAGAAAGAGGGTACAGATTCTGCTCCTTTTCCCCAACAATATAGAGTTACATTTTATAGATTTTTATTTTTAGTAAATTTATGGTTTTTAAAATAAGTATGTTTTATAAGAAAAATAGAAAGATAAATTAATCCTAAAGATGTAAAATGCCGTGACCACCTATGTTTTCAAATTATATACCCACCTCTAGGCTTCTTCTTCCTTCCTTGCTTCATACCTTCTTTCTTTTTTTCCTTCCATTTTGTTTATATATGTAATTTTTTCATGTCACAGATCTGCTTTTATCCATGGTCTGAAGACAGTGGTTTTCACCATAGAATGGGAAATAAAACAATCAGAGGACTGGGTTTGAGAAAGAAAAAAATCCAGAATATCACAGGAAGAGATGGTTGGCTATGTTTTATGGAGGAAGAATTTAGGAGAGGTGGAAAGCAATAGAAGAAGCATAAATAGATGATAAACAGGGGAAGGGCCAAGTGACTTGTTGAGACTATCCATATTAGTGTTGGCTTTTTTTTTCTTTTTTCCTTGATTGGGCCATTGCATGTTAAATCTTTGAGTAGATTTATTGGGTTTGTACAATCAGGAGCAAGAGACCCATTTGACTTGGCATCAGAAAGATACTGGCAGGAAATTGAGACATGTGCTTTTTTTAAGGACAGGATTTGGATGTAGAAAGCCATGAAGTTTGAGTCCTGTTTTTATAGATATGATCTTGGATGAATTCTTAAGTCTTGGTTGGTCACCTGCAAGAAACCTTGTGAAAGAATTAAATGCATATAGGTAAATAGGATTAGAGCGAGGGGATGCAGCAAGTACCGAAAGAGGGAGAAAAAAAATGATGATCAGTCTTGGAGATGTATCACAACATCTCATTTGTGTCAAAGTGAGTCATTTGTGGCAAGTGACATACCTTTATTTTCCTTATGCATAATTAAACTGGGCATTTAGTAATACTGGATTAATTCAGATCCCTGTATTTCCATCCTTTGGCTCTATCTGATAATATGGTGAAAGCTAGAAAGCCACCTTTTGGTTGATTTCATTTGTCACTTCCTGACACTTTCCTGAAGAATCTTCAGGCAGCCAAGTATAGATAAATGGTAGTGTGATGGTGTTCGAAAAAATCATATATTCTTTAGGCTTTCAACCCTGGGTCAATCCTGGGGGCTTAAAATAAATTAAATTACTCTTCTAAATTGTGGTCATCCCTCAGGATTGACACAGCATATCTTCTGCCAGAAAATAAGGATTGGGAAGTTAGAAAGTTTTTACTTAATGCATACTTCTGAACATAGAACAATTTTGTTCGTTTCAGCTACATTCCTCTTGTACACATACCTTTTTTACCACTATGAATGCAATCAGCCTTCATTTCTAACTCTCTCTCCAATCCATTCTTCTTACAGTAAATAAACATTTTTACATACACATATATATTATGGTGCTGATGAACAAGATTAATGACAAGATATTTCATATTAAAAAGGGGAAAATGTCAAAACACATAAGCCTTTCTTACATACATTTTGTGGAATATTAACCCTTTTGTTATTTTTTCTGTTGTTTCATAATACCAATGCCTTTCCCAGTTCTTTGATAGAAATTTCATCCCACTGGGAAGTAACAGTGAATAAACTTGGGCTCTTCCAAGCTCACTGGTATCAGTGCTGGGTGAGAAGCTTGGATTATTCAGGCTGTTCAAAGGATAGGAGCTAGTCAAGGGAAAAGAGAGGACCAAGAGAGATAGTAACATGCAATAAACTTTACTGAGTGGTACTTGGATATGGATGTATGAGAGACAAATGCTCTCTTAGAACATGAAACTATCCAGAGGCTTATGGTAAGAGAACTGGAATGGAGGGAGCATAATGGCACTCCTGGGGGAGATGGAGACAGGAGACAAGGCTTACGTATAGATGATACTCAGCTGCAAGGCAGGGAGCCTGTGTCAAAGAATTCTGAAGGGCAGGAGGTGTTTGGAGTCCTACAACCAGAAGACTGTTGTATCAGTCATCAACAATGCTGGGTATGCAAAGCAGGGAAACTCTCAATGGCTAAAAATCAGCTTATTGAGTTATTTTTTGACATTGGGTGTGTGAAAATTTAAGTTTTGAACCTGCAGGCTTTTGAACTGATGGGCCTCAATATGCAGTGAAGAAATAAACAATTGAGGGACCAATATATTAGAGGCCATTTTTGCCTCATTTATGTAACTGAATCATAAAGAATTCAGAATAACAAAGCTGAGATCAGGTTCCTAGACAAGGAACATTGGAAAGATTTTCTGTTCCTTTCATTTTATAATTTTTTTAAATTTTATTTATTAATTTGACAGAGAGAAAGAGAGAATGTGCAGATAGGTAGAGCCGTAGGCAGAGGGACAGGGAGAAGCAGGCTCCTCCTTGAGCAGAGAGCCCTGCTCTCTGCGCGGCTTGATCCCAGGACCCTGGGATCATGACCTGAGCCAAAGGAAGATGCTTAACCAACTGAGTTACCGAGTTGTCCTTCATTTTATAAATTTTAAGAAAAAAAGTATACAGAATTTGAAGGCTGGGGTTGACATATACTGAATTTTGGAGAAGTGATCCTTTAATGAATATAATGAAAATATACGATTTTCATGCTCTTGTCAATATTGTCATCTAATAACACCCCCTAACAAGTTTCTAAGTAAAATAATCATGCCATATGTACATGATTTTAAGGGCTATAAGTATTAAAAGTTTCTGGGGAGCTGAAACACACACTAAATACTGTGACCTTCATTTTGCCTCACATACTTTTTCAATTAATTTTTCTATCACTGCACATCAAGCAACTTGCCTAACCATCTCAAAACAACCTAGATAGATTTGTTATTGTTATTTTGGTTTTGGTTTTGAACAGTCTCAGCGCTAACAATATGTCAGTACTGTCTTGAGATGCCCTTATGTGTCTTTCTTGGTAAACTTTTACTAATATATCAAGGTATACTTATTAGTTACATCCTCATAAAGTTTTCCCTGAATATCTTAGGCAAAATGAATAAACACATCCTCAATGTATTCATAACATTTTGCTTGTGATTTTTTTTTTGAAGATTTTATCTATTTATTTGAGAGACAGAGAAAGTGAGAGAGATCATGAGAAGAGAGAAGGTCAGAGGAAGAAGCAGACTCCCTGTGGAGCTGGGAGTCCGATGCGGGACTTGATCCTGGAACTCAAGGATCATGACCCGAGCTGAAGGCAGTTGCTCAACCAACTGAGCCACCCAGGCGCCCTGCTTGTTATATTTTTATAGAACAACCCTGCTTCGTATTAGAGTCATTTTGTTATGTTTTCTGTATTGTAGACACCCTCATCCCATTCTTTGAAGGGTATGCCTCTCATAACTTTGCATCTCTATCATCTAGCATGGAGTCCAAAACAGAGTCACTTAGGATTGGTTAGATTAATAAAGTAAGTGTATTATTTTTTTGTAATATTGTAAAATGTTTATGCATTCTAATGATATGTGATTACATAATAAGTTATGTAATAAGTTATACTAAAAGAGAAGCTCTTAAATGAAAAACTATAGCTAATTATTATAAAAAGAATATGTATACAAATTAGCAAGACAAGTTAAAACAAATCTTTATAAATGCGGTGAGTGGATTTCAAAATATATAAAAAGTGTGAGACTATTTTTAAAAGTTCTGTAACTCACCTTTGCTTCTCTGGAGATGACAGAACTAATTGCCCAGAAAGTTCTGTCCCATAGCTTAGTGGGGGAGCTTCTTTTTGGCTGGCAGCAATAATTCTCCATGTCATGAAAAACCAATGTCAATGGGATTTGCCCTTGAGAGAAATCTGACAATTTTTTAGAGTAATGGGAAAAAAAAAGTCACTCAGGTGCATATACTGCTAGAGCATGTTATAGACCTGAGTACACTAACTTCACCTGCACACACTACTTTTAGATTTTCTTTTAACTTACACCATCTGTTGGTCTGGATCCTCTATTGATTTGTGCATCCTTTTGGAAGGCAGAAGCACAACACCTGCCTTCACAGATGTTTCAAGACTTAACCAGATGCCCAGATGTAAACCAAAATGCCCAGATGTTTCAAGACTTAACCAGATGCCCAGATGTAAAAAGAGAATTGGCTAAATTTGGGGTGAATAAAAAATTAGATGCAACTTAAATTTTTCCATCCACATATATGATAAATAGGAAATGGTTTATTAAAGGTCTTCAGGCCTAATTATTTTTAGGCTCGATGCAATTATTTTTTTTTCCATATAAACTATATTTCCAGATCATAGTTCTCCTTTCTTGATGCCAGAGTTTAAGTCTTTGAGCAAAGCCTCACTTGATAACGCATTTACTTTTAAATAAATAGTATTTTTGCATAGTTTCTTTATATGGTATGCATGGCTATACATCTACCTGGGGAAAAACATGGTGGACTATTTGCCATTGATCCCTTTGAATCATGGTAGACATGGCTTATCAAGCCAAAAACTCTGAACAGTCATTACCAGTCAATCATAGTGTACACACTTATGTTAAAAACTAGTTATTTTCATATATGTGACATACGTGTGTGTGTATAAAACCAGATAGGAAAAAAATGACACTTTAATTCTTCTCCTCTCTTTTCAAATGTCCCCTATTCATAGAGATGGCTTTGGTGACACTACAAAGTAATCCTATTCACTAGGAACTATCTAACATATCATCCATTCACATGTTATTTATCACAATTGAAATTATTATATTTGTTGGTTACCTTGCTCTATTTTCCATATGCTTCATGAAAATTAAGCTCTAAAAGGTACAGACCTGTCTTTCTTTCTCTATCACCTTGTTATTCCCAATATTGAGAAAAATACCTGATAACTAGCAGGCACTTAATGAATGTTTGCTTAATGCATGAAGAAAATGTAAGACAAAGTCCAAGAGTAGAAACAAAAATGAGATGTGTCCAGTTTCTGTCCATTAGTTCTTTTTCTCCAGAAAAAGCTGTCTAAAATAAATATTATATGATCCATGTATGTAATTTTGAATTTCTAGGAGCCCCATCAATGAAGTAAAAAAAGAAATAAGTGAAATTAATTTTAATAATATATTATCTGACCCAGTATATTCAAAATATTGACATTTTTATATGTAATCAGTATGGAATTATTAATCAGACATTTTTTATAGTATTCATACTAAGTTATTGAAATATGGTGTATATTGTATATTCACAGCACATCTCAGTTTGGACTAGCCATATTACAAATGCTTTATATCCATATGTGACTAGCCACTCCCCTATTGGATAATGTGGATCTTGAGTACAAAGTCTGTGCAGGTGTTTGGTGAAAAATAAGACCAGAAAAATAGGGTTGTTGGTTACAATGTAGAAAGTTTTAGAATGGCAGGGTGAGATATTTGATACAAGTAAACAAATGACATTTCAACACAAAAAATGTGATAATTGGCACTGCACTTAAGGAAAAGCAATGTTATGCATGGTAAAGAAAGGGAATAATAAAAAAAATTGGAGATTAGTTGCCATTAAATGAGTGAGAAACAATAAATATTTGGAGTAAGGTGGTGACAGACTGAGAAAGATTGGGCAGATAAGTCTGATTAGATAAATATTCTCAAGTATGCATCTATTCACTATTACTTCACAAAATCTTCATGATTATATCTATTTTGTATCAATAAATATTTCCAGGTTTCATTTAGAATGATTTGCTATAATAATAGTTAAGAATTATGACTCTTTTCACTCATAAAAGAAGTCTTCTTGCACCTTTAAATTATACTCTATTGACAGCCAACCTGCTGAAAAGTAAATTGATAGGTAAAAAATGAACATAGCGTTAAAAAAAAAAAAAACACCTCATTATATGAAACTTGGTTGGAGCTCAAAGTAGAAGTATCTTTTGAGGCTACATCTTTACGTTCAAGAGAAGATAGGAGAGAATTTGTAGAGTAATTGCCACCCAAATACTGCCCCCATTATCTCTGCTCCATCAAAGCCAAGTCCATAAAACTCGCCTCAGCTCTTGTTTCCTCTGTGAATATAGAACATTTTCTGTGGGCCTATAATGTACCTGACAATGTGTTAGTACAATCTCACAAATATCCCAGCTCCTCTCTATCAATTGTTTTCTCCTTTAAAGTCTCTTTTTATTCTTTACTTATTTTTATTTTTTTTAATTTGTCAGAGAGAGAGAGAGAAACCACAAGCAAGGAGAGCGGCAGGCAGAGGGAGAGGGAGAAGCAGGTTCCCACCGACAGAGAGCCCAACATGGAGCATAAAGCAGATGCTTAATGGACCGAGCCACTTAGGCGCCCCTCCTTTAAAGTCTTAAGGGATGTTTAAGTTCTTTCAATCTATCTTTTTTTACTTAAAGAAAGGGTTTATATATGCAGAAGGCTTACCATAAACCACTGCATGTGTAAAACACCTAATATATATTGTTATATTTATTCTTTGCAACAATCTTATAAAGTAAACACTATGGTTAATCACATTTTCCAAAGAGAAAACTGAGCCTTAAGGGTGTTAATTAGCTTCCCAAAGTCAGAATAGAGAAAGTCGAGAAGGATCAGAACATCATTGATCTGCATTTTTAAAACAAGCAGATACCCTTTAACATGGTAACTTTTATACTTTTATTATTAGTCTAACTTAAAGTGGCCATCTTTAGGGGAATGCCCATGAGAGTTTGAAGAAGGATGTTGTCAGTAACATTAAATCATAGAAATTAAAGAAAATGAGAACTAAGGATGTTTGTTTAATTGCATTTTCTGAAGAGGTCAAGTTTATTTGGTAATTTCTGAAACAGTATTTTAGATGAGGAAAGAGGAAGGAAAAAAATGGACAATCATCGCAGACTAGATAGTGATTGAGTAAGAAGGGATATAGGTAATGCAGTGAACTTCCAAAACTCCTTCCTCCATCTCTACTGAGCTACCTAATTTGACTTCTCAGAGAAGTCACTGAAGATAGTGTTGGCAATATGATTGTGTATAATCACTATCCATTTTAAGCCTGATCTACTCGGTAGTCATAGGCCTTCAGAGTCAGAGGTGATTTTAGGAGCATTTAATGCAGCCTTCTACTATAAACCTTCCATTTTCTCTGATCTTTTGGGAAAGAGCATGAAATTTGGTGTGCTGGGTTTAAATGCTTATCCTTCACCTTTTTTTATTGTCTTTAATTACTAGATAGGTATAAAAATCTTTTAACTCTTAAAATGTTTATAATGTAACTTGTATGGCTGCTCTGAGATCAGAATAAAGGCATGATATATACATATATATTTATATACTGGAAGACTTATATTTTGTATAATAGATAGTGTTTTGCCAATACAGTGCATACTTTCCTTTCCCCTTAAATATTCCTAATAATGACACATCCACTCATAAAACAACTCTTTGGTTTTCAGACATCATAGTTGTAAGGCCTCTGAGTTGCTAAAAATAGTTTTGAAAAATAAAATTTCCTCGTAAGAGAGAAAGAGCAATTCAGTAACTCCTATCCAACTAACTATATTGTATTGTATCCAACTAATACAACTGAGATGCCCTTTCTGCAAAACTCAGAGTGGCACCAAAGTGGTTTTTAAAGTTGAATTTTCTTATGTCCCCCTCCAATCCCAACTTAAAGTGTTTTCTGTCCCAAACCATTGAGAGTAATTTCTATTAGTTCATTAGATACTCATAATTTCAGAATCAGTTCTCTTCTAATCATTTCTTTCTGGCCACTTATTTTCAGTTTATTAGAGTATTGAGTAGTAAGTGAGTTGACCCATTCTTGGTAGTTTGGAACTATCATCTCCTTCACTGAAGCTACTGGGTTTTAATTAAAACAAAAAAGCAAAACAAAACAAAACAAAACAAAACTGTACCATTTGTCATGGGCAGCCAAATCAGAGTCATCCCAGTCAATTAACAAGTTTGAAGTTTGAGGTATGTGCATATTTATTGAGTGGAAGCTAACTGTCTGAAAGTGTTACACATTGCTATTTATCTCAAATTGATATAGATCAATGAACTTATGTAAATGAGGGAGTATTATTTCTGTAACAGGAATATAATCACTCACCTGCTTATATGCTAGACATACCTAAGTCTTTATATATTAGTTACTTGGTGATGTGGAACCTTCCTCATGCCCCCACCCTGACCTGTGGGGGCTTTGTATCATTGCTGCATCATTTGCAAGTTAATATGTCTCCCTTAGTCCCAATAACTAATATGCACAAAGTACTAATTATATTATCCATCTCCCAGTATCATTGTGAGATCCAAAAGAAGTCCATGTACTACTTCTCAGGACTATAATTTGCTATATAATTATAAATATTGGCTGCTATTATTAATAGCTATCAGAGTCATATAATAATATGTTTGATATGTAGAAACTTAGAAGATAGAGCACAAAATTTAGGGCGTGTGGAATAAGGGAGTTTACCATGAATGTAGCAGATCCTGTTGATGCCAATTCTATGTAACTTAAATTATGCATTCTATTTTTTTTTCTACAAGCCTAAATGAAATCAACAGAAAAGTCACAGTGACTTGACACATTGATTTAGATTGACATTAAATAAGTTTTTGTATTGACAGAGACATTTTAGCCATTAGTAATAGTTTGACTATTCAAAAAGGGCCTGGCTCCATGAGTGGGGATTTACTTATCAGAAACTTAAATAGGAATTAAACAGAAGGTGATGATATATGCAGAAAAGGGGAATTGACAAATGTATATATCACTTTCCATAACCAAAGCTAATAAATGTGTATATATGTAAATCACTCAGTGCTATTATCACATGCTGGATGGGTTATCTTATGTGAATGGTGTTACTTGTAAAGTTCAAAAATACCAATCATAGTTATTAGCAAAACAGTCACTTGGGAATCAATTAGCCCTTGCACTATAAGAAATTACAAATTTAACTCATTATTCTTGTCTTACCGTCAGTTTATTTCCCAACCTTACATAAAATGACTCCAGTATGCAATGGAAGCAATTACAACCCTCAGAAAAAGTGTTTTGGGATTGTATCTGGAAGCAAGCAGAGATCATGATTGTGAATAGTAACTTCATTTTGCTCGTTATCATTATCTATGTGTTTTCCTAACTTATGTTTACACAGATTTACACTTAGTTTACCTATCAAACAGAAAATTGTGTGTGCTGTGATTTTTGAGACTTTTAGTCTGCCTCAGTATGAATGCATATCCTTGTATTTGAAATCTAGAGGATTCATAATATAGCATGGTGAGTAGTGCAAGAGAAGATTTTCAAAGTTGTCGTTTAGTTGCTCTTCTCCAGCACAAAAGAAATAATCTCTAATCTGACTTCTAGAGACTCCTTCCGTTTATATATTATACATCTCTGTACTTTAAAGTTCATGGAAGTGCCTTTATCAATTCTGCAACGAAAATGATGAGATATAATCTCTCTCTTTCTCTCACTCTTTTTCTCTCTCTTTCGTAGACAACGGCTATTATTTCCTGGGGCAATTTCTGTTTGGCAATACATGTAGAGACATTTTCAAAGTCAAAAAAGAATGAGGGGACTGGAGGATTACGAAGTTATGAAATGCAAGTTGTCTTCTTAAAGTATAAAATGATTGCAGTGCGTGCCACTCCCGGGGAATAGTGCCTTGCCGCTGATTTTTGCTAATAGAAACATCTGAATGACTGAAGGAGAATGTTGCTTCATGATTACTAGGGCAATGCTATTATTCAAAATCTCAGTCTGATTTTAACACTAAGGACATGGTTTTAATGCCCAGTGATGCTGAGTTCTCTTGGGCAATGAACAACTCTGAAAAAATTCAGATGTTATCTGAAGGATCCCCAGCCTTAAAATCTAGATGCCATGAATCTTAATTTTTTTGTGAACTTCTGAGCTTTTCAGGATTTTGAAGGTCCCTCCTACTGACCCAACTAGATTTCCTAGTAACCATGTATTTAAGAAATAATTATTTTTGCTTGATTTATTGATTTATTCATTCAGCAAATATTTGTGTAGTGACTTCCATTAGATTATTAAGTGCCTGGTGACTGTATAAAAGCTTTACTACTGACTACAAGCTTTAGTATAACTGATGACTCATAAATTGCTTCAACATACTGTAATATGACTCTTTATTTTAACCCTAGAGTATATACTCTAGAGCTCAAGTATGAAGCCATTTTGCCCTTTGCCAAGATTATAGATTTATAGCCCACTACAATAGTGAGACTCCTTCCAATAGTTTGTGGATTTTGTTTTCCTTTTTCATATCATATTTTCACATTACTGATTCTGTGGTATTGCTTATCACTTTAATAAAAATGGCATCAAAGTTTCTATTAAAAGCATCTTATATTATCTCTCTGATACACTGATATCCATTAATTTCCCACACTCTTTTGATCTACTAAGTACAAAGTGTTGGGGAGCATGGTAATATATCTGACGTTAACTCTCATTCTCCAAACAAGTACTGAGCACATTGCACGTTTTATCCCGGCCCTAGAGATATAAAAGCTAAAGGAGTCAAGATCTGTATATTTAGAATCTCATGGTTTAAAAAGAGAAGTTAGGATGTTAAGACCACTACCAATAATGCAAGGAAGAACATTTTGTTTACATCAGGGTGATGCTCAAAGAATAAAGATAGTCCTTCCAAAATAAAAATAAATTGCTCCTGAAATTACTTATATTTTTATTTGACATGCCTCACACATTTTAGTCAAATATATCCAACCTAAATAATAGAAAGTTTATGTGACAAAATAAATCACAATATTCATTTGTCTTTCTAAATAAGGAAGTATCCTGGAATTGTCCAATATTAGTGTAGTCTAAACTGAATTACAGATACCCTATTGGTAAAATCAGAGAGGCTGGTATATTTACTGTCAGTTTAGTTGAAATAAAGCTACTTTGCTCATTTAGTACAGTATGAAAACCTCAAAATTATCCTAGATGTCTTCTTATTTTATCAGGGCTAGGACAAACTACACAAGAACCTAAAGAAAGGGAGATTTTAACAGAGGAGACGTTTTATTATTTGTTGAGCATCAAAAAAAAATTTGTGAATTTAGCCTCAGTGCCTCCCAAATATGCCTGCAAATTCTAAGCTCTTATTTATTTTAAAATATTGTCTTAAATTATAATTACTGACATCGTTGAATGTGCACCATGTACAGAGCTCTCTCTTCTAAGTATTTTTGAGGCTCCATCTCATTTAATCCTGACAATCATCACATGAGTCATTTTTTTCTCAGCTGAGAAATCTGAGTCATAGAGAGGTTAGCCAGCTTCCGTGCACCCACCATAGCTTTACTAAATTTCACAGTCTGAGACATTTCTTCCCTGGTAGATGAGACTTAAGATAATAAGTTGTGGAGGAGTTACAAGTCTAAGTTCTTAACCAGCTGAAGCTGTTGTGCATGTGAAAATTGACCCAACTACTTTGTAGCCAAATCAGCATATTTCACAGTCACTTCTTTTTTGCTCTCTCTGCAGAATCCACACATGGCTCTGCTTAATGTTAAGCTACGCATGGAAACCTGGTTTAATTGCAACTGAAATGGCACTTTTTCCCACCCCCTCAGTGTTATTGCTACTGTAATTTCTGTGATCTGTGATGTGCAGCTTGTATTACTGTATTATACTTCTATGTTACAAAGTCTCTAAGAAATTGACAGTGTGCATCCTGATCGTTGACTTGGTACTGGGATGGGGTATGGCGTAGACTTGAATATAGTTGAACTAGTACCATAATGAAGCTCAAAGCAAAAAATGCTCAAATAACCAATTTCTCAATTAAACTGTAAACTATAAATTATATATTTTATTATATTATTGTAGTTAAAAATAAAAGAGTAACTATCAAAATATTATTTTTAGAGTAACTTTATAATAAACTTAGAATCCCATCATATTTAATATTCCTTAAGACTGTACTTGGTAGAAAAATGACTGCATTTGTGGGAATTATTTTATTTTTATGTGTTAAAATTTGGTGCCAGATAATTTCACATTAGCACTTGATACTTTTCTGAGATTGGGAAAAAATATCAAAACATTATTTGGAATCTTAATTGAGGATCTAGGCACTTAACCACTTCTGTGTGTATATAATCTGTTCAGGAAAATAAGTGACAAGGATTCCTCTGAAACCATTTTTTAAGTGGTTGAAATATTTAAAAATTTGGAGTTAAGTTTAAGAATGTGGCAAATGTGAATATCTCTAACAGTACAAATTGAAATTATCTGGGTCCAAATAAATTAATTAATACATAAACTTCATATAATCCTTTTCTGCTTTAAAAATATCACATCTAAACTATTATTCAGGGGTGCCTGGGTGACTCAGTGGATTAAAGCCTCTGCCTTGGGCACAGGTCATGATCTCAGGATCCTGGGGTCAAGCCCTGCATAGGGCACTCTGCTCAGCAGGGAGCCTGCTTCCCCCTCTCTCTCTGCCTGCCTCTCTGCCTACTTGTGATCTCTCTCTCTGTCAAATCAATAAATAAAATCTTTAAAAATAAGTAAGTACATACATACATAAATGAACTATTATTCAAACCCCCCCAATAAAGAGGGTGCGTCAATGAAATGAATGGAATTATCTACTTATTTAACTATATTTAATTCTGTTTGTAAAAACATATTTCTGAAAATATACATAGTCATGTTTGTCACTTTTATCATTTTTTTAAGATTTATTTATTTGACAGTGAGAGAGAGAGAGAGCACAAAGGGGGAGCAGTAGGCAGAGGGAGAGGGAGAAGTAGGCTTCCCACTGAGGAGGGAGCCTGATGCAGGGCTCTATCCCAGGACCTGAGCTGAAAGCAGATGCTTAATGGACTGAGCCACCCACACGACCCTCACTTTTACCATTTATGAGTGCTCATAGCTGTTGAGATATTCAAGTGGTTTTCACTTTGGTAATTGTATTCTTCAGTTTTCACCGGGAAAAGGGTTAGGTTGTTAAAAATAATAATAATAATAATTACTCATAGAGTATATAGAAAACCACATAAATTGTCAGATACTGTAATAAATTCCGCCATTCAAAGGTAACACTCTCTAAATCCCTGGGTAAGGAAGGAGGGAACTAACTGTAAGCTTTGAGGAGATACTAAGATCAAGCATTTGGGAGTATATATTATATGAATCCTATATTCTGGACAGTGCTGTCTCCTCTTGGAACTCTCCCATGAAGAACAATATATTCTATCATTTCTCTCCTTCTACATGATTGGAGTCTCAGATATTTGCCTAATTTACATCATGAAAATGAGAACTCACTCACTTAGTTTATCTTACCTTACCTTTCCCACCTGTTTAGTGGTGGTCTGCATTAGCTCTGGCTACTCCACAGATGAGCATAGACTAATCATCAACATAACTGATTGCCTTATGTAGCCAGGAGATAAACAGGTTTTATATTGATTATTGATTATTAACAATGGTTATTTAGCCATGTTAGCCCATTGGGCTATGGGTTTTCAATTCCCCTCTTTCAGTGTGCATGCATCAGTGTATGTGCTCACACCTGACTATCCCAAGTCATCATGACAAGTGTGTCTTTCTAGTTTTCAACAAATATTTTTTGGAGAGTAACATTGATATAATAGGATGAGTGAATCATACTCATTAGTTCTTAGTCCCTGGTTGCCTATCCAAGTCTCCCTATCTGATTTGGTTGTGTTCCTTTTCTTCTCCCCTACTGACATTCTCTCTTTCTTCTACTGACAGTGGTTCTAACACTTTGGCATATATCTTTTTTAAAATGTAAATTTAATGTAAATTTATTGAAATTTGTATACATACATTTGTGCATGTATTTTTAATTTACACACATAGTATTATACTTTTATAAATCTTTTTTTTTTTTCTTGCTGGGTACTATGGTTTTAAGATCTTATCTATGCTGCTTTGTTAACTTCTGGTATATTCCTTCCAGCAAACTTTTTGTTTAATGATACCCACTCTAGGGGTGCCTGGGTGGCTTAGACAGTTGACTGTCCAATTCTTGATTTGGCTTAAGTCATGATCTCAGGGTCCTGGTACCAAGCCCCACATCTGGCTCCATGCTGAATATGGAGCTCCTTAAGAATCTCTCTCCCTCTCCCTCTGCCCCTTCCCCAACTTGTGTGCATCTGCTCTCTCTCCCTCTAAACAAAGAAAAAGAGAAAGAAAGAGAGAAAGAGAGAAAGAGGGGAATTCTCTCTCCCTCTAAACAAAGAAAGAGAGAAAGAGAGAAAGAGAGAAAGAGAGAAAGAAAGAAAGAAAGAAAGAATCCACTGAAGTGATGATTAATTCCTGCTGCACATCATAATCTCTTAAGAAATGTTTGCTTGTTTGTTTTTGTTTTGTTTTAAAACATCTATGCCAGATATTCACCCTAGCAAATTCTCATTTGTAGGTCTGGAGTACCAAAAGTGTTAAATTTTTGTAATATTTTGGTTTAATCAAGATTAAGAACCAACAGTAGACTCTAATTATACATAATTTCTTATATCACAATCCATACTCTTTATAATACCTTAAAAAGTCAATCTAATCTGCATTCTTAAATATTGTTAGCATCCAATCAATGCTAATTATTTCCTTAATAATAGACTTACTTGAACCCTCCACAATATCTGCTATTAATTACTGCCTTTTCTCACTTAAAACCTTATCTTACCTCACTTCTTTCTTCCTACCAAGTGACTGAGACATAGACTTGAGTGCAAGTAGTTTTTTGGGGAATTTTATTTTTGGAATGGAGTAAAGGCATACAGAGACTGACTAGTGGAAGGAAGAAAGCCAGTAAGGGTGTGTGGCTGAACAATTTTCCATCATGAAAAATAGGACCCACACCTATTGTTGACTGGCTGTGGAACCATGTAGAATGTCCCAGCAAAATGTTCCTTAAACTGATCAAGGTACAAAGCATTAATCCAATAATTTCTGTAACTTAATGGTTACGGTTCACCCCTAGAGGTGGTAAGTAAGCTTCCCTACCCAAATGCTGTCAGACTGTGTCTGTGCTACAAAATGTCAATTACTTGACATTGTTGAAAGCCTAAAAGCTACCATAAGTCCCTTGACATGAGATGGTGGAAGTTTGCAAGATACTCTACCCCACAGCTATGGAGGAATATGTTTTGAGTGTCAAGTTGTGTTTACTTCAAGACTTTTTCTTCTTCCTTTCCTATTCTTCTTTTCCTGTTCTGTTTCTTCCCGCTTGCACATAGAAATATAATCCAGGTACTGTGTAAAAGTTAAAATAATAGGGAAAATCCAATCATTTGCTATTAATTAATGAATTAATAATTTACTGGGAAAGGTAGATCATTTCAATACAAACTGGTAATGGATGGAATAAGGCAAATAGGACAATTGAGGATGTTGTTCCTAAATCACCTTGGGATAGTCATAGCAGGCTCTTTGGATGGGCTTACCTCTGAGATGCATCTTAAATGATGCTTACAAGCAAGGCTATGACAAAAACAAGCTATTTCATTATCATGTACTCACTCTTTTCTTTTCATCTGCCTGAAGAAATAAATGATTACATTTTTGACCTTATCTCTTTCCACATTTCTTCACTGTCATTATGTACAATTTACCTTTTTTTTTATTTGATCCTTTGATTAATACTTGGTTCTCATAATAGATCAGAGACCACTAAAACAGAGATCGTGTCTTTTTTCCTTTATTACCCTTGAATTTCAGGCCCTACCACAATACCTGACACAGAGATGAATAAACAAAGGAACAAAAGAGGGTATGGAAGAGTCAAGAGTTCAGAGCTTTAGTTTTCCCTTTACTGTAAACTTACGTATGGCGTTGGGCAGATCCTTAGTCTGTCATGGGCTTCAGTTTCCTCAGTTCGTCATTAGACTTAATGATCTAAAAGGGATCTTCTAACTCAGTCTTCTGTGACCATAAATACTATGAAAGCAACTTGGGTATTTTTACGTTTCTGTAAGTTGATGATAGCTATTCTTTGTAGAGGCATTTGCCTTGGAAAAGAAGTGACCATCTGAGGTGTACATGACCATTGAGTTTACTTCCTGTGACTGTAACTCACCTTTAAGAGGTTTTAAACACCTTCTTTTCCTACCCTCCACATAAACTACACTTCTGTATAATCTTTCTCTAGAAAGGGAAACTTGTATTATTTAAAGGTTAAGCAACATAAATAGGAGCACACTTCCATTTACTGAAGTCTTCTCACTTCTCTGGTCCCAAATGGCCACCAAGTAGACACATAATCAGAGTATATTTAAAGCTAGTATATCTTTTGTTTTTTATTTTAAAATATTTTAGGAAACATGTGGGGTTGCTAGGTTAATATAAATCAGATAACGCCAGCATTGAGATGTTGTGTCTGGGCAAGTCCTCAGCATCTGGAAGAGTCAGGAAGCTTCGCATCGCTGTCACTTGAGCCAGGCATCCTCTAGCCAAGTTAGAGTTAAAAACAGATACCTTCTGATAAATACATTGTAACACATGGTAACCATATACTATCACAGGACATTTTCAAAAGCAGAGTGAGTCCTCAGCAGTAGAAAGAACGTCACAAGACGATGCTCCGAATAGTCTTATTTCATGAATCCAAATTGCTGGCTCTTTTCCTGTACATCCATTTACATGTTTGGAAGAGAGGTAGTCACACATCCATGCTAATGTGCCTTGTCTTTACCTTTATACAGAAGGGAGCAGACATCTGTACTGGGTGCACGTCCACAACTACAGAGAGAATGCATTCTGACAAAAACTATCTAGTGAGCTAAACATTTTCTTCAAACTTCCTGAGTTGTCAGCAGAACACAGTGTCCCATGCTGAAAATTATGTCAGCCTTTCCCCCCAGATATCACTCCATAAAAATTTAACTCTATACCATTTCAAATTCATCTGAGGAAAAGAGAGATAAATTACCCTTAAATCAAAGAGATTTATGTATTCCAATAAAGCTGCAAGATTTTGTTTTGATAGCAATAATGCAAGAGCCAACAAATTAAATGCTCTTGAGGAATGATTATGGCTACAGGAGTTATTTTGTTTTTATCAGGATTGAATAGCTATGTAACTTGTCTCTTACAGCTGTACAGATTGCTGTGGTATTGATAAGTGGCTTATGAGAAATGGTGTTGAATTGGGAAGAAAATATAATTTACTTTTAATTTGATTTCATTTAGTAAACCTGACTTTACAGCTTGAGTTGTAGTTATTTATTATTTACAAGACATGATACAAAGTAACCTGCCACCAGGGACATCAATTATGCCTCTTGTGAAGATCACTGTCATTGGGAGGAATAGCACACACCCTGCCTGGGTGTCAGTGATGAGTAAATTTGAAATTGCCTCTGACCTTGGAGGGAGTTTCTGCCTCTACTCACTTCTGCTGCCAGAGGCTCCTCTGCGTTTGGCATTCACTAAAGAGCCACGGAGGCAGAATGGACTGATCAAGTGATCCAAAGGCCAGTCAAGATAAATTAGATGCTTAATTTATACATCAGGCATTGCAGACAGACTAATTACACAAAGACAGTTTGATAAAGTAATGTAAGACTGTGCACATATTAGGCAGAGCCTGCTTCCACGAAATTATTGCTGATATATGTGCTCTGGGCTTTGCGATTTTGCATGCACAATTGTGCAGCAAGCACTATGAAACACGTTCTCTAAAGGTATTACAGCAAAGTGCTATCTGCCAACCTTTCCTTTTGTTATGCTGCCCAGAAACAGACATTTTCTCCCTTTGCACTGTGCCTTTTTTTTAAGTACTTGCTGAAACGGATATGAAAGAGTTAAAGAGGCAATTCTAAGATATGAGAGCTGAGAAAGATGCTGAAAGTGAAACAAAAGCAGTATTCATAGAATCGATCACTAAAAAATGAGGAGAAGGCCTTTTGGAAAAGAATGCTGGACCTAAAAGTTCTTATCTTCTCTCTTAAGAATTCAGAGACTACACTAGTGCTCGGAGAAACAGAGCACGAAATGAGAGCTGAAACACAGTGCTAGAGAGAGAAAAGGTCCACATGTGTACTGCAGAAGCACAGGATGAAGGACAAGCTTTGTATTCCAGAACTTCGTGTTTGTGTACAGTGGCTAATAGGGGCAACCAATAGTTCGTGTTCTTGGACTGGCTTTAAGCATAATTGAAATGTACTCTTAACTCAATTGCCGAAGGGGAGGCTGGGAATTGACTGCGGTTAGTATAAATACTAACTTAAAGGAGAGGCCACTTTGAAATCAAGGGTGAGGCACGTGGGATAATTTGGGGATAAAAGAGTCTCAGGTTATTAAAGGAGAAGTTTAAAGATCTAAAGAGAGCTAGAACAGAAGTAGATTTCCTAATTATAGGTGGGTAATATTTTTGAAAGTTCCCTGACATGGGGAGTTACCATCAGAATCACACGGAGTGTTCAAGTTAACATGGTGCATGAAAGAACATGGTGCCTTAATTCATTTCTAGAGAAAAATATTTAAAATGAACAAACAGTAAGTATGCAAAAGCTTATTGTAGTCATTGTACTAGGGCACAGAATTTCTAGTTGAAATAAACATTGCCTGTAGTAAATAGCAAAGGAAACCTGAATATATTGTCTCAGGTTCTTCTATATGTTTGACTTTCTGTATAGTGGCTCTTTCCAGGTGAATGGTACCTGGAGTCTGGTATCTGGGTCATTGTATCCATTCTCTCCTCAGGTTTCAAGAGACACTTTCATACCTGTCTGAGCCTGGTAAGAGTTAGAACCTTGTTCTAACTTCAAGTGGAAGGCTGCCTTGAGGTTCATAGAATTCTTGACATTAAAAACTCTCAAAGCAGCTTTCTCTAAAATTTCAGAAGAAAGTTCCAGTTAACAATTTCCAACTTCTCCAGGGGAGTAAGGGTTTTGGGATGGGGAGGGGTATGCACTAAATTCCTGAACATTTAAAGTCCGCTCTGAAAACTTCCTACTCCCCCCATGATTTAGCCTTTCTAAGATATTGTCCTTGCTATGGAGACTGATCAAGAAAATAATTTTGCTCTTATGTCCCTGGACTTTATGACATTTAGTTTGCCAACAGTTTCCTTGGCAACATACCTTAGTTATGTGTTCAACTCTATCCCTCTTCTATGATTTGCACTGTATCATCATGAACTCACTTTAGCAGCAGTAGCAGCAATGAAATCCTACATTTTAATTCCTTTTTGAGTCACAGATTACTGATTGTAAGTTCATGTGGGGAGACAATGTAGCATCCTCAATAAAAATAAAAGTTCTATAGGTTTTAGAGTCAGACTTCCTTAGTTCAAATCTCAGTACTCTATTTTGCCACAATATAATCTTGGACATGTTATTTTAAAGCCTCAGATTTGCATTTTTGTTAACTTCTTTGCTTTGTCATATGGCAATAATTCTTACATTATTAGACTATAAGGGGGATTAAATGGCATAGTATGTGCAACACACTTAGTAGCATGCTTTGATGCATGGTTAGTATTCACCAAATTTACAACTGCTGTATACTTCTCACTAAACCAGACTTTTCTCAGGAACATATATGGCTAATATTTAAAGTGAACTAGTACATACTCTATGTTCTCAAATGTACAGTGTTAATGGTTGCACAAAACTTTCCGTTTCTATGTACTAGATACACGAATTTGGCATCTTTGAGATACTTTTCCTTGCAATTGACACAATCTTTAGTTCAGTAATACCATTTTCTGTCTCTATGTCTTGAAGATTTTCTTATCCATGTAAAACTCAGATGAGCTACCTAAACTTCTCAATCCTTGCTTTTCCATGTGATAAATATTTGCCGTTCAATACTAAATTGGAATACTGTGACTATGAAATACTATTGACATACTATATATTGAAATTCTATGACTTTCACTTACCAGACTTATAAAACCCTCAGGTTTTTTTTTTAATCTGAAAATTAACTTCAGTATAGTATTTTATCAATTTCTAAAGTATGCCCATTCTTAATGTATTTACAAGTTGAATTTCTAGCCTAATGATATAGAAATAACTATTTCCTCTAGCACAAGAAAGCAGTCAGAACCTTAAGTATTCTGCCTGTATTCCAAAACTGAAATTGCTTGTTAGAAGTAAGAATTGAGGGGCCCCTGGGTGGCGCAGTTGGTTGAGCGACTGCCTTCGGCTCAGGTCATGGTCCCGGAATCCCGGGGATCGAGTCCCACATCAGGCTCCCAGCTCCATGGGGAGTCCACTTCTCACTCTGACCTTCTCTCTCTCACTCTCTCTCTTTCCTAATAAATAAATAAATAAAATCTTTAAAAAAAAAAGAAGTAAGAATTGAATGAAATGTTCAATTACAAGATTTAGTAAATTTATTCATTCATTCAAAACATACTTGACTGCCTATTATGTTCCAGATACTATAGTAACTGCTATGTATACACACACACACACACACACACACACACACACACACACACACACACACACATATATATGGTCTTTATAGTTCTATAAAGTGCTTTTGATTGAGATTATCTCATTTAACATAATAATCCAATAAGGAAGGTGGATGTTCCATTTTAAGATGAAGAAACTAATTATAGGAGAAACCAAATGATTTTTACATCTTTTACATCATTCCATAGTTGATGGAATAGACAGAAATTGGATATAGTCTATTAAAACTTCGTTATTTCTAATAAAACTATACTCATTTTAGTTTTTTTTTAAATTTGTTTTACTGCATAGGAGGAAAAAAAACAAACCCTAGTTCAATACATGTCTTTCTCAAGACTTAAACCTTAAGATAAATAAAGTCTCCTGCCATTGCCCGTGTCAGCCTTAGGTACACTATATTTCTGAATGATGAGTTAACACATAGAAAATCAATACATTATGCAGAGTTGAAGGTCCTGGGGAAACCAGTTTCTTTTAGCTAATATATAACGATTTCAGGGTGTCTGACTAATGAAGCATAGAATGCAATGTTTCTCTCTAAATTGTGCTATTTCAACACTCAGCCTGGAACTTTATCAGAAATGCAGATTTAGACAAGCAGAACTGTCTATGCACCTGCTGAGTCGAAAGGTCTCTGAATGCTTGTGCATTCTTTCAGCAAACCTGAGGCTTTGAGAGCTAGAGAAAATGGTCAAGATCACATACTAATAAAGGATGTGACTGACTTCTGAACCATCACTCCTCTCATGTGTAAATCTGAGTTTCCTGATTTGCTCTCATCTCCTTACAGAGAGAGGAGACTATTTCTGGTCTCAGTGCCAAGTACACTGTGTGCTCAGTAACTGAGTATTGAATTCTCTGTGTATTGAACTTTTCTTTCTAGCATCAAATGTGAGCCTTTGCACCATACATGCACCATTTCATGGGGTGCAGGTTTTGAAGTAGATAAGCCAGTCATGGTTGCCTTGTCATGTTATACTGGATTGAAAAGCCTACTTATAGCAGCCTAATCCAGTAAGTGTTCCATGCTTAAAAACTTCTCAGTGAACTCATGATTTCTGATGTGCTTGCTCCCAAATGCATATACACATGTGACTTATGGGTATTAGTTCTAATATTATGAACTAAGAGCTGTCCCTTAAAATTTCCATTCCTTTTTCTATATCTTGTGTTGGAAGAGACATATAATTTTAATCTTTGCAATATGCATATCTTCTATAATATAGTGTTTTCCAGTTATAGCCATTTAGAAACAAGGCCACAGAGGTACCATTTTCTTCTAAAACTATCCTCCTTCTATCTCCGTGAGCACAACTAATACCAAGACCAAGGGCATCTTCTGTACACTATCTCCCATGAAATTTCAATTTCAATGAAAAAAAAAAAGATAGGGACAAAAGAGAATTACTTAAGGGCATATTAAATATTTAACTAAAACATTCCTTGGTTATGTGTAGATAATTGCTAATAAAAATTGGTGAATATTTAAAAGTTCAATTGCCTAGAATTTTTCCAAGGTAAAAGAATGTTATAATGAATTTCCTGTTCTTAACAAATTTATTATAGTTAGATATTATTCAATATAAAATTACCTATTAAAATCACAAAATTCTCTATAAATGTATTATATATAAATATATATAATCTTATATTAAATATATTTTATATTATATATATTAAATTACATATTTATATTATGTTATATATTCATAATATAATAAATTATAAAATTTATATCAATTTTATATATTAAATCATTTGTTTATTTTTGATATAAATTGAAAATTATTCCAAATTATATATTATATTAAATTATATATTTTATATATTATATATTAACATATAATATATATTATATATAAATATAATATATAATTATATATATTCCATATATTCCATATCATATATTCCATATATTCCAAATTATATATATTATATATTAAATTATATATTATATATCATATAAAATATAATGCATGTATAATTATATATATTATAAATTATATATAATTTAATACATAAAATTATATCAATTTTATATATTAAGATGTATTTTATTATATATAAATACCTTCTGTTATACTCAAGTATATGGCCTATAATATATATTATGTATCTATTATATATTATATATAGATATATACCTATATATATCTATATAATGCTTCCTTCCCCCAAAAAAGATATCTTACTAGAAATTAAATTCCATGAGGGCTTTGATATTTTTCTCTTTTGTTCACTGTTATCTTCAATGCTTTGAATGTACCCGGAATGTAGTAGGTAATCAATATATGTTGTTGAGTAGTCAGTGAAACTAAACTTAAGGATTTCTTATGATAACAGTTGCTTTATGCTAGGCACTAGCTTGGCACTGGTGATTTGAGGATGACCTTGACCTGTTCTCTGTCCTTAAGGACAGAATAAGGTGATGATTTTCATAAAATTCTCTAGGCCAGCAAAACTTTCAATAATTCCTATGTCCCAAATGTGGAAGCCAAGGCTAAGTGAGACTGAGGGATTTACTCAAGTTCATATATCTAATTGGCAGCAGAGCCAGGACCAGAACCCAGGCTTTCTGCCAGAAATTTCTTCGAAAAATTGTCCTATTTGCCAAAGATTAAAATACATGTGTTTTGAGCCAGAAACCTAAGTGAGTAAACCTGAAGCAGCTCCCTAGTGGTCTCAACCTCTGGCATGATTCTCAGTAAGATACGAGGTGGATAGTTGAGAGCATCCTAGGGAAGACACACCTGTCACGTGACTTGTGAATATTACAGGAGTTCTAGGGAAAGGATTTATCCTCAGAGTCTACAGAATTTTTGAAATTATGAGTAGGCATCATGAGAAAACCACTGAACCAGGGTTTTCAGCTCTGGAAGGTCCTCGTCTTGAAGCCCAAAAGAGGGTCATCTGGTTTTATTGATCTGAAAAATAAGAAGAAATGACTATTTATGAGCATTGCATGTTGAATTATTACTCTTGACATTTGTAGTTACATCAGTATGGCTTTATGTCCCAAAGGAAAAAGGTGCTGATAAAATACTAAAGACTGGAATAAGTGGTATTAAACCATATTTCTCTAAATAAATGTGTAAATATATAGTAAATGCCTTATAAACATACACATATCTTTACTTTGTGTGTTTCTACATTTAGGAGCATAGTTTAAAGAAACAATCTCGAAGAAAGACAAATTTTTGAGAAAATGATATAATTTTATATGTTATTTAAAAATAGTTGAACAAGAAAACATTCAATATAGTATGACCTTAGTGTTCTGTAAGAAGTCTCTATTTGTGAACATATGTTCATTTCATGACTACCTAACAACTACCTAAAACAGGTTCATTTCTAGAAAGGAAAGTTGTGATCATTTCTTCCATAGTTATCATTTATGCTTGAAAATTATTCCATCGAAATTCCATAAAATTTCACTTTCTCAAGATGCTGCTTCTTAATTGGTAGGTTCCTGAGGAACCAAAGGAAATGTTTTCAGTGATTTGGGGAAATTATTTATTTCCCTGTGGAAGAGACTCTACATTTCTTAAATTTGAGAAATATTATTTATTATAAAATGTAAAGTTTTCTGTGTGTGCTAACACAGAAAACACATCCTAAAATGAGATAAACAAAAATATTGACTGCTGTTTTCTTTACAAAATCTTCTTTACCTTAAAGACTGTATGCTCCTCTACCACCAAAACAAATAAACAGAAACTGGTAAATGTCATACTAAAGCCATATAAAATTTAGTGGTCATTCCCTAAATGAGGTAGACCAAATATATCTTGTTTGACTTTACTATCTTTTCCTTAGGGTCATTTCTAACTGAAAATTTCATGTATCAGTGCTTGTAGCTATGAGCTACCATTCTCCTGTTTACTAGTTGCTCTAGTTCTATGGAGAACATTTTAACTCTTTTGAGATCTTTGGGCATATGCTCTATAAAATTCTAATAGCTTATCTGATTAACTTCATGTTATTTTCACACAGAATAAGATATTTCTTATGGTCTAAATGGAAATATATTATAAAATGTAAATTATTTACTTTATTAATAATAATTTTAATTACCTCTTGATTGGTGAATGAGTCTGACTCTACAGAAAAAGGAAAGGGATAAAAAGGAAGAGGTTTTAGTGAATCACTTAACTTTTTATGGCATTTTATTTGTGAGATTGATATTTTTATCTTTATTTTTAAACAAGAAAGTGAACACAGAGAGGTTAGCAAATTGGATCAAGGTTATACAGATTGTATATAAATGACAATGCCCACATTTGCATTTGGACCCTCTGTCTTGAAATTGATCCATTCAATCATTACTGTGTACTTCTGCTTCTCAAATTCCTTTGAAAATAAGTCCAAGTGTTTTGTATTGTCCCATGCAGGCTCATTACTCCGATTGTGGCTTCTCCATACCATGTCTCTTCCTTTCTCCACACTGTTCTCACCCAAGCCAGCTTCCTCATGCTCCAAACTCATCTGACATGTTTCTTCTCTGTCTTTGACTTAATTAAAAATAGTATTCATGTATTTTCTGCTCCAGGTTTATCACTATAGCCCACATATATTAGATGGTAAGATACATACAGTTAGGGTACAGATATTCTTCAGAGTTATTTTCACTATCTGTTTTTCTTAAAATTACCAATTTTTTTAGACATTTTATTTATTTGTGAAAGAGAGAGAGATAGCAAGAGTGGTGGGGCTCAGAGGGAAAGGGAGAAGCAGACTCTACCCTGAGCAGGGAGACCGGTGCGGGGCTCGATCCCAGGACCCTAAGTTCGTGACCTGAGCCAAAGGCAGATGCTTAACCAACTGAGCCACCCAGGTGGCCCTAAAATCACCAATTTTAAATATGATCTGAAGATGAGCTGAATGTATAACCTGGAACTTATAAAAGCAAGTTCTCCACTCTGAACAACTGATAGAAGAGAAAATACCTATATTTCTATCTCTGTGTCTTTATTTCTATCTCTGCATGCCTGTATGTCTATATTTTGCGATCAAACTTGTAAAGGTTCAAAGCAGCACCAGCTTCCAGTGAATGTTCCTATAGCTCTATTAACAAAGTCTCATTGCTTCTGCCTCAGTGCCTATATATATATGGGCCAGCAAGACCCTTTCTTCTCATGCTATGGGGTTCAGTGCACAGCAGAGAGCAACCACGGCCTCATTCACACACATCTGGGTACATCTCCACAGAGGTTACCTCATGAAACAAAAAATTGGGAATCAGATATGTATTCTTTTTATATCATGGAAAGAAGACCTTTTAATGTCTGCATAAAGGATGAGTTGTTTTTTGTTTTCTTTTGTTGCCAAGAACAAGAATCTGTCACAAACATAATTTAAAAAAAAAAAAAAAAGAAACTCCACAGTGCTATCACCTCATCAGAACTTTCTAAGATGACAGCATTTATTGTCTGTGCCAATTCTGTGCCAGGGCAGAATTGTCAAAACCCATGTATTGAATTTGCATGGCGGAACCATAGAGGATGTGGGAATAGACATTATAGATAGGCAGATCTGCATTTGTATCTGAGTTCTGCCTTCCAGAAGCTGTCTTAGAATGGGATCTATTGGAAGCAGACACAAGACAAAAATTTGAGCAAAGGAGAACGTAGGAAATTCCAGTAGGGAGGTGCCTAAGAGAGATTAGAAAGTACAAGAAATTAACAAAAAAAGCATTACTCAAAAGGTTCCAGTTGTGTGCAACTGGAACTAGATTCGATTTGGAAACAGAGTGTAGAACGTGCCTCCAGTATTGTCCCACAAGAAGGACAAAGAAGCTAAAGTTTGCTTCCAGCTTCCATCTATCATAATCTGAGTCATACTCCTGACTTGGTCAATTCCCTAGCCCTTATGACCTACTCACTGAACAGGTGAAACATGCACACACACACACACACAACTTAGATGAGTTATTATAGGACCCTATCAACACATAATGAAACTATGACTGTAATGTGGTTATGGGTGGGGCTCCTCCAGGGCCTGCTAGACTCGGTGGAATATTTAACTTCTCTCATGTTCATCTGTAAGAAGGACACAAAAATCACAAAGTGTTTTCAAAGGTTATTTGGAATAGCATGAGTAATATCTCTAACACAGTGCCTAACACCAAAGGGCACACACAGAAAAATAGCTATATTTCACTGTTAAGGGATAGTGACAAAAGATACTTTAAATATATTGAGGACTCTCAAAATGTTTTAAGGCAGTCAATTCTCTGGGCCACATGATGAACATTCTTGCAAAATAATATTTGAAGTGCTTTTATCTAGGGAAAGAAGTGCTTTATTTGCAGGTGGGGTTAGGGGTGGAGGTGAACTATGAATCCACTTACTAAGTTGTAAATGTGTATTAACTCCTGGGAAAGGAAAGGTCAGGTAGAAGGAGGGAGGAAATGAATTAATTACAAAGCATCCTGCAAAGTAATTGTAAGAACCTAAGAAAAGACTAGAAGAATTATTATGGCGCCACATTCTGATTATGGCCATGTCTACATTGAGCAAGTAGGTCAACTTACTTAACTAAGAAAAGAAATAAAGGATACAAAGAATAGGAGTTGAGCTAGAAACAATGAAATCTTTGGTTGCTCTCTTGCAGTGTGGACTTCTACATATATCCATTTATCAGAGTTATTTGTACATTGTATTAGGTAGTCTCTGTAAGTGTCTGTATATGCAATGTCTTTGTATTTGTTATCTTACTGTGAAAATAGAACTCTGGGGATTCCACAGTTACATACCTTTCCATGTACAGCAAAAACAGCAAAATGCACAGTATAAAATAAACCCCCATACAAAATAAAAATAACTTTAAGACCATTAAAACAGGGTATTTTATTTGATAGAACTAGGTAATTGCTCATTTAGGACTATTTCAGATTCATACTTAAGACTCATTTTGGGCTTGAAATTTAATAGCATATAGTTCCATGTGAAATAAAAAAAAAAACAGCACCCCAAGTTCAAATTATGATTGTGTAGAATAGAAATGAGACAATAACAAACTCTGCAAACCTAAGTTTCTGGGCTTATGTGGTGTGAGTAATAATTTTTACTTTGGATGAAATATGCATCTGCCATTCCAGTTAGCATACTCCACATATTCCTGTTCCCTATAGCTCGTAATTCTGAGGTAATTCATTTGATCAGTGCACCTATAAGATTTTTCATAGTCCAATGCATGATACATAAACATTTTTCATGAATAAGCTATCCCGAACACATTACTGTGTGGCCTAACTTTATAGCATATACCTGTAGACCGCCAGGAATACCACAAATGTATTTATTCATTCACAATATTTATTAATGACTATCATATATGGGACACATATTTTCAAGAACCTCAGAAAAATATACATAAGACCTAATCATAGTCCAAAAGTTGATTGTTTTAATAGGAAGGATGTGTATACAGCTAACATTTAGCTATAAAAGAAAAAGGTTTGGGGGTATTTGGAGGAAAAAAATCAAGAATTAATGGTTATAAATAATATCTACGGGTGAACCTAATAGAAACAGTTGGGTATATGAAGGTAAAAACAATAATTCAGAGCCAGTCTTTGGGTTTTAGCCCTGGTTCTGCCACTTACTGTCAGCATGGCTTTGGGAAAGCTACTTAACTTCTAGATGCTTTAGTTCCCCCTTCTTTAAAATGAGATTGTTGTGAGGAGTAAATTTTTCTTTCACACAAGAAAAACAATACAGTGTATGGAATGTGGCAAAGGCTGATTGTTAATCTTTATTATAATATACTAAATTTTGGGTGAAAGACTTTATGAACACCATTTAATGCTGTCAGTACTATTGAATTAAGGATGGTGTCAACTTCATTTTATAGATGAATGAATTTGGTTTTAAGACGTTATTTTAACTTGCCTAATTTTATATAGATAATATATGGCTAAAACAGGTTTTCTTCTATATGACTCCAATACAAGCTCTTAACCATATTGCTCTTTGAAAAACCAGGCATAGCAGGAAGTGAAGTGTAGATACTTTGTTGGAAATCCAAGCTTGACAAATAAAGGATGTTGGCATGAAAAAAGAGAGAGAGTTTATAGTCTTATAACTGTGTCTGAAAAACAGCTTGTTAATTCATTAGGAAGGTCCTTTATGTTTGATTTGATTGATAATGTAATCATGGTTAGAGATAAGTTTTGTCTGACATTAAAAAGAGTTGGAAAAAATTACTCCTTTTTTGAAACAGGGGTTATTGCCCTCCCCTCTGTATGGTTGAGATACATACTTAAAAGGATATAACCCAAATGTCATTTTTTTTTTCCTATTCAAGAATCAGAATTAGCCTAAGTTCCTGAGATCAATAGATGATTCAGGAGATGGCATCTGGCAAGCCTCTGCATTCTAAGCAATCTGCTATGGGAGTCCAGAAAGGCAAATGGCTACTTCTGATTGGGTGAGACTAGAAAGATAATCATGGAAGGTTAGCTTTACCTTGAGCTGTGAAAAGATGTGTAAGCTATCATTCTTCTATAATGAGAGTTTTATTGATAGTAGATTTAAAACCATTTGCTCAATTACCTTTTATTTCACTTCCTTCAAAACTCTTTATTCTCTAGGTGGCCATCTACTCAGTTACCTCGTCCAGAGACAAATCATTAAACATATCCAGCAGTAAACAGTAAATACACTCAAATTGGCCCATCTTGCAGGAAGTACGTAATCAGCAAGTAAAGATGGGTTAATGGGACCTCTTGAATCTTGAATGGGGGTTTTCCTTAGCTGTAGCAATTAACATGTTTGAAAATTAGAATTAATAAATAATCATAGCAAGTTCAACCTCAATTACCATTACAAATGTTTGTATTTATTTTTGCAGAACAATTGACATCTAATTAGCATGTTAAGAGCTACTTGTGTTTAGATATTAATCACATATCTTTAAAAAATCTTATCAGAGTTATTTATTTAGGTAAGGAAGGCATATGTATAATTGTAATTAACTTATACCACTACATGATTCACCTCTCAAATAATTGCTAGAACCATAAATACACACTTACTTGTTTATTCATTAATTCATTCAATAGCATGATGTATTGGAAACCAGTTACTTCTGTAAAATATACAAATATTGGGGCGCCTGGGTGGCTCAGTGGGTTAAAGCCCCTGCCTTCGGCTCAGGTCATGATCTCGGGGTCCTAGGATCGAGCCCCACATCGGGCTCTCTACTCGCGGGGAGCCTGCTTCCCTCTCTCTCTGCCTACTTGTGATCTCTCTCTGTGTCAAATAAATAAATAAAAACCTTTAAAAAATATACAAATATTACCTCCACATCTCTGGAATGACATCTGTTCCTCTATATTACTCCAGAACCCAAAAGTCAAAGTTTTTTTTTCAAGATGTGTCCTAGTAAACAAAATTGTTCTTGCTTATAAAGCTTCTTCCAACTTTTAATACCCCTATAACACTCTGATAAGGTTTTATTAGTTCTTAATGCTTTGTGTTATGATATTTGTTTATGAGTTCATCATTTAGAGTAAACTGTGAACGTCCCAAAAGTGATATTGAAGACTTTATTTTAGTTTGTATATCCAGTTCATAACATGAAGTCTGGAAAGGAATAGACATCCATAAGGACTATTAAAAAATGAATTATCTACTGATATGCTCAGTTGTTAAAATGCACACTTTAAGTCTCTTTAAATAGAGTTAACTTGTGGAAAATTCAGGCTTTGTTATTAAACCTAGGGTGAGAAATATGACTTACTCCTGCCCTAGCAAACATGGGCAAATTGTGTAATATCTGACTCTCAGACATCTCATCCCTAAAATAGGAATTATAGAATGATAGTATTTCATGAGACAAATATAAAAGTCTCCTAGCACAGTTTATGGCATGGAGTAAGCACATGGGATATGGAATTTTCCTTTTATTTATTTTTTTATGTAGAAACAAGACATACCTCAAAAATGAGATTGCATTTGCAGAAAATCCACACCAGTCTTAAGTATTGGTCCAATGCATAGCCCTCATCCAGCATCTGCTAAAAAGAAACAGTAAAGTGGAGACATTCTTATGTCCACTTGGAATTTTCGAGTTACATGGCTTTGGGGAGCAATTTCTTTGACTCTGCAGAAGTTTCTTGGCCTTGTTTGCATGTGGCTTAGAGAAGTTACTTGGGTTTCAGTAGCTTTGTCCTGTTCTTTGTGTCCCAGGAGTACAGTGTGTTTTCTCTGACTCAGAATCAGTGCTTGGAAGGAGGTAAAAATAGTCTGGAAGGCAGTTTTTGTGTTGAATGAAAGAAGGTAGGGATGAGCCAATTCCTGAACTGAAATCAGAAAGCAAGCAATGGCAAATGCTAGTATTTCTGTTATTGCCCTCATTGGGGGGAAATAGCCTCTTTGCTGGCTAAGAAAATAACAGAAGTTTAAAAGTTCATATCCATGAGCTTTTACTTCAATGCATCAAAGCACAAACACTGCCTTTGAGAGGGAGGTTGGTCTACATGTTTACATTACCACCCTGACTAGGACCTCAACATCTCATTTTTCAATGCCTTCTGTTTTTTGTTTGGTGATATGTTTACTTATTTGTTTGCTTTTGTTTCTCTGTTCAGCAGCAGCTTCTAAGATATCTCCCAGTAATGTCTACCTTCTCATATTCACGCCCTTTTGTAATCCCCTCCCCTCAGGAATCTAGGCTGGGTCTAGTGATATGCTACTAAAGAACAGAATATAGAACAAAATAATGGGATATGACTTCTGAGACCAGGATGGAAAAAGAGTCTGGCTTCTTTCTTGTTCTCATCTGCTTATTCTAATGGAACCCAGCTGCCGTATTACATGCTGTTTCATGGAGAAGCCCACATGGCAAGGATATGGGGATGCATCCAGCCAACAAATGGGGAGAAGCTTAAGGCTCTCAGCTTAACAACCCAAAAAGATTGAAATCTTTCCAACAAAAAATATTTTCAAATAAACAAAAATGAAAATACAGTATGTCAAAATTTGTGGGCTATAATAAAACAGTGCTTAGAGGAAAATTTATAGCATTTAAGTTTTATTTATTTTTTTTATTTTTTAAGATTTTATTTATTTGCGAGAGAGTGAGGGAGAGAGAGCACAAGTCAGGGGAGGGACAGAAGGACAAGGAGGAGCAGACTCCCTGCTCAGCAAGTAGCTTGATGTGGAACTAGATCCCAAGACCCTGGGATCATGACTTGAGCCAAAGGCAGACACTTACTGACTGAGCCACTCAGGTGCCCTAATTTTTATTTTACAAAAAAGATCTGTAATCAATAATATGTTTCCAAACTTAAAAAAAAGAATTAAATAAAACTAAAAAAAAAAAGAAAAAGTGAGCTCAAAGCAAGTAGAATAAAGGAAGTAATAAATATAAAAATGAAAACTAATGAAATAAAAATAGAAAATAATATCAAAAAAATGAAAACCAAAGTTCATTCTTTAAAAAGATACACTAATAAGTATCTAGCAAGTCGGAAATAAAAGAATAAATAATTTATCAATATTAGGAATAAAAGTGCAGATATCTTTTTGAGATCCTGGTTCCATTTCTTTTGGATATATACCCAAGAGTTAGATTGTTGGATTATATGGTAGTTCTAATTTTGATTTTTTTTAATTTTGATTTTTCTTTTTATTTCGAGTATGGTTGACACACAACGTTGCATTAGTTTGAGGTATACAACTTAGTGATTCAACTTCTTTATATTATGCTATGTTCACCTCAGGGGGAGCCACCATCTGTCCCATTGTATCTCTATTACAGTATCATGACTATATCCATTATGTTGTGCCTTTTATACCCTTGACTTACCCATTCCATAACTGAAAGCCTGGATCTCCCACTACATTCCACCTATTTCCCCTTCCTCCTACCCACACCTACCCTCTGGCAATGATCATTTTGTTCTCAGTATTTATAGGTTGATTCTACTTTCTGCTTGTGTATTCATTTGTTTTGTGGATTCTACATATGAGTGAAATCATATGGTATTTGTTTTTCTCAGTCTCACTTACTTAGCTTAACATAATACTCTCTAGGTCCATCGGTGTTGTTGTAAGTGACACAATCTCATTCTTTTTTTTTTTTCCTTTTCTGGCTGTGTAAAATTCTGATGTTTGTGTATACGTGTGTATATATGTATCCACCACATCTTCCTTACCCATTTTTCTATTGATGGATATTTAGGTTGCTTTCAGTATCTTTGCTATTATAAATAATGCTGCAATAAATATAGGGTTGCATATATCTTTTTAAAAAGATTTTATTTATTTATTGGAGAGAAAGAGAAAGAGTGTGGGGATGGGGGTGGGCAGAGGGAGGGAGAGGAAAAAGAGACTTCCCGCTAAGCATGGAGCCTGATGTGGGAATCCATCCCAGGACCCTGAGATGATGACCTGAGCAAAAGTCAGATGCTTAACTGACTGAGCTATCCAGGAGCCCCAGGGATGCATACATCTTTTCAAATTTGTGTTTTTGTTTTCTTTGGGTAAATACCCCATAGTAGGTTTATTAGATCATATGGTACCTCTATTTTTAAATTTTTGAAGAACCTCCATACTGTTTTCAACAGTGGCTATATCAATTTACATTCCTACCAAGAGTGCACAAGAGTTTCTTTTCTCCATATCCTCACCAACACTTGTTATTTTCGTCTGTTTGAATCTAGCCATTCTTATCGCTGTAAGGCGATATCTCATCATGCTTCTGATTTGAAGTTCTAGTTTTGATTTTTTGAGGAACCTCTATACTGTTTTCCATATTGGCTGCACCATTTTGCATTGCCATCAATAGTGTATATAAGTTTTTCAATTTCTCTGTCTCTTTGGCAATATTTACCTTCTTTTTTTCTTTAATAATAGCCATCTTACTGGTGTGAGGTCATTTCTCATTGTGGTTTTGATTTTAATTTTCCTTTTTAATGATTTGAACAACTTTTCATGTACATGTTGGCTGTTTGTGTGTCTTATTTCGGTAAATGTCTATTCAGGTCCTTTGCCTAGTTTTAATTAGGCTACTTGTTTGTGTGTATGTATGTGTGTGTGTGTGTGTGTGTGTGTGTGTGTGCGAGAGAGAGAGAGAGAGAGATTGAGTCATAGATTTCCTTATATGTTTTGGAAGTTACCCATTATCAGTTATATGGTTTGCAAATATTTTTTTCTCATTTGGTAAGTTGCCTTCTTACTCTCTTGTTTTCTTTGCTGTACAGAAACTTTTTAGATTGCTGTATTCTCACTTGTTTATTGTTGGTTTTGTTGCCTGTGCTTTTGGTGTCATATCCATGAAATCATTTCCAAGACCAATGTCATGAAAATTTTCTCTTATGTTTTCTTCTAGGAGTTTTATAGTTTTGGGTCTTATGTTTAAGCCTTTAATCCATTTTGAGTTGGTTTTTGTGTATGGTGGAAGATGGGGGTGGTGCCTGGGTAGCTCAGTCAGTTAAGCATCGGACTCCTGATTTTGGCTCTGGTCATGATCTCTGAGTTGTGAGACAGAACCTCACACTGGACTCCATGCAGAGCGTGGAGCTTGCTTAAGATTTTCTCTTTTCCTACCCATCTGACCCTCCCTCCCTCTCTAAACAAAAAATAAACAAAAAGTTAGAGGTCTGATTTCATCCTTTTGGATGTGTACTTCCTATTTTCCTGGTCTAGTGTTTTAAAGAGGCTATCCTTTTCCCAGTGTGTACTCTTGACACCCTTATCAAAGATCAGAGGATTGTAGATGCGTAGATTAATTTCTGAGCTCTCTAATCTGTATCAGTCTATATACCTCTCTTTATGCCAACATCATACTGTTTTAATTACTGCAGCTTATGACATATTTCAAAATCATGAAGTATGATGCCTCTAGCTTTATTCTTCATTCTCAGGATCACTTTGGATATTCTAGATCTTTTGTTATTTCATGTGAATTTTAGGATTAATTTTCTATTTCTGTAAAAACTGTCTTTGGAATTTTGGTAATTGAAATCAGGATCTGCACTTGCCTTATTTACTGCAGCATTATTCACAATAGCCAAGATCTGGAAACAACCCAAATATCTATAGACAGATGAATGGATAAAGAAAATGTATTATATACTTATAATGAGATATTATTCAGCCTTAAAAAAGAAGGAAATTTTACCATATATGACAACATAGATGAACCTGGAAGACATTACACTCAGTAAAATAAATCCATCACAGAAGGAAAAATATTGCATGATTCCACTTATAGAATATATATGAAGTAATCAAACTTAAAGAAGCAGAAAATAGACTGGTGATTGTTAGGAGATGGGGAAAATGGGGAAATAGGGAGTTGTTATTCAGTGGGTATAAAGTTTCAGTTTTACAAAGTGATTAAGTTCTAGAAATCTGTACAACATTTTGCCAATTTTTAACGATACGTAAAGTGTTGTGTACTCAAAAGCTAGTTAAGAGAGTAGATCTTATGTTAAGTGTATTACACTCCCCATCCCACCCCCCAAAAAAAGCACAGAAAATCTTTTGGAAATGATTTTATTATCTTGGATTATTATCTTGGTTGTGGTGATGGTATCAAGGTTGTGTTCATAAGCCCAAACTCATCAAAATTCATTCATTATATATGTTTAATTTTTATATCAATTATATCTCAATGAAGCCATATAAAATATTAGGAATGAAAGAAAAGAGATCACTACAGACCCCATAGACATAACAGAGTTTTATGGGACTACTAAAAACAATTTTATATGCATACATTTAACAATTTGCATAAAATAGAACTATTTCCTGAAATACCACAAACTATCAGAATCCTAGGGATGATAGATAATTGACTGTTGGTAATTTGACAATTAGTATTTAAAACGTCACTGTTTTTTCCAAAGCTTTTGCAGATGAATTCAGAGCTCTTTCCCATTGTACTACCTAGTGGCCGTTCTGGGAACCAGCAGTCCAGTCTCTCCTGTAGGTTCCTCAGTGCCCTTAGGGTCAGAGCCAGACAGGAACAGCTCACGGGTAATCCCAAGTGTTCCTAAACAACTGTATGTTGTCTGTTTTCCTGACTATTCCCCATGTTTCTGGTTTTCTGGGGCTCTCCTTTGGGTCCTACCTGGGGCATCACTCTTTTTTGCTCTATACTTCCAGCAAAAGCACCTGCATTTGGGGCCACCTAGTAAGAGGAAAGAGGGAAAAAAAAATGATCAGGGACTTCATCCCACTCTCCTGCAATCAAAGTTCCTAAAATCAGAGAGGAAGTTTCCCTGCCCTGAGAACTTTAGGTTCCTGTGGGCTATCTTGGGCACAAGAAAAAGGAGAAAAGAAAATAATAGAAAATAGATTTCTTCTACTTTCTGTGAGCTTTTGGACATGTCTTTCCCAATGATCATGAGAAAAGTATACCAAGCTTCTTTATCATCCCTCTTTGTCTGGGCAAAGGCCCACGTCTTGGTTTGGAGCTGCTTTGAGTCCATGCTGAAAGACATCAGAGGGGAGAAAAAGAAATATTAATTTTATTGTTTACTGTGAATTCTTATCTTCTTTCTCAATCTACCTACTACTCTTTAGTTTTCAGAGTCCTCAAATAAATGCTATATTTACTCTGCCCAGGTTTTGCAACTCTGTTCAGTGGGAGAAAAACACATTTTCCCCTAAGATTTAAATATCTCAAAATTCAAGTATTTCCCAATATTGTTGAATATTGTGCTTTGTGTTAAAATAGAGAAATTTCTGTTATGTTACCATCCAGAAACACTTTTAATATTTCTCTATACATATCCAGTTTTGAAAATAATGTATCTTCTACTTCTAGGGAAAATACAATATATAAATCCAGGCTATGGACTAGTATGGCACAATGTAAAAATACTCTAAATATATTTGCTATGTAAAAGTGCATCATAGTGTCTGATAAATAATGTGATAGATTTTGCTTGCCTATTTCCTTGTAGGATATAACCAGAAAATGTAGAACTAAAAGTGGGAAAAAATGTATCACAAGACCTTTGATGAATGTTTGTTATTTTGAGATTTATGATCAAGGATTCTTGACTCACAAGAGGTCTGGTTCACCCACTGAACTGCAGTTACTGCCTGGATTGAGGCACCAAGCTTTAACTCAACAATAATATTCACCAGATGCTTGGTATATAAAAAAGAAAAGTAATCAAAATCAATATGAGCCTATTTTTATAGAAAACTGTACTTCATAAATAGCACTCCCTTCATCTCACAAGTTCAGAACACAGAAGTTTCTTCATTCTAGAGTTTGTCAAAGCCTTTCTCTCACTCTCCCTCCCTGTCTCCTATATCTTATTCTCCTCCTTCCACAAATTTAAAATGCAGTTTGTTAAGGTTTTGTGCAGGTCAGTATAATTATTTTAGGAGAGTAAATCAAAAGTCATGCTGGAGAAGCCTGATATATCAAGAGATAAGATAATTTTCTAATTCCCTTCTTTGATTACAAGAACGTTTAGCTATAAGATTCACTCAAACAACATTTACTGAATTCTTATTCTATATCAGATGCTGGCTTGCGATCTCAGTCTCTACTGAGATAAATAGATGATTGATTCATTTTAAAATAAAGATTAAAATCAAAATCAAGTTCAAGGTAAAGTGGGATGCAGAGGATGAGGTGTTGAAGTTTACTGATAACTTGCATTCTTTCTACTAGTTTGGATATTCTGTCACTTGCGATCATTGAGTTCTGATTTATACATGAATCTTCATAGAGGAAGTAATGTCTGACTAAGACGTAAGAGGAGTTATCTGGGTAAGGGTATTTCCTGTAGGGGAAACAGTATGTTCAAGGGCAATGAAACATTTATCAGAAGCTATATATTTATATTCATAATCATATTTTTGTATAAAGAGAAGGAGAGAGAGTCACAGTAGCAGAAATGATCATTGGTAATGGTGTAATGGAAAGGTAGGAGGAAAATGAATTATGAGACCCTTTTCAGACTTTTCACTATAAAAGACTGGGAATTATAAGTGTGTGTGTGCTTTGGGGGGAGATAGATTTGTGTTCTTATTTTCGAAAGTAGAAATAATATATTGGATGGGGAGGTGCAACAGTTAGTTTAACTCAAGATTATGAGATGATCCAAAAAATGACTAGGGTGATCAGTTAAGTTCAAAAGAACTTCATGTTATTTAAATGAACTTTTCAAATAATTTAAAAATATTTCATTCCTATCTCTTAGTACACAATAAAATTTTAGGGGTGTGGATTATAAAAAGTGAAGGGCTTTTTCCTACATTTATGCTCACTTAGGGGATTTTTAGGGCATATATTTTTTTTATTTTTTAAAAGATTTTATTTATTTATTTGACAGAGAGGAGAGAGATCACAAGTAGGCAGAGAGGCAGGCAGAGGGAGAGACAGAAGCAGGCTCCCTGCTGAGCAGAGAGCCCTACGTGGGGCTCTGTCTCAGGATCCTGAGATCATGACCTGAGCCAAAGGCAGAGGCTTCAATCCACTGAGCTACCCAGGTGCCCCTAGGGCATATTTTTATATAAAAATATCAGAACTGCTACACTGGAGCAAGTGACTTTAACCCACTAAATTTATGTTAATGTGTATCTCCAGTAAGGATAATAATATCCACCCATCTGGACACTGGGAATGATCTCAGAGTTGTTTAGTTAGGATTAGAGTTTGTATATTTCTGATATTTGCTTATCAGAGCAGGAAAAGGAAAAGAAAATCATTTAAATCTTGGTCTTAGAGACTTTCAGGACTGATCCATGGCAATCAAGATGGGGACAACATCCAAAGGGCAGAAGTGGGAACTATGAATGAAAATAGGAGCTAGTGGTTCAGTTCACAGAGCAGAAACAAGGGCAGTCCCAGAGCCAGCATTGCCCTGGAAACTTCCTGCTGTTGCATTTTCCTAGAATGGCAAGATCCAAGCCTTGCCCATTATTTTTGCTAACAGGCTACCAGGAACATGTATATTTTAAGTTATTTTAAAAGTACAGATATTAGAGGGGAAGCATTAATTATTCATCATGTTTTCATTATATTAAGAGAGAAAAAACTATTTTTGTAGCTATGAAAGCCCTTACACAACCCAAGTGTTATTCGAATAAACAAGTCAAATATATGTGTTCAACTGCATTCATAGAAACCTCTGTATGTTTATTGGAGACTTTATGATTGTAGGTGTTTGACCATTTGTGTAAGGATTTTCTGTATCTTTTAAATCATATATGATTGTTTCTTTGGCAACACCTACAAGATTTTAATAGATTCAATTCTGAAGCGTATGGCTGGGACGAACTGGCTGCAACAGCTCTGTTGTAGAATTTGGTTATGTTTTCAGTTTACTCAGATCTTTGTTAAGGACTCAAGTGTCAGACTTGTAGAATGGAGGCCCGTAATTAACATAAAAATGTGATTTTGCTTTCTATCTGTCTGGTAGGGCCCAGGAATCAAATGAAAAAGGGCTTAAAAGCTATTTTGATAAATCTATCTCATCCATTTAACACACTTGCTAAAATTCAACAGATACCTCTCCTACTTGAAAAGTGCTCTGCCGTTTCACCATTTTCATTTTTACTGAGGAGTTATTATTTTGATCCCAAATTTAATCAGTAGCAAAGAATAATTTTGAACACAAGTGTTCTGGCCTTATTTTGTTGTTTCCTTTCCCCTAAACCCCACTCAGATTAACTTTTTTCACTGATGAAAATACAGTGCTTATTCACTGAAATCAAACCAGCCTTTTTCAGCCATTTCCTGGGAAACAGTTGCCGTCTCTGTGTAATTCTTCTGCTCACATCTGAAAAGCCAAAATGTCCAATAACGTCCCCTCCCAATTTTTCGTTAGCTACAACACAGTTACCTCACCTCACCTCTTTATGACAAGTTGGTGTTTTTGCCCAGTACTTGGAATCTTGAGTTAGGAGTTCAAAGTGTAGAGACAGTTCAGAATTCATTTTGAAGTGGGGACACCCACATCCGTTACTTAAGGTGAGAAACAGGGGCAGAAGCAGTGATGGAATCTGCAGTGACCATAGACTGACCTCTTTTGGGTCTCTTACTTCCTTATGGACCTTCTATTAAACTTACTTTCCTCTTGAGTTATCCAGTTGTCTTTTGTTGTTTGCAGACAAAAACTTGATATAAATACGTTAGCTCCAAAAGACGAGGCAAAATAACAGCATGTGCTGCCAAATTATTCCATCCAGGAGGATATATATTTTCAGTGCTTTGGTGCCAAAAACGTGTTTGAGATACAGTCCTTGTCGTTGACTTCCAGAATATTGTTTTCATCCCAAAGTTTTGAGTTTTACACACACCCTATAGCTGAGATTAATTAATGTTAATATGGCATTGCCCAAACTTTTAATGTGCACGGTGCAATGTGACATGACATAAAAGAGGTGGATGCCAAATTACCAGTGTTTGTTTAAATGCCTGAGGAAGAATGTATGTCTCTTTTATAAAAACTATTATGTGATAGAAACTTATTTTCAATTGAGCACAAATAGCCAAGCATATTATTATTGGATGACAGACACTAGTGATTTATGTCATTACTTTAAGGAAATGATTAACATCATTGACAGAATTGTAAGCATAATTTTTTTGCAAATTTTTTATTCCATAACAAAAATAAGCAATGCTTTCTAAGCCAGTGTTGTTAAAATTATTAACTAATGGATATTTCAGTCTCAGCTGGTGTTGTGTATATATATATAGAAAAAACTCAAAGCTTTTGGGTCAAATAAAAACATTATGAATTTGAACAAAATCACTTAATGAACTCTAGGAACTAACAGTAATGCAATTTGACATTTATTAGAACATTCTTTGTTATGCTAAGGACTAGCTGTGGCATGGGAAGAAACCTCTCATAATACCTGGCAATTCAAAGGTTGAAGTCTTGAATGACTGCTATGAAGACCCAGAGAAAGTTCAGAACCCAGGGCAGATGTTAAAAGCAAGCGCTCTGACATGACACAACACATAGAGAGCTGCCTGAGGCCCAGGTGCACTTACTTCTGTGCATCGTACCCTTGTATGTTTTAATGCTGCTAAATTTTCAGCAAACTATTATTCAACTTCCCTGATCTTAGTTTCCTCATTAATACCATAGTAATAAAATATTTATTTCTAATTAATGTTATTTTGATGATAATTTTATTTAAATAAATGCCATTATGCCTACTTTGAAGAGCTAAAATGCATCACCACTCAACAGTTATCATTAAATGTTCCAATGAACACAAGGGAATTCAGATGAGATAAATTTCTAAAGCCATCAATAGTTAACACAATCTGGATCAATGAATATATGAATAATGATTGTTTCTACCAGAGGACATCAGTCCTGACTGAAAACTATATGAATAGTAGCAATTGAGAATAAAAATTTTGGGTCAGATATTATAGTGCTCCTGCAAATATTTTCTCTTGGGTAGCATAGCCTCCAGGAATGAATTAAAATGCAGTATTTTTAAAGAATAAGAACTGCTGACAAGTTAATAAGTACTAAGTAACATAGAATCAGGCAGAATTTCAATCTCCTTTTTTTAGTAAAATGAAATGAAAAAGGGAAAAGCCAGAAAGAGGCATGTTGGACATGTTGGGCTTCAACATTTATTACACAAAATAACTCAAGTGTTCAGGTTGGCTCCCTTCTGTAATATTTATGGAAGGGTTTTAAATAAATAGAAGGTGGTCCCAGCTAGGAGGTAAAAGATGGTCGATATATAATTGACTCTAAAATGAAAATATAATAAAGTTCTATTAGGTAAATGGATGTCAGAAGCATCATAATTTTTTGTGTGGATGACTTTTTTTTTCTTTTCAGTCCATCCAAAGCACTCCTCCCACCCTCTTTCTTTCCCCTTTTCACTGAAAAGATCTCTGATAGGTTCCAAGCCCACTTTTCAGTCAACACAAATAAATACATGAAGAGGAATTCTTGCTATGCCTCATAGTGTGCCCTAGACTACCTATTCCAAGTGTTTGAGGCATGACTGAGGCCTCTCTAGTGCTAGCCAAATGCAAGCTCTCTGTTCTCCATCAGTCTCCATGTGATCCAACAAGTCTCCTAAAGGACAGGTTTTTACACCTTGCAGCCTAGCTTTTCCATCCACAACAGTGCCAGCAAGTAGGACTCATGAATCCATAGGCATCCTCAAATACTTGGAATATTTTCATGAGATGCAGAAAGTCTGTTGGGAAAAACAAATCAATATTGTCCTTGAGTATCTGGCTAGGAATTTTTTTTTTAATTTTATTAATTTGCCTGTCAGAGGGAAAGATGAGAGCCCACAAACAGGGGGAGCTGCAGGCATAGGGAGAAGCAGGCTCCTCATTGAGTAGGGAGCCTGATGTGGAACTTGGTCCCAGGACCCTGGGATCATGAGTCAAAGTCAGATGCCTAACTGACTGAGGCATCCCTAGGAAAATATTTATTTGGGAGAAAATATTTTTTTAAATAAATAGATATTTAGAAATATTTTCTATCCCAGAAATTTGCAATGTTTGCTAATCTCATCATGAGATGAGATTCAAGTCTTGGATCATGACTTGACTTGGAGTTAGCCTTCCTAGGTGTCCCAGCATTTTTAGATCTCAGGTTTCAGGTCCTACCCCTCAATTCTCAGATTCTGAGCTCCTCCCAAACAACTTTAGGTTCACTTAAATCCATAATGGAAAGAATCCAGTGTCCTCATGACCCTGATAGAGAACACATTAAAAGACATTAAGTAGGCCCTTAAGATGGAATACATCCTATTGGCTAATACTAATTATAGAATCATTAGAGAATGTTTAGGAAGTGAAAAATGTATTCATGTATACAACAGTGGCATGTGGTTTACACACACACACACACACACACACACACACACCTGGTATCAGCATCATTTTATGGATGAAGAAGCCAAGACTATGAAACCAGAACACAAAGCTATTTAGTGGCATAGTCACTCAGGCTTTCTGACTCCAGATCCTTTGGAAAATCTTTCAACTCCATACCATGTTGACTTCCATAAACTTTTAGAACTGTCAGGATTCCTTTATAGTTTCAAAAGCTTCACCTTCCCCACCCCCTCACCCCCGCCCCAGTAAGAAAACTAATACCCAAAGAGTGAGAGTTCTTTTTTTTTAGATTATATAACACTAATAGAATATTAAACATGTTTCTTCCTGGTCATTTTCATATGATCTATAGGGAGTTAGTTTCAAACTCTTTATGAGAAATGTTTTGATAATTACTCTGAATAAAACCCTGTTTTAATCAATACAATGAAGTCTTTAGTTTTGACTGTACAAATGAGTGTAATAATAGTTTATCTTTAAAATAACCTTACTTTCTGGGGCATCTGAGTGGCTCAGTGGGTTAAGCGTCTGTCTTTGGCTCAGGTCATGATCCTAGGGTCCAGGGATCAAGCCCCCCCTGGGGCTCAGTGCCTGGGGCTCAGCAGGGAGTCTACTTCTGCTTCTCCTTCCCTTCTGCCTCTCCCCACAACATGCACACTTTTCCTCTCCCAAATAAATAAATAAAATATATATTTTTAAATGTAAAAACCTGGGGCACCTGGGTGGCTCAGTTGGTTGGGCAGCTGCCTTCAGCTCAGGTCATGATCCTAGGGTCCTGGGATCGAGTCCCACATTGGGCTCCTTGCTCGGCAGGGAGCCTGCTTCTCCTGCCACTGCCTGCCACTCTGCCTGCTTGTTCTCTCTCTCTCTCTCTCTGACAAGTAAATAAAATCATTAAAAAAAATGTAACCTTAATTTCATAAGGAAAAGCAGATTATGACTCTAAAAATATAGCCTTAAAGGATCTCTTGCAGGTTTTGCCCTCGAAGACTGGCTTTTTTTTACTTAGCGTAATTTCTTCAGGATTTATCCTTGTTGTAACATATGACAGGATTTCCTTCTTTTTTTTTTTTAATTATTTCATTTATTTGAGAGAGAGGGCACAAGAAGGGGAGAGGGGTAGAGGGAGAAGCAGACTCCCAGCCAAGCAGGGAGCCTGATGTGGGACTTGGTCTCAGGACCCTGAGATCATGACCTTAGCTGAAGGCAGATGCTTAACCCACTGAGCCACCCAGGCGCCCCAGGATTTCCTTCTTTTTAAAGGCTAAATGAAATTCCATGGTGTGTATAAACCAAGTTTCCTTTATTCATTAATCCGTTGATGGACACTTAGATTTTTTTTTTTAATCTCTTGTGTGGAATAATGCTGCCATGAACACAGGAGTGCATACATCTTCTGAGATTCCGATCTCATTTATGGTGGACACCGCATGATTCTACTTATATGAAGTATATAAAGTAGTCAAATTCTTAGAAGCAGAAAGTAGAATGGTAGTTGCCAGGTGTTTGGGGGAGGGGGCAAAGAGGAGTTGCTGTTTGATTGATATAACTTCTTATCATGCAAGATGGAAATGTTCTAGAGACCTGCTGTACAACAATGTGCATATAGTTAACAATATTGTACTATACATTTAAAAATTTGTTAAGGTAAAAAAACAAGGGCGCCTGGGTGGCTCAGTGGGTTAATGCTTCTGCCTTCAGCTCAGGTCATGATCTCAGGGTCCTGGGATGGAGCCCCGCATCAGGCTCTCTGCTTAGCAGGGAGCCTGCTTCCCCCTCTCCCTCTGCCTGCCTCTGCCTACTTGTGGTCTCTTTCTCTCTGTCAAATAAGTAAATAAAAATCTTTAAAAAATAAAAAAAAGGTAAAAAACAAAAAATCATCTGAATAGCAGTTTACTTAAGAATTGTCAATACTTTATAAACTGAAAGTTTTATTTTGTTTCAGTAATGTGATGTAGAGGAGATAGAGGAGGCTGTTTATACATCATGTCATTGATATATTTCCAAAGGTTAAATCATATCTTTACCACTCGACATGAATGAACATTTATATCTCCTTCAACCTCTGTGCATTCTTATACCCATCTTTGTCCTTGCTCTCTCTCACGGGGGAGGTCACAGGCAATGGGCTGTAAGTCTCCCTTATCCAGTAGGAGCTGTCAGCCCTGTTATTCTGAGGTAAATTTAGGAATACACTTAATAAGTTGAATAATCATGTCTCTGTCCTTTTCCACAGCTTGTCTTTCTAGACATATGTTGAATAAGTTTTCAATCATTGCCAGAAATTCTAAGGAAGTAAAACCCATTTGTTATGTTATCTTAAGGGCGGATGAAGGAGTTTTAATGTCATCTGTGGGAAAAACAGCTGAATTGGGAATATTATATAACAGTCCCAGCATAACATTTATTGGGTGACAGAGTCAGATGTAGGCTGAAAATGATAAAAATAGGTGAACTCCTGTTGTGTCTTCATATTGAATACAGTCTTTGGTTTGGATCTGGCAGAATCTGTTTTATTTTTATTTGAGTAATCATCATCCCTCACCTGTGTTTATGGTTTTATGTTACTGGGTATATGTCAGATTTACTCTGCAACTATTTATTATAAGTACTGAGCATCTATGTACTATAAATATTTAAAAGTGTACACAGAAGTTATAAATGTAAGTCAATACTACTCTACATAGATCAACCAGGGATTCTGAAGATCTCTAGTACTAGCTTTCTGTTAGTAAATTCACGTCTCTAGGTTTGAGTTCCTGTTTGTAAATGCAGGGAACTTGAGTCAACTATTTTTAAGGCCTGTAATTGATCTAAGATTTTTCTCAGAAGTTACATTTTATTGAATCCCATGTACAAAAGAGTGGACTGGATATCCCATGCACATTCTAATAACCACGAGTAGCCTTATAAGGATGGTAGAATTACACTTTCCTTATCATAATTATAATGGACATCTCCAAAAATCAGCTTCTGATGCATAAAAAATGAGAAAATACAATCAGGCGTGTCTGTCTTCAAAATTCAAGTCTTTGTACAAAGTCAGATTTCTACTCACAACATGCACTAGGAGTTGGAAAATCCCACGATTTTGTTCCTATTCTATCCAGTTTGGGAATAGAAAGCATTCTACAGGTATTAAGAGAATAGAAAACATCTGTTTTAATCTTGAACTCACATGTAAAAATTAGAGATCACAAGTGGAAGGTTTTGGGGCAAGATCCTTCTCGAAATCCCCCTAACATTCTTAGACGCAGTGAATACTTCTAGTTAAATCCTGACCTTCAGCATGAGGGCTATTTTTAGTTTCTCTAATTTTTAAAATCCTTTTCCAGTCAGAAAACCAGCCTAGAAATGCCCCAACTAATGATCTGAGTTAGAGGAACTCAGCAGAGACCAAATATTATATTCTATGGCACTGTGTTGCCTTTTCCTCCTTCACTTTTTTTTCACTCCAGTGAAAAATGATTCATATACAGGAACCCAAAATAGTAAAAACAGAAAGAAGCCATGAAAAAGACTGCTTAACAATTTCCAGTCATGGCTGGGGATCGGGGAAATTGAAAACAGGCCAAGAATGCTTACTTTTCAGCCATGCCCTAGAATTCGTTTTGGTTTCAGTACAAGAGAATCACTTTTGTGAAGGAGAGCTACAAGGAGACCATGAGATCACATTTCTTTCTCTTGATCAGGAGCAGAAGCATTGTGAAGGGATCAGGCAGTCCCCCGAAAAGCACCTGAAAGAAACTGATTATAAGAAACATAAAATACATTGGCTCCCTCTTTACCTGCCTCTCTGCTGCCTCCACACTCAGTTCCAGGGTCAGTGGAAAGAGGCATTTGAGTTCTATGGGGGATGTATCCAGTAACAAAAGAGCAAGATTGAGCCTTGATAATTCAGAAAAATGAGACTCGGAGAAGGTTAAGCTTGCTATTTCTGGGAGCAAGCATTCCTTCCAGAATATACATGAAAGTCCTGGGAACTTCTCCCTCTTTGTACTCCTAATAGAGAAAGCACTTTGCTTTCACTGAGTTAGACTTTCATTACTTTTTTTTTTTCCATTCTTTGCCCTAATCTCGGAGTGGGGGGAAGAAAGTGTGAAGGAAAACACAAAGTATTCCTGATTTATCATTGTGGGGATTCCTTTTATGTGTTTGAATCATTATTGTACTGAAAAAATGCCAACCCCACCACTTAGAGTGGAAAATGCTATTGAAGGCTTTCCCACTCCTACCGCAACCATCTCCTCCTCACCCAAGTCACTGGTGAGACTGTAAGTGTATATTGATTTAAGTTCAGTTCTTAAAGCAGCTACATCAAATATCACTGATAATCCTTTAAAAACTTTTCTACCCAAAGAATTTTCACCAAAGAAATCTCAGACTCACTGAGTTATTCACAGTTTAGAAAAAAGAAATTCTTTTTGATAACGTATAAAAGTGTGTTGCCAAAAAAACCCTTGGGGGCGCCTGAGTGGCTCAGTGGTTTAAAGCCTCTGCCTTTGGCTCGGGTCATGATCCAGGAGTCCTGGATCGAACCCCGCATCGGGCTCTCTGCTCAGCAGAGAGTCTGCTTCTCCCTCTTTCTCTCTGCGTGCCTCTCTGCCTACTTGTGATCTGTCTGTCAAATAAATAAATAAAATCTTAAAAAAAAAAAAACAAAAACAAACCCTTGGAGTAAAAGATTAATGGGACAAGAGGAGTAGAGTGAATTAGGAACACTTCCCAAAATTACTTACTGTGAATCGGTACAGTTCCAAATTCTTGTCAGGATTCTATAAACATTATGTCCTTAATACAGGGAAGTACCTATCACTAGTCCTGAGTTGGAGAACTCTGGAAAGCCAAGGTAGATATCTAGTCATTCCTCTCTGGCACAGTAGGGACTTCGGATTAAGAGGCATGGCTTATAAAGAACTTATTTAGTGAAGAGGATCATAGGGGAAGGGAGGGAAAAACCGAATTAGAAGAAATCAGAGAGGGAGACAAACCATGAGAGACTCTTAACTATGGGAGAGAAAGTGAGAGTTGCTGGAGGGGAGGTCGGTGGGGAGGTAGGGTACCTGGGTGACGGGCATTAAGGAGGGTAGGTGGTGTGATGAACTCTGGGTGTTATATGCAACTGTTGAATTACTAAACTCTACATCTAAGACTAATAATGTTCTATATGGTGGTTAATTTAATTTATTTTTTTTTAAAAAGGAACTTGTTTGGAAGCACTTATACAAAGGGTCCTGAGGAAAAGGTTTTTAACTATATTTTCTGTGAGAAGTATAAGCATTAGGTGGTACTTATGGGAAAAAATTAGAAAAATCAAATAAAAGTCTTAGGAGTCTGACTAAACATACTGTGGTACATCCATACAATGGATGGAGCACACTATAGATAAATGCAATAAATTGTATGGATTTCAAGGTCATAACACTGAGTGAAGAAGTCACAGTTTTAAAAGGTCACATGGCATGTGATTCCATTAAATAACATTCTCAAAGTAACAAAATTATAGAGATGGAGAGATCAGTGGTTTTCAGGGTTTAGGGAATAGAGGGAGAGAGTGGCCATAACATATGAACACGAGGGAGTTCTCCTGTGGTGGCAGGTAGTTTTTTTCTCTATCATACAAACCTATTCAGGTGATAAAACCCTATAGAACTGTACACACAACCTTATAAAAAAGAAACAGAAGAAAATTAGGACATGCAGAAGTAAATGAAATCCAAGTAAGATCTAGATAACTGCATTGTAGCAATACCAGTTTCCTTGTTTTGATAATGTATAATATGCAGGATATTACGTAAGATGTTACCATTAGGGGAAGCTGAGTGGGGATAAGTACAAGGAATGTTTCTTATGAGTCTATAATTATTCCCCCCCAAAATATTAACAAATATTCTAAGAGGGTACCTGAGTAGCTCAGTCAGTTGAGTGTCCAACTTTTGATTTTGGCTAGGATCATGATCTCAGGGTCCTGGGATCGAACCCTGCATCTCAGGCTCCACCCTCAGTGGGGAATCTGCTTCCCCACTACCCCTCTCTTTGTCCCGCATCCCACCCGCCCCAAAAGGATGAACAAATCTTTAAAAAATATTCTTAGGAAATTTTTTTTAAAGATTTTATTTATTTATTTGACAGAGAGAAAGAGATCACAAGTAGACAGAGAGGCAGGCAGAGAGAGAGGGAGGGAAGCAGACTCTCTGCTGAGCAGAGGGCCCCATGTGGGGCTCAATCTCAAGACCCTGAGATCATGACCTGAGCTGAAGGCAGAGGTTTTAACCCAATGAGCCACCCAGGCACCCTTGGGAAATATTTCTGAAAAATTACTGTTTGATTCGTTCATTTAAAAGGCAATTTTTTTGCTGACTACCTTTTTTTGGTGAAGGTTCTGAATGCACAGATGTAAGGCACGATAAAAACACAATTTAATCTTAATATATTTGTGGTACCAATTCACACACAAATGCAAAATTAAACTGTACAGTAAAATACAAAGTTGTATTATATAATATACAGTGTACAAGGTTTTTTGAGAGCACCGAGGAAGTCATGAACATTCTCTGCCTGAGGGATTGGGGAAGTTTCATAGAAATGTGATGTTTTTGTTTGACATTTAAGACTGACTTGTTTGTCAGGCAGATTGGGGTTGTAGCATTCCTTTAAATGGGGTTCCTTGCATTTTATCTCAATGAAGAGACACCTCACAGTTTACTTAGAAAAGTAATCATGTAGTCTTTTAGAAACTCAGCCATTTGCTGTCAAGCTGCCATCCCAGTAGAAATTTCCCCTGACTCCAAAGCAGTTGAAAGTATAGAAATGAAAGATGTTTCACTGCAACACATCCTCTTCTTCCATAATGACCTTTTAACATAATTTTCTTCATTTACCATCTGTATTTGTCACAGTTCTCCAGGGAAGCAGAACAAATCTCTATCTATATTCCTATCTATCTATACATCTATCTATCTATCTATCTATCTATCTATCTATCTAGGAGACTGATTTGAAGGTACTGGCTCATGTGATTATGGGGCCTAAATATTCCATGGTCTGCAAGCTGGTGCCCCAGGAAAGGCTGAGAACTAGAGCCCCAGTGGTGTAGATTCTAGTCCAAGCCTCAAGACTTGAGAGCAAGGAGCACTGGTGGTTTAAGTCCCAGTTGGAGGACTGGAGAAAACCAGTGTTCAGCTCAAATAGTCAGGTAGAGGGCAGGTTCAACCTTCCTCTACCTTTTTGTTCTATTCGGCTGTTCAATGTACTGGACGGTGCCTACCCCACACTTGGGAGTGCAATCTGCTTTACTTAGTCTACCAACCCAAATCTTTTCTAGAAGTACCTTGCAAATACACGCAAGAAAAAAATGTTTAGGTATCTGGGAATTCCATGGCCCAGTTAAGTTGACACATAAAATTAACCTCTGCCTAAAAAAGGCATTATATGCCTCCTTCCCCTCAAATAGAGTGGGAGTTAATGAATGGTGAATAGTATATGGTCCAGATGGCCCTCTTATCACCTTACTACTCCACCATAGGTTCTCAAGGAGACACAGACACCAAGAACATATAAAGGTGAGGATAATAAAAATGTCTCCCGTGATCTCCTCCGTGTACAGATGAAGAAGTTGTATTTGAACTGACAATATCACACTCAAAAACTGGATGAGGAGCCAGCCATCACTTTCTCCCTTTCTTTTTTTCTTTCTCAGGATAAGGAACATGTGACTTTTAGAGACAGTCCTATACAAAATAGAACTAAAATGAAAAAAAAATTTTAAGGATATTGGAAGAGCTGGGGTATGATTCTTGAAAGACTCAGTGCTTCTTGAAGATTTTATTATAGTTAGACCAGCTCTTACCCTGCCCTCTCACACACATATAAAAAACATACAGAATATAGTTTGTATGTATACTTTGTGCCAGGCTCTTTGTTTGCTTTCACCTCAAATCCCACATGCCCTATTGTACCAAGTAACAGAGACCCAATACCTACAGGCCCTCCCAGTTTCCAATCATGTTAACATTTCAGATGAAGGAACACATTCCCCCTTTCAGTGTTGCTCATCTCACCATTTTTTCACAGAGATGGGTAGTCTTTTTTAAAAGCAATCTGAATATAACATCCCCCTTACTAAAAGCCATTGAAAGTGCTTGATAAAATTTAAGCTATTAAGCTCAGTTTACAAAGCCATGTATGATTTATTACTGCTTACTCCCAGATTTTATCACTTTTCTTTCCTATCAGAGTTTATCTCCTCCTTCCTATCATTCCAAATAAATGTACACAGTCCACAATCATGAACATGTATTTTCTCTCAGACATTTTCATGTACCCGTTGCCCTTCATACCTGCAGATCCACCAATCTGAAAAAGCCTCCCCCAAAGTTCCACTGCCTTCCCCTATACCCACCGTCCCGGGTTCCACTTCTAAACAGGGTTCTTAGTGCTCCCTAGTTCCTTCCCATCTGAGAGTTTTCTGCACGAGTACAGAAGTGGTTTTTGCACATTTTATCCCTAACATCTAGAACATTCAGTAGCCTACAGGAAGCTCCCCCAAAATTACATTTCTAATAAAAGATGATCAGTTGACACAGGTAGACAAATTAGTTCTGATACCACACTAAAACATAAAGTGTCATACATATTGAAAGATTCTGAGTGACAGTACTGGGAAAGTGTCAGTCTGAATACACACAGCGGGGCGGGGTGCGGGGAGAGAGAGAATGAGAGAGAATAACTAGAGATTACAGTGATGAAGGGTTTGGGAGACACTAACAACTTCCTGCGGTCCCATGTCCACAAGTAGAAGTGTCACCCATTCATATTCATTCAGCATTTATCCACACCTGCTTTGTGATCATTATTAAGGTTGCCCATGGACCAAAAATCAAAGATATACCCCATGAATTCAAGGTGCTCAAAAGAGAAGAAAAATGTGGTACTGAAACAAAAAGATACAAAGATGGTGATGATAGAAGATGAATGAACTCTCTCCCACCTTCAAGAAGGTAATTCCCCAATGCTGGTGTGTAGCATGTAACTTTTACCTATGTTCAATAAATGCAGAGTTGATATCAGTGTTACAGAAGATGTATTCCATGCAGTTATAGTATGTGTATGTTTTTGACAATACTTTTTTTCACTTTTGTGTTCCTTTAACTATGGATTCTGTTTTCTATAATCATTCATTACCTCATCCCAGGTTGTTCTGTGAGGACAGGAATGGAAGAACAATGGTGTCAGAAAATATAAGTCTGGTTCTAGCAAAGCTGATAACTGACTATGTGAGCTTGGGTAGATTATTTTTCTTTTCTCGGTCATAGCTGTTTTATTTATATAAATGTAGATAATCTAGATCAGGGTGATTAAAAATATAGTTATAAAAAAGTAAAATCTTTATTTCTGAAAGAAAGTGTTCAACAAAGTTGAAAGACTTTGTTTTTTTCCCATTAGGATAAAATTTAAAACAGCTATGGACTTTTGTTGACATTTGTATATGCCTTTTTTTCTTTTTTTACATCTTAGGACAAAATGCTCTTTCTTTTCTCTTTTTCTAATGTGAATGTGTTGACATCAGTGCCTTCAGAATCCTTTGTCACTTGTCCATAGAGCTGTATGCACCTCCCAGTAATTCTCCATCTCCACTCCATGGCAATTTGTTGGCCAGATGTTTCTCTCTGATGTCCCTGTAATAGGAAATATAACACAATAATCAAAGAACAAATGTATCCCCAGTACAAAGAACTTTTGCATCATACTTTATTTCACACAAAAACTTTTAAAAGGTTGGAAGACGCTGAAACACAGTGGAAAAAATGCGGAGAGGACTCAGAGAAGACAAGTGAGCTTTATGTTATGTGGGCACATTTAATTCAACATTCGCAGGCTCTTTTTCCAGAGAGAACATTGGCATGGTTAGAAAGAGAGAGAGAGAGAAAGAGAGAAAGTGAAAAAGAGCTGTGTCTGGCATTGTTATTCACAAATTATGTAAAGTTGGGTGTTTTGAGGGGGCTCAGTTTCCACAACTATACAATAAGAATATTGGAATAAAAGAAAGGGTATTGGGGCACCTGGGTGACTCAGTGGGTTAAAGCCTCTGCCTTCGGCTGAGGTCATGATCTCGGGGTCCTGGGATTGAGCCCCGCATCGGGCTCTCTGCTCAGCATGGAGCCTGCTCCTCCCCTCTCTCTCTGCCTGCCTCTCTGCCTATTTGTGATCTCTGTCTGTCAAATAAATAAATAAAATCTTTAAAAAAAAAAGGGTAAGGCTATTTTTGTAAACTTGAAAATTTATGCACAATAAATATTAATTTGGAAAAAATATATACACCTACACATGCTTATACATATCACTATGTATAAAATAAAAAAAGACAAGTTTATGATTAAAGAAGGGTGGTGGTGCTACCCACCCACCACTGGGCATCTTGTCCCCAATCTTGAGCCCATCCAGAAACACCTATATGAATATATGTATATGAATACACTCTGCACAAGCACACACACATACACACACACACCCCTTATCAGACTGTATGGTCAAAACTTTCTAATCAGTGTTTGAATTAACTCTGATAAAAAGACTTTAAAAGGTGTAAGAACAATAACTTAAAATTATACTTTAACTATCATTAAGTTACGAGATATTGACAAACTGCTTCAAAAATGCCCTGATTTATATTTTTTCTTATTAATTTATTCCTCTCGTGTTCATATGTTACTGTTATTTTAATTTTCATTGACTTTTCTAGAAAGGTAAAAAAATTTTCCATATCTGGAGCACCTGAGTGGCTCAGTAGGTTAAGCATCTGCCTTTGGCTCAAGTCATGATCTCAGGGTCCTAGGATCCAGCCCCATGTGTCAGGCTCCCTGCTCAGTGGAGAGTCTACTTCCCTCTCCCTCTATCTCTCCCCTCGCCCCCCCACCATGCTCTCTCTCTCTTTCTCTCTCTCTCTCAAATAAATAAATAAAAATCTTTTCAAACAATAACAGATAAGTTAAAAAAATAAAATGTCCATGTCTTTTGAACTGTTCTACTTTTTGCTTCTTGGAATTGCTTTCGATACACTTAATGCATTTCCTTTTTAGCGAATAGTGTATATATACTATATGCTATATATAGTATATCTTAGCTATTGCAAATACTTTCCCCCCCGAATATATTGTTTATCTATTTCCTTTTTGTTGTTGTTGTATGTAACTCAATAAGATTTCTAATTTCTCTCTTGTCTAATAGGACGTAACTTCTGGTTTTCCAGGTACAGTGGTTGTATGCCAAATTCTTAAAAGGGCCTACAGTGCTTATATCTGCCATGATTCAATATTATCTGTTAATTTCCCTACAATTTCTTGTAGCCACATACCTACCTTGCTTTTTTGTTAAATACCTTAGGCATGCTCTTACATTAGAACCTTTGTATCAGGGGCTCCTGAGTGGCTTAGTGGGTTAAGGCCTCTGCCTTCCGGCTCAGGTCGTGGTCTCAGGGTCCTGGGATTGAGCCCCGCATCAGGCTCTCTGCTCAGCAGGGAGCCTGCTTCCCCCTCTCTCTCTGCCTGCCTCTCTGCCTACCTGTGATCTTTCTCTCTCTGTCAAATAAATAAATAAAATCTTAAAAAAAAAAAGGAACCTTTGTATCAGATTTGACTCTGCTTAGAGTTCTGTTGCCTAAGGAATCTCCAAGTAACCTGTTCACCTTCAAATCTTTTCTCAAATGCCACATTTCCAATGAGTTCACTTTATGGAATTACTTAGTAATATAATTTGACCTACTCTCCACTCACTCACTTTGGCCAAAGCATTCATAATCTCTTTCACTGTTTTACTTTTTATTCCTTTCTTCCATAGCTTTTGTAACTTCCTGAGAGAATAGATCATAATTATTTATTTTGCTTGCTATTTATTGTCTGCTAGCCATTAAACATGGAGTTTCAGGTTTTGTTTATTTATATGCCTCAAATACCTAGCATAAAGATCAATAAATATATATTTAATGAATAAAAGATGCATTCACTTTCTAGTTTTTCATGAGATAGTTTCGATATCCTTTTTATTATCATCATCATTTTTATATTTCTATTTTTAGGTGAGGCCTCTATTCTAAGTGGGATTTTTTTTTTTTTTTTGCACAATATGAGAGAGTGGTTCACTTTCATTTACTTCCAGATGGATCGTGGCTGTTCCAGCTCCATTTAATAAATAACACACCTCCCTTTCCACTGAATTAAAATAATGTCCCCATTATGCATTAGAATATGATATATGTTTAGGTTCAAATCTAGATTGTCTTTTCCTATTCAGTGACTTTTTTTCCCCACATTCTAATGTTATAGCGATCTGATTACATTAAGTTGAGACTATAATCTTTCTATTTAGAACTGCATCCCCTTTGAATTTCCAATTTATCCTTATCTTGCTTAATTTTTTCACTTCTGACATACTTTTCAGGTTATAGCATACCATACAATTTTTTTTATTGATTGTCTTTATTGTTATATTTAATTTATTTTTTCTAGAATAAGTATGAAGTAAGGTCAAGAATTTTGTTTCTTTTGTTAACTTATTTTATCCCCGTGTGCCAATAAGAAGACCAAATGCCTGGTTAGCACCCAATAATTACTTAAAAAAATAAAAGACTCTATTTTGATTGCCACATGTATATTGTTAAAATATTTAAAAAAAAACCCCGTTGTTAAATATATATTTTTTCATCAACCTTACCAAATATTGCATTCATTCTATATATTATTTTAAAACTCTATGTATAAACAGTCAACTCACCATCAAAACAAAAATAATTTTAATCTCTTCTTTCCAAATGTTTATACCTTTTATAAAAATTCCCCTTATTTTATTTGTTGAGACATCAACTTATCATCAAATAGTAACAGATACAGTGAATACCCCTGCACGAACGACACTAGGCTGGTGCCTATCACCTCGTTAACACTCCATAAATCTCTGTTGAATAGACGTTGCTGAAGAAAACTACTTACTCTGTCATGCTAAATTAAAAGCAAGACATGACAAAATGTTGTGTGGAACAAACCAGTCAAGAAAGAGTACATCCTGCATAATTCAATTTGTGTGAAGCTCAAGAACAGGCAAAATTAGTATCTGGTGATAGACATCAGAATAGCGGTCACATCTGGAGACGGTGTTGACTTAGATGAGCAGGAGGAAATTTTGGGGGTTCTACAGATAATCCTTAGATTATCTAAGGATAGATAATCCACGTTATCCACGTTAGAGGACGTGCACACATATGTCAACTTTGTTCACTCTGCTCTATGAATTTTAAAACTTACTTTGAAATGAACCATAAAACAGTATATATAATGATTTATAAATTACAAATATGTGTGTGGACTGGTAATTAATTTAGAAAATACACAAACATATTAAAGGTGTTTGTCCTAGGAGGTTGGAACTGTGAGAAATTGTGTCTTTATGTTTTACTCATTTTATAATTTTCTGTTATGATTATATATATATTTTCATAAATAAAACCAAGGACTTCATTTTATCATTGTACCTCAATACCTGTCGAGTCTGATAAAGAATTGTACTCAAAAATGAGTATAGTTGGGACACCTGTGTGACTCAGTCAGTTAAGTGTCTGTCCCAGGGTCCTGGGATCCAGCCCTGTGTTGGGCTTCTTGCTCAGTGGGAAGTCATCTTCTCCCTCTTCCTCTCCCTCTGCACCTGACCCCAGCTCCTGTGTGCTGTTTCTCTCTATCAAATAAAAAATACAAATCTTTTTTTTAAAAAAATGAGCATAGTCAATATAACTAGTAATAGAAATGTTATTCTGAGTCAAAATTTTGAGTAGAGAGAGATATTCTAGCTTACTCCATAAATTTGTTTTAAAATGAATGTTTTCTTTTTAGTATCCCCAGTGCCTAGAATAGTTTCTGACACATAGGATGCTTATTAAATATTTGTTGAATGGGTGAATCTATTTGAAGTGTGGTAAAATTCTCACAATGGATTTATGTATCACTTGGAAGCAGATCTCGAGTACCCTCTACCTGTGATAGAATTGTGTTTGCATCTGCCAAGATAAGATGTGAATGAGTAATGGGGCATTCTCTGAAAGAAAAATCCTTTTACCTTCAATGGCGAGTCATGTAGCATAGCAGAAAAAAAATGGATGAAATTTAATGTCTGGAAGATTCACTTGGAATCCTGATTTTGCCACATTCTCTTTTTATGAAGTTTGTCTGCCTGCACAAATATTCAGAGCCTGATTTTCTTCATCTGCAAAACAGAAATGTTTCTGAAATTGAATGAGATAATAGTAGTCAGCCTCTCCTAAGCATTCACTACATTCCACCCTCTATGCTAAGAACATCGCATATGTTACCACATTTCTTGTATAGGAAGTATGTAAATTACTTAGCATAGAACTCAATAAATATACATTTCTTCACTATGGTGATTGAATTCTTAGGACATTCCGATTAACTTTCTTTATATTTTACATTACTTAATTTCTTTAGATTTGGTAAATTATTCTAGATCATTCTTACCCTCCCAACCCTTTCCCTAAAGACTTTACATTCTTCAAAGGAGTGGACCACTCTTTTCGTAGGTTGTATAAAGTTCATTCAATTACCAAATCTTAGTGTGGCCTTCGATGGCATATAATCTTTTCTGCAACAAATGCAGTGTTATCTCTGATCAAGGGTCATTGGATAGCTTTAGGATACTTTGGGTAAAGTAGAATTATTTTCTTCTGATATACTGAATTCTATTTTTTGACAATTCTGTGCTTCTACTCTTAGAACTTTTGTTCTCTTATCTGAAATAGCATAGTTCTCTGACAAACTCAAGTTCGTTGAATATCAAAACCTTCATGAATATAACATGCAGATAACAAGTAAGGTGACAATAGCTCTATTCTATAAATTTAAGCTTTGGGGGAATGGCATGTTAGATTTAAGCTTTCTTAACTTGGAGGCATGGAATTTGGAATAGATTCACATGGGAAGTGAGAATGTTGGTCAAAGAAGGATTTCTGGGTCTCCAGGGACTTCTGCCAACACAGGAGCTACCCTGGTAAAGAGTATGAAGAAGCCGTGTGCTGAGGAGATACCATAAGGGAGAGAGAGAGGGACACTGATGGAGGCTCCTCCATGAAACATGGATTTGGGAAAGGTTACTGGCTGAGCAAGTAGTTGCAAGGCCATAACTTGAACCATGTGAATAGTGTCAAAACAAGTAGGAATTTACGTCCCTTTAGTTTCGCCCAAGTTCATCCATAGTGAAGATGGGTATTTGTGGAGTGTCTGCTATGTGTCAGTCTCTGTGCCTGGTATTTCCAGGAGTTATACCATTTATTATTCAGAGCAGCCTTGGAGTTAGGGATTATTAGCCCAGATGAAGAAATTGAGGCTAAAGGAGGTGAAGTGGAAGAAATGAGGAAAAATGTATAAAAGCTTCCCTCATCTGGAACACAAATAAGAATGAGGCATGGGTTTTTAAAAAGTACTGAGATTTCTCTCTCCACCCCCTTCTGGCTTTTTTTAATGTCCCCGAAAGGCTGGGATTAGGAATCCTCCCACAGCCCATCTCTCCTGAGAACTTTCATAGCACGACTTCTGATTAAACTAACAGATTAGACCCAATGGCATAAGGCACAGCTTCTCTTCTTTGAGAAGGAACAAATAAGAATGAAGTGTTAGATTGCAAACCTAATTATATATTCTGTTCAAGTGTCAACCATCTGTTGCAATTGTTTAAAAAGCAGACATAAGTCAACTGTTAGGGTGAGATGTTTACCATTGTGAACACAGAGAAAGTTTATGACACCATAGAGATTCGTTGTTTTAGCACGTGCCTGGAGGCTGCAATGGGATTCTCAGAATGTCTTGGAAAGCCCACCTTCCTGTGAGAGGGTAGGTGGTAGCTCCAGGTAACTGATGATTAAGTACTCGTCATACTTAATTCAGAACCGGAAAGGCTTTTTAAAGAATCAGTGGTCTCAGTTCACAGATGGGAAACTGAGATACAGTGAGGGCGAGACACTGCCTACTTATGCTTATAATTTCAGCATTTATAGTGTTCTTTAGAAATGTTGTGTTTGCACATAGGGCTCTCCCTCAGGTGTAGTAAGTCCCTAAAGGAAGCGATGGGCATTATTGTCCCCATTTTAAGTGCATATCACAGCATCTAAGATATGCTGTGAAAATATAGTTAGCTATAAGATCGGTGAAGGTTTTTCTAGCGAGACCAAGAAGCACAGAAAATGTGACACAGTCCAGAATCATGCCTTTCTGTCCTGTATCAATTCCTTCCTTGGCAAACTGGACATTCTGCCAAACCATGGTATCTGAGAATTCTCTAATAAGAGCAATTGAAATGAGACTGTAAGTTAGTTTCAGCTTATATTATTGGGAGAGAATTGAAACCTAACAATAAAGAATACTGCCCTTTTGACTCACCTCATTCTATTTCTGAGTGAATGAAGAAGTCCTTTTGATAGAAGTGATTTTTGATGTTTTGTGTTACTGAATCACTTCTTTCTTTAGGAAAATCAAGGGGAGAATTTTACAGGTGCCATTGGCAAGGCTGCCCTAGCCCAGTTTCATTGATATCCACAATTAAGGTATGGACATGGGAGTTTCTCTGGCATTGCCAAATTGGGGGTATCCATCAGGGATTAGGATTTAGCAATCACCCTACCACATTGCATGGAGTTTGTTGTCTTTCATTGATCGGAAATCTGCCTTTTTATGATTCTATAGTTTTTTGCTCTAGCTTAGCCATCACCAGCCACAGTTTCTTAGACAACTTCCTTCTATCTCTGTTGATCTTCCAATGTTGATAAGAATTTCAATCTTCTCTTTTCTCTTAAAAAATAAAGAAAGAAAGAAACTGCAAACTTACTTTACTTGTTCCTCATAAGACTTACTATCCAGGCCACAGAACCGTCTCTTGTAGAAACATTCCAGTTGTCAGTGACCCTATTAAAATGAAATGCTCAGATTCAGCCAGTGGAATTTGTGAGGAATATTTAACAGTGCTAATAGGACTCCTCCATCTAAGTTCCTAACTAACTGAATGCATACTTGGGACATCAGATAAGGATTAGTAGTGATTTCAGATTAGTTACTGTGCCAGGCAACTGTATATGTAATCCTATCTCAGGATTTCAATTGGATAATGACTTTTGCAGCTATCTCTAAGCCTTTTCAAAGAAAAGCATGAGATAGAGAATAAAAGGATCCTCAATAAAAGTTACATTCTTATGGGTCTCTAACATTTAATTGGTGGTTTTTCTACCAAGAGGAGACCACTGAAGTTCACAGAGGGGTAACTCCAGGGTGTTTAAACAATACTGCCCCCCCCTTTGGAAATTCAGTCCCTTCATCGGCACATTAAAAACTAAAAATAGGTACCTTGTTGCAACCTAGAGGGAAAATAAATGAAAACAAATTATTGCAAGAGAAGGCATTGATTTTTTTCACATTATGCTTTGTTTTAATATTGAAGCTGTTGTGTTAAAACTACAGCCACAAATACCTCAACCTCACAACTATTTTTATTTTGTGTCCTTACCATTCTTATAATATGAGCACCACATCAACTCCAGGATATTCTCTCAAACAAATACTCCTCAAATGACCACCTCACCCTCTTACCCAGGAGATGCTTTCATAAGTCATTATCCCTTTAGTTTCTAGGAGAATAAAACAACTGTCAATGTGTCTTATTTATTATGCTTTTATTTGTGTGCTTACTCTCCCCCGCCAAAAGATTCAAGGTGAACTACAACATAAAGGCATATAATAAAATAAGTAAAAGCAAGAATAAGAAAATAGGGCTAGAGAAAAATATTGAATATAGAAATTCAAAATTCTGGTAACAAATGAAACTGAGTATTATGGTCATAAGGAGTTACATTATGGCTACTTTCTCACTTCTTATTTGGTCTCAGTTTTCTTGAAAGCTAAATAAAATAAATTATGTTATTTTGTGTTTATCATAAAAAAGGAAGAGGATCATTATTTTCTCCTGGGTATTTTCATCCTGATGTTGATTACAGTTTATTTTTGTTTTATTTGGGGCTCTCTTTATTATAGTTAAGACATTGTCGCAGCTAATGTTAAGAATACTTTGTGCTCCAGGAAGAATACATAATATGACAAATATAAGATAGAGGAAATGAATGAGGATAGCAGAATCCTCCATGTAGCTCAGATCCCAAAGCTCAAATTTTTTGCAGTTCTCCCAGCAGAATCTTTTGTTGTCAGAAATGGATTACAACACAAAAGGGAAGACTGAAACTATTGTCATCACAAAGTTCAGATCCCTCTGGATCCCACTCAGTCTAGATGAGTATGATGCTCTTATTGCCCCATTTAGGGCAGTGTCTTTGAGCCTGTTGTTGGCTGGACATTCAAGGAGCTCCAGGTGAGGAGTGTCTGCACTGAGGAATAAATTCAGAGGGACTCTGGTGAGGTGTTGAGAGACATGAGCTATTTAGAGGATGATTCACATGAAAGGAAGCAGAAAGATCAAGTTTTCCACTATGCTGTCAAAAAGTTGGCAGTCAACAAAGCAAAAGAATGAGGGAGAAGCTGTTAGGGTTCAGGGTTAAAAAAAAACCAAAATACTGGGGCACCTGGGTGGCTCAGTGGGTTAAAACTTCTGCCTTCTGCTCAGGTCATGATCTCAGGGTCTTGGGATCGAGCCCCGTGTCAGGCTCTCTGCTCAGCAGGGAGCCTGCTCTCCCCCCGCCCCCCGCCTGCCTCTCTGCCTACTTCTGATCTCTCTCTCTGTCAAATAAATAAATAAAATCTTAAAAAAAACCTGTTCTTGTTATTAAAATGGAAGAAACAAATAATTATAGGTTCAGAAAAAGAACAAATGAAGAGAATATTTATAAATATATATAACAGAAAAATAGGGCAACTGAAGCACACTATCAATTATAAAGAACACGGAAAGTTAATGTTTGGTTGGCTGGATTTAATTTTGATCTGAGCTATCTCTATTTTTTTTCTGGGAAAGATACAATGTTGTTGAGGATAGGAAATAACTCCGTCTTTCCCAACTCCAGGCCCGGAGAGCCCCCAGGCTCTTGCCTGACTACTAAATCATCCACCGTGGAATCATCCACAAACAGTTACCTGGTGGACACCCACGGTCCTAAGTAGCAGTCTCTTCAGAACAGGACCTGAATCATGGCAGGAAATATTCATTTCTGTAATGAAATTTTTTCATAGTTAGGCAAAATACATGGAGCCACAAAAAACTAGCTAGAGAGGGTTCAGGATAGATTTCTACTTTAAAAAGAAGAACTGGCATCTTAGGTGTGGAGACTTAAAAAGAATCTCAGTCTTATAGAATGAGCCAGATCTACTAGAAATGAGGCTTTACTCCTTAAAAATATTTATCATTTAGCTATTTACTCTTGGAGAGAGAGTGCCAAAGACATTTTCCCCATGGTTGCCTAGCCCAGTGGAGGGAAGAGAGCTGACCAGAAGAACTTGGAGTTAGGAACAATATACAACATGAGGCATTCAAATCTAACTTATAAAAAATAACACATTGGGTCATTCTCTATGAATTCCAAACATAAATAAACAAGAAATGTAGTATTTTAAACAAAGGAAGTCACATCCTTTACTATATGAGCTAGATGATTTTGGATTTTATTTTTGAAATATAAAGGTACTTACTAGTTTGAAATATATTATTGCATTCATATTAAACAATCATACTTTAAACAGAAGTGCTTTATTAAAATATGTATATACCTTTTGCCTTTAACAGAGAACATAGAGAAAACTTAAAATTCTATCTCTGCCATTGGCCTATTCTGTGACTACGGAAAAACAGCCTAAGCTTTCTGAGTGTCTCTTTTATTACACTTGATCTTAGCCAAAAGGCTGAGAAGCAATTGAGTGTCTTTTTGATTATTTGCAAAACAGGGATACTGGTGATAGCAATTTCACAGGTCTTTTTTGCGATTAAATGATAAAAAGTAAATGAAAAGGGCCTGGACATAAATTTGCAGAAAATAGAACAGATTTTTGATCAAGGTGCAATGGGGTGAGTCTCATAATTCCAAAATTCTCTCGGGAAGATGATGAAGGCAGTGATTGGAAGAAAGAAAAAAGGGAAAGCGCTGACAGACAAAAAAAAAAAAAAAAAAATCCTTGCCTCCTCCAGGAGAGCTCAAGGGGAAAATACTTATATATAGTCAGAATCATTTTTAAAAAATAAAAAAATTCTACTGATTGGTTAATAGAAAAAAAAAATCCTCCAAGGATGAAGATTTCTCATTGCGAGAACTTTACTGGGTGCCATTGGAATACTTTAGACAATTAAGAGTGGGAAACTTTAGACCAAACCATTGCTCTAATATCCCAGAGGGGTTGTCAAATATAAGACCAAGAAGGCATGGGATCAGTATCCCAGCTATTGAGTAGCTGTATTGAACTGTTAGAGAGTCTCATTACAAAGGTCACAGCAAGGAACTAGGGTTCAGAGTAAGGAATATAGTGCCTTAGATGCATAGCAAAAGCAAAACGGATCATTCAGTTGGGGGAAGTGGTTATAAGCAATGCTCTAAGGCAGAGACTCAGTTACCAGCCAGAACTTTAAGAAAAAGACAGACTCCAGTTACCCAGACTGAGGAGGGACTGGTTATTTAGGGGAAGACATTATCATACAAGAGAAAGAAGTTATCAATCCTAGAAAAAGCAAACTTCAGAGGTCTTCATTGCAGCAGATGTAATTCTCAGTAGACAGACACTGTCAACCTTTGGCAACTCAACAGGAAGGGAATCCTGCCTTGCTACACTACAGAGTTCCTGATGATGGCTTTCAGTGGCCAAATCCAAGTGGTACCAGAGGACAGGATAACTAACTGATGATGTCAGACATATCATCCTCCTTAGCACAAAGTAGGTAAAGTGTATGGTGTAGGTAAGGACGGATAAACAGAAGGTTCCTGTCCTGTATGCCCAAGGTGACAAGCAAGAAGAGGTGAAGGCATATCTTAAACTCAGGCAATATGACTCTGTGGAGCCCCACTCTCAACCACTGTGCCATGCAACCCTCATAGAAGAGTTGGTAGGAGTCAGAGAACAACCCTTTACATCGAGTTAAGCAGCTGTGGGTGTATCCTGTAAGTAATATGGGTTCTAAAAGAGATTTAGGTTGGGAATTTATATGGTCTTACTTGTTTTCGTGTTTGTTGTTTGCTTTTTGTTCCAGTTTGAGTAAGAGCACTCTGCTAAATGGGGTAGAGGATGAAGAAGGGTCGGAGTGTGTGATGTGTTTCAAGAAAATGTGTTTGAAGCTTTTGTGCTGATGCAGCTGAGATAACAACTCAGGCTCCAGGAATAAAGATGTTAAAAGAGTTTATAATTTATGAAAATTGACAGGACTTATTTGTTGAAATCTATAGGTGAGTCTTTGTAGGCAGAGGGAGGAACTTAAGTAGCTTCCCAGATTTCTGCCACATGTGGCAGGGTAAATGAATGATTCTTATTATTGTTTATCTATTGTTGGCTGCTTGTTTGATTTTATATTTGTTTTGACTGTGCGTGTATTATGAGCAGTACAAGCTATCTAGTCGTGGACTGTTAGATATACAATTTTAGAAATTAAAGGATAAATGGGGCAAAGATCTAAATTGAAAGTTATTACAAAATTGATACTAAAGGTAGCCTATGGTCTATGTGTACAATGAAGAGTCAAGAATCAACAAAATGGAGAAATAAATTCAAGTAAAATATCAGAAAAGGAAGGATAAACCTGGAAAAAACAGAGAAGGAAGAAGAATAACGATAATCCTAGTAGTAAAAAAATATCATGAGCAGCAGGTAACATATAACACATATTTAAAATGGGCTATTCTGGGTACCTGGGTGGCTCAGTGGGTTAAGCCTCTGCCTTCGGCTCAGGTCATGATCTCAGGGTCCTGGGATCGAGTCCCACATCAGGCTCTCTGCTCAGCGGGGAGCCTACTTCCCCCTCTCTCTCTGTCTGCCTCTCTGCTTACTTGTGATCTCTCTCTCTGTCAAATAAATAAATAAAAACTTAAAAAAAATCGAAGGGCTGAAGAGAAGGTATTTAAAAATTTTTTTTTTAAAGATTTTATTTATTTATTTATTAGGAAAGAGAGAGAGTGAGAGAGAGAAGGTCAGAGTGAGAAGCGGACTCCCCATGGAGCTGGGAGCCCGATGTGGGACTTGATCCCGGGACTCCAGGATCATGACCTGAGCCGAAGGCAGCCGCTCAACCAACTGCGCCACCCAGGGGCCCCTAAAAATTTTTTTTAATGGGCTATTCTAAATTTTTTTCTCAATATTAAATTATTTTAATTTTATAAAAATGCTCTGAGGTGGACACTAATATTAAACTAATTTAACAAATGAAACAAACATAGACTTAGGTACTATAATGTGGTTTTCTTAGGTTGCATGGCTGGTCACATGCCAAATAGGCATCCAAACCCATGTCTCTGTTTACTGAATCCATGAAACCTGCAATTTATTTTCAGAAATCAACAAGGAAAGAAATATGTCATGAAAACCACAGTAAGATTTTCAAGCAAGAGGCCATTTCAGGAAGATTTAACACTATCTGTTTCTAACAACTGCCTTCTCTTCCTTCAGTCCTCAAATGACAGCATCTCCCCCTGTGTTTCCTACCTCACAGCACTTCACCATCTACTGTCGCTTCCCTAGACTTGTGGCTCTCAAACTATAGCCTGCATCAGACTCACCCAGAGGACTTGTCAGAGCAGAGATTGCTGGCCCAGTCACCAGAGTTTTGGATTTCGTAGTCCCAGGATTGGCCCTGAGAATTTGCATTTCTAGCAAATTCTCAAGTGATGCTGTAAATGTTGGTCTAGGGATAATACTTTGGGAACCACCAGTTTAAACCATGTCTACAGCTTTATAAATAATCCCATTATTAATTGTTTCAGAATTACCCATTTGGAGTGTTTTATGGGGACACTGCCTAAATCAATATGCCACTGAAACTCTCTGAAACCCAGCTTTCTAATCTGTAGAATAAGGAAAATAGTGCAATTGTTTCAGTCTTCTTATTTGTTAGAGGGTTTAAAACGAGAGAAAGTGCACAATACACAGCATGTACTGAAGGCTCGGTATGTACTAGCAATTGTTACCAAGTTGCAAAGTCTCATTCTCTTGTTTTCCCATGATAACCTGTATTCCAGCCAAACCAAAGTAATTAAAATTTCTCAACAGCAAACTCTCTCACATTTCTATGGATACCATGGTCAATGTAGGTGCTTTGATCTGAAATACTCTCTGGCAGCTTTTTTACTTCTTATACTTGTAATTAAATGCTTTAAGACTCCAGTGCATTCTTGGAAGGAACACTTTCACTTCTTCTTTCCAATGCCGTCATACTTTTATCCATACTTTTACTCTACCTTAGCCCTTATGACATTATCCTTTGCCTGCCTCTCTTGCTGACTAGATTGTTATTGACGTAAATAGTGTCTTATACATAGGTATAAGTAACCACAGGTTCTTGTTTGGTACCTGACTCTGGGTAAACACTCGTTAAACTTGAGTCAAATGAATGAGTGAATTATTCCTAGGTTTTGTTCCTTAAGCAGTGACCTTGTTTTTCAGTTTTGCCTAGGACATTCAGAAAAACAGAAACCCAAACCCAAAATGTCAGCAACCAGTAGAACTGCAGTGGTTTTATACACCTCTTCTGTCACTGTTTCTCATTATCTGACTAAGACATACCACAAGGAAGCAGATGGTTTGGGAAGGCATAAAATAAACATGAGTAACACAAAACCTGCCATTCAATAATGCTAATCACACCACAGATTTTGGACAGTGGTGTCTTCTCCACTTGCTAATAAAACTATTGTGAAACATATGTTCTGGGAAAAGTGAAAATAGATAAAGGAAAGTTAGCAAAATTTCAAACCTGCCTCGTGGCTTTGAAGTACTTGTCTTTTTGGAATGCTTTTCTACAAATTCAGTGAGTATACATGAAAATTCCATTTCAGAAGGGTCTCTGAGTATTCGCAATCTCTCTATCACTTACTTTAAAAAACAACCTGTACTTTCTCTGAAACCCTATCATTTCTTTTGCAAAAGTGTTTCATATTCTAAAGCTGAGATGATTTGCATGGGTCCAGGGTTATTTTGTACAGAAGTGACAGCTTTTCAACACAAATATTTTGAAGCCATTATGTATAAACATTGCTTTATGGTTTTTCTAAAGGATCATTTTGACTTGTAGAAGTTATACAGTTTTGCATGTTTAGAACTTAAATCTTCAAACCAGTTACATCAAAAGAATAGTGAAAAATTTTTATCCTATGGAGAAAGTCCTATAACATAATGTATTTGAAATAAAAACAGCCTGATCACTTCTGTATCAGAGAATAAGGCACCAAGTCAAATTCACCAATCCATTGGAAGAGATCACAATATAATTTTACCCTTGTTAAATTTTCCATCTTGGTCAGATCTTCACTTTTTACTTCAATCAAAACACTGCATTACAAATACGATTCCATTTTAATGATGTATAAAACTGAAAGATAACAATATGCCCAAAATTAATGAACATATTGTGATTTTAACTCACAGATATTGGACTTTTAGAAAAAATACTTCATAATTATGCAAAACCTGTAATTTTTCAGTATCCTAATGAAATTCTGAATTAAGCCTACAAATACTGAGTGCTACACAAGTCTCTAGGAAAGATGTCAGAACTAACTTACCGATCAAACATTTCTTCAGTACTTCCTGTAATGCAGGCATTATACTTGGCCCTGTCAGTGCAGAAAAGAATGTCATATTGGCCCCTTTGGCTCACCAAAAAACACTGTCAAATGAAGGAGACAGGCCCTTAGGAAAGTGACTTTGCCCCAGTGAAATATGCCCTGTGGTGAAGATATGAACAGAAGTGCCATAGAGAATGACACAGACAATGGAGGGATAGACTGGGAGAGCATCAGAATGATTACTCAATTAAATTGAGATACACAAGCATGAGATTATTCAGTGAAGCTGCTAGCAGGGTCCTACAAGCAAAGAAAATCGTGCTAAACAGAGAAGTGAAAGTCCATGTACTTTAAGACAATACCAGATTTTAAACTCCATGAGGGAACAGCTGTGTCTAAGTTATTTGTCTTTGTTAGCACCATGTTATTTATTGTACGTGAAATACCAAATGAAAACGTAAATGGATTAACAGCAATACTTGCCCTGTGATAGTGAAGGTGGTAGTTGAGTGTTGAAACTAAAGATGCCATTAGGTCAGGAGTTTGCAGAAGTAACTGTCATAAAGATTTAGGATTTATCTTGCAGGATACAGCAAATCATTAAGGCCAATATTTAACCAAACCAAACTAAACCTTGAAGTGATTAGTCCATTCTTTCAACAAATTTTTGTCAAGTTTCTGTTATGTTTAATGTTAATTCAGTGAAGAACAAGTATGACTCTTGTCTTCATGAGGCTTTAATTTGAATGGCCATTTTGAGAATCAACAAGTATAAAATAAAAGAAATGTTTCAACCATAGTTCGTGATCAGTAGTATGAAGGAGAGGGTCAGCAGCCTACACCTGCCTGCCAAGTCCTGTCAGCACTTACAGGAATAGAAACTTTCCTAAATAAAGTGACACTGTTACACAGCCATACTCTTTGTATATATAGTATCTATTGCTGCTTTGAGCAGGTGTGATAGAGACCTATGGCCTGTAAACCCTAAAACATTTCGGAGCTGACTTTTTGTAGAACAATTTGCTAACTCCTGCTACACATGAAACAAATAAAGAGCAGAGAATTAAAAGAATAGAGAAGTAGCCCATTTTAGATAGAATTCCAAGCAGTGTCGTGACATTTAACACAGGTATAAAAATGAGAAGTCACGTGTGTGAAGATAAGGAGAAATGGGCATCCTGGAAGGGGCAACAGTGGGAAGAAAGGCCAGGGTTGGAAAGACCTTAGGATATTTGAAGTCCTCGAAGATGACTAGTGTAACTGGAGGGAATGATCAAGGGGAGAGAAGGAAGTGTTATGAGATGATGTTGGAGATAAAGCAGATTGATCTATCAATCTATCCACCCATCTATTTATCTATTGAGATGAACCTTTGGCAAGATGAAGAATTCCATTTAAAGGCAACCCACATAGGTCTTAGCTTATCAGTAAATAACTCTCAGATTTCGACTATGAATGTTGTTAACAGAAATAACCAGTATATTGATGAAAAAGATAGGCTCTTCTCCAACCATTGCAATAAAGCTGGCATGAAGAAGGTTATTTGTGAGGCAAAGCCAATTAAATCTGCATTTACGCTGATTTTGCAGCAATTCCAGAGTGATTTTTTTTTCTTTTGAATGGCAGAGCTGGCAAAATGCTAACAAATTCAATGTACCATGCACCACATGCAGCCCAGAGAGTATTTCTAGAAAATGATGATGGTTTTCTAAACTAGTCGAAAAGGGGAGGGTTATTTTAGCCCTAATGCACTTCACTATATCAAGTTGTTTGCTTGAATTATTTATGTGTGTATTGCAATTTTTAAACTGAGAGCATCAGAGACATTTATGCCAGTGAGAAGTTAAGGACCTTGTAGGTCGTTCAAGGAGAATGTTAACTAGGGCAAGCGGCAGTGGCTAGAGAAATAGGTCCAATCCACTTCACAAGTCACAGGGGTTTGGCTGTCAGACAAAGCTGGATATAAAGATGGATTTGGCTTCTCTTTAACTGTGCAAACTGTGTCATTTGCAACCGCTGCCTTGAGCCTCAGTTTCTGTATATCTAACCTGGAGAGCGTACGTTCTGATTTAGTGCATTATTACAAGATTTAATGATGTGTCTAAAGAATGCAATGCATAGTAAATATATAATGAATCATAGCTATTGTTGTGGTTACTATTATTATTATTATTATTATTATTATTATTTACTCCAGGAAATTCCAGTGAACATTAAAATGCACTAACTCAATACTGGATCTCTACCATGCATAAAATACCTTGGCTGTTTTAATGATGAAGATACAAACCCTATGCAACTTAAATTCCACAGGGAGAATATACCAGCACTTCATGAGTATATTTGAGTGCTTGTTAAAATATCAGTTCCCAAGCCCCAGTCAAAAATCCATTGAATCAGAATCTCCAAGGGAAGGACTACAAGTTACCTGTTTAAGAGATAACCAAATGATACCAGCCATTTGAAAAGCTCAAGTGATCAACTATGCAGACAAAAACGTATAATACAAGCTAGGATAGGGATGGGTCCTTGTCTTGAAAGAGATGTAAATAAAATGTGTTAGGAAGTCCAAAGTGAGAGAAAGCTTGCTAAATGAAGTACTCATTTTGTGACTTTGCAAAATGTGTTTCAGTAAAAGAATAATTGTTACATAAAATTAAACAATAAAATAAGTGATGTTAAAGGATTAAAAATAAATCTCAACCATGATATGAGTGTTGACTTTAGATAAGAAAGTACTTATATTCTGGTAATTTTTTCCTAAGATTTGCAATTTGAAAACTAAGTTCCTCCATCGACTAAGATGTCATGAAATTTGAATTGTGTGCCTTGTAAGACAAAGGAATGTTTTTAAGTTCAAAGCTGAGTAGTAAAATCTATGAGAAACCATATAATTTTCTTTAGGAAGTATGTACACCAGACTGCCCTGCTTTCCATGAAAAGAGGCCATAAGAAAGTGGGCATCAACAAGCCAGGGTCCCCCAAAGTGGAGAGCACTGAGGTCAGCCTAGCCACTAAGAACAAGACATTGAACCTGGATCTTTTTTAAAACCATTTGAACCACCCTAATTGCAAGTTTAAAGACAAATACACAGAAGAGAGGTAGAAACTTATTGTATGGAAAAAGAAAAACAGGTAAAAATAGGAGTGGTAAGTGGGGGTTGTAGCAAACCAGTAGCAGAAAGTACAGTGATGATGCAATGATGATGTTAAGCACTTAGAAAATTCCAGTATTAAAATCTTGTATGTAATATCTCCACTAACAATCTGCTTCCTTGTGCATGGATCTTAACATTGCCCCATTTTACAGAGGAAGAAAATAATCTTTGAAGCGATTAGGCACCTTTAATTAAGTCACAAGCTTAAAAGGGGTTGAGCTAAGATTTGAACCCATACTAAATTGATCTTTGAGATCTGGTTTTTGTCTATCTCAGTTTAAAATTGCATCCCATGAAGTGGGAATGTAGAATAAGGAGCCATTTTTTTTTTTTAATGTTTGACTGCTGACAGCTTTTAGACTCACCCATCCCTCTCATCCATATCCCCTGACCTAGACAAACTGATTTAAAAAAAAAAAAAAAAAGCCTAGGTGCTTCCTTTTTGGGTTCTGGTACAAATTCAAACCATATAGGCTCCTGCCCTTGGGAAACCTTTACTCCAACGTCAGCCCTTAAACATAGTAAAAACTAAACCAGTCTCCTTTCCTTGTTATCTCAGGTGATTTTGGACCTGTTTAAGGATCCTGCCCTATTCTCCTCAGAAATGTCGATTATGCAATTATACCCTCTGGAGTGTATGGTGTGTGTGTGTGTGTGTGTGTGGGCATCAATCTTGACTTCCAAACTAAATTTTTGTGTATGGGTCCATCTTCCTCTGTAGGAGAGCATAGCAAAAGTGTTACTTAACATATCTTCAACTTTTGTTTCTTCCCTATGATTGTTATTTTGATATCCTATACCAGTCCCTGATCGCTTCCCCCTATTATACTCAGGAAAATTCTTTCAATAGCAAATATTGAACACAACACATCTTCCTTCTGAACAAAAGAAACCATCCCCAATAAGAATAGCTCCATTTCCCTTATGGATATGTAGCTGTTTTGGGTTTCTTCTCATCATTATTCCCCCCAACTCAGACCCACCCCAGACTTATAGGGTTTCTTTTTAGGATAGGCAGGGGGCTGGAGACATTCTTCAGCTATAGTCTGAATGTTTGAGATGCCCAGGATACGGTGGTTGTTGGAAATACTAGGGAAAAGGGAAGTAAGACAGTGTCACAAAAGCCAATGGAAAGGGCAGGAAGAATAAATAATGCTGGGGATATGCCTGAGATAAAATAGTGACTTCAGGGGGCTGTACTTTATAAAGTTGAATCCTGTGCCTCTCTAGTAAATATTTTCTCATAATCTGATTTTTTAAAAAAAATAAACAATCAATGAGGCAACAACAAAATTTATTTTCCCTGACAATAACTGAATAGTGCCCATTAGAGGGACCCCTGTAGGTACCCTTACATTATTGAGAAAATATCATGACATTAAGCTCAGGGTGTGACACAGTTGGCAAAATAACCCTTGAAAATGTTTTGCCTTTCAGCTGTAAAAGTTCTTCTAAAAAAGTGGATGTTAGAAGAAGCTCCCAGGCACCCCTGGCTATGTCTATAGCTCATTATCTCCTCATTACAGGGAACCTGAAGGGGATGAGGAAAATGCATTCTGAAAGACGCCTTCATGTTTTATTGATTGCCAACAGAGCTCAAGTCTCTGAATTCTCACACTTTGGGATATTTTGTTAGGAAAATAAGCACAGTAGGCCCTTGTTTACATGCCCTCTTCCTTCTGGTACAATTGATTCTAGCACAGCACAAAATTGAGTATCTTCCCCAATTAGGTTCTCACGAGTCACCTGCACACCTAAGCTAAAGTGAGGCTTTCACAGAGTACTTTCCTTATCATCTCAGAGGCCTGGAAACATATTCAACTAATTGAATCTCCTCTTCTTATGATTGAGGAAACTGAGGCCCAAAGAAGTAAATTGGCTTGCCCGTGGTCATACAGCCAGTGAGCTGGAGCTCAGGTTGGAACTCAAAGCTCCTGGTATCTTCATCACACCATTTAATTATTCTAACACACCTGAATATATTCCCCCATTTCGGGAGAAGAAAATAATAAGATAATAAACTCCTCTATGATGCTATTAAAACACATAATCCAGAATCATGTATGCATACTTAATAATTATGCTTGTGTAGAACCCAGATTGTCTTAAGAATTGACAAACTGGGAAAGCAATTGTGTTGAGACTATGTCTGATAATAGATTAGTGAAAGACCTTATGATATTTCATTTTGACATAAAGGCATAACTTAATGGAAGCATGAGGGTTGCCTAGAAGAGGAAGGAATTGATTAATTCTTGATGGAAAAGTCATGTAGAACCAATGGGAAAATGATTATGAGCATGGACTTTGAAATCGGATAGAATAACTATAACTTTGGGCAAAATATTACAATTTTTGAGTTTCTTTTTCCGTGTGTGTGCCTGCGAAATGCAGATTATAATACTTAGCTTATACAGTTGTTTTGAATATTAGTCCTTATAATAGTAACATTTTATCAGAGGATTATTATATATCAGGCAGTTTTCTAACCATTTCACGTGTTACTTTATAATTGTCCTCACACAACACTATGAAGCAGATGCTTCATTTGACTAACAGAAAAACTGAGACAGAAAAAAGAGCTTCTTATCATAAGATCAAAGTTCTTTGCTAAGGCAAACTGACTTCAGAATCCATGATGTTTACTGGTAACCTAGAAACAGCATATTTTACTGAGTGTCCTTTACTGAGTATATCCTAATTCCTCAAAAGGGAGTAGTTGTATTTTTTTTTTCTTTAAAATTAGTGATGGTGGTGAAGAAGAAGAGGAGGATAAGGAGGAAGTGAAGAATAAGGGTGAAAAGGAGTAGGAGAAGAAAAAGGGGAAGATGAGGAGGAGGTGAAGATGAAGGGAGAGGGGGAACAGGAGGAGAAAAAGAGGACAGAAGAAGAGAAACAGAAGAGGAGGAGGAGAAGGGAGTGGACGAAGAGGAGGAGAAAAAGAAGGGGGAGAGGAAGAGGAAAAACAGGAGGAGAAGGAGAAGCGGCAACAGCAGCTGTATAGGAGTAGAAGACAATAATTAAGGAACTGTATAAGCTCATGTATGTGGTGTTTCCACAAGGAGAAACTAGCTTATGCTGAGTAACACTGTCTTCAAAAATCTCAGGAGGGGAATATTCAAAAATTATGTTTCTTGTTCAGGTTCTATGTCAACTATGAGTTAACAGAGGGATATAGAAAAAATCTACTTATCAGTCACCCAGGGACCCAGAATAAGGGAAACATGATCTCAACATGCCCATCAGTGATCACCACAATTAGGGGGAGGGGACATGACAAATCAGGTACTACTCAGTATCAATACAAATCGCTTCTACTCACATTGAAGTGGCCAAGATAAGCCTGAAATCACACCAAATTTCCAAGTGTGTAAGGAAATTCCATCACACCATGTACTCAGAAGATGAAATTATGCATTTACAGTCTAAATGACTTCTCTAATTAGTAAGTATGAGAGATGAAGTCAAAAATAGGAAGTCTGGGTAGATATTAGTTTTTTTTTTAATCGACATATTGTTACAACAAAATATTACATTAGATTCAGATGAGCAACGTAGTGATTCAACAACATTCTGTGAATCACAACATAGTGATTCTATACATTATGCTATAATCACAAGTGTAGCAGCCATCTGTCACCATACAACACCATTACAATCATTACAAGAAGATATTAGTTCTTAAAGAACTTTTAAACTACCTCTTCTAATACATTCCACATTAGTTTTCTATGGCTACATCACATATTACAACAAATTTAGAAGATTAAAGCAACACACATTTATTATCTCACATTTCTTAGATAAGAAGTTGAAGTGGTCGATGCTGGGCTCTCTAATGTCTCATAAGACTGAAGTCAAGAGGTCCTACAGGCTGGGCTGCCAGGTCTGAGAAAAGAATCTAGTTAGTTGTAACTCTGTAACATTTCCTTGCTGAAACTGGAGGCAGGCCCCTTATTGCTACCAGAGACTACCTACATCCCTTTTCACGTGGCTTCTTCTTCCTTTGAAGAAGGAATGGTGTAACATGTCCATCTCAAACTTTTAATTCTTCTGGTTTCTCCTGCTACTAACATTCAGATAAAACTCTCTGCTTTTAAGGTTTATCAGGCCCACACACATTCTCTCCCTAACTGAAGCCCATTGTGCTGCATAATATAACACAAGCATGAAAGTGATAGCTCATCCTATCCCCATGTTTGGGGTTTAAAGTGGAACATCTCTGATGAGCAATTTTAGCAAATTTCCCTGCCATACCATTGATAATGACCATTGGATTGCCTTCCAAAGGAAGTATTCTCCTTACTGCAAGAACTGCATCTCAGACTGGAAGATTGTCTTTCAATTATGTTGCAGAAAGGATACTTTGGCTACTGGAACCTAAATAAAATAAATAACTTTCTGTTGACTCTTTTTCCCCTCACATATCAGAAACTATGGGAGCCAACTCTACTAGTTTTCTATTGCTGTTTTAACAATTTACACTAACATAGTGGCCTAAACAGCCCACATTTATTGTCTTACAGTCCTGGATACAAGAAATCTAACACAGGTCTCATTGGGCCAAAATCAGGTTGTCATCAGGGATATGTTTCTTCCTACAGGCTTTAGGGAAAACTATTATTTACTTTTTACAGATTATAGAGGCTGCTCATATTTCTTAGCTCATGGCCCCTTTCCTCTATCTTCAGAATGTACAATGGGAGGTGGAAACTTAACATTTCAACTCCCTCCTCTTTCATTCATAATTGTAGCTCTCTTTAACCAAATATTCTTTATGCATTCTAAAAGATTCTTTGTTTTAATGACTTTTGTAACTGGATTCGACCAATCCAGCATGATCCCAAGATCTATACCCTTAATCATATACAAAAATCCCTTTTGCAATGTAAAGTGTAAAGTATTTACCAATTTCAGGGATTGGGCGATAAGAAAACTTTGCGTGTCATTTTGCTGCCTTCCACACCGACTTAACCAAATAAAGTAGAAATCTGTTCTGAAGATTCATGTATTTCTCAGGAATTCCAGAAGGTTTTGGAATTATAAGCCAGAAGGGCAGCTAGCTACAATCTTTCCTCATATATTTTCTGTTCCTCCCAAAAACCTGCTTCATTTTTTTTTCTTTCACACCAAAATTACCTTTTTGTTTATCTAGTCCACGTAAAAGAACAAGACTTTTAACATCTCCAGATTTTATAATATGGATCTAGCCACCAGAAGAAGTTTTCTTGGTTGATTCTCAGACCACATTTCCAAAGGAACTCATAGCAAGGGTCCCTCCCGTGGTGTAATACATCATGCAAAATGGTGTAGGGTGCTCTGTAACCAATGAATGAATAAACAAAATGTAGTATAACCATACAATAGAATAGTATTCATTAATAAAAATGAACAAAGTACTGATCCATGCCACGGCATGGACAGACTTTGGAAATATGCTATGTGAAAGAATATACACATAACTCGCGCATATACACATAAAAATACCCCAACATATTATTAGTCCGTTCATATCAAATGTCCAGATTTGGCAAATATATAGAAAGTAGATTAGTGATTGCCCAGAGCAAGGGACATGGGGGTAAATGAGAAATGACTGATAATGGAGATGAGGTTTCTTTTTTGGCATGATAAAATGTCATAAATTTAACCGTGGTGATGGATTGTGATTATTGCATAATTCTGGGATTATACTGAAAACCAATGAATTGTACATTTCAAATGTGTGAATTATATAGTATGTGCTTTCTGTCTCAAAAAGCTATCATATAGTTTGAAAAGGTATCTCTGATATATCTTCTCATTATAATCAGTACTCAGTTATCTGAAAATTATAAAAATGGAAAAAACTGTTGGATATTTAATATGAATACTAAGACATAGATGGGTTAAAGTTTATTAAAATTATGCATTACATATACTTTTCAGATCTCATTTTACTTTATTTTCTTTTATTCTATATCAAAAGTTAATATTACCAAAGGAATATTAAAAACATTAAATTAGAAGCTAGACAAAAGACCTTATGGCATTAATGAGAAAGAAAAAGGAGTTGTCCAATTAACAGTATATAACAAAAGATAAATTCTGCAAATTAGTACTATAATTAGGGGTTATTTCTTTGCAGACCAAGCAACTGGCCACTCCACAGCAACTGATACCTATGAAAAAGTTTGCAGCATTCAAGGTAGTTTCATCTTAACATTTACAATTCTGTGTATACTAGGGCATGGAGAACATAGATAGTTCAAAGCAATTTGCAGCTAAAATGATTGATTTCCAACAAATTTAGATCTTAAAATTGGATGTTTCAACACACACACACTAATATATAATATTATATAATACTAATATTATATAATATTAGTACTAATATTAGTACTAATATACTAATATATTAATATTAGTACTAGTATATTAATATATTAACACATATATTTATTACATATTAGTATATATAGTTATTACATAACAAATATATTAGTACCTATTTTTATTACATAGTTATCTAGTTTTCCAAATGTGGAAGATATCTTTGTTAATTCCTCCTTATGGATAATAAAAGTGGACCAAATGGGAATATAGAAATGTTGTTCTTATATAATACATGTGTGTTCAATGGAGATGCCTCAAACTCTTTATGTGTGTATGTATATGCTTGTGTATATGTGTGTGTGTGTGTGTGTGTGTGATGTGCAACCTTTATAGGTACAGAAATGCACCATGAGGAAACAAACACATGTCCCTACTATGTTCATAATCTAGGCCCAACATCAATGCAGGATATATGGATCCTCCAAGTGAGATTTTATCACAATATACATAGGTGACATCTAGTACCTGGTGATTGCTGTTGATTACATTTCTTGAGTTTATGTCTAGTTCAGCTCTCCTCTAAACAATCCTTCCCAATTAGTAGCTAGATGGTTTAGAATATTTGGTATACAGAGTTTCTTGTTTATTTCCAAATGTGTCCCACTTATATTCCCCACAATAGTAACAACTTAAAATAATTTAAGAAAAGAGAGTACAAATAGGGTCCTAAAATAGTGCTGAGAGGCTGTTACCATGTGATCACATTCTTGCTTAGGGGTTCCAGATATTTGATTGTGAACAGGGAGGTCTAGAATTTCTGGGAAAGAGATTGAGAAATAATGTCCAGTATTTTGAAATTGTATTATTATCTTTATTTATATTTCCTGTGATTCGTACTTAAGGATTTCTTCTAGTTCTCTCAGTTTGTATTATATCACATAAAATTTATGACTCAGAGGTGGTGATCTGTGAACATAACTGACCTTCCAACAAGGGAACCTCATGTCTGTAAATCTATATGAATATTGCCATCCTTCGGGTCAGTATGAAAACTGGTGAGCAGGGGCGCCTGGGTGGCTCGGGTTGGGCCTCTGCCTGCTGCTCGGGTCTTGATTTCAGGGTCCTGGGGTCGAGCCCCGCGTCGGGCTCTCTGCTCAGCAGGGGAGCCTACTTCCCCCTCTCTCTCTGCCTGCCTCTCTGCCTACCTGTGATCTCTCTCTCTCTGTCAAATAAATAAATAAAATCTAAAAAAAAAAAAAAACAAAAAACTGGTGATTATTTTTTTACTGATACTGTAAATTTTTTTTAATACTGATTATTTTTTTAAATACTTTCTTGGGGCACCTGAGTGACTCCATCAGTTAAACCTCTGCCTTCAGCTCAGGTCATGATCCCAGGGTCTGGGATGGAGCCCTGTGTTGGGCTCCCTGCTGAGTCTGATAGACTGCCCCCTGTCTGCTTCTCCCTTCCCTCTGCCACCCCCACCTCATGCACTCTCTCTCTCTCAAATAAATAAGATCTTTAAAAAATTTCTTTCTTATAATTTTGAATTAAAAGACACATAAATTAAAATTATTCAGAAAAGTACAAGAAGGAAGTAAAATTTATATATGCGTATCACCTCTACCCAAAAGCTAAGTTATCATTATTATCATTAGCTGACCATCATCCACCCAAAACAATAGTATTTTAGGATGGAAAGATTTTTCACCTGCATGTACAAACAGTAAAATTTTTAGGTGCTGAGGTTTTAGTGCTGAGGTTGTTTTAAAAAATGAATGTTTTCTTTTTCTATATGGAAGTTGAGTTTTCCTTGACGTAAGTATGTGGTGGTAAGACTCTATGTAGTGCACAGAATCACAAAATCTGTGATATACATATCACATATACATATATATTTATATTTGGAAGTAGTAATTAAGATTGTATATGTGTCACCATGGAAAATAGAGCCTCTTCTGTCAACATGGAGAAATATGTACCTTGAACATGTTGGTAACTTACTTTCAGGAAATTACATCTCTTAACAAATGATGAGTTAAAAAAGGTTTATCCCAGGGCGCCTGAGTGGCTCAGTGGGTTAAAGCCTCTGCCTTTGGCTCGGGTCATGATCTCAGGGTCCTGGGATCGAGCCCCGCATCGGGCTTTCTGCTCAGCAGGGAGCCTGTTTCCCTTTTTCTCTCTCTGCCTGCCTCTCTTTCTACTTGCGATCTCTTTCTCCTTCTCTCTCTCTCTCAAATAAATAAATAAAATCTTTAAAAAAAAAGGTTTATCCCATGATTTTTAAGTAGCTGCTTATATTTCTGCTTCATTTCTGTCATGGATAGATTCTAAAATGACCCCCAATTATGCTTGTCTTTTGGTATTCACACCACAATGGATTGTATAACCCCTTTGAGTACAGGCAGTATGTGTGACTCATTCTTTTTTTTTTTTTAAAGATTTTATTTATTTATTTGACAGAGAGGAGAGAGATCACAAGTAGGCAGAGAGGCAGGCAGAGAGAGAGGGGGAAGCAGGCTCCCCACTGAGAAGAGAGCCCGATGAGGGGCTTGATCCCAGGACCCTGAGATCATGACCTGAGCTGAAGGCAGAGGCCCTAACCCACTGAGCCACCCAGGCACCCCTGTGTGACTCATTCTTAACCCATAGAATATGGCAAAGGTGATGAAATATCAATCCCTTGGTTATATTACCGTATGTGGAAAAGATAATGGGGAGTCACTCAATGATTGTGTTCTCTCAAGTGAGTGGGTCTTATCCAGTCAGTGGAAGGCCTGAATAGAACAAAAAATGGCAACCTTCTGGACAAGTAAGAAGAAATTCCTCCTGCCTGGCTGCTTTGAACTGAGACTTTGGTTCTTTTCTGCCTTCTGACTTAAACTAAAACTACATCATTGGATTATCTGGGTCTTCACCTAGCCGACTGCAGCCCTTAGGACTTCTCAGTCTCCCTAATTATGTGAGCCAGTTCATTATAATAAATAAATAGTAAGAGACATAGATACAAAAAAAAAAAAAAAGAGAGACACAGATACAGATATAGATGTAGATATTTCCATCTTATTGGTTCTATTTCTCTGGAGAATTCTGACTAATATAGAACCCAAGCACTGGCCTTTCTAATCTCAAAGCAAATACTTTTTTTCTAACACTATCCTGCTTTCCTGTGAATGAAAACATGGTTGGTTTTTTTATAATAATAGTTGGCAAGTAATAAAAATCCCTTACTAACTATATACCATAAAGTGTTTTTGCATGCATCATCTCAATCGCTTTAAAACATTTCTCCTTTTTAGAAATTTCCTCTTTTTTTCAAGTCTTAAAACATCAAAATGTAAAATAAATAGGAGAGGAAAAGGCTGATTGGAACAAGCCAGTTGAGGACAATTGAAGGCACTAATCACCCTCAGCTCCTTCCGGAAATTCCAGAACCCCACAGACAACATTTTGAAGGAACAGTAAATATTTAAACTAGTCTTCATTACACCCATGGGGATATGGAAACAGGAATTATTATCTTTAACATGGAAAGAAAACAGAGTTTATGCTAGACTCTCATGTCAATGATATGCTTTCAGTAAGACCTAGACAGAGGTATCCTTATCTGGGTACTAGAATTCTGGCCTCATCTCTTCCTCAATGATCAATCCCAAGGAAGTTGGACCTGCCCAGTTAAATGATTATCCAAGTCACTCTAAGCATTTCCAGAATGCTTTAACATCTCAGATAGCCTACAGAAAACTGTATCAATTCTATCAATAATGTCTATCCAAAAAAAAAAAAAAAGTCAAAGAAATAGTTCATATGCCATATCACCAGCAAGGTGATTATGTTAAAGCCAATGTAACTCTAATAGTTAACAGAAATTTTTAGCTGTGTGATGTCAGGCAACTCACTCTGCCTCTCTTGCTGGAAATGGTGATGGAATTTTTAACAATAGAAGTAACTATGCAACAGTACTTGTAATATGTTTAAGAGCCTATTGTATGTGCTTTCAATAGATATGTCAATTCTTTTTAAGGTAAATATTTTAATTTTCAGATCTTGAACTATATATATAGAAAATATAGAAAATCAATGGCAGATCGTCTCAATGAAGGGCAGCATATTTTGTGTAGTATAACAAAATAGAATTTCAGTTTGTCTTCAGAAAGACCAAGCTCTACCAGCATATTGAAGTATGAAATACCAGATTATCTCAATCAGACCAGTAGGAAATGCCTTGTGCTTAATAAAATAATAGGTTTGTTGTTTGTATGTTAAATCGCAGTTTGCCTACAAACTGCAATTTCTCAACTGATGCTGCCTTGCAGTGAATGGAGCTCTCTATAGGGTTACAGATAAACCATCTCCCCACCCTTCGAAAGCCTCCTGTCCCGTTTGTGGCTCATTACTTTCCAGAACATAATGAAGACCAATGCCTTACAATATAGAAAACAGGTCAGTTAGAAAGCACAGAGGCAAGAATGTGGACTCTCCTTGTGGTTTGGGTGATGCCTCATCTCCTCATATAGTTGCATGCAGTATCAAGCAGGAAGAAACATCTGTCTGACCCTAGGGGAGGTGGTTCTTGCCCTCATCACCTGCAGATTTTCATGTTGGGATCTGAAGATTGATAGGTCACTTTCAGACTCCATGTACTTTCAGGAAAATACACTAACAAATGATCATCCCCACTGAGTTTTCAGTTAACTCATTAACTATCTTAAACACCTGGGTTGAGCCCCTACAGAGAGCTAGTGTGTTCTCTGTTTTGGATCATAGCTCACATGCTTAGAGAATGTTTGTTCCTTACCTAAGCATCCAAGGTCTTTCAAATCTAGCTCCTGGAAAAGAGCTATCTTGCTAAAAAGGAAATGAGTCTATAAATCAAGATATTTAGGTTTTAATTCTTCTGCCACTTAACTCTGTTGGTCTCTGGTGCTAAGTTATTTAACTGTCCTGGGCCTTGGCATGCTTTTCATGAAGTTGAAACTATTACAATCCTTGTTTAAACAAAGAGGAAAACTGGAGGTCAAAGAGTTTAGGGATTTTGTATAGGGTCACACAGCTGGTGAGCAGAGAAGAGTCAGCTTTGAATCAGGTGTGTTAACCCCAGAGTCCATGTTCTTTTTTTTTCTTTTTTTTTTTAAAGATTTATTTTATTTAATTGAGACAGAGAGAGAGAGAGAGAATGAAAGGGGAGAGGTCAGAGGGAGAAGCAGGCTCCTCTCAGAGCAGGGAGCCCGATGCGGGACTCGATCCCAGGACTCCAGGATCATGACCTGAGCCAAAGGCAGTCGCTCAACCAACTGAGCCACCCAGGCACCCCCCCAGAGTCCATGTTCTTAAGCCCTTTCTTACATCTCCCACTGTATTGAATGCATAGGATATGATTCTGAACAGGTGTCAGTGTGAATCACTGCTTTCTGAATAACTCAGTCTTCTTTTTTATTAAGTCTAAAATCTTGGGAAACTTAACTTTTCTGAGCTGTTTCCTCATCTCTGAAATGTAAATGGGAGATAATAATAGCAGTTAAGTCATAAGTTTTTTTTCAAGGATTAAATGGATTTTTATTCATCAGGTGCTTAAAAAAGTACTTCAATAAATATTGGTTATTATTATTATTATTATTATTATTATTATTATTATTTCCTGGTTCTACCTGATGACTTTAAGCAAAATGAGAAAGAAAGCCAGTACTAATTGACAGACGTAAGTCTCAATTATATCTAATAGTTTAATAAAAGCAAAGATCACATGCCCATAAATGGTACTGCTATTTATGGTTTTAGCAAAAGATAAGTTTGTACTGAGACTGAAGGCATATTAAATTCTCAATGCTGAAATAACATTAGAATCACCTAGAAGCTTTAAAAAATATCCATGTCCAAGTATCCTTACATTTCTAAAGCACTCCAACACCAGTTGATTTGGAGTTAGGAAAGGACCAGTTTATGAAGGGATTTGAATTTCAAGAATAGTTATTATTTAAGGAGGGGATGGGACTAGAAAATATTTTAGCCAGAGAGCTCATCTTTTTACTTCATCTGCTAACTTCCGTTGTCTTCTTGGGACACAGCAAGTAAAATTCCAGTTTCCTCCATTCCATAAAGTTGATATAAACACTCTTCCCCTGACTTGGTAATTCCAATTGTTATCTCTCACTGACAGCCACCCCAACCCTATTTAAAAGATAATCATTTTCATTTTGACTCTAAAACTCTCTTTTTGTCTGGTTGACTATGTATTCAAGAAGTGCATTCAGAAATGTTATTAAAGATCTTGCTTTTTAAGATCACCCTGACATTACCAGGTAAAAATAAAAAGGAGAAGAAAACAAAATTTAACTTGCTAATTCTCAGTATAGGTTTATTTCTCCAGTTTTAGGCATAATTTTCCATTTGTTTTCATAGGAATAAGGACTAGGAATATGTGTGAACTCAAAGATGGAGATCGACTCTCCCGTCATTGAAATATGCCATATCCTCTCTCTGAGCAAAAACTACTAATAAGAGTCGTCTTTTTTGGGGGGGTGATTTGAACATTTCCTTTCGAGAGAATCCCAATGTCCAAGCTGGTAGGTGAGGTGGGCTAGTAGACTGTGATTGTCAATTAACAGGGGAACCATTTTAAGATTGAAGTCTTTATATAGTCTTTGGTTCATTAAAGTATACCCTATATGTGTAGATCTGGTTAGTTCCCAGTTGTTTTAGCTGTGTTAAGTTGTTCATTTCATTTAAGCTGCTACTCTGTCAGGAATAATACAGGAAGAGAGGAGCATGAGATGAAGGGACAGGAGCTGTTCTGAAAGAGGTCATGGTCCATCTGTGCATGTTTGAGAGGGAGACAAAGAAAGAAACTTCCAAATGCTTGACTGCAGGAACCATGCCCAATATGGAAGGAGAAAGCTTTTCTGGAACACACTGAAACAACACCTAATTCACTCTCACTCAAGGTCTGTTTACTATATTGAAAATATAAGAGCCCAGCTTGTGCAGAGGTCTAGAGGGGAAAGAAAATGAGGTTTGTGTGTAGGACTGAAATAGCATGGGATGGCATGAGTGAGTCAGAGAGATAGGCTGAGAACACAGCCCAGGCATTTTTGTGATAGTCAGGAGATTGGTTTTTATTCCAAAGGTTGTATAAAACATTTCAGGTTTTCAAGTGGGAGAGTGACATGATTTGGTTTGAATCTCAAGTGGAGAAGGTACATTTGAGTGCTGCACTTAACTGTTATCTGGTGATGTCAGGAAGAAATGAACAGATTGTTGAGGGAATTCCACATCCTATCATCTAAGGAACAGATGAAAGAACTGAGACAGATTTTAGGCTGGAGGGGGTAAGATCAATGTAAGACATCTGGACCATGTATAAGAGGGAGAAAATTTTTTATTTGTAATTTCTAGGCACTGAAAGACCCATTATTTTGGGGAGACATATATTGGTTCAACATAAAAAAATAACAACTCTGGATTTTTGGAGTTGTCACAAGGTGAGAATGTTTGAGAGTCACTTATGATTGATCACTGGTTGGAGATTTAAGTGCAAATATCCAGTTGGTATAGTATAGGCTAGTTGTATTTATGTCATTTGCAAAACTCTATGCCCTCGTGGAGAACTTTGGTCTCCATGCAGCCTCCATGAAATGTGCTGATGAAACAAACCAGAGAAGGGTCACTAGCGGAAAAACCTCCCTCAAGGGCTGAGATGGAAGTTCAAATAATGAGAATTCTTTGTATTCATTGTGGACACAGCCTTTCAATTAGAAGCAAATAACGAAGCAAAGGTCCTTAAAAATCTGTGCCCTTCACCTTGTAACCAGAAAGACATGATTCAAAGAGTTCTTGATTGGATCCTCCTGGCAAGGGAACTTACATCATTTTTCCCCACCAACTATCATGATTCACAGGACACAAATTCATCTTTATGATTGCATTTACTGAACATCTCTCACTTATTTTTCTTTCCAGAAAACTGGAGGTAAAATATGACTCCTGAAATGCTACATTTAATAGATAGGCTATTTCAAGCTGGAACAAAAAATAATAGTCGTGTATGTATTTTTTATGTGTATAATACTGTATGTGTGTATGTATTTGTGTGTGTGTAATAATATATGACATGTATAATATATGTCTTCAATACATTATCTTATGATCTATAATATTCTAGGGAAGATAGGAAGGAATATGAATAAATAATCTATGAATATGAGTAAAAACAGTTACATTTATGGTAACTCTTAGAAAAATGAGGGAGGAGATGATATTCAAATTGCCCTTCCTTTAGTTTAATACCCATTTCTTTTTTTTTTTTGTCCGAGAGTTTTTTTTTCTTGTACAAAAACAATTAACACCACTTTCCAAAAGGCATACAAAAATACAGTATTAAAAACAACAACAAATAAAACAAACCACTGCTCCCAGCCTAATACCCAGCTGCAGCTTATAAATAATACCCATTTCAACAACAAACATGGGCCAGTTTGGTCCCTAGCTGAAGTGAGGTACAGAATCATTTTACTTGACATTTCACTTGACTAAGTTTCCTGTAAATCTTTTTTTCCAGTTTTATGGAGAAATAATTGACATACATTACTGTATACGTTTAAGATGTACAACATGGTGGTTTGATTTACATATAAAATGATCACCATAGTAGGTTTAGCTAACATCCATCTTATATCTATCTATCTATCTATCTATCTATCTATCTACCTATCTAGATATGAAGGCTCCACATATAAGTGAGATCATGTAGTGTTGGTCTTTCTCTGACTTATTTCACTTAGCATAATTCCTTCAGTGTCCATCTGTGTTGTCATAAATGATGGCATTTCCTCAACTTTTATGGCTGGAAGAAAAAAATATATACATATATATATTTTTATCCATTCATCCATTGATGAATATTTAGGTTGTTTACATGTCTTGGCTATTGTAAATAATGCCAATATGAACATGGGAGTACTGACATCTTTTTGAGCTAGTGTTTTTATTTCCTTTGAATATGTTCCCAGAAGTGGAATTTCTGGATCATATGGTGGTTCTATATTTAATTTTTTGAAGATCCTCCATACCGTTTGCCATAATGGCTAAACCAATTTATAACCTCACCAACAGTGCACAAAGGTTCTCTTCTCTCCACATCCTTGCCAGCATTTCTTATAGCTTATCTCTTTGATGATGGTTATTCCAACAGGCATGATGTGACTTCTCATTGTGGTTTTAATTTGCATTTCCCTAGTGAATAGTGATGTTAAAAGCTCTTTTTATGTACCCGTTGGTACTGTTGGCCTTATGTGTATCCTTAGAAAATGTCTATTTAGTTCTGTTGATCATTTCTAATTGGGTTATGTGATATTTTGCTTTTGAGTTGTATGAATTTGGGATCATACCAAATATTTGGGATATTAACCCCTTAGAAGTTGTTTTGCAAAAAACATTTTTTCCCATTCTGTAGATTTTCTTTTCACTTTGTTAATGGTTTTGTTTGCTCTGCAGATTTTAGCTAGATGTAGTCCCACCTGTTTGTTTGTTTTATTTTCTTGCTGGTACTTTAGGTGTCACATCCAAAAAATCATTACCAAGACTTTTGTCAACAAGCTTTCTTCCTATGTTTTCTTCTACTCTAATGGGGTAATTTCCAATGTCCTTTCCTCCAGGTCACTGATTGTTTCTTCTGCATGGTTGAGTCTACTTTTGAAACTCTCTATTTAATTCTTCAGTTCAACTACTGCATTTTTCAGCTCTAGGATTTCTGAGTTTTGTTTATTTGTTTTGATGGTTGCTATTTCCTTGTCAAACTTCCTTTTTTTGTTCATGCATTGTTTTACTAATTGTGTTTAGTTGTCTGTGCTTTCTTGTAGTTCACTATATTTCCTTGACAGTTCATAATTTTTATTTCCTTAAATCAGATATTGGAGCTTTGTCAGTTTTCTTTGGTGATATCATATTTACTTGAATTTTTTTTATCCTTGATTATTTATGTTGGTATTTGTGCATTTGAGTAATTGGACTCCTCTTCCAAGATTTATAAATTTGCTTTGGCAGGTACATTTCACCAGTCAGCTCACTTTAGGTTCCTGGATGTGTCTGCTGATAATGTTGAGTGGGTGGGGTTTGCTATTAAAGTCTATCTGGGGGCAAGGGGACTGCCTGAGCTCTGAGGACAGGGATTAGGTGACTGGCGGCTGGATACTGGCTGAGAACAGTTAAATAGGACTGCTAGCTTGGTTCCCTCCCAAGTGAGGCTACCTAAAGAACTCCATGATTGTCTGAAGTCTCTGGTCAGGTTTGCTACATAGTCATGACTGGGTACTATATTCAGTAGTAGTTGGGGTTATGAATTAGCAAGGAGGTAAGATGGAACCTAGAGCCTATACAGCACAGTGTTTGGGGACCAAAATCTGACCAGAGCATGCACTGAATTCCCTGGTCTGGTGAGGCTACTGGTTTTGCTCTGCAGATAGGGGGAGCCATGGGCTCTGCTCTCTGTCCCAGTGTCACTGTGCATAGGGCTTTTGAATGAGCTATGCAACTTCCTGTGTACTCTAGGTAGATTCCCTGATCACAAAAGCTGAAGGCTGCATTCAGCCACGAGTGGGGCTATGAATTAGATTCCCTGCCCAGGCATAGTAGAAGAAGCAGCTTTACAAGTAGGCAGAGAGGCAGGCAGAGAGAGGGGGAAGCAGGCTCCCTGCTGAGCAAAGAGCCCCATGCGGGGCTCAATCCCAGGACCCTGAGATCATGACCGAAGCTGAAGGCAGAGGCTTTAACCCACTGAGCCACCCAGGTGCCCCAAGAAGCAGCTTTAAAGCCAGTAAATCTCTTTGTTCTTTGTCTTAACTCAAGCTGACCCACAACCCAAGTTCCCTGGCTGAACAGGGCCACTGGCTTTGTTTGGGAAATGAAGGGCTCTACATGCCCTTCTCTAGGCTCTAGTACCACTGGGCTGCACAGCTTCCAGGAGTTGTTACCAGACCTATGGTCAGATGGGGTGGGAAGACACTTTCCACAATGGTTGTGATTCACTTCCATGCCTGGGCATGGGCAAAACAGGCTCTAGGGCCAGCAAAACTACTTATTTGAGGATCTGAATCAGGCACATCCCTGCCAAGTTCCCTGGTCAGACAGTGACCCCAACGTGGTTCTGCCACTTGACGTTGTTAATCAATTTACTTTTGTAACCATGAAAACAGTATCAAGTTGCATGTTGTTGATTAAAAAATTTTAGAGCACTGTACTTGGGATCTATTAGGTTGAATCATACAAAGTTGCCACTATTTAAACTTTTTAACCTAGAAAATGGCAATTTCTTTGGTTCGAGGTTAGAGAAGTTTTGTTTTGTTTTGCTTTGTTTTAAGATTTATTTATTTACCTGAGAGAAAGAGAGCATGAGCAGGGGGGACAGAGAGAGAGAGGAAGAATCTCAAGCTGTGTCCGTGCCGAGTGCAGAGCCTATCACTGGGGCTCAAGCTCATGATTCTGAGATCACTACCTGAGCCTAAAGCAAGAGTCAGACACTTAACAAGACTGTGCCACCCAGGGGCCCCAAGAGAAGTTTCAATTGATCTTTGCTGGAATACAGAGAGACTTGAGGATTAAATCAGTTAATTCAACTCTTAGAACCTAAATTTTCCTTATCTGTTAAACGTGGACAATAGCAACAACCCGTTAGAGGTTGAGAGTGGATTGTATGATACACCAGGTAGGAACACGCTTCAAAACGGTAAAGTTATTTGGATTGTACTCACATCCTCAAAAACCCCAGCGAGGATGTTGGGTTTTTAACTTTTTGCTCCTTACTGGTTAAGTGATTTCTTGGTTAGAATACACAAGAGTTTACATGTTTTTATTTCCTTTTGGATGTGATCTGACTTTTCTTTCATTTAGTGTTTATTCTCAAAGCTATTTTCCTCCTTTCTCAGATTTACCGTACAGATATCTTCTGAATGGGTAGGATATTTATACATTTCATTAACAATATGTACTCAGGCTTTCTGTTTTGTTCATCCAGTGAAAGGCTCAGTAGAAAATGTGCTTGAGGATGTTCCCTTACCACTGGGGAACTGAAATTAATTCTCTCCCAATTTCTAAGAGCTTTAAGCATTTGTTTTGTTTAGGAGTCAAACAGCTGTGCTGGGTTTTAGTATTGTTAATGTGCTTCAGCCCTTTATATCTGGGTGATACATTTTACAGACATTTAACAGACAGAACTTTCAACAAGTCCAGTCTTGTATGAGCCTCCTAGGAGGTCTTTAGATCATCAGCTTCTCTCCCCCATCCAAATCTGTTGTCTAGCTTACTTCCAGAGTCCAATTTCTAATGAAGCATCTGATTACAATATGCTCTCTAGAAGGAGAACTGTATGTGACTCCCCAGTGCTCAGAGGGCTAAGGTCGTCATCTCATTCTATGGTTCAATGTACATGGCCTTCTTAGAATATAAGTTGGTGACAGATTATCTCTGTGTCTTCCCTCCAGAAAAGAATCCAAGTTACTAAACTCGTTACCATTTTCTGAACACTCTATCACAAGGTTCTTTTTGACTATTCACAACGTGGTCCTCTACCAGGAATGACTTTTGTCTTCAGTGACTAACAAAATCATTGACTTTTTTCACTAGCAAAACCATCCCTATAAGACAGCTCAAAGACCATTTCTCTGTGAAGTTCTCGTCTCATCCCTGAGGCAATCGATCATTTATTCCTCCTTGTTTCCCACAGAGCTGTGCTCATGCTTTTTATTGTAACCATACTTTTACTTACCTGTTTCTCTCTCTCTAGTCTGTGACCTACTATGAAGCGAGGACTCTTACTTATTCATCTTTGCTTCCCCAGGGCCTCGATAATCATTGAAATTTTTTGAAGGATAAGTGAAGGGTAACTTTCTACTGCTAATACTGCCTAAACAATTCATAGTGAAGGTTCCTGAAATACCCAGAGAAGAAAATTATTGAGGAATTTTCAAGAGAAAGGGAATTTCAGATATATGATTTCTTACACTCTGGTATGTATTTGGGGACCATTTCCCCAAATCTGAGCATGGATAGAGAGAGCATGGGGATGACCTATTTTGGTATCTGGGAACACCTTCTGGCATTTGAGCTTATCATTGACTTAATGAGATGCTGTAGATGTTTGGTGTTATTCAATTAATATGTTGCCCCAGCATATTCAGATCACAGAGAATGATTGTGTAACTGTATTCCCCCCCAGGAAGAACATATCTGCATTCGTTGTTTTATTTCGTAGGTTCAGTTTTAAGAGAGACATTGTTGAGCTACAATTGGCCCATAAATGAGAGACCAGAAAGATGAGGGGCAGACATGGCATATTAATGTAATAGTTAAGCAAACTGGAATAATGAGATGAAAGTGAAGAATAAAAGAGTGTCCATAGATTCAAATTTGGGCCCACATATGATATGTTGACACATGAAAGAGCAAGGGGATGCATGCCCCAATGTTCCAAAAGGGAGGAACATTCAGTACAGCATATTGGGGAAGCAAATTTCATTAGCAAATGAGCAACTGAAACTGGCAAATGAAATAATTCCCTGACCCTCTATGCAGGAGACAAATGATCATATGTATGGGATTTCTAGTGGAAAGGATTTAACAAAACTAATGTTTCACAACATCATTATGTGTATAAATTATCTGGGGTCTTGGTTAAATGCAGATTCTTACTCAGGAGATCTGGAGTGGGACATGAGAATCTTCATTTCTAACCTTCTTAGGCAATGCTGATGTAGCTGGTCGGAGGTCCATACTCTAAATAGTAATGCACTGGATAATATGGAAAAGTGACAGTTTTTGATTAGCATTAGAATCATAGATTCCAGAATCAGAAAACCATGATTTTGAGTTTTAATCTGATATGCCTTAGGTAAATCTGTGTATCCTATCTGAGCCTTATTTTTCTCATCTGAAAATAGGAGTGCTTCTTCACATTGTCTCGGTCTAGATTAAATGAGACGTATATAGAATATTTGATACAATGCAGCACATAGCTCTATGTGATATTAATGATTATTTTTCAGCTTTAACAATTTTGTACCTTCCATTTATAGGATTGTATTATCCTGATTTATTTCCATATATCAAGATAGTAAAAAGGCCAAAACCACAATGTGAAAATCAATGCAGGTACATTTTATTGTTCTGATAATAACTTTAATAAACTTGAGCCAGCCTCAACCCAGTGCAAAATCATCCTTCTGGTGAACAACTCTTTATGCTTCAAAATTCAACTCAGAGATTCAATGTACCATCTATTTTGTGCCTTCCCAATCACAATGAGGGAATTATCATTCAAATGTTTAGTGCCTCTGCTATACTTAGCACAGTCATCTCTTAAAGCATCATCATAAAGTTCTGAAAATAACCACTTGACTATATCTCCTTCTGAGAACTGGGGATTCCTTGTATTTAGGGACCAAGTCTTATCACACATTATATCCCCATCGTCTCTAATTAACATGTATCATGATAAATGATTGGACTTTCAGAATAATCAATAACTAAAAAACATAGATGGAGGGCCCCTGGGTGGCGCAGTTGGTTGAGCGACTGCCTTCAGCTCAGGTCATGATTCCGGAGTCCCGGGATCGAGTCCCACATCGGGCTCCCAACTCCATGGGGAGTCCGCTTCTCACTCTGACCTTCTCCCTTCTCATGCTCTCTCGCTCTCTCTCTCTTTCCTAATAAATAAATAAAATCTTTAAAAAAAGAAAACATGGATATTCAGATCAACAACAAAATGGGAAAAATCAGTCCTGGGTGCTCACATTTTCCTTTCAAATTCTTCCTGCCTTGTTCTGGAATACTCTTTTTCTTATTGGGGTAGAGTTTTGCCTGTAGATGCTAGAATTAGACTCTTTATTAAGATGTTTTCAACAAAAAGATTTAATACTTAGGTTTGAGGAATTTGCATTTTAACCAAGGATATTTGCAGATACATGTGACAAGCTATGTCACTGTATAAGAACAGACTAGGAATTAATAGAGGGGATATACATTGGGATCAAATGCAGGTCAACCCATATGCTCTCTAAATGATGAATAACCAACACCACTTTTGCATTAAGTTATCCTGCACCAATTCAAGAGTAAAAATTAGCTGTAAAGAAATTACCCTATTTGTACTTTTGCTATTGTTTTATGGGAAGACACTTATTTTTTTGGCACCAACTATAGGCATACTCTGTCCATTCAATCAGAGATCCTTCTGCGGAGTATAAGTGAGCATCCCTTGAGAAAATCCAAATGGCTGGGAAGTTAGATAATTCATTTCTAAGGAATTTTAGAGGTCATCTTACTCATCCTTCTGACTCTAGAGACAACAGCTTCCTGATGCCGGGAAGTCACATGCTCCTAGCATCCTTGTGGACCGAAAAATTTTAGCTTACAGTTCTTTAAAAAAAAAAAAAAAAATATATATATATATATATATACACACACACACATACATATTTGTTTGAGGGAGAAAGAGGGAGTGCATAAGCAGGGGGAGGGGCAGAGAGAGAGAGAGAGAGAGAGAATCCCCAAGCAGATGCCCCACTGAGTGGGGAGCCCAGTGCAGGGCTTGATCCCAGAATCCTGAGATCATGACCTGAGCCGAAATCAAGAGTCAGATGCTCAACCAACTGAGCCACCCAGGCATCCCTGGCAAATACTTTCTATTTGTGCAAATAAATAAATAAGGAAAGAAAGAAAGAAAGAAAGAAAGAAAGAAAGAAAGCTAGCAAGCAAGCCAGCCAGCCAGGCATAGTCTTGCTACCACCCTTGTCTTGCTGGCAATGGCAGCTACTAGAATTGCAAACAGAGTAGAAAGATCAATCTCTGTGACTCCTCACAAAATGAACTAAAAACAGTGGGGGAAATGTTTTGTTTTGTTTTGTTTTTAATTCTGTAATGTTGATGATGGTGATGCTAATAACTTACAGTAGTTACTGATGAGGGAACAGAAGGCAAACTGAGGACAAAACAGAAGCTGACACCCCACAGCCACCACCACCATGGGATATATGTGACATTCCTCATGTACTCCTGGCTGCCCTAAAGCTAAGGAAAGGAAAAACAAATAGTTAAGCTTAATAGGTATCACGATCCTACAAGACATGAGTCTCCCTCAGTTTATAACTCTCTTAGCAATCTAAAAAAACAAAGCATTTCTATCAATAACCTAGCTTCCAGAAGGAAATATAGATACAATGTATATCTTTGAATCTTAAATATTGACAGCAACAGTGACTTTTCTCATTTCTTAAGCAAATACCTGACAGGTAAAATCAGCACATTTCCCTACATATCTCTCCGAAGCTGCTTATGGGGTTTCATTCTCAGTGCTGGCCACTAAATTCTTTAAATAGCCCTGCTTATGCCTCGTGGTTTTCAGTGTAGTTCCCTTCCGAGGGTCTGTAGGCTGAGACTATGGGAACCAGATGGCTGTATGTGAGGTTAACCCTTACATGAGGTAGAGTTAGCGAAGCCCAGCATTAGGAGCTGTAATAACCATCTATTCTGTGGCTTTTCTTAAAGCTTTTTTTTTTTTTTATTAGAGAGAGAGAGACTGAGAATGAGAGGGGAGAAGGTCAGAGGGAGAAGCAGACTTCCGCAGAGCTGGGAGTCCGATATGGGACTCGATCCCGGGATCATGACCTGAGCCGAAGGCAGTTGCTCAACCAACTGAGCCACCCAGGCGCCCTGTGGCTTTTCTTAATAAAGTTCTTGAGCTTTTCCCTTGCCCTTGAATGAAAAACATGTGGATTTTTTTTTGGTATTTTCTTTATTATTATTATTATTTATGTTAAGTACAGCTGAGCCCATTGAGAGTCTGGCAGGCCCAATGCCCAAGTTTGTAATTGAAATTGGATATCCTGGCTTTATATTTAACTGGTATATATATATATATATATATATATATATATATATATTTTTTTTTTTTTTTTTTCTTATGTTTCCTTTTAGAAAAATCAATAAATGGTTTACGATGCCTTTCAAAGAGATTGAATAAGTGGAAATCAGGTTTATCTATATTATTATGGCAACTAACAACACTGGGTTCTCAGGGCCAGATCTAATTTAAAATATTGTATCTTGTCCCTCAGTTGTATATTTGATCAATATTTCCTGATTTTTGATTAGGAAGATATGTTGATTAGGAAGATATGTTTTCCTCAGCTAGCATAATAGGGAAGGCAGGCTTTATGAACATCAATTTTTGGCAAGGCATGTAGAATTAGAGAAGGGTGTGGGGGGTGTATGCACTTGCGTGTATTATGTGTATGTATTCATATATATGTATATGCATTTATGCATGTTTGTATGCATATATCACTATCTATCTATGCAGATAAATGCACTTCTTATTATGCCCCCACCACACAAATGGGAACATTGACGCTTACAACTTCCTTAAGACCTATTGCTTTTGAGTAGCTAAGATTTCAACCTTGTAGTCTGACTTTAAAGCATATGGTCATTGTTCTCTATCTTTATACTAACTCCAATTTATTTTTTTAACGCAAATTTTCTTTCATCACCCTGGCCCATTCCTACTGAGAACATGCCAGGCGTCTGGTCCTCAGAGTACAGATGCCCAGTAAAGGGCTAACACATTGTCCGCAGCCCCTGTGTTGCCCAGCTCCCTACCCTGCCTAGTTCTTTCTAATTTCTTAAATTTGTGCTCCTGGGAGATGTGAAATCAAACATCGGACACCTGAGCTGGTGCCTACCTGAAGAGCCATGATTGATTGCTGTGCACTAATTACTTAGAAGGTTTGGGAGTGGGTGCGAGAATAGAGATGATCACACAACAGTTAAAAAGAGATTTGTTTCTTTTTTTTGCTGTTCCCCTGTCATGTGCAAATGTCTGTTGGTTTCCTTTCAGCCTGTTTGTGATTAAGAATCCTGCTGAGATGACACTTGGTGCTTTAAAGAGCCAAGTGTTGTGCCTGTATTTCCGCAGGTAATTTCGCTGTGGAGTCACAGGAAGATCATCTGCATTTTATAGGAACAAGGCTTTCCACAACCTTTTAAAGAATCTGTAACAATTGCCAGAACTACAATAAGGTGAAAGTTTCTAGTGAGAACATAATTGATGAAATGTTATTTTGTTTTTCGTTAATGTGTGCTTTGACTCTCAGGTTTTCACTTACCTTGCAACTTTTCTTAAACACATACAAGAAAACCATCCTGATGATATTTAATAACCAAGAAAGTAAACATAGCATTTAGGTAATTTATTTAGCTAAAATCAGGTATCGTCATTAGAACCTTTATATATATATCACTGAGAGAAGAGTTAAATTGTTCTAAGGAAAATAACCTACACAGGTTCACAAGATTTAAAATTGTAAGAGTGACCCCTAGTGACTATGTAACTGCTTAAATCTTTACTAAAATGCAACTCCATGTTAAATGGGAACATTGAGAGAAAAAGAGGGCATACTTTATCATTAAAGAAGTCATTCATTTTGAATTCAGTGGTTATATGTTGAAAATAATATGACAAAACACTGATTTCTTCCTGCTAAAATATATATGCACTTTTCTATTCATCCTTTAGTTCAAATCATTGAGCCTGCTTTGTGAACCTACTAGGTGAAAAGAACAATGAGGTTCCTGGAGGATGGTGAGATAAAGCTCTCCTCACTGTTTCTGTGGTGCTCACAGACTCATGAGGACAGGGACAAGCAAACTGGACCATTGCAGGGCAGAAGGGGGAAGAGGCATCAGTGTGGAAACAGAGTGTCACCACAGGCCCTCTAAGAATAGGACCATTGTGCAATGGCTGCGTGGCCGGTCCTGCGGAGGGTGGCCATGGGTCACCACGGGTCCTCAGTGAGAGTTTACCCTATGGGAAACAAGAGGGGGTAGATCTACCTGGACACAGACACAAGAAAGCAACGCAAGTCTATATAGGAAAAGTATTTCATCAGGGCTGGAGCTTATAAAGCTACTAAGCTATGCAAAGTGGGCTTGTGATATAGGCGGGAGGTAGCTCAGAAAAGGCCTTGTGCACCATTCTTGGGCATTTTGCTGAAGGCGATGGAATAGACTTGAGTAAGAAAGTAACGTGAATAAATCTGCATTTGGGGGGAATCGTGTGTCTTCCAGAGAAGAGCATAGTTCTTAGGTGATCAAGTTAGAAACCAAATGGACAGCTTCCAGCATCTCCACCGTGGAAAATGTTATGATTCTTCTCCCTTCAGCCTGATCACAGATCTCTGGACAAACGCTTTCCATACTTCACTCAAATTTGGTAGTAGACATAGCATTTTTTTAAAATGTACAATAAATGAATATGAACATTAATTTTGGTCTGGTATAAAGGTACAAACCATATGTGTGTGTTCATATTTGCATATATAAATACAAACACACTCACTCACACACACATATACCCATATGATATTTAATAATGAAAAAGAATATATTTCGTTTATATAGACATATAAACATTCATTCAGGTATAGTAGCTATGTAAACCACAGTATGACATTTCATTTGGAATCAAACCTTTTAATAATATTCATTACATGGAGATTTTTTTTAAAGATTTTATTTATTTATTTGAGATAGAGACAATGAGAGAGAGCATGAGAGGGGAGAAGGTCAGGGAAGAAGTAGACTGCCCGTGGAGCTGGGAGCCTGATGTGGGACTCGATCCCAGGACTCTGGGATTGTGACCTGAGCCAAAGACAGTTGCTTAACCAACTGAGCCACCCAGGCGCCCTACATGGAGATTTTTAAATGAGCTATAATATAGCTGTAAAAAGTGTTCTATCCCTTGATTGTGGAGATACCAGATCAGAAATCTGATTCTAAAACTATAGATCTTATGTTGATGATTAAGTCTTCACCCCTCTGATACATGAGAATAATTCGTTCACCTTCTTGCTTCTTGTCTTAATCTGCTAGGGTTTCTGTAACAAAATACTATAGACTGGGTGACTTAAACAACAGGTATTTATTTCCTCACATTTCTGGAGGCTGGAAGGCCAAGATCAAGATGTTGGCAGGTTTGGTTTCTCACTGCGTCATCACATGACCTTTTCTCTGTACATGTGGACCCCTGGAGTCTCTTTCTCTTCTAAGGACTCCAGCCCTATCTGATTAGGTCCCACCCTTATTCCCTTATTTAGTCTCTAAATACAGTTACATCAGGGGTTGAGACTTCATATTTTTCTAAACTCATATTATGGAAAGGTCTTGAGCACAGTAAGAAATATGGTTTTTGGTAACAGGCAAAGTAATTGCAGTAGAAACTACAGTGGAGGCTGTGGTGTGTTACCCTGATGCCACCTTCAGGATTGAGGCACTCATTCCTCCAGCTACCGAGTGTTACCAGCTGGCACTTCTAAGTTGAGTCTCTCTTCAAAATTTCCCAAACATAATGTAATTGCCTTCCCCAAGGTTGTATCCCTTGCTTGGTAGAAGTCCCAATCCAAAGACTAGTCAAATTAGGGCCCCTAATGTTCAATATGGATGCAACAGCTCTGAAGGGACATCTAAGGTCTAGATCTCCTCATGATGTTGACTTAATTCTTTACTGAGATGGCACTGAGGTCCACTTATGTCTTATGCCCAATCTTGCTTTCTATGTGTCTGTTTCACAAGGTGAACAAAGAAGGAGAACACTCTGTTGCCCTTGAAACTGAATGCTAATCTGTCTCACTTTTCTCAAAGAATCCAAGTAAATTTATTTCAAACCTAGAATGTCAAATAGAACTAAAATAACCCATTTTAACACCATCAAGCTTTAGAAATCGAAGAAACAGTTCATATCCATATTCTGTTTTTAATTATTATTGAGTATTTTCTAGTTACTAATTTGGTATTACATTCCTCTGTGATATAAGCACCTTGACTTGAGGACAGGAATTAAAGCTGTTCTCTAGTGCATTCATAACAGTAAACGATATACCTAGCATATTGGGGATACTAAAAACTGTAGCAAAATTAATGTTTATTGTAGCTCCTTTAGAAAGCAAATGAAAATCTTAGTATATCTTTGAATGTGCAATGATCACATATCCATTAAAGCCTGGGTCAAAAGCTATTCCTCCATGATGTTTTTATTGATTTATACCGGGTAAAAAATCAATTCTCACTGGTCATTCTCTCTTGCTCCTTTGCACTGTCTTACTTCCTACAACCTATTGTAGTTATTTGGCTCCCTTTGCTATTGTTTTCATTGGACAACAAAGTGGAAAGTTGAAAGAGGGGAATAATGTCCATTCCCTTTTATAAGTCAAGAAGATGTGGAGGAGGTGGGCCAGATGTGGATGGAACCTTTTCAAAGCACGAACATTTGGATGCACCCTGGGATTTGGAGCTCTCTCTACATTGATCAGGAAACACAGCTTTTATTATGGTATCCCCTACTGTGTCTAAGAACAAGTTCACTTCATGTTACAGTTAACTTCTAATGGCTTTAGACTTTTATCCCTTCTTCCTGTCTTCAAATTCACAGTGGAATTTCAGCCCTCAGAATAGAAGGGTAGAGGTGGACAGGAACTCTTTCAAATAACACAACCATATCCCTGATATTAACCTGTTCTCAGAGCTAATAAACCCTACCCACTTCTATTCTCACAATCTTACAGATCAAGGGCACTGGGTAATTTTACAGCAGCCACTTTTGTCTGCCTGATCCCACACCCTTAAATCTAACAGGCCCATCTATGCATGAAGCGGCAGGAAGGAGATCAGTTCAAACTTCACATTAAGAAGTGCCAGGTCTAAGCCCCCTGCACTGATTGACACTCTTGTCTAATTCTGGTCCATGTGCATTTCTTGAGATCTGAGATCCCTTTCTCACAGAACTGGGCTTGCCAGGGAGCATTGGTGGTAGAATTCAGTTCCTGTGTCTGAAATGCTTAACTTTCTGTAGGACATAGTTAGAACTCACCCTGACTTTCAGTGCTTTATGATATTTGAGATAATGAGCTGTTTTCAACTAAAAAGAACAGTGACTCTTTTTTAGTTAACTTCTGTATTAATTTGAGTTCCCAGAAATAGACACTGAAGTGGAGATCTGTGTATAGGACTTTTATAAATGAGTGTTCCCTTCAACATTGTCCTAAATAAACTGTGGCAGGGTGGGGAACGATATTTATGCTCCTGCATGGCAATGTCACTTCATGCAGGTTGCTTTCCCAGCCCTATTTGGGGCAAGGATGTAATATTGACACAACTATCTTCATCTGAGGCAACTCTCCACCAAGCTGCTTTCCAACTGAGGGTTGTCCACTGACAGCAGTGCCAGTCGCTAAGTAATAAGTCTTCTGTCTCAAAGGGAAATCTGGACAGTGTTCTGTGTGGTCCATTATATTTGGTAAGATTCAAGATTCTGTCCATAGGGACAAATGTTTTAATACCTTATTAGTTGGAATTGCATCTTAAGAAATGTTCAGTCTGGTGACATTCTGGTAAGAATAAGATAATGACCTAAAAGTGTGATGCTGAAAGTACCACTGCTAATGGGAAAACGTTATTAATCCTTATTTAAAATGGTACTCCTCAGAAATACTAAATAAGAACCTCTGGAGATAGATTCAAGGATATTCTATTAATTAGTAACACCGCCCCACATCCAGATGAAACAGACCCTTCTTAATTCTATAGAAGGGGTTGCTGCATAAGGGGAAGTTCCGCCCAGGTCCTTCCTAAGTTGGTCATCTCTGTTCACAGTTGGTTTGTGTATTATGTGTGTTTTGAATGAATGGTAATAATTCATTTTGATAGTGCATCACATATAGTAAATATAAGAGCATGTGACATTTTAAGTTTATTTTAATGAAAAATTTTGGTATTCTGAGGATCTGGTATTTTTCAAAATAGGCTTTGAATGAGTGTTGAAAAATTTTTGAATATAGAGAAAATCCATTGGAGTATGAAGCATTTAGCAGTATCAAGCATTCAAAAGCAACCTCAGATATACAAAATTATTTGGAAGCTTTAGAAAAATGGGGATTTGATTGAATGGTGGGCAAGAGTGAATTCTAGCTAGTGATACTCAGCTAGTAATAATCTAGGATCTATCTAATAAAATGATTTTTTGCATGGAGACTATGGGAGGTGATAAAAATTTGTCTTTCAAGATAAGTCATGATATTATTGTTATTATTATTATCACAAATCATCTTTATTATCATTAACATCTCAGCTCTATCAACCCCCATTCCTTCATATAGCTACTCAGTACTGGCACCTCTAAATTCATATCTTTATTCCTAACATTTTTGCTAAACTTTGCTAGATTTATTAATTCAGATATCTAAATGAAATCTGTACTCAGATAATGGAGTTCCCTCAAAAGGTTAAGAATAGAACTACCCAATAATCCAGGAATCACACTATTGGGTATTTACCCTAAAGAATATGAAAATACTAATTTGAAAAGATATATGCATCCCTATATTTATAGCAGCATTATTTACAATAGCCAAATTATGGAAGCAACCCAACCATTTGTCCATTGATAGATGAATGGTAAGGAAGATGGGAAAATATATATCCCTTCATATATATATATGTGTATATATATATGGAATACAGAATATTATTCAGTCATAATAAATAATTTAATTTTGCCATTTGCAACAATATGGATGGAGAATGTAAAATGCTAAGTGAAATAAGTCAAAGACAAATACCATATGATTTCACTCATACGTAGAATTTAAGAAACAAAACAAACGAACAAAGAAGAAAAGAGGCACACTAAAAAACAGACTCTTCACTATAGAGAAAAAACTGATGGTAACCAGAAGGGAGGTGAGTGAGGGGATGGGTGAAATAGGTAAAGAGGTATGAGTACTTATCATGATTAGCACTGAGTAATATATAGAATTTAAATCACTATCTTGTACACCTGAAGCTAATATAACAGTATATGTTAATTATTTAAAAAATACCAATTATGAGCAATTTAAGTGTACTGTTCTATCCCTCCCTTATATGACATTAAGAGGTACCACTATGTTATAGAGGAAAATTAGAGTTGTAAGATATTATGGTTTTATCCTGTATAATTTAATAACTTTTTGTATGGCTTTCCTTTTTAAATTTATATTAACATTAAAGACATGAAAGAGTCCCTATTTTTTTTTTTTTACCAAATTTTACATCATTTTATGATGAAAAGAATATGCTTGAGTTGTATTTGTTAACTGGAGTATTTATATAGTATCAAAATGTATTCCTTGGACATATCAAGAGGCTACTTACTTGAGGGAAATTGGTCAGTATTTGGGAGAAGAGAACCTTTTAGTCATATGCAAATCTTTTGTTAATGGGTCTTCTTTAAGACCTTTTAACCAGAGTTGTTTTAAGTTGTTTTCTTCTACTAGTATAAAGTATTGTGAAAATGTTCTCAAATTGTTGTGGAAAATATTTCAAAGAGGAAGTAATCATTGATCATAGAGCCTCATTGAGCAATATTGTTGGAAAACAAATTCATACATATGACGTTGGGGGTGCCTGGGTGGCTCAGTTGGTTAAGTGTCTGCTTTCTGCTCAAGTCATGATCCTGGAGTCCTGGGAGAAAGTCCCAAGTCGGGCTCCCTGCTCAGCAGAGAACCTGCTTCTCCCTTTCCTCCCTGCTGGTGCTCTCTAGTGCTATCTCTGTCTCTCTCAAATAAATAAATAAAATCTTACACATGTATATATATATATATATATATATATATATTACAGTAGTTTATTGATGGTAAATATATCCTCTAGTAGTTCTTACCAAGTTTTATATATTTCTAGAACTTGGAGCTATCAAAACTAATCAAAAGTACCCATTAACATTAAAGTATTAAAGAGAGTTGCAGTTTTCTAAATTATCAGCTTAGTGAAGGAGGCATCATGTGGGGTTTTGGGTTAGACATTACTCATAATTGTTCACTCAAAAGAATCATATGACCCTCCATCTTAACCATGTAAACAATTATAAATTGTTACCTTGGAGTTGGATTAAGATAACAAGAATTTGGGGTGCCTAGGTGGCTCAGTGGGTTAAAGCCTCTGCCTTCGGCTCAGGTCATGATCTCAGGTCCTGGGATCCAGCCACATCAGGCTCTCTGCTCAGCAGGGAGCCTGCTTCTCCCTCTCTCTGCCTACTTGTGATCTCTCTGTCAAATAAATAAATAAAATCTTAAAAAAAAAAAAAGATACCAAGAATTTGTGATAAATTCCCTAAATATTAGCTAGCTATATGCCGTGTTCTATCCCTCCAAATATGTTGAATACAAAATGTATGACATTAATTTGAGGAAATGGACATGGAATTTAAGTATGTTGTATGATAAGTAGACTGAATAACTAGTTGTTTTTTTTTTTTGAATGGTGGTAATAAATTTGTCTTAATCCCAATAGAATCCATAGAATCTAGGATTAGGGTTAGGGAGTGAGGTAAATAACCAGTTTTAATCTGAATATCTCTTTAACCTTATTTTTTCATTATGATATTTACAATTGATAAAATTAATAGAAGGAGAGACTGGGCTACTGAATTCCACATCCTCAGTTTAATGGATATCATGATCCACAGTCATTAATATAGAGAGTAGGGAATTGGATAATTTAGTAAACTCTCAAACAAGATACAAAACTGAAGTTCAAATTCAAGTCTTCATGCTTTAATCCCAGTGTCCATTAGCAAGCACTGAACCTCAATCTGTGGAACTTCTTGGCCTGTCCATTACCTTACTTTTTCAACTTCTTTTTATATAAATTCATGGCAGCAGTACTTAGTGATATCACTATGTATGAAGTACTCAAGACATAAAAATATACAGTTGGATATGATTCATAAATTAGTGTTGAAAATTAGGGGGACCTGGGTGGCTGAGTCAGTTAAGAATCTGTCTTTGGCTCAGGTCATGATGCCAGCATCCTGGGATCAAGCCCCTTGTCATGTACCTTGCTCAGCAGAGTCTGCCTCTCCCTCTCCCTTTGACCTTCCCCACTGCCCTTGCTCTGTCTCCCTTTCTCTCTCTCTCAAATGAATAAATTAAAAAATCTTTAAAAAATTTATGTTGAAAATCAAATGTAATTTTTTTGGCAAAATACTGTAGTCATTGACTAGATTACAGTATTCTTTAGCAAAATTTTAAATTTCATTTCTTCCTTCTTTATTATTATTAGTATTACTGTTATTATCATTCAGGAGCTATTCTTGCCCTCAATGAACTTAAATGTAATAGAAATTACAACATAAAATGAAATCATTATAGGAAATATATTCTAAAAGATTTATTTGTTTGAGAGATAGAGAGAGAGTGCATGCATGTACTTAAGCAGAGGGAGAGGAAGAGAGAAAATCTCAAGGATACTCCCTCCTGGGTGCAGAGCCCATTGCAGGACTCAGTCTCAGAACCCTGAGATCATGCCCTGAGCCAAAAATCAAGGTTCAGTCGTTCAACCAACTGAGCCACCCAGGTGTCCTGATAGGAAATAATTTTGATAGACATAAGAGATGGTATGACTCTAGGAAATGATTCTCAGAGTACCTTGCTTAAGAAACATCCTAAATTGCGACTATGATTTAGTTTAGTAGAGAACAAGGAAGCCTCGAAATTAAAACTTTCTTGAACAAGAGAGACAACAGAAACTCTCAGGATCCCAAATCAAATTGCCCCTGAAGATAAGGACTTAATGCTGAATAGGTGGTGATAGAAAATGTCTCTCCAGGAGATTATGACCCTTTTTTTTTTTCCCCCCGAAGACCAATCCAATCTTCTGTGGTTGATAAAGCTCCTAGCAGAATCCAAGTCAATTCAGAAGTTTCAGATTTCTTTGTAGGAGAGGAACACAAAGAGGAAACTTTGTGGTGACCCAGATGGCTTCCTCTCTCCCAAGATACCCTTTAGATCTAAAATGTTCTGCCCTGATTCAACAAGGGAGCTTGTTCTATAGCTTTATAGAAGCAATAGCACCGTTAATCCTGTTCTGGACACTGCCTCTGTGAAACTGCCTGGCATTAAACCGTCTGATCTTGTCTTTCATGTCCCTACCCAACCATGGTGACTTGCAATGATTTTTTTTTTCCTAGTCACAGATTAGTTCAGCTAGGATGAATCTGATTTTCATTTAAGTCTGTGCCGATTTCCTCCTGTGAGCCTCTGCTGGGTCTGCTGGGTTCCTGCCAAGGACGCTTCCTCACCTGGAATCTTGTTGAGAGTTTCAGGCAGAAAGTTGGCAGCTCAGATGTTTGTAGTCATAGTAACTCCAGGGGAAGATTAGAGATGTACACACGTGAGAATGTCTGGCCTGTGAATGTGAGATTATCTTTCTCAATTCATCCTTCTATCCATTCATTGATTCATCCCTAAAACATTCATTGAGAATCCCCTACATGCCCTACACTGTGTTTGATACTGGAAATGCTGAGTTGAAAATTATTTAGGTGCTGCTGCCTTCGAAGAGTTCAGTCATTAATTGGTCACTGAGGAACTGTGTCTGAGACTTTCGTGCATCAACCCCTTCCTCTGTATCTCCCTGAAATGCAAACAAGATGAATAGGAATTTTTGCCTGTCTATATAATAAGTGTTGTCTAGAAAATCCAAAAGAAATGAGTACCCACTCTACATAGATCTCCATGCTCAGTGCCATGTAGATTATTTCTAATCTCCTGATATAGTCATACAAACAAGCAGCTTTAATACAGTGAGAGAAATAACATATAACTCTATAGCAGTGGTTCTGAACCAGGGACAATTCAGACCTACCAGCCAAATGTCTGGAGACATTTTTGGTTGTCACAACCAAGGCATCCTACTCGCAGGTAATGGGTACGGGACAGGGATGTTGCTAAACATCCTAAGATGGATGCACAGAGCAGCCTGTACAATAAAGAATTATCTGGCCCCAAATGCCAGTGTGTGGAGGGTGAGAAGCTCTGGGTGTATACAGACACACAGGAGTGCCAGCGAAGGTTTGATTTGCTGTCTTGGGACAAGAAAATTCTGTCCTAAGGAGAAAGCATTTCAGTTAGATGATTGTGGATTTCATCATAAATTATTATGGGTGCTTGTGACCCTGAAATGTTGTAGATTAAACACTGAGTAACAGAACATCCTTTTTCGTTTATTTTCACCAAAATTACTTGGGAATATTTTTCTGTGTGATTTTGTGAACTCTGTGAAGTATAAAAAACAGATACTATTTTCCTGTGGAACTTAAAACTCACAGTGTCTATGTTTTGTATATTTATGTCTCTTTTCCCTAAGTCTCTATTGCTAGTAAATGACATTGCTCTATTCGAATTATGACCCCAAATATGCCAGCCTACTCTGGCAGCAAAGAAAGGAGGAGAGCTATCAGAAAAACAAAATAAAATGATGATTTCTATTGGACAGAAATTTGCATTTTAGGGGGATTAGACCAGGTAACTTGTGCATTTTTTTAATCTCAGTGGAGTCCTACCATATTCCAAGGATACCCTGGTTGAATAATACAGCAAATGCCATCATTTTGAATAGGGAGGACAATTAGTGTTGCTTATTCGGACCCTTGAGAGGGATGCTGATTCTATGGAGCTCCCCCAGACATGACCAAGAAAAACACAGAATTGTGCAGAGATGGGCTTTGTTAAGAAATTGAATACAGAGAGAATGTAGTTGAGCTTTATTATACATTTCTCCAGTGGGCTTCCCACCTGTAGCGAACGCTGGCATTTATCAGGTGGTTCACTCTTCAGATACCTTGAACCAACTGGAGGTTTGGCTGAGGCGCAGAATCATTTGGCCACTTGACCATTTGTAGCTCTTTCCCTTCTAAACAAACCACTAACATCTCCTTATTCTAAACATTAATCTGTTTCTTAATCTCTGCCGTTAAGTGCACACCTAGTTTTTCTAAAAGATTTATTTGAGAGAGAGAGAGAGAGAGAGAGAGAGAGAGAATGCATGCATGTACTTGAGCAGAGGGAGAGAGAATCTCTCTAGTTTAGAGATAATAAAAAATGATAAATAATAAAAATAAATAAATAAATGATGTAGACTATCACCTTTTTCATGTTTTCCTAGCCCACAGAACAGGTAAACTATTATTTACCTAACACATTTATCTAAATTCAGAAACTTAAATCCGTTATTGAAAAAGAAACCTTATGTTCCAATTATGAACGGAAAACCAGCTTAGGACAGAAAAGAGAAGATAACCTTAAAATAATTACAATTTTTTTTTAAAAAAAAAAAGCAGTTGTGTAATTGTAGCTGGAAGCCATTGCATAGAGGTCAGTTCTGACTGCTGAGATGGGGATTAGCAAGTTTTAGAGAGGTGTGCGTAGCCACCTCCAAAGTGAGACCTACTTCGGGTAATCAGAAGGAGACTCATTATGGAAATGATGTTATTTTTAACCTCTGCTGCACCCTGTTACTTATCCCATTGCCTCCTAGTAGTATGAATGCCTCATTTTGGGAAGTGCTGGATCAGGGCTTGTCATCTTAGCTTGGATCATGGCAAGGCGCTTTAATTGGTCTCTCGGTTTGTGCTCCTTCAAAATGTCTGCTGCACTAGGGGATAACATGACTTCTCTTTTCCACAAGAGCGGGGATTCTTTACTTTTTCTTCTTCTTTTTTTGTATTTACCATTATAACTTCAACATCTGGTTCAGTGGTCTTATTGCATGGTGTGTGTCTACAATAAAATTTATTACATGCAACTATACTTTTTTTTCTGAAATGTGTGATGCAAGTTACTAAAAATTATGAGGGGAAGATTGAAAGGGATGAATGTAATTTACTTTTAGCAACTAATAATAATTAACATTTATAACATAAAATGTATTGATAATATTTATAAGATAAAACAATGTCAGAAAATGTGTGTTGCATATATTAATACATGAAGCCTATCAAGAAACTGGGATATAGTAAGGTTAAGTATCTCGCCCAACATTTCATATCTAGGAAATGGCAGAGCCAAAATACCGCTGGATGTACATACCACCAGGCTTCTGAGTCAGTGCTTTAAGCCATCTTCGGAGTAGCTCAAAGTTGAATTCATCCCATTGGAATTGATGTTTTGATTAGATATATTTACTAGTTTTTCATCCTTCTCAGACTCTGGATAAAATGAGGGACACTGACACTGAGCACCAAGTCTGTGTGAAACACAAACACAGATACTCAGGTTTCTGTCAATTTGGTTAGCAGTAGGCCTGCTATTTTATATATCGGGCCTACTGCCCGATAGTATATGTATATGCATTTTATGTATATGTATTTTATGTACATGTATTTTATGTATATGCATATATATGTGTATATATAAACTACAGAAGAGAAAGACAAGAAGGAAAGAGTAGCTTAGCTACATTGCATGTGAATAATATCTGGCTTTTTATATTATGAAACGAAATTGTTTTCATATGTCGGACATTCATTCTATAAAATACCACTGGGTTCTGAAACAGGCTTCTTGTGGATTCTATAATATGGTCTCTTGTGGGGTGTGCTAGACATGAGAAAAAGGATTATATGTTTTCAGGCCCATCTTGAAAAGAGTTTATAATATCAACAGTTCCTCTTTCCCATTTTCAGAGCAGAAGGAAATCTAGATTTCCCCTTGCAAGACACAGCTTGTCACATATGCTAGACTAAACATTCAGAAATAAAGGTGAGCTCCAAGGAGAACACTAAGCTTCCAAAGGCTGATTTGAATACCCAGTCTTAAGTGCTACTTTCTAATAGACCGCAAAATAGTTGTCATTCTCCAAAAAGAAGAGTTTATTTATTTGGGACGTTACCTCTACATCTGTCTATTTTCCTTCCTCTGTCCCTCCCTCCCTCCCTCCCCCTCCTCCTTCTCTTTCCTTCCTTCCTTCCTTCCTTCCTTCCTTCCTTCCTTCCTTCCTTCCTTCCTTTCTCCCTCCCTCCCTCTTTCTTTTTTCCTTCTTCCCTCTCTCCCTCTCCTTTCTTCCTTTCTTTCTTCCTTCCATCTTCCTTCTTTTTTTCTTTCTTTCTCTCTCTCTCCTCCATTCCTTCATTCTTTCTTTCCTTCTTCCTTCTCTCCCTTCTTTCTTCATTTCTTCCTTCCTTCTTCCCTTTTTTTTTTTAAAGATTTTATTTATTTACTAGAGAGAGAGAGACTGAGAATGAGAGGGGAAAAGGTCAGAGGGAGAAGCAGACTTCCTGCAGAGCCGGGAGTCCGATATGGGACTCGATCCCGGAACTCCGGGATCATGACCTGAGCCGAAGGCAGTTGCTTAACCAACTGAGCCACCCAGGGGCCCCCTTCTTCCCTTTCTTTCTTTCTTTCTTTCCATCCTTCCTTTCTTCTTCTTCTTTTTCTTCTTTTCTTTCTCTTTCTTTCTTTCTTTTTTCTTTCTCTAACATTTTCTTTCATAACAAACATTTCTGACAGTTCTTCTACTGTTATCCATGGAAATCATAGAAAAGTTTCAGAGACATCATTGAGTCACAGTTTCCTGATAAATGATACCATTTATAGAGAAGCCATATGGAGTTTCCTTTTTGGATAACTATTGGAATTTCTTTTTTTAAATTTTATTTTATTATGTTAGTCACCCTACACTACTGGAATTTCTTTGGAAAAACCAACGGCATATCAAGCTTCTTCAAAAATAGAATTGGAAGCTCCACAATTGGAAGCTTGGAATCCCGAAGCTCCACAAATGTCATCATCATCACCACCACCCACATCATCTGATAGAATCATGCTATGCCTCTCCTCCACACTTACTTCCCCCCTCCCATACCCCATCCTAATAGACTACTTTGGAGCAGACATATGCTAGGTCCTCGGTAAAGCATAGTGGTGGTGATGGTGATGATACTACCATCAGCAAATATCTATATCTTATCTGTATCTATTATATATATATTATATATATATATTATATCTATCTATATAATATCTTTATATTTATTATATATATTATATTTATATATTATTATATATTTATTATATCTATCTATATTATATCTATCTATATACTATCTATTATATTACATATCTGTATATATAATACTTCCATATGAAGTTGTAATTAATCAATCACATATCTGCTTATGCCAGATTTATGCCCCCCACAAAGTAGCTAGCAGGCTAACAAGATATCTTACAACAGTGCATGACCTAGAAGGGCTCAATAAATATTAGGTAATATTATTGTTTATTTACCCATAAAAATAGCTTGAGATATAAAAAGAAACCTCTTTGTAGCTCTGTCTGCAAACTCTGAGTATGTGTGTTCTCAATAGCCTTTATTATTTGTTTTTTGGGTTTGTTGTTTTTGTTTTTGTTTTGCCCAAGTCATTTACTACTATTCCAAATGGCCATTTTGGAACATGCCCTGGTGTTTATACATTGGTGTTCTAGGGGCACAGAGAGTGTGATATTAATTTCTTAAAACTATTTAATACTGTCGACTGGTGCTGCTGGAAAGGATAGTGACAAAATGCAGTCTTTAAGGAAAAAAAATATTTGGGCACAAGAAGTGGAAAAAAAAAATTCGGTGCCTAGATTTGCCTTTTCATTCTTGCCTAAACATATTGTCCACTTTTTTGTCCCCATTGCTTTATGTGGCTATTCTGTCCCCTGAAATGTCTGTGACTATCAAAATCTGATATAATGTGTACAGTTTTTAATTATATGTTATTACCTTCATGAATATTTCCTTAGTACTCCCCTACTTGGCTCTGCTATGTCTTCTTACACAACACTAGGTTGCCAGTGCTATGAGAGCTGCTGAACAATTTTTCACTGACCTGATGTTCAGAATTTGAGTACCTGCCTTTGTGAATCAGGAAGTCTATGTATAGCACTGGGCATGAGGCATATGGTGGTAAGCAAAGCAGATATCCAAGTCCTTTTAGAGCTTACAAGATAGGAGTGAATACGGCTCATAAGCAAAAAAAACGAAAAGTGTATGGATCATTCATTGATCTTCTAAGAGTATGCCAAGTGGTATGAAGTCAAAGCTCAGGAGCAATTCTCATAGCATACTCTAGGGTGTAGTAACTTTAGCTCAGGAAGTCAAAGAAATTGTCCCAGTACAAATGCTCTTTAAGCCAAGAGCACAGGAATGAGTACATGTTACCAGTTAAAGAAAGAGGAGAGAACCCACTTGAGGGGAGAAAGAAAATCTACAGATATACTAAGTTTCCTTTATTCATGTACAAACATTGATTGAGTGCCCACTTGATCCTGAGCACTGTTAGACACTAGAAACTAAAACAAGACCAAGCTATGAAACTCAGCTCCATTGAAGCTTAAATTCTAGTGGGGGAATGCAGAGAGTGGATAAGTAAACAAATGAGGAAATCGTGCCATTTTGGTCACTGTCTTGTATAATGAGGGAAGGTTTCATTAGGGCCATGTGATGGGTAATGTTGAGAGGAAGAGGGAGGAGGAAGCAACATGAGACAATTAGGTCTGGAAAAACATCTCAGGGGAGACAAGTATGACCTCAGAGGACTGTGAGCATACCTCATGCATGTGAACCTGGGAGGGGAACAGTATGGTCAGGGGGAAGAACATCAGAGGCAGAGAGGTGCAAGATTTATCTGGAGATGAGGCGGTGAGTGGCTCAGTAGGTTAAGGATCCAACTCTTGATCTCAGCTGAGGTCTTAATCTTGGGATCCTGGGTTCAGGCCCCACATTGAGCTCTATAGAGGCTACTTAAAAAAAAAATTCATCTGGAGATGTTAGTGAGAGGAGAAGCTGCAGATAGTTCAGGTACTAGTGAATTTTGAACATTATCTTAAGCATAATAAACAACTATTAAAAGCCATTAAATAGGACCATCACGTGGTTGCATTTACATCTCAAGGTAAATAAAGAGGGGTTTTTTGTAGAGCAGGAATGGATGTTAAACTCTCGTCTGTACCATTAATGGGAGTGTGCATTCTAAACACTGACTGTCCTTACTACTTAAGCTGAATGTGCGTATAACCAGGTGGCTCATTAATTTCATCCCTAAGTTTATTACCTAACCAGAAATGCATGCATACATGCACCAAAAGAGATGCGTAAGAAATTTATAGCAACATTATTTGTACTACCTCCAACCTGAAAACAAACCCAATGCACATCAAGAGTTGCTTAGATAGTTATGGTATAATTATATAATGGAATATTTTGTAGCAATGAAAATCAACAAATTGCCACTACATGCAACATCTAAGGAATCTGATGAACAAAGCATTGAACAAAAGAACTGAGACATAAATAAACATTTACTGTATTTTTCCATTTATAAAAAAATTGAATCCACATCTACATGTTTGACTTCAGAATTGTCTTTGGGGTAGAGAATGGAAAGTTCTGTGTTGGTGCCTTCTGGATACTGGTCATACTCCATTTCTTGATCTGAGAGAAAGTGTTATATGTGTAAGTTAACATTGTAATAATTCACTGAATTTTACAATTACTCTTTGTGCTGTTTTGTTTTTATAATTCAACTTAAAAGCTTAATAATACAGAGATGTCTGGAAGGCTCAGTCTGTTAAACATCTACTTTAGGCTTAGGTCATGATCTCAGAGTCCTGGGATGGAGTCCCACATAGGGCTGCTTACTTAGTGGGGTGCCTGCTTCTCCCTCTGCCTGGAGCTCCCCCTGCTTGTGCGCTCTCTCTCTCTCACACAAATAAAATCTTTAAAAAATAAATGAGAAATAAAAGCTTTGTAACACAAACAAACAAAAAAGATATTACAAATGATGGCAATAATCCAGGTAAGAACCTGTTAAAACCCAGACCAGAAGGTATAATAATAAATAAATAGATTAAAAAGATATTAATGTGGAAGTGAACAAGCTTAGTGATTGATTAGTGAAGAATCAAGAGAAATTAGATAATTTTCATAATCTTGGCTTAAACTTGTGCTTCCTTCCTTTTTTGTAAGCTTCCGGAAGGTGCGTCTATTATTTGTTCCTCTTATCCTCAGGGTGCCCAGCATGACAATTGGCATGGACTAAATGTGCAGTAAATGTTGAATAATAAATAAACGCCACACATTCCAGTGACAGTGGAGGCACTTGGAATCAGGGGATAAAGAGAAGGAGGAAAGCAGGGCCTTAAGCTATGGTGTTGCCGGTTGTTATTTCAATCACAGAGAAAATGAATGTAAACTTGTTTGGAACAGCCATGTTAGTGACCCCTCTCTCCCACTCCCCAGTCTCGTAGACACAGCAGTGAGTCCCTCCACAGTTTGGGAGACCATGTCTTGACAGTCAGCAGTGATCCTAAGCCTTTTAAAGTTTTCTGTGGAACCCAAGATGAAGTAAAAATAGCAGTGTATTCTAAGTCTGACTGATGGGAACAGTTGCATAAAGGTTTCTTGTTAAGCGCATCAAATATTACCCTTTGTGTGACTTTGGTTTAGTTTGCTAGTCTGATTAAATTCCATTCGCCAGCAGAGGAAGCGATTGGTATTTGTTTGTCTGAGGCTGCTTTGAGTCTGGCCATCCTCGACAATGTGGATATTTCTGGAGAGAGACAGATAGGAGAGCCAGGGCTTAACCACTGGTCTATAAATGGTCACCAAGACAAATAGAAATTGGGTTGCAACACAGAGCGCTGTCAAGCTCAGTAGCACTGCCTGCATCTGGGCTGTTCCACAATGCCCTCTCTTCTCCACCTGCATATATAATGCTTCCAACAGTCAAGTCTCAAAACAGTTTATTTTTCCTTTATGGTAAGTGGAAGTTTTTCTACAATGTATCAGGTGCTTAACCACTTTCCTAAAATGCTAGTACTTAGAAACATGAACTGTTTCTTTTAAGATGAAAGAATATGAGGGGCTTGATCCTAAATAACCATTTTCCAGCCTTGAGCAGTAATGCCATGGGATTTTGGATGAGGCCAAACAGGTTTTAGATCTCCATACTTTCCCTTGTAATGAACATGCGGACGTGTGGACAGGTAACACCAGCAAAGGTATTTGCCTTTAAGAGCCTTTTCCACAAATGTAAACTTGTGAGAATAGCACATACCTAATAGTTTTTTTTCAGTGCCCCAATATGGAAATAATACATATTTAACCCCTAAAATGATTCCTGGCATTACATATATACTAGCTTCCTTTCCCCCTATTCTGGTATTGGGTTATGAGTCACATATATGGGCAGTTGTATTTTCTCCTACAACAAAAGATTCTAGTTTGTTTCACTTTAGGGGTATTAAAGTAAATTTTAATGTTTTGCTTCCAGTTATCACTTTCTATTCATCAAGTGTCAGTCTTATTACTGCATTTTGATGGCTGTTGGAATTCCCTTTTGTTGTTTGTCAGTCTTCTGTGAAATCATGTATCTGCTTTTACAGGAACTGTGTGTAAAGTAAGAGCAGAGTCTGGTTTCGTGCCTGAGAAGCCCTCACAAGGGCTTGCTTGGACTCTTACGGCTGTTTCTTTTGGCTATTTTTCTTTGTTGCTCAGAGCTGAAATCTATATCCTCAAGGATTCTTATCCAATAAATGAGGTCTTATTAATAGGTTTTGGAAATTTTTCATTGAGTCACATGTATGTGCATGAGGGATAAAATTCCCATATAAATGTGTGTAAAAGGGAAGTACAAATATCCTGAAAATAAATGTTGGGTGTGTTTAAGGGGATGGAAATTCTGCTCTGCTCATTTGGGGAAGACATCAAGGTTAAGAATAAGTTCACATACCTACTCCATAAAACAGCAGGAGGCTGAAACCCATTTACAGTCAGGGAAAATGAGCCCACAACAGGTGGTTCAGTAGAAGAATGTGATTGGGGCACTAGATACAAAAATGTTAGAAAAACTAAAAGGCCAAAAGGGCAGGGTGGGGAGTGGATAGTGAGGAAATCAGGATAGTAGCAACAACTAGAAGTTGCTACCACTCCAGGAATAAGGAACAAATGTCATGCTCTAGAGCCCATGATATGGTTCCATCTAATGAGAGGTTGAAATCTCAGTGCCTGAATCTCCCTGTCTGGGAGGACATACAATAATGGAAAATATATTTCCACCATGAGCAATGGCTCCTAAAGCATAGAGGAGAGAAGTCCTGGTTATCATTTTCCCTTATCTGATCCTCCAATTTCCTCACCACAGGGCATCCATTGTCTACACAGAACCAGATGTTTGCTTGGTGAATGTTAATTTGCAGGTATCATAACAGAGCAGGTAAACAAAAATGAGCAGAGCTGAGAGAAAATAGGTGAGTGGTCATCCCACTATGGAAGATAATCCATTGTATCAAGGGGCAACATTCACGCAAATTCTTGTGAGAACTATTTTTAAATGACCCTGCATGTCAGGGAAATGAGGTGGCAGGTTGGAAGTGAGGGTTGTCTCCATGATTCCTCACGAATGGAGTAATACAGTGGCTTTGAATTTCCATCTTGTGTACACATTATTTTTCATCCTCTTGATGTGGTCAAAGCTCAATTCAGGAGGACAGGAGCTATGTTTATGACCTTCGTTCTGTGAAATGATTGATGTTAACGTCTCCCTGTCTGCGGAGGCACCGAGAGATAAGTGTTTGTTGGTCTGCCGCCTCTTTCCTTTCAGATTCTCAATCTCTAGAGGGTGGGTAAAGCCACGAATCTGGCAGAGCACCCAGGAAAAGCAATTAGTTTATTTAAGACACATTTAAATATGTTGAATAAACAATTTTTTGTCTTCTACAGGGCCTATTACACTTGAGCTTGAGAAGCACTTATTAATAATTTTTGGTTAATACCTACTTGAAGCACTCCAAATGAGCATTTCAAAACAAGGCTGAGTCCAAAGGGTAGAGGGTTGGGAGCCACATGACAAGGAAAGCTGAATCTCAGCATCCCTTTACAAAGTTGAAGTTTATAGAAGGTTGGCTTTGGCATCTACACTGGAAACTTATGTTTGGATAACCATCTAATACTAAGCCAGTACTGTCTTGGCCCAGGATTTGGGTATGAAACACTGAATTAGCCTGATATTGTTGGAAAAGAATCTATCTGGGCTAGGAGTCAGAAGACACAGAATAGATGCCAAACCTGTCTTTATTAGCTATGTGGCCTTGAGTATGCCACTGAAGATGGCTGAGGTTGGGAAGGTAGGGGAGCAGGAGTGTGTGAGTGTGTGGAGGGTGGCCTATGTATGAGGGGTGCATTTATTGAAGACAAGAAACAAAACTTCTACTGTCGAGGACATTAACTCTTCTGGCCCTGGAAGGCACATGAAAGGGACACATAGATATGCATTAAAATACGCCATTTGCTACAACTAGTTATCACATCAGCTTGATCATATCAGACTTGGTCTTGACTTTTTTCTTCTTCAGGGACAATGTTAGCTGGTAAGCAAATTTTATAACATAGTTATTAAGCTTATGATCTCTGGAGTCAGACACATAGAGGCACAAATTCAGGTTCACAACTGTGAGCCTTAGGTAAGTTACAAAGCCCTGGGATGCCTCTGTTTCCACATCTACAAAATACAAAGAGTAACGGCTCCTCCCTCAATTTTGTCGGCACTGCATGAGAGGGAAAATGCATTAAAGCTCTTAGGACAGCACCTAACCCAAAACCTCAATCATTTCTGGATGTTATTATCATTGTGAATTATTAATATTTTAATCAATGTAGTTATTTCTGGCCAGCTCATGGTCTCTAACCATCTAGCCATCTCCTGTGATGCTTTCACCTGGGCTATCTTTCTGGCTATTGGATGATTCCTAGGTCTCATACATGAATAATAAGTCCTTGGGAGCCTCTCTTAAGGCCCATCTCACTCAGGTCCTAATAATTTCCACCTCCTTTCCAGATATCCAAGCTGGGTTTCTCAGAAGGAGCTATCAAGAAAAGGATCCATGACAATGTAGATTTAACACAAAGGAATTTTCAGGAACAACATTAGGAAAGCAGAGAGTGATGACAAAGAGATCACACAAATATATATCACCAAACAAAATCCCGGGAAGGAAACTGCTGGCTCAGTCCACAGGCAGGCTCTAGAGGCAGCATGGATTATACACAGGTATACACATAAACTGCCTCCCTGGAAAAATTGAAATTACCCCCAAATAGATGGAAAGATAACTGGCTGTATTCATCATTTATCAGGTGAAGGTTTCCCCAGGCACTTGAAGTTCTCCTTGTATTAAGACAAGATGACCAATGACAGCCTGAGGGCAAGCTTCCTACCCTACCAAGAAACAGAAATATTAGCTGTTATTGGTAAAAGCACATTTGGAATTGATATACAAAAGTAAATCTTAAGCATTCTCACCACACACTCACACACACACATACATACACAACACAACTATGTGAGGTGATGGATATGTTAATTTTCTTGGTCTTGGTAATCATTCCACAATGTATAGGTATATCAAATCATCACCTTGGATGCTTTAAATACACACAATTATATTTTCAATTATTCTTCAATAAAGTTTTAGAAAGGGGGAGAGTAAATGGATCTAATTACTGCTTTCATGGCAGAAATGCTAATATTAAATAGTTACCCTCACCATAGCATTTGCCTTTTATACTTTCAGCTTCATCTCCTGTAGCTGATTCTCCACTGACAGAATGAAGAAAGTCTCATCTAAGATATGTGAATATATACACACATAGAAATAAACATAAATTTATGTTTAATAATGCATGATATATGGTCTTTCCATTAAAGCAAGTCATTTAATGGGATTTATACAAGTTTATTTGCATTATAGTGCTTAAAAAAAAGAAAAAGGCTTTAATAAAATGTATTCTTATTTTAAATATTTAAATCCCTGCTGAGTCATGACAGCTCAGTCATCAGAAGTTTTCAAAGATGGGTTGCATAGAAAAATCCCAAAGGAGTGAAAAGCGAATGCTTGTCTTTCCTCTGAGGGAATGGCATGTGCTTTGGTAGCATAATAGTGCATGATAGTTACTGTAATGATGCTTATTAGAACCTCTTCTCCATAATACCTCAGCCACTGTTGATTTCCAATTACACATGTAAACAGCTGAGTAGAGAAAACCTGGACTTCTGCCATATGTTCCTGTCTCTCCAGTTCCTGCTGATCTGTTGACTCTCTCACAGCAAGGAATGGATCAAAATTGGACGTGGATATAATGGGCCTTGGAGTTCCCCATTTATCAGTTGCTAGAATGAGGAAAGAGTTGGGAAACACCTAAATTCCTGATATCCATTGATTCTGGCATGCACATAAAGTAAACTGTAGTAACCAGGGTCATATAAAGCTCCTTTAGCCATCAACACATCATCTTCTCTCATGGGAAAAGAGAACCAGACAGTGGGATCTTGCTCCCCGACTCCTGGAACACCAGCCTGCCTTTCTTTTCATCTGAGTTAAGATGTTTTGGTTGCCTGGATACGGCTGAGCTTGTGAAAAAATGTCACTGAGCTGCTGTCATGATGGCCATTTTATTACCATGATTTATAAATGGATTATCCGTGAAAATGGCTCTGGTTTTAATCATGCCCCCTGCAGGATAAGGTCTGTTCCCATTGGCTTGTTTCAATGACAGATACAGCTATCCTGATATTTTACAACAGTTGGCAGCTGCTTTACTGCAAATGATATCCATCCTCCAGAAAGAATTAGTTAACTTCCAATAGCATTAACCTCAGCATGTGTATTCTGCCCACCCCCGCAATCTTATTGTTTCAGGGCATCAAACTCCTCTTAGTTTTCCATTCCATTTTCCTCTCATTCTGTTTCAAGAAGGAAACAATCAACAACAACAAAGTTTTTTTCCACAGTGTTCCACATATGGGAATCAGTCTTTGATGTTTTATAGCAAATGGATTTCAAACAGGGAATGGGAGAATAGACATAATTTCCTCTATTTTGTGCTTCGGCAAGAGGAAGTGCACCTGGAACCTATCATATTATTACCGTTAATTTATTGAGTCTCTATCACATGCTGATATCATTGCCTATGTTGATTCTAGTTCTCAAAATAGTGTTTCAAAAAAGGGATCATCTTCCTCACTCGCAGTCACAGGATTGCTTGGTTAAGTGACATAGTAAGTGATAGGAGTAAGCATCCAATCAGGTTCCTAGGATCCAAACCTTCCCTTATTTTCATCATTCTAGTGTTTGCTAATGTTTGTTCCGTAGAGTATTGGGCCTATATGACCTCCAAACCTCCACCTCCCCCTACTCCCTCTCAAAAAGGTGAGAAAGGAAAGTAGGGAGGGAGGGGGGGAGGAAGAGACAGAGGGAAGGGAGGGAGGGAGGGAGAGGGAGGGAAGGAAGGAAAGCAAAGTGAAGGGAAGGAAGGGAATTGAAGGGGAGGGAAAGAGGGAGGAAGGGAAGGAAAGAAGGAAGGAGGAACATACATTTCAGGGAAATAGTCTTGAAGAATCACTGTATATACTAATATTCTGGAAGTTCTTGGAGGCCTACTTACTGTAGATCATTTTCTTTAAGTAATCTTTTCCCAAAACTTAGTCTACCATGAAATAACATGTTAGATTAATACTTGCTAGTAGAATCTTGTGGATAAGGTTTTGGGAAAAGCTCCACTAGATTATTTTTCAGTGCCTATATGTGTGGATTTTATTTACTTATTTATTTATTTATTTATTTATTTATTTATTTATTTTAATTTTTATTTTCATTTTATTTTTTTAATATATTTTTTAAAGATTTTATTTATTTATTTGACAGAGAGGAGAGAGATCACAAGTAGGCAGAGAGGCAGGCAGAGAGAGAGGAGCAAACAGGCTCCCTGCTGAGCAGAGAGCCCGATGTGGGGCTCGGTTCCAGGACCCTGAGATCATGACCTGAGCCGAAGGCAGAGGCTTTAACCTACTGAGTCACCCAGGCGCCCTAAGGATTTTTTTTTATTTTTAAAAATTTACTTATATTTTTGAAGTTTCATGATTTTGTAAGTAAAGTACATTTCTTTCTTTCTCCCTCTTGAATACTCTTCTTTCCCTCTTCATCTCCTTATCCTGTTGCCCCACCTCCTTCTTATGTCTCTTGACCACCATCATCATCATCTTTTATTCTTCATCACTGTCATGATCTGTAGTTGAGCACCAATGCCATGCAAGGACCATGTTTTTCCTCGTGTCATCCTAACTCCTTAATGAAGATCAGAATGATTATATATTTTCCCAAGATCACAGAGCTAGAAAGTGGCTAAGCAGAAAGTCAAACCCTTGAATTATTTTTGAATCTTGGCCACAGAATCACAAGGAAGTGAGCCTACACATTATTTAATCCTAGTCTGCCCTTTGCTCTTAGAAAATTGAGTCTTTGAGGATTCAAGAGCCAAAACTCAAATGTCAGAGCAAAACAGCAACAGAGTAATGAATAAAACCCAGGCCTTCTGATCTTCAGGGCAAATCTATTTCTAGATGGAATTTAGTGACACTTCTGACAACATATCAGATAGATTTTCTCCCACCTCCTTCTCATTTTAAGGGTTCAAATATGTGAATCAGGGCATCTAACGTGCGATATGGTTGGCACTCAAATGGGTTTTATAGCTAAATGGAGACTCCACTTTTAATTAACTAACAGTGATTAGCATATCAGTTACTCTAACTCATTACAAACAAATTGGACCAAAACCCTGACCATATGAGCATGAAATAAGCACTATTAAATTTCTATTTAGAAAGAGATTCAACGAAACTGCTAGTTCTACTATCAAAAAGCAAAATTATCCTTTACTGAGATTAAGTTTGGAATCAGTAATAAAAATTGCCTCTAGCTTTTTCTTAGGATATTCTTCTCATCTCTGTGGAATGGTCTGATCACCTGAATGATAATTAAATAAAACCAAAATTTGAACCTTATGTTCAACTATGAGATTTTATCAGACATTAAAAAAATAAATAAACACATCTTAAGATGTGAATATTTGTAAGATTTAAGATTTCCTTTAGGAACAAAAAAGGGAATATATTCATGCTGCTTTTTAGGAAACACAGATACACATTACTCTGACCTACATTGAGATGTGTTTATTTTCATTTATTAATACTCAATTTTTTAGAGAAGCTTAAGCATGTTATTTACACATAGTAATGCCCTCGAGCGTCCCAGAATTATTGTGGATTATTAATCGTGTCTGCTGCTGAAGAGCAGTAAATAGGACTGAAAATGCCTAGGCCACCCAGATGGTGATGAGCCCAAAAAATTAATCCAGTTTTACAAATGTAGCCTGATGACAGCCAATAGGAGGCATATTTGATTTACTATGCAGAAGGAAGTAGTAAAGGAAAGACAATACATAAATTTTGAAGTCTAGAGATCCAAGTTTATTTTTTTAAGATTTTATTTATTTATTTGAGAGAGAGAGAGGGAGCACCGAGGGAGAGGGAGAGGGAGACTCACTCTCCCTGAGCTGGGAGCCCAGTGCACCATGAGATCAGGACCTGAGCCAAAGGCAGATGCTTAACTGATTGAGCCACCCAGGTGCCTCTAGAGATCTGAGTTTAAAACCTATTCTTCCTCCTCTGGCTCTTCATCCTTTGGTAATGTTATCATCTGTGAACCTTTAAATATCATCATCCAGAATTCACAGAGAGATTGCAATTCCTCTCTGATCATTTTGCCCTGTAAATTAAAGATAATTGAAGTTTCTAAAAGAAGGCTTTCACAATAGGAATTCAACAAAGGGTGTGGTAGTACCTTGTCTTTTCTTTGGCATTTGCATGAAGTTATATTACCAGGCCTTTGGTGTCCTAGGAAATGAGCAGACAAGTGCCTTTGGGTTGAAGATTTGAGGGTGTTTGTTTATGTGTTTCTAGAGTTTGTGTTGACAATTGATACCTAAAGAAGTCCAAATTTATTTACTTTATTCACAGGCTGTAATCAGATTTGTGCTAATCAAATTGAAACCACTGCATTATATTTATATATTATATTTTAAGCTATTACAATTCCTAGTAAATAACAGTCATGGAATAAATTGAGCTAAAAATGAATGGCCCACAGCAGATTATCATCTTTGAAAGAGAGCAAAAACAGGACAGTTAAAATATCATGAGATGGTTTAACTGTGAGACCTTTGCCAATACACTCATGTTGTGATTTCTAGATTACTTACAGGTCAAATGACACAAATAAAAATAATAGTGTATGAACTACATATATACATACAGAAACATCTTTAGAAAATATATTTGTTAACAGAGAGCTATTGGACACTAAATTGATAATTATGTCTATTTATTATTGTTCTTAAAACAATAACATTTGGGTAGGATGTCAGGTTAATAGCCCTCATCTTCTGGTTTGTCAAGATGAGAACAATCTATACCAACGGAGGAAAGTTCTTAACATTAATAAACCAAAAGGAGAATGGAAAAAATAAAGTGTAAATCACTAGTAGTAAGTCACTGCTAGTGTTACTGTCATGAAATTTATTTGGCTCAAGGCCATATAAGATGCTAAGTCCTTTTATACAAATCCTAACAGTTGGTTCAGAAGTTAACTGCCCTCTCGGATCTCAGATCCGCCTATGGCAATACTGATTCTTGGTATTAAAATTTATATATGCACACACACAGACGTACACACACATTATTCAATTTTCATATGAAGTATTTTAAGCTTGCACTTTAAGTCAATAATTTGACTCACTGAGTTTAAAAATATAAATTAAAATTTGAATCCTAGAAATGACTTCAGTGTTTCCAAAGATCATGGTTCTGATACATTGGAATAATCCTCAAGTTTTTATTTTATTTTTCTTTCTTTCCATATATTACTTATTTTATAGGTTTAATAATTAAAATTAAGATTTTTTCACATTTTCTGTCATCTTGTACTTTTCTGTGTCTATTCTGTCTCTTAAATTAGTAGGAATTTAACCCTTTAAAGAAAAGGAGGTGTGGGTGAACTCTTCCTGAGAATCCATAATGTGCCAGGCATGGATTGTTCCATGTGATGTGTGACAGCGATGGTTTTATTTAATCTTCACAGCTCCACTCTGAGATGGGCGTAATTTTCCTCATGTGACAAGTGAGTAAGCTGAGGCCCACAGAGGCTCTCTTGGACCAGTAAGTACTGGCAGAGCTGGGCATCGAACAGGAGTTTTAGAGATTACAAACCTCAGTGTTTCAATACTTGCTTTTCTGGATGTCAAAGATCATAATTTCTTTTCTATTTAAGTTGTCAGTCATATAGAATGTTTAACTCAGTTTTTCTCATAGGGCCTCAATAAATGCCAGTTAATGGTGACAAAATGGGACTGGGTCAATGAAATCACCATTAAAGCTTGGCTTTGTTTTATTGGTAAAGTTAATGAGAAACTAGAGTGAAAAAAATCAATGTATCGGCTCTTCTCTGAATGAGAAACTCACGTGGAAACTTGGCAGTTCATACAGAGGAGGTTTTTTTACTGGTGTGATGTAGGGTCCTCGTGGGGCCTTATTTCTGATTTATTTCATGACAAACACCTAGCCATTCTGACATCATTGTCAACATAAGTTAATAGTGCTGAATCCTTCCTCACTGTTAGGGTCACCCTACTGAAGGTCACCGGAAATGCCCTTCTGGTTCAGAGAATCAATGAACCTAAGTAACCTTAGAGTGTTTCTTGGAAATTTTCTCTCACAGGTTCCTGTCATTGGAAAACTGACTGTCCTGTTTCAGGGCCAGAGATATTTATTGTCAAAATGATCAACACATTGTTTGTCCTTGCTTGTGATTTATTTTGAAAGATAAGACATTATTTTAGAAAGTACTGTAAATGCCGCAGAAGCTGATACTTTAATCATGAACACACGCATACACAGAGAAAGATGCATGTTTCTTTACTCACACCACTTGAAATGTCCTAGGTTTTACCATGTTGAAAGTCTTTTAAGCAGTACAACTTTTTTCCCAACTCTTTAAAACAGTAATATGAATGCATGGAAAATGTATCTTTGCACATAGGATTTTCTTCTATTTCTGGAATAAGCCTGATTTCTCACAAAGTCAGTATAATTACACAGAAGGCACATATGAATGTACGTGGCTATGATTATCCAGTGAGTTTGAGATTTCTAAACAACACGTGCACAGATTTTTATGTAGCAACATGGAGCAGGGAGTTATTTCTTACAATGAAATGAAAAGATGGGGACAAGCTAATCATCAAAAGGAACAAAAAGTAAATGAAAAAGTTCAGCTTCCTCTAAGGACTGAAGCACTTTTGTTGCATGTGCTCTGAAAAGTTTAGCAGTGTCTAAATCTACCCGAGCCTGCGGTCTTCATTAAGCACTGTCAGCTTCCAGGTAATCCCAGCATGTTAGCCTGGAAGTTATCTTTATCTCTTCTCCTTGCAGTTCTGAGTAGTCTAGCAGTATGGAAGGAGTATACTATAGCAGCTTGAAGCTCTACAGAGCTCAGCCGCTGAAGTCAGACCAAACTTTATTATATCCCTCAGCTACTTGCCAATATTTTTTAATGTTGACTTTTAACAAAGTGTTCTTCTTACCAAACAAAACAAAACAAAAAACCCAAAATATTCCCCCTGCCCACAAAATAACTGTAGATGAAATTCCAAACTCATTTTATATCTGGACCCTAGTTTTTGGTTTTGTTATATAATAGAGGTGAATAATGATAGTTACTTCACAAAATTATTGGGAAATTAAATTATAACATCAATGTAAAGCCCTTGCCATAGACCGTGGTGTTGAGCAAGGATTCCTTAATGTTAAGAGGTATCAGTGGTAAAAGTAGTAATAGAGTAATGGTAGTAATGTCAATATTAACATATTTGTACACAACGGTGTTGTTTTTATTATTATTTTCATTTATGAATAACCATGGCTCTACCAGTAGTTTCCAAAAGAAGGAAGAAACAATATAAATGGTTCTGGAACTCCATTGCAAACCAGCACAGTTTCACTTCAAGTGGGCATTGAATACAGAAAAGCCTTGGAATTGAGAGGAAGATAAGACACCTACATGTTGTTCAATGCTAATATGTCCCCACAATAGACACTTTTTAAAAAAGATTTTATTTATTTATTTGAAAGAGAGAGAGATCCAGTAGGCAGAGAGGCAAGCAGAGAGAGATGGGGAAGCACGCTCCTCACTGAGCAGAGAGCCCGATGCGGGGCTCGATCCCAGGATGCTGAGATCATGACCTGGGCCGAAGACAGGGGCTTTAACCCACTGAGCCACCCAGGCACCCCGTAATAGACACTTTTGCTAGTTTAGACCCACGTGTATTACAGATAGCTTTCATCAATTCTCAACTGACATAGTATAAATGTTCCTAGAAACTAGATTGTTCTTTTTAGAAACAGTATTATTATTATTTTTCAAATAAACCTATATAAGAATGAGGGAAAAAGAAGAGAGGAGATACTTACCAAGTATAGATAGGTAAGAGACTATGAGATGGAAAGTTTAGAGGACACCAATCAACACATTAGAAATTACCCATAGTAGGGCAACCTAAATGGTAAAGGATTAAAACATTTGTACCATAGGAAGAATATTTAAGGGCCTGTTAATTTGGTGACAAAAACCCAGACCAGGAAAAAGAGCTGGCTACACCCATGTGTAACTTCAGTAAATTCAGTCATAGTTGATATTAATCTGGCAGGCAGATTAAGAAGCAGTAAAAATTAATGTGGTCTAATACAAGAAAGAATGCTTTAATAGCAATACTGATCCATAGATTTAATATGCTACCTCAGAAGCAGAAAGCCTTCATCAGCAGAGTTATTCTAGAAATTACATATTCATTGTTTATAAATAATCTTGAGGGGGGAAAATTCCATATGGCAGAACAAGGAAGAAGCAAACTTTCAATCCAAGATGTCCTTGAATGTGGGCCTGATGGGTTTGGATCTGAAGTCAAGTCTCCCTGGCAATCATAGTGGATTCTTGTGTTGTAATTTTCCAATGAGATCAACTTGAACTACGTTTTCAAATTTCAAATATAATTTTAGACTCATAGACTTTTGAAGCTGGAAGGAACCTTAAAAATAATCTAGGCCAGTTTCCACAGAGAGGTTTTGCCAACATGGCTATCTGGGACGGGAAGTTGAAAAGGAGCCTGGACTCCATCATGGCACTCCAGAGAGAGTGCCTGCTCCATGAATAATGTCTGAAGCCAGCAGGATGAGGGAAATGTTCAAGGGCCTGCATAGCATTCTTGCCCAACCTGTGTCTTTTCCTTACCTCATAACTGAGGCTCAGAAAGTGCCAGAAAATTCCTTAGTGGCAGTGACAAAATCATGGAAGAAGGCACCACCAGGTTTTTATCAGGTTATCAACAAACTGACGCTATGCAGCATTTCTGTTTACCTTTTTGCTAGCTCTTTTTCAAGCTTGAGTACCCCATATAGACCCAACCAGACATGAGATCACTAACTGTATGTTTGCATGAAACTGTAGTAATAGCACTTATGTGGCACTAATGATGTGTCCAGCTCTGTTCTGAGTATTTTCCTGTAGTTAGCTCATTGGATCCTCATAGCAGCTTTCTGAGGTATATTTCCATTTTGATGACTCCCATTTTACAGAAGACAAAGCTAGACCAAACAAGGTTAAATATCCTGCCTAGGGCCCCATGAGAAGCAGAACTAGTTTTTGAATGGAGGCACCCCAGACCCAAAGTCCAAGCTCTTAACTGTTCTATTGCCTTGCTTTTAGGGATGCTTGTTAAGCTAACAAATAATTAGTAGTGGAGCCTTTTGGTGATACCTTAAGGGTGTCACTGGATGTATCTATCAGTGGGATACTTCTGGATGTTCCAGTGTAAGGTGTACTTAAAACACCTTAAGTATCAGAGAAAGAGATACCTAAAACACTCTGAAGAGGGACTGTTGATCATTGTCAAAAGAACTTTAAGAATTTAAAAGAAAAGAAATTCCCAGCTTCTTTAAGCCAAATAAAGGCAACTTTCACGAAGAAATAAGACAAATGAGGACAAAACCAATCCTAAAATCCTTTCAGACTCAATGAAGAAAGACATTAGCACAATAGTGTGTACCCTCTCTCCTTTTAACATGCACTTATTTCCTGAAGAACGCCTCTTTTTGACCTGCTGTGCTGTGAAAATTATTTTTTTTTGATTCCTAAAAGGAATTAGCAAAATAAGCAGTTTACACTAAAAAAAAAAAAAACAAAAAACTTTCTTTTTAAAGGACGCATGCTTTAACCACAGCATTTCTCCAAATTGTATGCAACATGCTAATTACAAAGAAACCCAGGTTTTGTTAAGTATAGGCTTTTAATGAAAGAAACATCGTCAGAAGACTAGCTGCAGCTGTTGAGGAAAAAAAATAAAATAAAAGGTTGAAATAATAGGGTGGACTGGAAAAGAATGACAGGAATAAATCTGCTTGCAGTAAGATTTGTGGATCTGTGCGGGCAAAGTCAAAGAGAGGAGTGCTCCCAATCCAGCATTCTCCCCCCTCACCAGCCCTGGTTTGAGGACAGTAGTATGCAAGTGTGCTCAAATGAGGACGTGTAATCCCCTGCTTTACCAGCATCAGTTGACTAGTCAAACTCAAGCTGGAATAAAAAAAACCCTACTCATTCACAGAGCAATGTCTTCAAAGGTATGAGAAGCCAAAGACACTTCATTTTAACAAGAATCATGAAGGGTTTTTAAAAACTGTGTCCTGAGCAGAGTACCTAAAGTCCCCAGAAGACACAGCTGGGACACAAATGCCATCACAAGGAAAGCAGGTAAGACGATATTTATGGGAAATACAGGAAGGATTAAAAAATTCTACTTTAGAGCACCAGGAAGTGCTAAAGGAAAACAGATACTCAGTTTTGAAGAATAACCATACTTTCTACTCACAAGCGGGTAAGTTTAGTTCTAAAATCGCTTGGTGCATTTTTTTTTTTTCCTCCAAAGGAACTAGCATCAGAGTTGATCAAAAAGAAAAAAAAGAAAAAGAAAAAAGAGAAAAAGAAAAAAGCTGCCAGAGTCTCACCCAAATAAATACATTTGGAAAAGAATCCATCTCTCTGCTTATGTGAACATAATGAAAAGATGTGCAGTGATGACACATTTCAGGAATAAATTTGAAGAGAATTGTTTCCTACAATTTCACAAAGGGACCTCAGGGAAGGAGAGCCGATTCAGTAATTAAATCGCTGTCGCCCTCACACATTGGCAGAGCTATAGAGATGTCACTTCAGGGAATTTGATGACTTCTCTCCCACGGGAACCCTTTGCTTTGGGGAATCTACAGCTTTACTTAAGGAGGTCATTTGCTCTGTAGATTCGAAGAGCGATTACAGCAGTGACAGGTTTTCTTGTTATTGTAAGATGTGGCACACCCTTTCATTTATTCACATATCAAGCCAAGTTGGATTTGTTCTGTGGATGTAGGTATATTTTAAATGCTTCAGAATAGGGATTTCAGATATAGTTAAAAAAAATAAAAAGAAGGCAAGGGAACCGTGCTATTTTAATGTTTTCTGGATCCAGCCATCAGTCCTGCATATTATTAGCATTGTCTCCAGGGCACAGGGAGGAACATTCCTGGTCATTAGAGAGTGTGAGACTGAGGACCAGAGTGCCAAGATTGTCCATTCAGTCATGGGGCAGTGGGGTACAGAAGTGCGTAACAAGAAGTTATGGCATCGGAGAGGGCATGATGAGCCAGGAAAGGAAGGAAAGGACCAGTAACTGAAACAGACTGGAAAAAGATCAGCTTTTCTTTCCTGAGGTTGAGGATGTGGTGGGGAAACATCTTCAATTTGGGTTTACAGATAACCAAAATGACATGAGCAGGTAGCTTAGGTGTACTGTCAGAAACAGATATTTTGTTTGCACTTAGCCTTTTCCCATCCATTTTATTCAATAGGGAAATACTTGATAAAAGTGGTATTATAGTGGCATCAGATCATCGGGCCTTGGAATCACACAGACCCGGGATCAATGCAAGCTCTGAAATTTAGCTCCTTGGAAAATGTGCTTTGCCACTCTCTGTATTAGTCTCCTTATTTGTAAGGGATGATCGAAAATGGCAGTTACCTTAAAAGATTATTGTGAAAGTAAATAAATAATATTTTCAAAGTGCTTACTGTAGTGTCTGGCATAAAATAAGCCCTTAAATTATGTTAGTCACTATGACCACCACCATCTTTGAAATTCCTACCACTTTATTATTTTTTATTATTTTTTAATATTTTATTTATTTGAGAGAGAGAGAGGTAGAGAGAGAAAGAGAAAGAGAGAGAAGGTGCACAAGCAGGGGGAGTAGTAGAGGGAAAGGGAGAAGCAGGCTCGATGCTGAGTAGGAAGTTGGCTACGGGGCTCAGTACCAGGACCCTGTTATTATGACCTGAGCTGAAGACAAACACTTAACTGATTGAGCCACCCAGGCACCCCATAATTCCTATCACTTTATATAGCACCTTTCTCTGCTATACCTACATAGTTTTATATACATTTATTTACTTATTTGTTAACATTAAACCCAACAAAACATGGGCTACATATTCACGAAGTTGCAGCTTACATGAAAGACTCCCTTCACAACATTGCAGAAAGTTCATCCGAAAATGAAATGCATTACTTATTTCACTTCAGTTATATGGTTTCACTTATGTGTGGAGCATAGGGAAAAATACGGAGGACGTTGGGAGAAGGAAAAGAGGGGTGAATTGGGAGAAATCAGAGGGGGAGATGGAACATGAGAGACTATGGACTCTGAGAAACAAACTGAGGGTTTTGGAGGGTAGAGGGTGGGGGTTTGGGTGAGCCTGGTGGTGGGCATTGAGGAGGGCACATATTGCATGGAACACTGCGTGTGGTACATGAACGATGAATCTTGGAATGCTGAAAAAATAAAATAAAATTACATTATAAAGGGAAAAAAATGAAATGCACATTATAGAATTTTCATTACTATAGACTTTAATTCATAATTGTACTGTAAATGCAGTGCCAAGTGAATGTTTACAGAGGCCAGGGCAGGGGATAGGTGAGGAGAAAGCAAAGGAACTCAGTAGCTAGAGATTTGTTTATATAGGAAGATTTTTAATCCACCCTAATCAGAAGGCCATGTTTATCATTTCTCACAATGAATGTGTGAAGGTACATATATTTGACCTTGCTTTGTCAGGTGGTGCCCACTTTGTAAAATAGCTACCTCATGTTAGGGAGAGGAAGTCTGGGTTCAAGGAAAAAAGCAAAGGATATGAGTTGATGGGAAGATTCAAAATTTGAGAGAGAGCCTTGCAGTCCAGCTGTTACAAGCCAACTTGATCTCAACATGATATGCTAAATACTGCCCATCACTACCTCCATATCTAATACACCTCCTATGCCCCTCGTACTGCTCAGTAATACTTCCATCAAATCATGAACCACAGTGTTTTTTAGTAGGCTGATTACAGGTGGGTTTCTCCCCAGGACTTTTAGCTCCCAAAAAACTAATGGAATATATAAACGGGTTATTTATAGTCCTTGGTAAGCCCTGGAAAAATACCTGTGGAATAAAGATAAGCTCTCATCAACCTATGAGTTCCGTTGATCGCACAAGCTACAAAGACAGGAAATCTGTCTTAATGAGTGTTCCCAAGACAAGAATAGATGATGATAGATTCCTTTTAAATATGTCAGAAAATGCTAAGATTGTAGGCTTCCATCCTTCGACCAAGAAGTTAAATATGGATAGCATAATCTGCAAGAGGTTCTGCCGGTGGAGGGAGGAGGAATAGACGTTATCACGTCTAATTTCCGTGAATTAGTTATTACCTCAGGTCATTAGCATTTGAACTATTACGTAACCTGTATACAACTTGTTAACATCTATAGTAATAATGTTAAGTCAGTTGGTGATTGTGATTGATTTGAATGCAAATTTAGACATTTGAATTTTTTTGATTCTCCTAAAATGGTAGGTCTGAAGAGTTATAAACGATTCTCAGCCTAGATTTTTATAGATTGGTGATTAAATTTGGTGATTAAATTTATAAGTGTAAATTTGCTTATCCAATGTGTCTTAGAATGCCTTTCGAGCATAAGAGGGATCGTGATTTCTATTAACTTGTAGAGAACAAAAACAACTGCATTCTAACATTTTCCTTAAGTACTGGAAACAATAAACTTACTTTGCTTTTTTTTCTGTCAAGGACAAAACATGAAAAGACAATATATTTATATCACAGAACTGATGATATTTATAACCTCAGCTACTTTTAGATTGCCTCATTATAATTTTATCCTCAATTATCCTATATTAGATTATGTTTAAAAATTTAAGCTAAAGTCTCATTATTCTGGAGATAGGCAGGACATGAATCCTCTATCAATAATGAAAAATATTATGTCTTTGAGAATATTCTATTCAGAATGAACTGTGGTTTTTTTCGTATCATAAACATCAACAATATGTGTTTTAGTCAAAGCGTATTCAGTATAGAAATAGCTATTCCTTAAATAACAGTATATATTTGTTCTGTTTTCTTTTTCTTTTTACTTACACTATCTGGCTTTCCAATTACCTAATATAAATATTGTGAATAGAGGATCTCAAATCTTTATCATTAAATAATTACCAGAAGTCCATTTAGAAAAGAATATTATTTCTCAGAAATATACCTAAAGGATAATTTATTTTATTCTTATATTTAGATGTTTATAATTTTGTCATTTTTATAATTTACTAATCTGTCGAAACTATGTGGAAACTTATTAAAATTTCTAAGAAATTTTTTTCTATCAATATACCTCTTTATTTAATAGTTCTGATTTTAAAATCTACTTGGATCCTATTGTTAGGTACATGAAGTTTTCTAAATGTTATATGGTTGTTGGGTTTCTATAAATTTTACAAAATAATATTCTTTATTTACTTATACTTTGATGACTCTCTGCAAAAATACTTTTGCAGAATTTTTCTCTTATTGCAGTTGCCTAAAAAACTTACTATAACTTTTTAATGCTCTGTACATTTTTCTTGTATATCTTATAGGAAATTTGAGCTAAATAATTTTATTTTTTTCTCTTTTTTTTTTTTTGAGCTAAATAATTTTTAAAAATCTAAAACCCTTGGAGTTTAGGAGATTTTAAGTGATATACATGTATTTAAACAAATAGAATTGATATACTACTATCATTTTAGTTTACATTGCTTATGTTTTATCTTTGACTATGTTATTTTTAGGTTTTGTTATTTTTCTACATTTTGTTATATGCCCTCTTTGGTTGCTGTTTACCTCTTCATAAATTTAAAGAAAGTTTATGGATTTTGATTTTATTATTAATGGTGATTATCTTTACTATTTTTTTGTGAAATAGTGGCATTAATTCATTTAATTTTTAAAATTATTTTTTTATTATAGATTTGACTTCCTTCACTGCAAATTGGGTAATTTAATTGGAAGTGGGGGACACTGCAGCTTAGTCCTAATCAAGCTGGTTTTGGAATCAGAGACTTGTTTTGATTCAAACTTTCTAAGTACTACTTGGATGAATTATTTATTCTTTCCCACCTCTCTTTATGTGAGTGATATTGAGAAACCCACACATCTCATATGGTGGTTGAAAGAATGAAATGGTGTGATACACGTTAATTACTTAATACACAAAATAGCATATCCAAAGCTCTTAATAATAATTCAGTATTATTAAAATTTTAAAATCAACATACTTAGCATCATCACTTTTTTACTGCTTTTTCTCATCCCTTTAAATCTGGTTTAGCTTTTAGAAATATTACTAGGGTTTTAAAATCAGTTTCATGATTTTGTTTTATATGTAACCTTGAAAATGTCTTTTTGAATATATTCCTTCTGTCATATTTTTGGGGAGTGTCTTTTTTCCTATTCCTACACAAATAAAAACCATACAATAGTAATTATTTGAGGGAAGAAGTATAACTAAATTTCTCTTAAATCTTAAGTCTTAAAGCTTGTTTTTTTCTCTACTCCCAAATATCAGGCACTTATAGTTGTATCCAATTATATGCTGTGTCAGTTAAATACTCAACATTCTCCAAAGATATATAAAGTTGTTGGTTTTTTACTTTATGTATCTTTCTTATTAAATCTAGGCATTGTAAGAAAGTGAGCAAATATAAAATACCATATTGTTTTCTTCCCATAATTTACTTAAAAGAAGACTGATCACTTAAAGCAAAAAGCATAACAATTTGTTAGGGTTTATAATAATGTGCAACTATTGCACAGAGGAAAAGGGAGTGTTGAATGGGTAAATGCAATCATACTCTTGTTAAAGAATTACATTTGTGAGGTGTGAAGCAGGAAGAGGGAAATGTCAGGTGAAGTGTAAAGCATGAGAAGATAGAATGGTCTTTAATAAGTTGAAGATGCATTATTGTTAGACCTAGCTAAGAAGTCAATAGAGGAAATAAAACAGAACACTAAAACAATTTTGTTTTGTTTTTTTGATCAACCCAAACACCCATTAAAGGAATAAAAAATCGGAAAAAACAAATTGAAAACATTTGGTCAACTTGTATTCTGACAGATCAATAATTTCTTTAAAATCAAGAGGACTAAATACCTTAAAAGAAGACAGAGATGATCAGATTTGCTAAATGACAAAATCAAACAAACCAAAACAGGATCCAACTATTTACAATCTATGAGAGATGCATTTTTCACGTAAAGATCCAGATAAATTACAAGTAAAATGAAGAAAAAAAAGAGACCGTGCAAACAGAAAGCCTAAAAAAAATGATATGGCTCTACTAATAAAAGACAGAGTCGGCTTCATAACAAAGAGTACTGAGTGTCAGAAAGGAAAATTACATCATGATGTAAGAGTCAGTTCATCAGGAACACATGACAGTTCTACACAGCTTTTTACCTGATAAAAGGTAATCAAGATTCACTAAAGCTAAAGGGGAAAACAGATACATTTTCAAAGATATGTGGATATTTTAAACCCTGATTTCAGTAATAATGAAACTAGTTGCCAAAAAGAAAAAAAAGTCAGTAAGTATACGAAGGAGCTAGGCAACATTATGTATATTTATTTTTTAAAGATTTATTTATTTGTTTGAGAGAGAAAGAGAGTGAGTGGAGGGAGGGGCAGAGGGAGAGGTAGAGAATCCGCAAGCAGATTCCCTGTGAAGTGTGACACTAGCTCTATCCCAGGATTCTGAGATCATGATCTGAACTGAAATCAAGACTCAGACGCCCAACCAACTGAACCACCCAGGTGCCCTTAAACACCATTATCTATAGAATACAACATGTATAGAGCATTTGAATCAAACTTCGGAGAATGCCTATGCTTTTTAAGGGCCTATTTAATTATCTTCAAGACAGACCATATACTTCCTCCCAAAATAAATCTCAATAAATTTCAATATTTTGAAATCTTATGGAGAATTCTCTATGAAAATGTAAGTCAGAAATCAGTAACATTAAAATACTTCCAAATCTGGGGCGCCTGGGTGGCTCAGTTGGTTGGGTGACTGCCTTCAGCTCAGGTCATGATCCTGGAGTCCCCGGATCGAGTCCCACATCGGGCTCCCTGCTCTGAGAGGAGCCTGCTTCTCCCTCTGACCTCTCCCCTCTCATTCTCTCTCTCTCTCTCTCTCTCTCTGTCTCAATTAAATAAAATAAATCTTTAAAAAAAAAATACTTCCAAATCTGTAGATATTTGCAAATTAGGTACAAATTTCTAAATGACTCACAAGTCAAACAAGAAAATACAATGAACATTTTTAAATATTTTGAACAAAATGTAAATGAAAAGACAAGCATATCAGAATCTATGACTTATAGCCACAGAAGTGCCGAGAGGGAAAATTATAGCTTTAATTGACTATATTAGTAAACAAAAAATGTCTAAGGACAATGATCAATTCCTTCACATTAAAAAAATTAAATAATATAACTCCCTAAATAGTAAAATGAAAGAAGAGCAAAACCAATGAAATAGAAAGTCAAACTAATAATGGAAATTAGGAATGCCAAAGGTAGGTCTTTGAACAGGTCAATAAAATTAAGTAGCACCTAGCAAGAAAAACAGAGAGAACAAATTATCCATATCAAGAATGAAAGTAAAAATATCAGTACTGATCTAAAGACATGCAGTGATAGTAAATAAAAGCTATGAACCACTTTATTCCAAAAAAATATTCTGCAAGGTAGATGTAAGAAGAAATTTCTTATAAGCAGGTTACCAAAAGTGATGGCAGAAAACAGAAGATCTGAATGTCCTAAATTTATTAAATAAATCAGATTTCTATTAACAAAATTGCCGACAAGTAAATCTGCATGAATCCAAATGTTATCAAAGAAGGAAGCAGTAGTACCAGTTTTGCTCACACTTTTCAGAAAGCAGAATAGGGATGGACACTTCCCAAGTCATTTTATGAGGCTCGTGTTACCCTTATACACAGTCTGACAGGGACAAATCAAGAAAAGAAAGTTACAAAGTAACAGCAGGAATCTACATGCAAAATCCTTGTATAAGATGTTAGCAATATATTTTGGAAACACTTCATATGTATATATATATATATGTATATATATATATATACACACACACACATACACACTGTGTATGTATGTACGTATGTATATAAATACGTATATATATATTACATTATAGATCTACATCTATATAAACCCTAAGGGGAGTTTACATCAAAAATGTGAGATTGACCCAATATCTGAAAATCAATCTATAAGATATACTGTATTCTCAGAATAAAAGAGAAAAATATGATCAATAGAAATTGTTAAAAAATTGGGACACCTGGGTGGCTTAGTTGGTTAAGCATCAGTCTGTTGATTTCAGCTCATGTCATGATCTCAGCGTTGTGGGACTGAGCAGTTTCTGGGGCTCCTTACTGGGGCTCAATGCTGGGGGCATAGAGCCTGCTTAGTTATTCTCTCGCTCCCTTTTCCTCTCCCGTTGCCCCTTGACCCTCTAAAAAATCTTAAAAGCTCTTGATAAAATTCAGCACATATGCACCATCAAAATGATCAACAAATTAGAATTGTAAAGAAACTCTTAATCTGAAAAAAAGACATTAAAAATGACTCAGACATCTAACAACGTTCTTAATGGTAAAAATTTTTTAAAATGAAATTATTTTCCCTTGTGACCAGAAATAAGATAAAGATATTCCCTTTTACCCTTCTACTCAACACTACTCTGGAAATGGTAGCTGTATAATCAGGCAATATTTTTATCATCATCCTCATCTAAAAAAATAAAGATTATTATTACTAGAAAAGGCTTAAAGACTGGAAAGAAAGAAGTAAAACTCAGTTTACATTTTAGATGACAGTGACATAATTCTCTACATTGTGAACCCACCCTGAGGGATTTATCTTGCAAAATCCATAAAGGATTTAGCTTGGTCACAAAATACAAAGTTAAAATACAAAAAGAAAATTTACTTTTGTATACTAGCAATGAACAGTTGGAAAATAAAAATGTAAAATACCTTTCACAAATTCAAATTATGAAATACTGAGGGATACATTTGATAAAATATGTGCAAGGTGAATACAATGAAAAAGTATAAATCATTTTTTAGATAAACAAAGAAAATATAAATAAATATAAAATGTCATGTTCATGTATTGAAAATAAACCTAATATAATTGAGATGTAAATTTTCTCCATATTAATCTGTAGATTCAACTAAATTCACATTGGAATCTCAGCAGGACTTTTGGTAGCAATTGACGAGATTTTAAAATTTATGTGGAAATACCAAGGGCATCAAATAGTCAAAATAACTATAATTTTATTTGAGAAAAATAAAGCAAGGAATGACAGTATCTGACTTGGAGACTTATTCTAAAGCTTTAACAGTCCACATAGAATGATATTGATATAAGGATTGATAAAGGGATCATTGGAACCAAATAGGCCAGAAGTAGGCATCTACATATGTCATTAATTAATGTTTTTCAATTAATGGCCAAAGGAATTTGATGGAAATTAAATAATAGTATTTTCAACAAATGGTGCTGAAAAAAAAAAATCTCCAAATGTAAAAAAATTAATTGACTTCATAAAAATTCATTAAAAATTTCAGAATAAAAATTAACTCATAGGGACGCCTGAGTGGCTCAGTGGGTTAAAGCCTCTGCCTTTGGCTCGGGTCATGATCTCAGGGTCCTGGGATCGAGCCCCACATCGGGCTCTCTGCTTAGTGGGGAGCCTGCTTCCCCCTCTCTCTCTGCCTGCCTCTGCCTGCTTGTGATCTCTCTCTCTGTCAAGTAAATAAATAAATAAAATCTTTATAAAAAAAATTAACTGATAGACTGAAATATTAGAAATAACACTATAAAATCTCTCTAGAGGAAAACATAGTCTCCTATGTTTATAATATAAATATAATATCTTTCAACCTTGCATTAGACAAAGATTTCTAACATAGAACATATAAAGCATTTAACATAAAAAAATAAAGTTCAACTTGATTAAAAGTAAAAACTGTTTTTTAAAATATGTCATCAAAAAATTAAAAGGCAACTAGATGACAACATTCTTAGCACATACATCATCTGAAAAAGGACTTAAACCCCTAAAATATAAATCACACAACTGAATAATAGAATGAAATAAAAACTAATTTTAAAGTCAGCATAACTCTTAGACACTTCACTTGGGAAAATATGCAAATGGAAAATGGCAGAAAAGTACATAAAAAGATGTTAATACCATTAGTCATCCAGGAAATGAAAATTAAAATCACAATGGGATGCAATTTCACACCTAATAAAGTAGCCAAAATAAAAGGGACATGAAATACCAATTCTAGACAATAGTATGTCACAACTAGACTCTCGTATACTGTCAAGAGACGGGAAAATGGTGCAACCACTTTCAAAAACACTTTTGGCACATTCTTAAAAGAATAATACATTTAGCATGGTAGTATCTCTCCTAGGAATTCTCCCAAGAGAAATGAAAGCATAAAAAGATTTGTACACAAATGTTTATAGCAGATGTATTTATAATGATCCAAAACAATTAAAATCCTAAATGTCTGTCTGAGATGAATGGATAAAAAAGTTGTGATACATTCAATGAATGGATACTGTTCAGTAATAGTAAGAGACAACTACTCATTGGATGTTAATCTCATAGTTCCAGTGCAGGAGAAAAAGAAAGAAAGAAATTTCACACAAAAGAGTTTTTCCTGTAGGATCCTCCTTATGTGAAATTTCAGAATAGGCAAACTAATCTATATTGAAGAAATTCATTTCTTGGGTTGAGGAATAGGGGTGGAAAGAAATGAGTACTTTTCCAGAGTGATAGAACAGTTCATTATCTTGATTGAGGTGATAATTACATTAGTGCATACATTTGTCAAAAGCTACCCATCTTTATACTTAATGTAAGTGAATTATATTTGTACATAAAGTATACTTAATAGAATACATGCACATACTTGCACACATGTGCACAGCACTAGGCTAGACTTGTGACATTATGAAACACTCTACATGGCGCCATCTTATAAAACAATTAAGATCAATCCAAGGCTAACCCAGGTTTCTAAAAAGGTGAAGATACTTAATAAAGACAGCACAAATTTTAAAAATTATAGAATATCTATTAAAAATCCCAAGCCTTTAAAACATAACAAAACTTTTCCTTCTTGCTCTTGCAATTGGAAAAAAAATCCGAAACAACCTCTTAGCCACTTAATCTTCAGGATCATAAAGTTTTCATGAGGTTTGTGTTCATGGGCTCATGAGGTGGCTGTGCTTTTGTTAGTTCACTTTTAATTTGCTTTATTTTCTGGTTTTGCCTTTTGTTAAGGGTCAGGACATAATCTAGAAAGTGACATTTGTCCAGGTAAGGGAATATGGATCTCTGGTGGACTTAGCCAAGTCTTTTCCTTATAAGGAGAGCAGGTCTGTTTGTAGCCTCTGAGCACCTTCCTACAAGTTATTGTTATATCTGGATCTCTCGCCCTGAAATGGAAAATTCTACCTTCCTACTTGTTTTCTGAAGAAAAGGAGTGTGGTAAAGCCAGCATTTCCATCAGCCTCCTTTGTCTTGAACCTCTAGTGTGTCACTTGCAGGGCACGCTTCCTTCCAGGAAGCAAGGGGCTATTACCAACGTTTTCTACTCTCCAAGCAGTTGTTTTCTTGGGGTGACTTCATCTGACTTGATCTCCTATAGCAAGTTCTAGTTGTTAACAGAAAGATAAGCAGTTTTCACACCTTAAAAAGTAGTTAGCATTATGTACAAGGACCAGTTATCAATATGGAGTGTAGTGTCTGCCACAGGTAGAAAGTGGGGAAAGGCTTATTCTTTAGTCTTTGAGGATGCTGGATTTGTTTTGTTTGGGTAGCAATATGTTTACAGATCAAACACTATATTTCTCATTCTTATGTGCCTCATACAGTTTTAATTGCATAATAACCAAACTATCTATGAAACACCTATTCTACAGAAAAGCAAAATTTTTTTTGGATAGAAAAATGCATTTATAGATCAAACACTGTATTTCTCATTCTTTTGTGCTTCGTGTAGTTTTAATTGTGTGATACCCAAACCATCTATGAAGCACCCATTATGCATAAAAACAAGAAATTAGGATGGGCATCTACAGCATCATATTTTTACTTTAGTAAGTATAAATATTCTGTAGGTCCCCTTCTATAATATTCTTTATTTATTTAGGGTTGTCTATTTTTTTCAAGGATACTGAAGCCAGTCTATTATGTGACAAACAAGTGAATAAAATTCTTATTTAATCTGTAGATGACCCTCTATAACAGTGCTACTGGCAGTAGCTAACGTGTATTGAACCTCTATTATACATTTCACTATGGTCCACTAGAATTCAAAATTAAACTGATCCCACATGAAACCAGAAGGATGATTTTCTGTTTCCTCCCTCTCCCTCATTTTGGGGAAGGGTCACAAATAGAAAATGAATCTTGGCTCTGATTTGCTTATTGAGACACGCTTTGTACTGTAGGAAAGACTTTAGACTCTGGAAATTTAGGGAAGTTACTTAAATTGTAGGAAATTTGTTACTTAAATTGCTAAAAGTTACTTAAATTGTAGGAAATTGTAGGAAAGACTGAAAATTTAGGGAAGTTACTTAAATCCTGGGTCTCCAATTATATAATAAGGGTAATAATTCCTATCCCATGGAGTTATTGTAAAGAATATTTGGGGGGAACCTGGGCAGCTCAGTTGGTTAAGCATCCAACTCTTGGTTCTCCAGTCAGGTCATGATCTCATGGTCTGGTATTGAGAGTCAGCCTGGGTCAGCTCTGTGCTTAGTGCAAAGTTAGCTTCAGATTCTCCCTGCCTCCCTGACCCTCTCCTCCAACATGCGCACACGCTCTCTCTCTCTCTCAAACAAACAAACAAACAAACAAATAATAAAATCTTTAAAAAAAGAATATGTGACATAAATTCTGGCATCTAGCACAATCTTCAATAATATAAGTAAACCTGAAACATTGAAACACGATGTCTTCTCCATGATTAACAGTTAATATTGTACTTGATCATTTATATTTATCTCTGTGACATGAAATTAAAGAAGTAACCAGTTTATTATAAAAAGAACTGTTTTATTTCCAATTTCCTATAGAGGTACTTTATTCCAATGGCCCCTCCCCTTTTTTATATCTTGGGAAATAAAGGAATTGTTATAACCAGGACTCATTTTACTCTCTCGGTAGGGACAGAGGCATCTGTGGTTTTAGGGTTTGTGAAAGTGAACTGTTTACACAATGTTGCCAACCAACACTTCCCACATTTTTGGACTCTTAGATGAGCCTCTTTTGCTTTCCATGGGATGGAAAGACTCCAGTGGAATAAAACGTTGGTATATATTTCAAACAATTTGTCAAGAAGAATTTTAAAATGAAGTGAGAATGGAAGCCAGATAATGCCTTTTACTCTGCCATGCTAACTGGAAAGTTCCTGTAATTTTCTTCCTAGAAGACCACCTTGATTCCTAGGGGCGATTGACACCAACATAATCATTATAAAATGGAGAACACGAAGAGAGGTTTCAGTTTAACTAAATCTATATCACTGAGATACAATTTTTGATACATTTATTATAGTCTTTCAGAAGAAAAAATCAAGATGATTGTAGGTTCTAAAGGTACCTTTTAGTAGATTACATGTCAATCCAGAGATCATTTAATATGTTTTCTATTAAATATAAACATGTTTCCATGATGAAAGTATAAGTACTATGTCTTTATTGTATGTACTTGTCTTCACTTAACTATTGTAAAATTCTACACTTTTCCCCCTCTGTTAGATTCTCCTATGTGGTCACTGATAATATATTTTTTTAAGATTTTATTTATTTATTTGACAGAGAGATCACAAGTAGGCAGAGAGAGAGGAAGTCACTGATAATATTTTGTAGATTATTTTAAGTATTCATTCATCATTTTACTTTTCCTTGACCGAGTGGAGTATCCTGAGCCCTCAATGGAGGTATATGAATGATGCTAAGTAAAACAGGGATTGGGATTTCTAGTTCTTCTTCAGATATTCTGAGTGATGACATCAATTGCCATTGTCTGGCACCATTGTTTCAGATCTATACTAATGTGTTTCACATGGACTGTAAGCTATATTTTTAATTTTCAGTGTCTGGTCCTTGTCTCTTCAGGAACCAGGCAGGAACAAAACAAGATAATGACAGTGTTTCCTTAGATAAACAGATCTCTAAATCTGTATATTAAGTGCTGAACTTATTTGTGCTTTCCTATTGAACAAACTTCTTAGAAAATCAGAGGAATATAGTGTGGTAGACAAAAGAGAACAATAGACATCTTCTAAGAGAGACACATTTTAAAAATTCTCCCTCCTAGCAGTATTTTTTGAGAAAAACAAAATTTAAGATTCATGGAACAGAAGTTTAGGCTTATATAACATTACAAGTGCAAGGGTGAAGTGTTACCAATTGACTTAATGCACATGTTTTGGTCTACCAAAATGTTGCTGAAATTGTAACAGCTACCAACCATTGAGGACCGCATAATTTCTTAACACAATTCTAAGTACTTTTTATGTAGATTCTGCATATGTGTATGCTATCTGTATGCTGTAAACCAGATCAGCGTGACCCAAGCACCTATCACCTATAAGTATTTGATTCATCACCTTTAGTCAGTATATTTAGGTTCTACTCTTTGAGCCAAGAGATGCTTCTTCATACATATATGCTTCTCCATATTCAGTTCAACCCCAAGCATAGGTATGGGATCTTCATCTGACCAATCCCTTGGGTTTTCACAGATCTCTTTCTGTGCTATGGTTGTCCACGGTGTGCAAGATTTTCAGATGGAAGCTGAATGGAGACGTGTAGCACGAACTTGGTATAGGCAGTGTAATGATTGCTTTCACAAGAAGATTAGAACATTAGTCATCTCTGGCTCTTTGTCGGTTCTCTATCAGAATTCCTCAAAGAAGTCCTCCATGTCGCCCCCTCACCCTCACATTTCTAACAACCACTACCCTGGCTCAGGTCCTTGAGTATTCTAGCACATATAATGTGGCACTGAATGTCTCCAGTCATGATATCTTTGAAAATAATAAGAACCAGATTCAGGATTAGGCTTTGGTACGTTAGATAACGAAAGTATTTCTGGCAATGAGAAGATCTTAGTATTTTCACTAACTTGATTAAATTTTAGTGGGAGATCTACACAAGAAAAATCCTTTTTCTGCAGTCCATGAATAGCTCTGAGTGCTTTCGGGTCCATGAGGAGACGGTCCTGATCAGTCACCACCAGTAAAGTGTGGTTCCAGCTATTAGGTTCCAAATATAGAAATGAAAAGTAATTCCAGTGACAGGTTACTTGGGTTTCATGAGTAACCTCCCTGCACTCACTGCAGATGTCCCTTATATTGAATGCAGTGGGTACATCATATGCACTTAATAGTATACATTTTCTTAGGGACAAGGAGCACACAAGCACACAAAAAACAAACAACCAATCAAATCGATAATAAAATTTTCTTTCACTGCTTCCCAAATCAAGAGACAGTGTTTGTGGTTTCTGCACAAGAAACTGATGACACATTCAACCAGAGTAATCGAGAAAACTTTCATAAAGGACTGTCTCTGAAGGAGCCTGCAAGCCACAGCACCCTGAGACAAGCAGCATTGATAAGCTGTTAACATCCTTTGCTTACACACAGGACCCTATTTTCCAATCACAGTCTTGCCAATCAGAGACACTTTCCAAATGATTTCATGAATGCAGACAAACAAAATGCAAATGTTTACGTAGGATGGAAGGAGGTTTCAGACGCCTAAAAAGGAAAAATGTGGCTCATTCTATCACAGTGTCATGACTTCTCCTCCCCACTCTCCTACAATTTCTCTCTCTCTCTCATAGAATGTTTTACATTCTTACAGTACTTCTCTTTTTTAAAGCAGTCATTTATATGTTTAGACACTTTTTCTTCTCTTCATCTTGCTATTGATTCTACATAATTCATACATGGATTTCCTGTTAATATTTAGAGGTGTGTTTGTTTATTTGTGTGCATATAAATAAAACTCTATACCTACTGTGGTGTAGGGTTGCCGCTTACTGAATCACAGTATCTCCTTAGTTTCCAGCTCTGGAGTTGAAGATTGACTTAGCTTCCCATCTTTATCTCTCAGGGTGCCTGGCAGAGTGTCTTACACTTGCTTTTTATGAACATTTGTTAACTTCTGAACTAATATAGAAACACCTAGTCTTGGAAGCTATTTTGTGGTTTCCCAGTGAATCTCAGACTCAGAGTTATTCTTTCCAAATAGCTTTGTACTCATCAACTCTCCTCATCTGCATTTAACTTTATGTAGTGATACCTGGGTCATACCTTAGTGGTTTGGCTCATGGCTTGGCTTGCAGTTAGAGAATAAGTTCTCCTTTTAGCTCCTTCATACTCTCTCCGAGGTCTCCCTTAGTAGTTAATGTATTTCTTTCAGTTGGAAATACAAATACAAAAATAAATGACCCTATTAGCTTGTAATTGTCATCTCCTGGGGTTACTTTCAGTGCCTAATGGGGAATTTTTTTCCTGTAAGAGAGGTCTAATTTGGTCCTATTGCCCAATATGAACCACATGCTCTAGTAAATATCTGTGCCAGTGATTAATAGAACAGCCATCAGTAACTGAAGGTGAGTGGCACATTCATATACAAGTACCCCATCTGTCTTGCCTATAGTAACCTATTCTTAGAGGGAATTTTTCAAATTAAACCCTTAAAGGAAAATAAGTTCTCCAGAGATAGTCAAGCATCAGAAAACATTGCAAGGGAAAATTGTGTTCCGTTAGGTATAAAATATTTTTGAAGTAGGCACATTTTATTTATTCCTCTAATCTTATTCCCAATTCTATCTATCGGGCATAAATTCAAAGGTGTCCTTGTCTCTTACCATTTGTGAATGTGCCCAATTATGTATACATCGGGCATTCACTGAATGTGACATCTACCTGGTTTCTAACTAATGTATACAAATAAATCTAAGTCAAATTTAATAGTGCTTTCAATGTGCCGGGTCGTGTGCTGATATATAAGACAAGGTAACATGTGTTAAGAACTTCAAGGCAGGTCAAAACAATTATATAGGAATTTGGAGAAAATATCGCCTTGTATCATGGAATAAATAGGGATTTTTTTTTAAAAGAAAACATAAATTTAAATCCAGCCTGTGCTATTGACTAGTTGATGACTTTGGGTAATATAATTGCCTTTCTTTGCCTTTGCTTCCTGAACTGTGTAGTGAGAAATGATATTTGGTGTCAAGAATTAAGAGGACTAACTGAAATGGCATTTGTTGAGAAACTATCAGAGCACTTGGGCTGTAGTAGGTGATCAGTGAATGCTAGCTAGACTATCTCTGTTTTATCTGTTGACCTCAGAAGACTTCCTCTAAAGGAGGCGGACATTTGAATTGGATTTGAAGTATATATAGGATTTCAAAGTATAGACAATGGTGTTAGAAAGTTTATAACATAGGCATGCTTGATACTAAGATTTTTCATTACCATCCTCATTTATTAAAATGATACATTATAATGTGGAAGAACGGATAACACCGCAGGTATAGAAGAAGACTGCAGTGTAATACCTTAAATTTGACTGTCCCTTGTTTTCTCTCTCCCTTTGTCTCTTAACAGGTAGGAGGGGAAGAAAAGAAGGAATTTAGAGATACTTCTGATCACAGTGCTCTCTCAGCCTTTGTATACATATTATGAGGGAAATCATCATTCTAATTATGCTGGTGAGTAAGCACTATGAATGATTGCATTTGTGAGAGCTCAATAACCATTTGTACCACTATATTAAAGACATAATAATTATCTTCTCTTTTCTCATGCCTATGACCCAGTGCCTAACTTCCTACCTGACCTCATAACCATCATTCTCTAACTGTTTGCTGAATGGGTAAATTTGGTCTTGGATTTAATTCTTCTTCTCTTCTTAAGTTCATTAAGCGCCAGCCTAAAGCCTGTTATACTATTGTCATGAAAACTCTAAATGCTGTTAATTTCTGATATACATGGTAAATAGGGTATTTGTATTCAGCTGGTGTTTGGTCTAACTTGCTATCTCTTCAAATGGGACTGTGTGGCCAGAGTCCCTTCAGAACTGAACAGCATTGATTTCTTTTTTTCCCTCTTAAAAAAGCAACAACAAATATATAAACTTGCCTTCCTTGGTGAAATGTTTATATGCAAGAGATACTGCCTGTGTCTGTTTCTAAACACATATTCCCCAGCCCATTAGCTGTGTCTTTAAATATTTTACAGGTTCTATTTTTCTATTAATTGACCTCCTGACTAAGGTAATTTGTGATCAGTTAAATAGTCACCAAAATTAACGTGTCAATTTAATATGTTTAAAGAATCTAATCAAAGCAGTTATTTTCAGTAGAAAGCTATGAAATTCATTTTGGAAGCTAGCAAAAGGCTGGCACTAAAATCTGACAAAGGTAGGAAACACACAAAGAAACTATAGCACAATTTCATCCATAAAAATAAATACATTAATACAAAGAAAATATTTTTAAAAACTCTTCTCATTAGTAAATATGAATACATCTCTATAATTCCACCCTCATGAAATGGAGTTTACTCCCAAAGAATACTTTAGAATTTCTATATATGTTCCTAAATATCCATCTAATTGTAAGTGTAATAAGAAGAAAACAACAACAACAACAAAAAAGCCCACGGCCATCTCAGGTGAGAAATGTATTTCTCATAAAGGTTCTTTATTTAAGTAAAATGATAAATATCCTAAATTTTAATTTATAGTAAAATAGTAGTGACACTTGAATCAAGAAAAATAAATAAGTTTATACCAATATCATTTTTAACACTATTCTGCAAATTCTAGAAACTATAATATGAAAAAGAGCAAGTAAACCAAAGGGTAATTTAGAAAGGCATACTATTGGAATTTATAAAGCTTACATGTTTTGTACATTTCTAGAATAGAAAACAAGTCAATATAAACTGAGTACATTCAATTTTGGTATTCTTATCCTCCCAAAAGATTGAGATCAACACTATGCAAGTTCATTATGTACAGGAATCTGAAGGGACCCATTGCTCAAATCACTTCGTGTTCAGATTTCCAGTCAGTTCAAATGGATACTAAAAAGTCAGATGTATATCAAACTGTAAGTACTGGATTATACTGAAGACATTTGGAAGTTTCTCCTTGAACTAAACTTTGCTGGCCACTCACGGTCAAAGCAGCAGGACAGGTACTGGCTTTTACCTACTGCTCTCGCCATCCTTGTAGACTGAAAGCATGGACCAGGAGAGAAATCTTACCTTTGGCTGACAAACAGGCAGGTTCTGAGGGATCCAAAATACTAAAGCTGCTTTCAGGCTTTCACCAGATAAATTTTCATCGTCTAGTGGGAAGAAAAAGGAAGAGGAAAAGTCAAAGGAGAGAGAGAAGAGAGAGGAAGGTAAAAGAGGAGAAAAAGGGGAAGGAAGAGAAGATGGAGGAGAAGAGAAAGAAGAAAGAAGAGGGAGGAGGAGGAGGGAGGAAAGAAGAGGAGCAAGATGAGGAAGAAAGAAAGAGAGAGAGAATGATAATTGAGGGTAGAGAACCTGAAAGTGTTATTCCAATACTTCTCCCTCTTGGGAGATGTAAAATGGAAAATTGAGTTAGGGCAATAGGATCTTCCCCAAATCCCCCAGTTTTCCTCAGAACTCTACTTTGAACATACGTACTATATAAGGAATGTTGGCAGTGTTGGAAAATTCTCTTTAATAAGAAATAGTCAACCATGTCTTTACTCAATAGTGGTGTTGAAAAATATGGGTCCCTGAGTCCAGCAAACCTTGTGTAGTGGGTTAAAATGGCCAGGTTTTATTTGGCATGTCTCTCGCTAAGAGGTAGGGGGCTACATCCCCTCTTTTTTTTTTTTTTTTCTAGACTAGGTCTCTGACTCCCTTTTGACCAATGAAATATTGCATTGAGGGTGTGTGACCTCTGAGGTTCCATCATAAATCTCTTGGGATTTTCACTGTAATAAGAGAAGTCAGCCACCATATCAGAAGTCTGAGTATCCTACAGTTGCTAAGCTGTGAGAAAGCCTGAACTAGCCATGTGGAAAGGCCACATGAAGAGAGAGATATGCCTGGACATCCTAGCCATGATAGTCATCCTAGCACAGATGTCAGACATGAAAAGAAGCAACACTAGACATGTCAGACCCCATGTAGATGAGATGGGGAAGAAATGAAGAATTTAGCTGACAACAAGAACAGAGGCCCTAAATATATGGTCCCAGTAGAACTATCCCAGACATTACAACATTTGAAGATATCCCAGCTGAGGGCTCAGTCATTATGGAAAAGGGATAAACTATTTCTCTACTCTCTGCCCTGCTGAAATTCCTAACCCACAAAATGATTAGCATAATAAATAGTGTTATGACCCAGGACAATTATTTGAAAGTTCTGATTCTTTATTTTCTTATCTGTAATATGAGAACAAAATAGTAGTGTCTTTCTCATAACACTATTGTAGACATTAAATGAACTAATGCAGGTTAAGTACTAAACACAATACCAGATATGGAACATGCAACAAACTTAACTATTGTATTTCGATAAGTTGTGCCTCTGAAAAACTTGAAGAGCCATGAGAAGAAATAGTATCATAACACCAGTAGAATTTTTAAATGAAATTTCTGCTGAAACCAGAAATTGTCTCGCTATGGAATTTCAAGTCAATTCCAGATTGAAGCACTCTGAAAAATATACCTCATGGTACCATGGCAATGTTTCAATTATACACTTAGCAGTTAGCGATAGCATTATATTCCAGAATGGTTATATGCCTCTCTGAAAGGGATAGCATTGTCATTTCACGGGGGAACCATGACCATCATTCTGATGAAGGAAAGGAAAGGAAAGGAAAGGAAAGGAAAGGAAAGGAAAGGAAAGGAAAGGAAAGGAAAGGAAAGGAGAGGAGAGGAGAGGAGAGGAGAGGGGAGGGGAGGGGAGGGGAGGGGAGGGGAGGGGAGGGGAGGGGAGGGGAGGGAAGGAAGAAGAGAATTAGGGCAGAAGGGAAACATCTTACCAGTGATCTCTGTATAAATGGATATTTATGATAGTTACTCTATTAACAAAGCATCAGAAATCACTAGATATATTCAACACAAATGAATTATGGTTAGCCTATTCTAATGAATATTGTTATTTCATTTTCCATTACATTTACTGAGAGAGAAGACATAAAGATAAAAAAATGTTAAAACAGTATGCCTAATAATACACATAAGTATGCAAAGTGATTATATAACAATGTTTGGAAAGGAATCCCCAAAATAATCCCAGCAGTTTTCAAGGATTTATGAAATTATTTGTAATCCATTTCATCTTTATCCTTTTCTGTATTTCTCAAATTTCCACCATGAACATATACTTATTTTATAAAAACGCAAACAAAAACCAAACTCTCTCCAATTTCAGTTAAGTAATAACAACTTGTGAAATCATAAAACAGCTTATCACATAGACAGGATGAAGCAAAATCCCTGGTGAAATTCCATTTTTTTTTTCTCTAAAAATCTTATCTGTCTTATTTGAGGTCTTTTCTGATAGCTTCATTGAAGCTGTTAAAAAATGTAAAAATAGAAAATAGGAAAAAAATAATAAAGAACTTTTCTCCCTTGAATTAAGGTTTTTCGTGGGAGAAATCCTCAGAGCATTATAGTCTAGCTCTAATTAATCTTCATCTTTACTTCCAGATAAATAACTCCATATTACTGTCAATCATATCATGGAATGAAAAAATAAGACTCCATTGAACATATTCTTACATATGCCCTTATTCATTCTCAAGGTGTAGTAACATTTGTAAGAAGGCATTTATCCAATAAACTCCTAGGCAGCCCATGTGTTAGGCAAAATCAGAGCTTGAATTTATTCCCTTTGCTTGAATCAGATGCCTACAGCATTCTAGGGAATGGTACGCTTGACGTCATTGATCTGTTTCCATGGTCTCCCATGCCAAGAATCCTCACTTCACTGGGTATACCTTTCAGGCAACATAGGCAAATATTTGTAGAGAATGTGTTTGTCTGTTAAGGATTTTGACAGTCCCTACAGGAACTAGATTTCAGTAGACATATGTTTGCTGCCAGATTTTAGCAACATAATTCTGAGCTTAGTTGTTTGTTTGTTTGTTGTTTTTCCCATTAAGTTTCCAAATCCTTGATAATATGAATACAAAGGAGGCAGATAATCTTTAATGGACACGTCTCTTCTTTGTATATGTTGCACTAAAGATACTGAGCTTGGCTTTTTAATGGTATCTCTTTTGTAATTAGTTCCAGCTTTTGAAGGTCTCACGGTTGCCCTGTCCTTTACAGGGCTTAACTTACTTGTCTTCTGTCACGATTTAAAGGAGTTTGAGCAAGTAGCTTAGTGCTCCATGCCTGTGTGAAATCATACTTATTCTTGCACAACTAAGTACTCATGAGGAGCATGGACAGTATCTGATTTGGAAAGAGCCTCATAAAAATCTAATCAGAGACTGGCATGTGATTCTCACAGATGAAGAGTATTAAGACATTAATCTGCATTTAAGTCCAAAATGTAGTTGAAAACTTCACTATGGTCAGTCACTAGGAAAAAAAAATGTACTTAGGTGCTTGTTACAAATGGGAAATCACTAATGCTATCATCTCTTTATGAATAAAGACATTTTCATCTCTTTATGAAAAAAGATATGAGGGATGTGGCCCAAGGCTATTATCATGCAGTCTTCCTGCTGCTCATGTGCATACCAAAGTCCCCTACAGAGACCTTCTTCCTCGGTACTTCTAGAATTGAGGAAAATACAGTATCTCCATGATACAAAAGGGCCAGGGCATTGACTCCACAATTATAGGTTACTGTTTTTCAGCGCAAAGGGTCAGAATCCAGAAAATCTGGTTCCAGTCCCTGTTTTTGAGTTACTGCATTTTGACTTTTTGACCACAAAGTTTTTTTTTTTTAAAGATTTTATCTATTTATTTGAGAGACAGAGAAAGTGAGAGAGAGCATGAGAGAAGAGAAGATTAGAGGAAGAAGCAGACTCCCCATGGAGCTGGGAGCCCGATGTGGGACTCGATCCCGGAACTCGAAGATCATGACCTGAGCCGAAGGCAGTTGCTCAACCAACTGAGCCACCCAGGCACCCTGACCAAAAAGTTTTTATGCCTTAGTTTCATTATCTATAAAATGGGAATAATACCACCTCCAAAACTCAGGATGGTTGTGGTTGTAAATGAGATCAGAGTTTAAAGCCACCTTGTGCACTGAGATCCACTAGATCCTTGTGAAGAGATCTAATTGAGTTTGCTATTAGTTTTTTTGCTCCCTGATACGCTATAGTTACAGGAAGTTAGAGTAGATTTTTTTTTAATGGATACCCTCTTGCATAGGCATTAAACCGTGATGGTTTGGTTTAGAGATCAACTTTTAGTAGGACAAAACTCATTGTTTGCAAACCAAAGTGGAAATGGTTTGCTACCAATGGTTTGCTACACGGCCCTTCCTTTTCAGTCTCACGCCTGAACCATCATCACTAGCTTATGAGCCCTAATTACTGTGGGTGGAGAACAGAGTGGCTCCATTCCACCATTGATTAGCATGACATCCAATTACCAAATGACAGTTTACTGAAGTGTGTGTTTCTGGCTAGCTGCTTCTTGCCACCCAGCAATTTGCCCTTGACAAAAACACTGCCCCTGGAAGCCTGAGTGACCACTGTTAACTTCTGCTATGTACATGGGGGCTGAACACAGTTTCTAGCAGGCATAGGGAAAGGGCATGGAGAAGGAAAACACTGAAAGGAAGTGAGTTTTCAGGCAGAAGACTGAGATTTCAGTGTGACAGGGACACAGTTTCTTGCCTCGAATAAAAGAACAGAGCCCTGATTTCTTACGAGTCGCAGGTGACCCCTACCCTCTGATGGAGGATAAGAAAGCAATCACCCTCCTCCACCGTGGAATGGACCCTTCATTTTGAAACCAGGCTGGTGTGCTGATTAGTTCAGCTAAGTGACTCTGAAGAGACCCATTTGTTTAGCACTACGTGTAATTTTAAAGGAAAGGACGTGTCAGCAGCAGGGAGGAGAGTCAAATGAGGTCACTCATGAAATAGGCGGAGAAATTTGCCAGTGCCTCTGCCTTGTTTTATTCTTTTCCATCTCCACTGACCTACACACCGGAAAACCGATGCACCAACCAAATGGAACGTTCATTTTCTCATTCTGTGAATGACCAGGACTGCTCCCTGGTGCCCTCACAAATGGATCTTCATTTTTCTGTTGGTGGGAACACTGCATTTAACCCGGAATGTTAAGGCAGTTTTCACCTGCAGAGCCTCCATCCGTATATGCTGGTTCTATTAGGGAAGCCCCATATGTCCAAAAATCCCATCTCTGATGCGTGTTTGGTTTGCGTGCTTTGTAAAATAACAGCCATCCTTGCAGAAATTGGGGGATATCCTAAGAAGACAGTTTTGAGGTTCTCCATATCACAATCCAAGGAAGTGACTGAGTACTGCCTTTTAACCTCTGGGTTACTCTCATTTAAATTAGTTTATGCCCTGAAAAGGTACCTGATGTTTCAAACCATGGCAACTGAATCTAATTTCACTTAAGCCACAGCAGTGTAGTAAAGGTTACATTCTTAACTTTGATACTAACATTTTTCGTGAGGGAAAAAAAAATCTAAAAAGAAACTGCAAAGGGCAAGCCTCATCACTCCCTTCTCTTCAGTTCCAGAATATTGAAAATGTACCCACATCATGGTTGCGATGACTTTGTATTAGAAGTCTTTTGAATAATCTTTCTTCCCATCAATTCAGTGAGAATCTGTGCCTCGAGACCTTGACTTAGTCATTCTGTTTCCCTGGGTCCTAGCAGAGGGCTGGTATATGGCAAGCCCTCAAAAGTCTGAATTGAATAAATATGTAACTATAAATGAGATTTCAAAATAAAAGCAAATGAATTAAATAGAAAACTGGAGTTGCCACTCACATATTTTCCTTCATATGTTACAGCCTTATACTTTTCTGTATAAAACCCTATCTTCTTATACCTGGCCGATTATTTATGCTTCTGGTTATCAGCTGATGGAGCACTACTTTTTGGAGGCTGTGATAGGTCTCACTGACTCCAGCATTTCTGAGCTACTTAAAAGCGTTTAAGAAATGAAAGTTAGGGTTTGGGGGTAGGTTATTTTTGTTTTATTTTTCCCAAAGAATATTAACCAGGAGCATGTATAGGAATTCACAGTTCAATCCCATGTGTGTTTGCTTCTTTGTGGCATTTGATCTGTTTCAACCTTTCCCGGGCCATCTGGCTTTCATAAAAACCACTTGTCAAGGGTTTGAGAATGGAAATATTCCCAAGATGAGCGTTGTCTATGTAATTTTTGTGTATATTCTGTGTGGAGTCCACTTTGTCTATTTAGAAGGCAAAAGAAAGACAAAGGAAGTTGGTTTGTAAGATGCCCTTGATAAGGGACACCCAGTTGGCTCAGTCAGTAAAGCATCTGCCTTCAGCTCAGGTCATGATCCTAGGGTCCTGGGATTGAGTCCCACATTGGCCTCCCCACTCAGCAGGGAGCCTGCTTCTCCCTCTTCTGCCACTTCTCCCAATTGTGAGCTCTCTCTCTCTTTCCCTCTCTCTCTCTCTCATAAATAAAATCTTAAAAAAAAAAGATGCCCTCGGTAAAGGTCAAATCCAGCATCTGTGACTTGACAAGATTAACATCATCTTTCTGGGCTCCTCTTCCTTTGTCTATAAAAATGGAAATAATATCTTCTTTGGGAAGAATGCATAAAAATTAAATGTTACAATAATTTATCCATTCCTTCATTCAGCAATGTGAACATTTAGAATGCAACTCCATTTAGAATGTTCCAGGCTTTTTTGAGAGTAAAACAAACCAAGAACCTGTTTCCTGTGTAGTTTATGGTCTAGTTGGAAAATCACTCAAGTACTGTATAGTGACAACCCAAAGACATCTTCTGGAGAAAAGAACTAGATTCTATAGGAACATTAAGGTTCCCTTTGAACAGTTTCCAAGGAGCTGACCTCGATGACATGCCGTAGTAGACTGCTTGCCTTAAGCCAAGATGAGATGTGAATCATGAGGACAAGCTTTCCAGATGAAGGAGCAGTGGAGGAAGTGATTCAGTTAAAGAGATCAGTGGGGCCTAAAGGGCTGTGAGGGCAGGGTGAAGAACTGAAAGGGCAGTGAGGCAGGAGGGCATTGATGAATGGGTGCACTGGTGAGAGATGGCACTGAAGATCTAGGCAGGGGACAATCTTACAAGCCCTGTACACCATGTTAAATATTTTAGTTTTCATACCAAGACCTGGTAACAAATGTTAACTCCATTTCAAATGTATTGGCACTATGTTTCCTACAGTTAAACCGAGACAGAAATGTGTTTCTTGAATCATGTCCAATGTGATTGCTCAGCTCAGCTGGATGACCTACAGCCCAGCCTTTCCATTCTCAGCCCTGGTCTCTAGGACACTGTTGGTGTTGCTCCCCCAAGGTAGTGGGCTCCAGTTATTTTAAAATCATAGGACTGACAAGGATATCCACCATTCTGTACGAGATCTTCTCCTATATGGTTGGCATACACTGAACACAAGAGGACCATCCCATCATACAGATTTCCTGAGCTTGGAGTCTCTACCTCTGCCATTTAATCCCTTCCCCATATTTCTCCATCTTGTATAGAGGGGTATCATTGGTATTGGGAACAAGTGAGATACCTGGAAAGGATGGACAAATAAAAAGGAATTGGGTGGGGGTAAAAATAATAAAAAATTGAGAGCAGGGTTCAGAATAATTATTTTTTCCATAGCCCCTAAATCCAGTTGGCCACAAAATCTGAAGGATTCTATCGTGAAATATATGTATTTTTTAATGCCTCCTTGTCTCCATCCCCACTGTCATTACTTTGGATCAGACTAATTCTTTTCCTAATGATTTCTGCAATGGAACCTTGGCCCCTGTGTCTATTAAGTTAACCCGTATTCCTAATGCTATCAGACCAGTCTTTCTTCAGTACAGAACTGGATCCTGTCACTCTCCTACCTAATGCTCATCAATAATTCCCTTATATAATGAGTGGCATTTAGTAGGTGTGCTTATGCTGCTAGGTCTGCCTAAAGGGATGCTCAGATGGTTTACATTCTGTGGTGTAGATGAACCAGGCATTTGCAGTACACTGGTGACTCTGACCTTTTTTCCTTCTTCACATCTAACACCAGTGGATTGCAGCATGGTGATGGACAATTTCTGTTCCAGCTCACAGGATCCACTAAACAAATCATATTTCATTGTAATGAAATGATTATAATGAAATGTAATGAAATGAGGGTGATTGACACAGAACTGTGCTAGAAATCATGCTTAGCACTTTATATGCAATAGTCTATTCGGTCTTCATAATCATGCTTTGAGGTATGTGGTGTTTTAATATTTATTTTATGTGTTTAAAAACTAAGGTTCAGGGCATTATTAAACTTTCCAGCCAGTAAGTGAAACAGTTTGAATTCAGATGTAGACAAGTTATTGCCAGAATGGGCAATCTTAACCACTGTTCTATAATTCCGGTCAATATTATTTGGCTCGAATTAAAGTAGGTATCACTAAATCCTTGACAATGTTGTGTTATACTGAAATTCCACTTAAAAATGCCTGCATTGGGGTGGCTGGTTGGCTCAGATAGTTAAGTGACTGCCTTCAACCCAGGTTATGATCTCCGGGTCCTAGGATCAAGCCCAGTATTCCACTCCAGGCTCAACAGGGAGCCTGCTTCTCCCTCTCCCTCTGCCCCTCCTCCTCTCCTGATCACTCCCTCTATCTCTGTTTGTCTCAAATGAATAAATAAAATCTTAAAAAAAAATTCTTGCCATGACAGAATCTAAAATTCAGCCATCACCTATCCAGAGGTCAGGTTCTCAAAGGTTCTGATTGGTTTGTGTCTTTCCAAAAGAATCTTGAGTTAAGGCCCCTGCCCCATCTTCCTGCTCCCCAGAACAATCTTACTAGTCCTTTGAGATTTTGCTAAAAGCCCAGCACACTATCCTCTAGGAGCATTATTATGTAGTCTTAGTAACATGAACTGAATAAAAATGGACACATTACACAGTCTTGGTTCCTCCAACAGTGATTGGAAATAGATCGAAAGAGCCGAGGCACTAACTCAACCAGCCATTCCATCATCAGCTTGTCTCAGGGTAGTAATAAAGTTCTTGGTCTGCTAAATTTATGGAGTAGAAGTGCGAGCACAGCCTCCCAGTGGTATCCATGGCTTTGAACAGGTCAGTAACAGTGGTCTGGAGGTCTGCACGCTGACCATTATAAGCACCATGTGGACTCACCAATGTGCTGTCACTAACAATTGCTTCCACACTAGCTCCTTAGCTGGAAGGATAAATCAGGCTGCCTAAGGAAGGGGTTTTACATCAGATGGCATGAGAATATTTCTTATGTAGAAGTGTAAGATTAAGGATTTAACTCCCAAGTACTCTCTATATTTATACACTCCACTAGCTTAGCCAGCAACTCCGGACCATGAAAGAGCTAGTGCAACCATGAGTCACCTTCTCATCTGATTCCAGGCATGACTTCTGTGTTCATGAGGACGGTGGTGCCCTTTGCTACAATGGAAAAAACATCCTTATGTTATATGAGCTATGCAGTTATTAAGCATAAGACACCCAAGTCCCATTCTAAGTTTACAGTAGATATTGTAATACAGTTGACTTCATATCAAATCTGAGGGCCAGTCGGTCCTTAAAGGATCATGCTTGCTCTGCCACTAGATCTTTGCAGGTGCCATTTCATCTACCTTGGTTGCATTGCCCTCCACCTTGCCTAGTTAACGCCTGTTCTTCTTTCAAGTGGCTATGTAGAACCACTGCCTCAGGAAAGCCTTCTCAGACTTTCTTGACTAAATATCTACCCTCAACACTCCATATGGACACTCATTTCAGTGTAGTAAATAAATGTGGTGAATCCCGCATTCATGTGTGTCTCCCTTGCTAAGCTGGAAGCTCTGGGGAGGTCAGGACCCTGATGCTTTTGTTCAGTTACATCCTTAGTAGCAAAAACAGCATTCAGCACACAGTAGAAAAGCAATAGCTATTGCTACCAAAAGTATAATGAGAAAAATACTTTAAAAAAGTATATGCTACCTTATAAAAATTTGTGAGAATTATTCATCTTAAATTCTCTAATCATTCGCTTATTTAGTTTTTTTTCTAACAAGTATTTCTCAGTCTTCCACTATTTTCCTGGTGTTTGCTAAGACCTGGGTCTACAATGGTAAATAAAGCAAACATAAATTAAAAACCTTTATTATCTCTCATTCCCTCTTCTTCTCTGAAAGAATATATATTTATCCAGTAAAAAATCAAATGGTATACATCCTTACCCTCTATTTGCATATCAGTGTTTGATGGCAACCTCGGTGTTTATTGTATCCAAGAGTACAGAAAATTAATCCATAAAAAGTGATCTTTTACAATTGGTCAAAAATCCAGATATCTTTTTTTTTTTTTTTTTGAAGGAACTCCTGGCTTTTGATTATCAGGATCCATGACTTCTAATGTAATTTCACAAAAACAACACGAACAAATGAACAAAAAGCCCAGCTCTTTTGTGGACTAGGAATGATGTATTTTTAATGACTTTAATTTTATTTTTTTATGACTTCCCACATTCAGGGGCTCTTTTTTTTAAATTTAAATTTTATTTTATATTTTTAGTGTTACAAGATTCATTGTTCATGCACCACACCCAGTGCTCCATGCAATACGTACCCTCCTCCATACCCACCACCAGGCTCGCCGAACCCCCCACCCCCCTCCCCTCCAAATGACTTTATTTTTAAATGTTAAATAGGGATTTCTTCCCTCCGGGAATCAGGGCCTCTGGAAACCACTGCCAGACAGTGGTTATAGTCTAAGTAAAGTAAGCATGTGTTAGTGAAAAATTAGGTGTTTGGATGTTCCATATATGCATGTATTTCTTATGTACGATGTATTAGTGTCTAACAGAGGGCAGTCTGGAGTGACAGTTGTATGTTAGAGGAGAAAAACTGATTCTAACAGCAGTATGTTGAATAAGAGCCAAATGTAACAAAGTATATCTGGCTTGCTTTCTAGAGAGATCTAAAAAATTAATTTTTCTGCAAACTAGACCAGATTTGTACTGAATTCTTCTGTATAAGCAAGTTAAGATTGATCATAGGTAGTTTTTACTCACATGATTTTTATCGGCCACTTGCTTATTTAGGGGAAATGGAGAAACAGCACAGCACATCGCTAATAAGAGTTTACTGAGTTTGCACACCTTTAAACAAGAGCAAGATCCGCCACTACAGTAATGCGATTTTACATGGCAGCCTGGAACCTTGACTCACGGGCCAAAATAGCTACACAGAACCTAACTATGAAACAGGTATTTGTTGTTCATTCACAAATGACCTCAGCTCACAACCTTAATAGGACACAGAGAATAGCACACATTTCACATTCGTTCAACAGGAAGGGCATCATGCAATGGCTTGCATGTCCTAGATCAGAGATGCTCAAAGTGTGGTCCCTGGAACCAGCAGCAGCAGCCTAAGATGAGAACTTTTTAAAAATACAGATTCTTGGGCTCTACCCTAAATCTATTAAGTCAGGAACTTGAGGGGTGGGGTCCAGCAATCTGTGTGTGTATGTGTGTGTGTGTGTGTATGTGTGTGTGTGTGTTAATATGAAGTCTTAGAGGTTTTTTCCAGTTTTACTGAGAAGGAATTGACATAAATCACTCTATATGTTTAAGGCATACATCATGGGGCATCGGTCTGTGTTTTAACAGGCTTTCCGGATGATTCTGATAAATGTTCAACATCAAGAACACTACCCTAGATTCAGGTAAACTGAGCTCAGTCCTGGTACATTCTATGGTAAACTAATTTTTCTTCTTAACTCTTTCAAAAAACACTTCTCCAGTGATTCCAGCTTTAAATGAAATCTAGCTCTTCCTTAAGCTGGATCCTGGAGTTAGTATGTGATCGCCTCCAGGGGGATCTACTTATTCTTTCCCACCCCATGTTACTATGCAGAATTACATGTGATTTCTCAGATCCCACGTCATGGTTCTTCCTCTGCACATTCTGCCTTCTCTGTCCACACTGCCCTTTCTTACCTGTCCTTCAGATGCCAGTCTGGGTCAGGTACCCTCAACTCCCGTAAACTGTCCCAGGAAACTCTGTTCTGAAATAAGACACTGTTCTGTGCTTCCATGGGAGCTGACTTCCCTTTTCAGTGTGGCTGTGTTTCGTCTCCGCTATAAAAACACAGAGCTTCAAGAGATCAGGCAGGGCCCCTTTTTCTTTTCTTTGGCTTTGAAGTTACCAGAGTGTGTTGCATATAGTAGGCATGCAAATGTTCGTTAGATGAATGAATCCAAAGACGCATTTAATCTGCACCATGACCCTGTGTGATAGAGGTAATACATTAAGACATTTGTTCTAATTATAACACAATACATGCTCACTACATAAAATATGGAAAATATTAGATAATATGAAGTACAAAATAAAATCAGTTTATATTTTTACCATGCAGAGGTAATTCCTCTGTATGATGAGTATAACATGATAAGAGTTAATGTTTTGGTGCATTTCTTTCTAATCATTCTTTTCGCATTGAAAAAAAAAAAAAACTGCTAAGACTGTAGTTACGTGCTATTTACTTTCCAGCCTTGTTTTCTATCACTTTCTTTTATGCATCACAGGGCCTAACAATAACCTTCATTGGTTTTCATCCATTTGAAAATGCTCTCCTCTTCATACAAGGCAGTCACCCTTCCTTCTCTTGCGGAATAGTCTCCTTTGCTTTCCTAGGCAATAATTCAATTTTTGTTCCCTTTGTGACTTTTTCTCTGAGACCATCAAATTGACTTATTTATTACCTCTCTGTGCTGGTCCACTTCCCAACACAAGTATCTCTTGTAACCCTTAGATACCTTTTATTTTAAGTATGTGTTCACTGGATGCTTTACCTGTCCAACACCGAGTATCTCACCTTTGCCTCTTCTCCGAAACTTTTCCTTCTCTTTCCTTCTTGCCCCTTCTTACCCTTATTCTTCACTTGTGATTTGACATATTGGTTCTATACCTGATACAGATGAGCTGAGAGAAGTATGTGTAAGTTACATTAATTGCCCAAGGACACACTGGTATGCGTCTTTCATTTGTTTAAAGGAGAGCAAAAAAATCAATAGTCTGCAGTGTCTTTCAAATAAATTAAATACACATGAACCGGTTTTACACCTAGAGGAGATATTTGCAATATTGATGCTCCAAAATGAAATTAAACATTACCCACCGCCATAATGTCTTAACAGCAATGAGTTAATGCTGCCTTTAGCCATGAGCTGCAGTTGGAAATTCCCTGAAAATTGACTTTGTTTCAGGCAAAACTCTTGGAGGCACCAACTTACCTCCTACCTGCACATGGTCTGCATAGAGGGCACCTCCTACCTACACATGGTCTACATAGAGGGCAGAGCATAAATGACCTTAATTTTGTTAAGGCCAACAAAGAGGCAAAGGAGAAGAGAGCTCTTGTTGGATAAGTTTTGTTCATATTGTCTCCTTACCCTCTTTCCCTTCTTCCTGAGTTCACATTGCTGAACCGTAATTGTACCATCTTCTTCTTGAGGAAGATAGGAAAATAAAAGCACTCACTTGTGCAGATAAAAGAGCATGTGCTCCCTGAAGTCATTTCAGTAATGTACAATAGAGCTTGCTACAAACATGAAAGCAATGCAGTCTGTCTATAAAGAACATAGTCCAGATACTGTCTTCCATGCTTTTAGGCTGATTTCTTGTTTGTTTATTTGAAAGAAAAAAAAAACACAGTAATGAAGAAAAACAAGAAGTACATGGTTTTTTCTCACCTAATAATGATCAATAGATTATCATAAATGAATTTTTCTGAAAGCAACTGGATAGAGTAGATTATGCGATTCCATGAGAAAAGAGAAGGTACACTCTGACAGAGTCCATTATTAGAATCTGAGGGCTGGAATGTTTCATTTCCTCTTATGACGAGGTATCATTTTAACCCTTTGGCAGAAAATAAACCCCTTAAATGATCTGTATTGTCAGCCCAGTTTGTCTGTTAGATCAGTCATCGGTGATATTTATTGAGTACCTACTGTGTGCACGGGTAGAAATGTCCAGGAGCATTCCATGAACATCGTCACTCTAGTAGTTGTCCACAAACACGGGTCCAAGCGAGTTCTCAGAGGCTGTGCTTCAAAGAGAACTGAACTAGAACCAGCAACACTGCATATCTTACCCCCGATATGCAATATAAAATAAAACAACTGACAAAAAGGCCAATTCAAGATTCCCATGGTTAGTTTAACTAGTACCAAGGAACTGGGAATAATTAAACAAGTGTTTCCCAAATTTTGGCTTGCCAAGGCCCAAAGACCCATATTTCTGAATCTAATAAACTTTTTCAGTGATACAGTTAACCCCAGTTTGAGAAATACTGTTCTATATTATTTCTCACAAAACATTGTGTTTACAATATATAAACAGTAACAACCAATGTTAACTTGCTCATAGATTCTTTTTGTCCTTTTTTTTTTTTTTGTCATTAATTGGAATGCCATGAAGGGCAATAAAACTTGAGTATAATATTTTCCTAGTTAGCTCACCCATTCCTAGCCATAATGTCTCAGGAAAATTACAAGGTTTAATTAATAGTTAGCAAGGCAGGATGAACAGTAGTGCCTTCATTTGTTCACGTCGCCCCTTATTTATTTAACATGTAATGTTGTAGTTGTCGTAGTTGGAGCCTATGCTAGGGATTGGGGATAAAAAGATGAGGAAGGCCTTAGGAGTTCCTTTAGAGAATCAAAATCTAGTGGGGATGACAAGAAATATAAAATTACCAGATATGAGTGTGCAATGATAGCATGGAGTACACATAAGGAGCTACACCCTCAACCAGGTTAGAAGATTCTTGAAGAGTAGTTGATGTCTGTGCTGTGTTGGAGAGTAAGGAAGCCCATGCTTCTAATGGAGTCAATGCATGGCTCCCAGAACAATGACACAAGTAGAGCTTTTTAGCAAGGTCCGTGCTACAATGCTAATGAAGGGATAAGAGCGCTTACCTTTGGGATCAGCACCTGAGTCTGAATTGTGGCCTGGTCAGTTGATACCTGCATGACCGTAGGCATATACCTCAACTTCCTTGAGCTCCATTTTCTCATTTGTAATATATGGATAATAATAATGTTTGGATTACATTGAGGATCCACTTCACAATAATACATTTAACATCCCTAGTACACTGACTACCCTGTACATAAACAGTATTCTCTATAGAGGAGTGAAAATAATAGTGACTATCAAATGAATTAAGTACAAGTTACAACCTGATATTGAAGGACTGGGAAGGTAAGATCTGTTCATTGGTAAAGGGCTATAAAATGAATTTTTGCAGCAGCTTGCTCCTCATACTCCTAGAACATCTATGCATTTTGATTGTAAACTAGAGATTCTATGCAGCCCTCTGAGTATTTGTTGAACTTTCTGTCTGAAAAGCGAAGATGAGAAAATTTTACCCAGTCCTTAGTATAAGTAACCCAAACCCCCAAGAGTATGAATTGCCTGGCTGACCATTTTCAACAGGCCATATGTTCTTCAAAACCTGAGCCATGTTTAACCACATCTGTAATCCTAGTTCTTAACACAAGCCTCAAACACATGAGGTGGCAATACACGAGTATTGAATGAATAAACAATCCAGGTTTTTGTTTTGTTTTGTATTCTTTTAATTTTTATGGATCACGTCAAAATATAAACCAGCCTGAACCATGTATCTGAGACAAAGATAAAAATTTTTTATGTAAAGCCAACATGTATTAAAATACTTTGCTCATTACGTGCATTTTTGCTTATTTAATAGAGTTCCAAAAATTCCTATATAAAAAGACCTGTGTCCATGATTTTATTTAAATCACCAGCTTACAGTTAAGTCCCATGACAGGATGAAATATTCCTCATATTTTCTGCATTATTTTTTCAAGAGCATTAAAGAATGGTTTGTTGAACTTTCAGTTAATATTGAATGAATAAATGCAGTTGGCTTTGCCTTCCTCAGTATTACCCTTTACCTTACATTTCTTACATGGAATCTACAGCATTCATGATCTCAGTTCTTGGCATTGGGAGTGGGCTTACCATGTGAAAGGAGATGCATGCCAATAATGGTCAAAATACAATTACAGCCTCAGGCTCTTTCCTAATTGTATGCTTTCTCTTCATGTTCCCTTCATATTTTCAGCTGTGAGAGCCCTTTCATAGGATCTTTGTCAATAAGAGATGGTCTACAAATGGGCACTATCCCTAAATTAAACAATAATGGTATATCATTTTGAAATAAGTTTATGCATTTTTCTCAACATTTTTTAGCAATAAGTTGGTACCATTGGGGTCAAAATGTTTCTTTGGCATTAGAGAACATGTTTTGCTCTACTATACATGTTACAACATTTTTGATTTTTTAAATATTTTTGTGGTATTTGGTAATTTTTGTAAGATTTTGATTTGCCTATAATTCAGCTGATACCAAAAGTATAAGATTTGGACAAGAATGTACCAGATTCTATGCCTTTATTCTTCCAGTGCCTAACTTCCCATTTAGTATATTCTTGGGTAAGACAATCTCTTTCACTACTGAAGTCAGTTCTGATTCAATAATAAGGATGAACATCTTTATATTTCACGTGACAAAAATAGAATCTTTAGCCTGTGGTTGCCTAATATCAAGATTCTGGGGTTCTAGGATCCCGTGAAAATATTTCACATACTTGGAGCTTATCATTATGTTCTATGTGGTGAATTTTTATTAGTAGGTAGGCAGAGTGAAAGGATGAAATAGGTCAAAAAAGGAAAGTTCCATGAGTGACAGTAAAAGGATTTTAAATTAGGATTTGATAATTTTATTAATTGTGTAAATGGGAAAGTAAGTGCTTATGTCTTAATACATTCACTCAAAATTATCTAATGATATCCCTAGCTGCTGCAGAGTGAGTGATGGAGTCTCATTTTTGTGGATAAGCATGAAAGTCATTAATTTTAATGAGAGTAGTGTGTGTGTGTGTGTGTGTGTGTGTGTTAATGTGGAGATTCTTGGAATGAGCACCTTAAAAACTTGCACTGGCCTGAGCCGAAGAGTAAAAACATTATCTTCCAGGTCAACAAGGCACACTAATAAGGAGGTCTCTCTGTACAGTGGTTACCAAGAAGTTATTAAGTCAATAAGTAAATCCCTAATTTACAAATAGGCGGTGTTGGCACTAAGCAGCAGGTCAATTGTCACCATCTTTGATATTTCAAAGACGATCATTATTCCCAAAAGGAAAGGCATACTTTACTTAATATGACAGGTAAAAAGGAAAAATTATTTTGTAAGGGTGGAAAATAGAGCATAAAATCATATTGTCCTCTGATGAGGAAATAGCATACTATATGGTCGTTGGCCTTTTAGGCTTCCCCTACATGGTGGTGCTCAGTCTTTTCCATAAGGCCTCTAGCTATTTTGAGTCCAAATATCTGGATTGAGGCCCAGGAATATGCATTTTAAGCAGAACTCACAGGGTTTGGATGCAAGTTCTTCTTACTGAACTAACTAGATTCAGTCCCATGCCAAGGAGCATTGATGAGTGCTGCATTTGAACATCCACTCACATGTCATAGGATCCCTTCCATACAGGGCACAACCTCTACAGCTGTGTGTGGCACCCCTGTATGTTCATGAAAACAACTGACGCTGATACTCTATGATGAGCACAGGTTGTAAAGTGTGTCTCAGAGGGAAAAGGGGAGCTCAGATGAAGAGCCATAGGGGCCAAGAAATCAGTAAAGGGGCAGAGGTAGAGCTGACATCTGAAAGTTGTTGGGGGATGGGGAGAGACTAGGCAATCCCAGGTCACAGGAAAGGGCATTTGGGGCCCATGCGAGTACAGCATGTACTCACATACAGGGGCTGTTCAGGGAATTCTTGTAAAATGAGGGGGTGAGGACAGATAGGGCCAGCGAATTGTAAACTGATGTTACGGGAAGAGGAAGAAAGCATACAACTAAGAGTTAGGTACAATCCAATAAGAATAATAGCCTATAATTAACTCCTATTGAGCAGTTATAGATGCCAGGAACTATTCTAAGTCTTTTATATACATCAGCTAATCACTCCTCTCCACAACCCCATGAGAGAGGTATGATGGAAAATACCCAAAATCTAGGCACTTTCTATACATCAAAATTTTTAGTAGCCTGCAAGTCAAGTTCTGTTGTTATTTTTAAGGCAATATACTCAAAAGGTAAAGCACTGAGAGACCCATAAGTTGGCTCCATTGAATGAAGAACTTTCCTTGGTAGCACCTTGTGGCAGCCTAGGTGAGGAATTCTCTGGTACAAAACACAGTTGCTGGTGCATAAGGCTTTCTAAGGAACACAGGCACTCAACATCAGAATCAGCAGAGGAGATATTTTGTACAGATTCCCATTGGATCTATAGTTAGGATGAGAAATCTGTTTTTTGTTGTTGGTTATTAATTCCACTGATAATTCTGAGAACCAGCTGTATTTGAAAACCATAACTTTAAAATACTATAATTCAGTACTATGGACATGCACTCTATTTGTATTTAAATGAGCAAGCCAATTAAATTTATTTCAAGTTGAAGTAACTCCTGGCATTTTACCAGAGGGCTCATAAGTCTGGTGAAATAAAAACATGTACACAGGGTAAATAATATGTAAAAATCCAGTAGCTCATGTTTAGGACACTAATATCTGAGTATAACTTGGAGTTATTTGGGAACTATAATATAGATTGATAGATAAATAGATAATAGATTGATAGATAAATAGATGATAAAGAGATACTGGAGGTTTTCCACATAGTATTAGCAGAGGTTATATTTCTTCTGAGTATTTCCATAGAGCATAAATATGAATAATAATATATTTTGATCTTTGCAACAACCCTTTAAGGTGTAAAAAGAAGGCATTGTTAGTTTCATTTTAGGGATGAGAAATTAAAAGTTTATTTGACAGTCTCTCGGTACAGCTCTCAGAAATTCAAATGTGAAATCCCTACACTCTCCATCCCTTCAACATAGTACCTCCTTTGCAGAAGGAGAAATAGAAGTTGAAAGATAAGTTCAAGAAGATGAAGAAGAGGAGAGGGAAGAGGAGCAGGAAGAAGAGACAAAAGAATCCTTTACTCTTTTTTCTCCTCCCAATGTGGAACAAAACACTAATTGTCTAAGAAACATTAGTTAATGTGCCAAAATTCAGAAGATGAACAAACTTAGGTTCTTAGCACAACTGAGAGCTGAATGAATGATGTACAACTAAGTGTCCAGAATATCTTGTTCAAACTATTGGTTTGCAGGTGACTGAATTGTTATGCTTATCTTGAACTTAGCAAAGCTTTAAAATAGTTCATTATTTACTCAACAAAAGATACCATGACAAGTTGTCATTCTAGCTACAATATAATAAAGAGGGAGGAACTGATCACCTGACTTTGGAAAGCAGAAGGCTAATTGAAGGCACCACACACATGTGAGTAAAATAGCTATCCCAGCCCACAGAGAACAGAATTGGTACAGAGAGAGGTGTGGACATAGTCATGCTTCATAAGAATAGGGGGTATTGTGAGCTGAACCTCAAAATTAGATCCGGCCAAGTTAAGTGAAAAGAAGAAGGATTGCATAACTGTGTAACAAAGAAGTAATTGCAAGTAAGAGAGAGGTAGGTGCATTTGAGTAACCTGAAAAGGGATAACCAATTGTTGCCTTCCAAAGAATCATACCAACAAAACAAAACAAAACAAAACAAAACAAAACAAAACAAAACAAAACAAAACACACAAAAAAACAAAGAATCATACATAGTTTCTTATACTCATTCTGTAAACTTTTGTTATTTGCCACATATGTGTGATGTGTACAGCACTAGCCTATGTAGGTCTCAGAAAAGCAGGAGGCAAAATTCAAACACACTAGAAATAGCACCTGTGATAAATGAATGGGTAAGCCTTGTTCCCACATATCAGACAAAGGAATTGCAATGTGGGACCTAAAATCAATGCACCTCTTGGAGAGGGCACCAAATGCATTAACAGCAGCTTTCATTTTTCAACAGCTAGAGGTAAAATGGACTATGTCAGGAAGAAACATTTGGGAATCCTTGGAAAACAAAATGTTGAATGAAGCAGAGTTGGGAGATTTGTAGCAAAGGGAGAAATCTATGACATGGAAGGGGCCTTGTGGACCCAGATTTGTACTCCAAGTGTTTCTGGCCGGAGGAAGTATTGGGGCGTGCTCCTGGGACAAAAGTTTCTTCCATTTCGTTGTAAATGCACTGCTGGTAATAAGGATAGTCACTGAGGAAAGTACTAGGACAAGGTGGAGGCAATATATGGATAAGACAAAGAAAGACATATGCTTTCATTCATTCTAGCATTTCCAGAGACACATCTAAGAGAACATCCTCAAATCTTGAGTTCTGGCTTTATGGTCTAAAGGGATCAGAGGATTTCACTCAAGAACTCAGTATACATCTAATGATCTGAGCAGTGGTTTAATGCATAGTGGGGGGAGGCCGTAAGGTTTCATTAAAAGTACGTACTTAGGAGACAGATGGACAAACCCAGGTTCAATTCCTGGTTTTGTCCCTTACTGTCCTTCAGTTTTCTTCTCTATAAAATGAGACTGAGGGGTGCTTGGGTGGTGCCATTGGTTAAGTGTCCATCTCTTGGTTTTGGCTCAGGTCATGATCTCAGGGTTGTGAGACTGAGCCCCAAGTTGGGCTCCACCCTCAGCATGGAGTCTGCTTGAGATTCTCTCTCCTGCTCCCTCTGACCTCCACCCCACCACTTGTGCTCTCTCTCTCTAAAATAAATAAATATATCTTTTAAAAAATGAGAATGATGACTGAGCCTCTCACATACTGCTGATGTGAGGATGAAATGTCATGCTGGTGAAGTTCGTGGTAGCATGCCTGGTACATAAGTATTTTATGAATCTTACATCTTCTGCTATTTTTCTGGATTTTTCTTTCCCACTTTCTTTTCCTCCTCTTTTTCTCCTCTCCTCTAAAACTCGTTGGAAATAATCCATTATGAAAGTTGCTATTATGGAAAAGGAGAAGTGAATAATGCATGCAGAGTTCAGGAAGAGTCCAAACATTAGGGGGCCAGGGTAAGGGGAAGAGAAGAAAGGAGAGGAGGGAAGAGAGATTGCTCGTAAGTTTTGTTCTCTATAATTATTCCATAGAGTGAAACTTACTTGTTCTTTATTCCACAAATACTTATTGAGATACTTTTATGTTCAGAATCTGTGATAAAGCCTTAATTTATGATGATGAATTTGTTGCAGTCTGTTCTTATGGAGTAATTGGGAAGACAGCTAAGGAGTTAGACTGTCCAGTACATTAGGAGGAATGTATGAGTTACAATGTGATATGTATGATGAAGGAAGGCACATAAGCAATTCCTGGGCTTTTCAGGAAGAGGGTGACAATCCATATGGCATTAAAGAACTTGTGGCTTTAGGCCAAATAAATGAGCAGGTGGCAAGGAATGGATTGGATTTTGGGTGACTGATGTTGCAGAGTTCAACGGACTAGAGAACATGAGTTGCTTTCATAGGAAGGAAGAAGTTTGTTATGATTCATGAGTTAAGTGAAGGGGAACCTGGATGGCTCAGTTGGTTAAGTGCATGCCTTTAGCCCAGGTTATGATCCCAAGGTCCTGGGAGCAAGTCCCACATCGGGCTCCCTGCTGAGCAAGGACCTTGCTTCTCCCTCTCCCTCTGGTGCTCCCCATGCTTGTGCTTTCTCTCTGTCAAATAAATAAAATTTTATTTAAAAAAGTGTTGACTATAGAAGATGAAAGGAAGGAAGAACTACAGATGACATAAAATGGATCCATGTGTTTCCAAGACAAATTTAGGGAGAAAAGAATCAAGGGATCACCTTTTGCTGGAGAGCTATGAGTAAGAACAACTGTTAAAATTAAAGTATAATAGAATGAATCCATTTTCAGCATATGTGGTCCAATTATGGAAGAGACCTTTATAAAATAATAATTGTCCCAGAATATCTAGACTATCATGAATAGAAATTTTGAGACTCAGACATAGAGCTTGATATTCTTCCCCGTTCTCATTTATTATTCCATGTTTCTGCCAGAAGTCTGGTGTTTATTAAACTTTTTTTCCTAGAATATATAAAATTTATATAAAAGTTTTAACCAAACTTGTGAATTTTTTTAACCAAATTGGCAATGGTTTCAATATTTCCAATAGACCTTGAAAATATCTAGAAATTTCCCCAAATTAGAGCTCTAGATAATCAATCTTGCACACTCTTAATTTAATTCAATGGAGCTCTGAGTGAATACCAATTCCTAAAATAATTTGCAATGTAGGAGCTTTGACCTTACTTTGAAGCTACAAATATAGCTTCTCTCTGATTTATTTGCAAACACTATCAAAATTTCTCTGAAAAGTAGAATTTTTGGTATTTGGAAGTGCTTTGTTCAGGTCTTTTACTACGTTTATTTAAATGTGGCTGGATAATACTTCTTTTGATTTCAGGCACAAATAACTCTGATCTTGCACTCTCCATGGCCCATAAAACTTCTGAACACAGAATAAAGGAAACAGTCATTCATCAAGCTACCTAGGGAGAGGGGGAGAAATTGCCAAATTACTTCTCCAGTCGTTGTTAACGCTGACTGTCCAAACTATGAACTTTTGACTATGTTGCTATTTTTGCATTAAGAGGTCATTTTTATATGACTTCTAACTATTTGGAGAATAAATCTTAACTCATGGACTTTGTAGAGGAATAGAGGCAAGAAAAATTAATGCCAATAGCATTGGCTAAAATGAGTACATGTTTTTCTCTAACAGATGTGCTATTCTGCTTATTTGAATAAGGCCCTTGAGCTCTGCCCTAGATTTTCCCAAAGTATATTTAACAAAGAATTACTTAGGGCCCTACTATGTGCAATACAGCAGAGGAATACAACTTTAAGTGATAGGGTCTCTCCAAGCTTTGTCTTATTTTGTTTAAATTAATGCCAAAGGTAATGTGATGAGATGCTATGGCAGTGATTTTTGAGTTATAATTGAAATACTCTATGTGAAGGAGTAATGTCAGCGAAAGATAGTATTTGTGAAAATGCCTAGCAAAATGCTTGCCATCTAATATTAAGAACGTAATACCAATAATATGAATAGTTGATAGTATTGATGATAATTATTATAAATAACAACTTCTATTGGAGAGTTAATTGTGATGACTTACTTTATGTGTCAGCTGGACTCGGCCCCTGGGTGCTCAGATAGTTCGGTCAAACATTACTCTGCAAGTATTGGTGGTGTGTTTTTGGATGAAATTAACAGTTGAATCAATAGACTCAGTAAAGCAGATTGCTGACTTGCATATGGGTGAGCCTCATCAAATCCGTTGAAAGCCTAAAGAGGAACAAAAGGACTGATTCTCCCAAATGAGTAGAAGGAAAATCCTCCTGCCTTTGAGACTGAACAATGTTTCTTTTTCCTACCCTTGGACTTAAACCAAAACATTGGATTTTCCTGGGTCTGGAGTCTGCTGGCCTTCAGACTGTAATATACACCATTGGTTCTCCTGCTTCTTAGCACTTTGTATGGTATCAATTCTCTTGAGTCTCCAGCTTGTCAAATGTACCTCTTGGGTTATCTTAAATACCTTCCTAAATATCTTTATATATTATAAATATCCTTATATATAAGTATCTGTATATACATGTATACCTATGGATTCTGTTTATCTGGAAAACCCTAACTAATGCATTATTATATAGGTACTTGTCCAACCATCCATTTCTTTAATTCTTAAAATTAGCAGTAAGGTAATATGTAATATTAATATTACATGTAATAAAATATGTAATATTTTCCAAATGTAATATGTAATAAAATATGTAATATTTTCCAAATGTATAGATAAGAGTTCTGAAATTTAGAGTTTAAGTGATTTACCTTGAGATCCATCTGAACATCAAATGATCATATACTGTTTATAGAGAAGAAGATTAGGTATACACACACACACACACACACATACACACAAACACACTCCAATTCACTAGGGCTTGTGAATGTGCCAAGTTGGTCTCTAATAGGCAAGTGCATTTAATAGACCTTCGATAATTACTGGTCAGTAAAATGAAGAATAATTATGGAACATTGGTTTCAATACTCCCTTAGAAAAATTCATAAAAATTGATTAATACTCCTCACGATATATAAATAGATAGATAGATGATATAGGTTATATAGATAAATCAAGCTATTTCCCTGTCCTTATAAAAAAGCCCATGTATGTAGGCTTTGTGAGTATCACCATGTTATTACAACTCCAGAAGAAATTATTCATGTATACATTCATTTTATTCAGTCAACAAACAGCAGTGGGGCCTACTTCCATGTTATAAACATTTTACTACGCACTGGCACACAGCAGGTGGTGGTATGTAGGTGAATGTTTAACAATCAGTTCCCTGGGAAAAAATGTATGCATACGCATGTGTGTGTATATTTATATTTGCAACTTTCTCACATTTTTGGAAGCTGGGAAGTTCAAAGTCAATGTGCTGGCAGATTTGATGTCTAGTGAGGATACTCTTCCTGGTTTGCAGAAGGCTGTCTTCTTCTTGTATCCTCACATTGTGAGGAGAAGACAGTGACAACAAGGTTTCTGTCTCTTTTTATAAGGGCACTAATCCCACTGATGAGCACTCCACCCTCTGGCCTAATTTTCTCCTAAAACCTCCCTAATACCATCACATTTTGATATACACATTTTGAGAGGACACAGACTTTCAGCCTATTACACCAAAATGATGTAAGGGCTTGAGCTCTAGTGCCAGAATTCAAAGTAGAAACTCCTGTTTCCAGATCCAATGTTATTCTTAAGATGTTAAGCTTACCTTATGAAAGTGCTTTCACTTTTCCCTTTACTTCCCTCTGTCTTAAAATTAGACTGTTACATCCATAGCAAAATTAAGTTAGTTTGTATCCTCAAAAACTTTTCAAGTGAACTAAGAGTAAGTTGGTTTGATGAAATGTCCACAGATAATTTATTTTCCCACCTCTGATTGGGAGAATCTTTGACCGTCTCTGAAAATTCATTTCCTTCTGCCATTCACCTTAGAACTCATTATCCAGAGTTGCTTATGTGAGAATCAGCTCAATGCAAGTCAGTACATGCCTTTTGAAGAGGCTGGTATCCAAGCTTGAACTGGATTATATATTTTAAACTGCTCTGCATTTTCTTTGATGACATTTTCATTCTTGCAGATCCCCTTCAGCTGCTCTGGGGGATGATGATTTAACACTGAGGTACCACACAGGTCAAAGTGAAATACTCACTGTGTAGCCTGTATTCTCCACTGTCTCATCCCAAGTACATTTCCAAATGGAATGAAGATCGACTCATGTGATTTAGGGGGTAAAAAAAAGAAACAAGTAATTTCAGATTAGAATTCTAACTCTAATCCTGCTGTTTCCCAAATTTGAGATCCTCTTTCCTTTCCTGTATTGATGCTTCCATCTTTTTTCGCATCTACAGTGGGTAAATACTTGTCATAAGTATATATTGGGGATTTTGAACACTGCAAATTATAGAATAAATGTAAAAACAACGTAAAACTGAAAATATTATCTTCAGTGAGATATCACTATAAGGAACTAAGGTTTCAACCAGAAGTGGACGTGGTAAAATGATTCCATAGCTAGGCTGTCCTCTCTCCTAGTTCCCTAGCACTGTGTGCAGCTCGTAACAGCAGAGGTGAAAGTTGTGTTAGTGCTATAGAACTAGTGACCATAGTCCCTAACATATATTGTTTGTTATTGCATTACCACTGTTTGTTACTAAGTATCGCTAATTGATCATCCTGTCTCTGCCACTTACTAGCAGAGTCACCTTGAGCAACTTATACAATCTCTCAAAGCCTTAGTTCTTCATCTGTAAAATTGGATAACATTAGTACCCCCACTGTGGGTGCTGAGGTGGCTCAGTTGGTTAAGCATCTGACTTTGTCTCAGGTCATGATCCCAGGGTCCTGAGACGGAGCTCCATGTTGGGCTCCCTGCTCAGCGGGGAGTCTGCTTCTCCCTCTGCCCCTCCTCCTCCTCCTTCTGCTCATGCTCTCTTTCTCTCTCTCAAATAAATAAAATCTTAAAAAAAAATAGTGCCCACTGCATGGAGCTGACTTGATGGTTTAATTAGTAATTAAATATGTAAATAGTTAAAACTGTTTCGGCACATATGAGATGTTCAATAAGTGGCAATTAAGAGAATGAAACAGGATCCTGCTACGAAGTTTGTCTAAAATACCTTATGTTATCATAGTGACTTTCTTTGAGTGCATATTCTGTTTTTTGTTTGTTTGTTTTTGTTTTTGTTTTAACTGAATTGTTTAAAATCAGAGTGACTAAGTGGAAGAGCTGGGATTCAAACTCAAATCTATCTGAGTACAGAGCTGGAACTCTAAACCCTTGAATGCTTCTGGCTGCATGGGCCACAAGAGTTATTCTCCTTGGCTTTAAGTCCACAAGAAGCGAGAAGAATTATTGGAAGCAAAAATGATAAATTCCTGTTGATTTCTTTATGCAACATCATTAGTGATTTGGGGACACCTGACTAGAAAGCTGTGGGCCAATAAAATGAACACATTTTTAGGTTCACTTTCCCCTGAATGAATGCCTCTGAAGCTGACCAGTTGTTAATTTAAAGATCTGCTTGGCAAAAGGAGCTCTGAGACAAGTCATATCATTTAGAATAAGCATCATGCCAGAGGGCATATTTCTGCATGAATTCCCTCAATGGCTAGAGTCTGTAGTCCTCATTCCGCTTTTCATGCTCTTGCAGAATGAGAGCTTATTTTTATAGTTATACAGTATGCTGCTTTCTCCCATGGATGGTAAAAAACACGATTTCAATTGTTGGCTTTGTAAGCTATAATCACGTAATTGGAAACAGCTGTGCACACAAGAAATATAATTCAAAGCAGTTTAATTAATACATCTTCATTGACAAATTCCACTCATAATACTGATATTTATTGTGTGATTCTATAATCAAAAAGGGAATTTCTGAACCCCTGGCTGTTTCCAGATTATCTGCTCAACTTTTACTTTCTTTAAAAAAAAACCTGAAAAAAAGATATTTTGAGGATGGCTTTATCTGAGCTCTCAGCTATCTTCCCAGACCCACATTTGCTTCAATCTCCTCTCCTCAGATCTACAGGGCAATACAATCCAGCTTCAGAGTTTGGTTTAATTGTGTTGTGGATGCTGTTGTCTGTACCAGCTCTCCCCCCTCAAGTCGGAGGCATTCATTCTTATTGAGTTGGTGTCTCCCTTAAAATTACCCTTAGCTGAAGGGAACTGCGTTCTGATGGGTAGTTTGTATTCAAAGACTAATCAGTGATAGAGGGGTATAATGACCCCTACTTCTTGACCTGGCGTGGGCCAGCTTGGATGGGCCATGGCAGCTGTGGGTGGTGGGAGACCTTTGTTGTAGCTGTCTTACAGCTCAAATGCAACCTCTTTCCAACCCTGCTCCAGTCATTGCCCCACAGATGAACATCTAGATGTACCCACACTTCTGAATGAATGTCCTGCTGGAAAACTCCAACTCAGCACTCATTTCTTGGCGAACCCAAGCTAAGATAGGCTTTGTACTTATTTTTACTTTATGTTATCCCTCCTGCCCCAAAATGTTGATTACATTTCCATTTATAGGAGTCCCTAATCATGGTCTATTCTTCATTTATTGTTTCTTGACGCTAGCTTAAAATCTGCCTTTCAATTCTCTCGAATTCTTATTAACCCAACCTAGTAAATATTGTTTGAGTTAGAAAGCCCCTATTCTGCCTCCCATCTATTAGTTTGTGGATCTCTTACTTTAATGAAAAATCTTCTTCCATCTGCATTTCAACACACACACACACACACACACACACACACACACACACACAGTGTTTCATGAGGTAGGGGTTCAAACAAAATTCATTAAATAAATCTTACTGTCCAAAACTTTGAATAAAATTAATTTTAGAAGATAAAAATATAGTTATTGCTAAATACAGTGACAAAACAAGCAACACCTTTCATTAGTACTTACTGTATCGTTTGTGTTGTAGTAATTGATTCACATGTATTAATTAATTTTAGTACTCATACCTACCCCAAGAAGTATGCGCCATTACTTTACCCAGTTTACATGCAAAGTGTAGATGTCCTTAATTGCCATAGTTCACCAGAAGAAAAAGACTATTCAGGATATTTTAACTTTCTTAAAAATAGAGATAACTTAGACATGGTAACAACAGATTTCTTTTGTAAGACATTTGTTTCAAAATGCTGTTGGACTATTTTAAATTCTATAAAGCAACATGATTAGCATACACTTCTCTGCAAAAAGTTCACAATATTGAAAACATATGCTTCTAAAGGAACATTTGTTAAGTAAGCCTTTATGTTTTTGATCTTTTACAATGCAAATATTTTTAATGGATGGCAATATATCTGCATCATAAACTTTGTCATTAGCTAATACTACAGTTCAAATGCAATCATGATTTCCAATCAACTTTCCAAAGTTAGAATGTTTGTTGAATACTTGGGAGATTACTATCCTGAAACCCTTGACGACCCCAGTTCTCAATTATAATAGTCTCACATAAAGGAAACTTTACTTTTTAAAAAAATGACAGAATTTGTTTATATCATTCATTCTGGTTTTAGTGTAACCACTTATATGAATCTTCATTTTCCCAGCCCTAATACACTACTATGAACATACTGGCTTTAGGCTGGATTTATAAAAATGTTGAGAAAATTTAACAAAAACACATTTATTATCAATACTTAAGGGTCAAGGAAAAACAGGCATCAGAGTGAATGCAAATCAGAATTCTTCATGCTAATATTTTAACCATGGCAGCTTTTCAGTTCAAGAAAATTTTATTCACCTCCAGAGACAACATTTTATTCAGTATGCCTTGAGTGGTCTGATTTAGATATTATGATTGACATCTCATCTAGCCACTGACAAGAGTGGCAGAAAGTCACATCTCAAGTGCCTTCCGATGATGACAAAATTAGTTAATACCATTGCATTGTATTACTTCAACGCTTTTAAAGATGTTTCTAATCTACACTTTGATGGTGCATAGCCAGGGCAATCATATATTGAGAATTTCTTGGTATAGTTCTGATTTCAAATATTCTTTGTCCTTGTATTAGCGAGTACATGTGTTTTAGTTTTTGAGCAAACCCCAGCAGTTATGCACAGTCCATACCTAACCTGATTCCTAAAACAGAATTTAAAAAGAAATCAAGAAAAGGAAAAAGCTTCTCCTAAAAATGAGTGTGGAGAACTTACCTAAGAACCAGGTCTATAGGTGTGCTTCTTTTGCAATCCATCTGAGGCAAATTGTGGTCCTAGGCTTGTACATGAAATAACATTCATCATTGACAGAGGTGGGGAATAATTTATAAGGCTAACTACCCATTCCATATTTCCAAAGATGTGCACTCTAAAGAACGTGGGGCAAAGGTGGATTTCCACAGGCTAAAATGTGTATGTCTTTACTCAAAAGCATTAAGAATGCAATAAAGAGAGGTACCTAGGTGGCTCCGTGGGTTAAGCATCTGACCTCAGCTCAAGTCATTATCTCAGGGTCCTGGAATGGAACGTGTCCCATCAGGCTTCCTGCTCAGTGGGGAATTTGCTTCTCCCTCTCCCTCTGTCCCTCCCTCCCACTTGTGTGCTCTCTCGCTCTCACTTTCTCAGATAAAAACTTTTTAAAAAGAAGAATGGAGTAAAGAATTGTAAGATGAATTTTTTTTTTAATTGTAAGATGAATTTTAATGATTCTGCTCAACCACAGGCATGTGTGTATAGGATAATGGAAATGAACACAAGCAATATTTCTAATTGAAAAATTACTAAGTTATCTCATTATATATACTATCTTAAGTGTATGTCCACGATTTTTTCCAATTAATTTAATTTTATTTTTTCAGTGTTCCAAGATTCATTGTTCATGTACCATACCCAGTGCTCCATGCAGTACGTGCCCTACTCAATACCCACCACCAGAATCACCCAACCCACCCCCCGTCCCCTCCAAAACCCTCAGTTTGTTGCTCAGAGTCCAGTCTCTCTCATGGTTCATCTCTCCCTCTGATTTCCCCCAATTCACCCTTCCTTTCCTTCTCACCATGTCCACAATTTGAGGTAAATGAGAATGAAGTTATTATTTATCTCCAAATAGTATCTCTATCTTTGTAATATATATTAGATTTCAAAGTATCAGACATAACCATTGAGACCAGATGGGTCAAGGTTCAAATGCTGAATTAGACAAGCACATTTTTTCTATCCTACATATCGTGGGATGTTATGACTGAATTGTACTCTTCCCCAAAATTTGTATGTTGAAGTCTTAACCCCTAGTACTTAAGAATGTAATTTTATTTGAAGATAGAGTCTTTATAGATATAATAAAGTTTAAATGAGGTTTTTAGGATAGGCCCTAATCCAATATGACTGGTGTCCCTATAAAAAAAGGGAAGTTGGGCACAGAGACACATACATAGGCAGAATCCCTAATGTGAGCATGAAAATAGCCATCTACAAGGCAAGTTGAGGGGTTTGGAGTAGACCCTTCCCTCCCAGCTCTCCAAAGAAGTCAGCGCTACTAACACCTTGATTTCAGAATTCTAGCCTCCAAAACTGTGAAATAATACAAGTTCAATCCCCCCAATTGGTGTTACTTTGTTATGCAAGCCCTAGAAAATTAATAGAAGGAGGATTGATCCATGTACAGATTTTGGTACTAAGAAGTAGGGTGCTTCTTTAAGAAATAACTAAAAATATGGGATGGCTCTGGAATTGAGTAATTGGTGGAAAATAATTTGAGGTGCTTGATAGTAAAGGCCTGGATTGAATTATAGAGAGTAATGTTGAAAGTACGTATAGTAAAGGCAATCCTTGTTATGATGTGTCAGAAAACTTGGCCCAGTTGTGTTCTAGTGTTGGTAGAATGTAAAAATCTTAAGCAATGATCTTGGATATTTACCTAAGGATATTTTTAAGCAAAATGTTGAAAGAGTGTCCTAGTTTATCCCTGCTGCTTATAGTAAAATGAGAGAGGAGAGATGAATGGAAGAGGAAATGTATAAGCAAAAGGGAAGCAGAGCTGAAGGTTTGGAAAATTCTCAGCCTATCCAGGTAGTGTACTCTAGAAACAGGGCCAAGAATGTGGCTGGACAAGGATTTTCTAAAGAGATTAGGCAGGGGCGCCTGTGTGGCTCAGTGGGTTAAAGCCTCTGTCTTAAGCTCAGGTCGTGATCTCAGTGTCCTGGAATCTAGCCCTGCATTGGGCTCTCTGCTCAGCGGGGATCCTGCTTCTCTGCCTACTTGTGATCTCTCTCTCTGTCAAATAAGTAAATAAAATCTTTAAAAAAGATAAAGAGATTAGGCAAATGATTCATTGATCTAATCAACCATCTCCAGCAGAAGCCAGGAATGGAGATGAAATTATCAAGGCAAAATCTGTGGAAAATCTTCTTGTTTAATGGCTGGACCTCCATGAATCACACTGGGGGCCTACAAGGCTTTTGAGAATTTTATATCAGCTGAAACCCAGTCATCTTGGTTGTAAGGGGACAGAGATGAGTTATCCTAAAGGAAGACTGTCAGATTTCTGGTATTGTATAGGCAGGAAACAGGCTAATAGAGATATCCAGATGCAAATATGCATTCTCTTTCAAGGAAAAGGGAGAACAATCTGGAAGCAATCCAAAAGCCAGGAAAGCTGCCGCTGCCTCCGTGGGCCCAGAGGCCACAGGCCAAGGGAGCAGGACCACCATTCTGGTGGTCTTGGAGGACAGACCACAGAGCCAAAGAGGATTCTTATTGAGCCTTACAGTCAAATGGAATTTGCCATGCTAGGTTTGGCACTTACCTGGGGACCCATCACCCCTTTCTTTCTTCTAACTTGTCCCTTTTGAAGTAGGAGTGTCTAGCTTATGCCTGTTCCATCATTATATTTTGAAAACAGATGACTTGTTATCCAGCTGTATAGGTCCACAGAAGGAAAGCAGTATTGACTCAGGACGAACCAGGGTGAATTATACTGAGTCACCCATGCATGTTTTTTGGGGTTGTTTGTCTGTTTGTTTGAGTAGGCTTCCCTCCCAGCGTGGAGCCCGATATGGGACCTGAACTCATGACCCTGAGATCATGACCTGAGCTGAAATCAAGAGTCAGACACACAACTGTCTGAGCCACCCAGGCACCCCACCCATATGTGATTTAAGTGATATTGAGGTGAGGTTTTAGAATTGATGCTGATGGATTATGACTTTGTGGGACGTTGGGATGGGGTATATGCATTTTGCATGGAGACAGAAATGCCTCCATTTCTATAGCTTTCAGGGTTGGAGTCTTCCCAGCTAAAATGCTAGAAACTTGAATGAGTGAGCCTTTATAGGATTCCAGTCCAGTCTATGCAGTGTTGATAGCAGTGTGGTTATTTTCTCATTTCCTTCGAAAGATCCTCTTCAACATTGAATCTTCATCCAACTTTAACTTCCTTCCTTGGAGCATGATGATCAGAAAAGCCCAGATTTGTTCTCAATTTAATTTACAACTTTGTTATACTTAACACAGTTCTAAATGCGATAATTTGTTCTCTTAATTAGCTGTGTCTAAATATTCTTCTGTCACCAAAATAATATTTAGAATATTTTATTTTAGTGTAATATAGTTTTTAATAGGATCCAAATCACAGAATGTTTAATGTGTTAACTTCGTAGAAAGTGAATTAACATTATTAAAATAAAATATGTATACACTTTAATTGCATTTTCTAATTTCTTTTAAATGTGCCTTTGGAGAGAATTATGCTCACATTTCACTATGACCCCTGACTTCTCCCCACCTTTGCACTAGACTTTTTCATATATAATAAGATCTGTCCCAAAATTATCTTAAGACTAATACAAAGCTATTTTTTTTCTATGAGTATTCTTTAAATTACTCAGCAATTCTGATGCAGGTTTTCATCTGTTTCTTACATCTTTTCTGTGGTGGTCAGTTCCATGCCTTTGGATCAAGTCTCTTTATTTCTCAGAGTATAAGTTCCATATACATACATTTGAAAATGATAATGCCTGCTTTTTCAGTTTGGTCTTTGTTACACAGGAGCACTTTAGGAGGGTGGGAAGAGATCTCCTTGCTACATATATGCACATGCACACACACACACACACACACACACACACACACACACACACTAAGACTGGATTGTTATGGAATTTCTTTTTTTTTTAAGATTTTATTTATTTGAGAGAGAGCAAGAGCAGGGGAGGGGCAGAGGAAGAGAGAGAAATGGACTTCCTGCTAAGCATAGTGCCTGATGTGGGGCTCAATCCCAGGACCCCAAGATCAAGACCTGAGCCAAAGTCAGATGCTTAACTGACTAAGCCATGCAGGAGCTGCTGTGGAATTTCGTAATAAATAATTCAGAAATTTAGGGTCAGTGTGGGATCTCCTGAAGTAGGAGCACATCTGGCATACCTAATGTTAGGATGATTCCCACTCTCTCAATAAGACACTTCCCAATAACCCTGCAACAGAATGCTGTTCTGATTTTCAATATGTTGTCATGATATAATCCTTTTACACTTGGGTTTCACCTAAGAAGCAATTATACAAAAATCTATTCCAGTTGTAGGATATGTTTAAGTTCCTATTAGTTAAACCACATTCAGCCTTAGTTAAGATGTGTCTTATGGGAGGAAAAGCAAGCCAGAATCCCGATGTCCCTCAGATGAAGGACATTAATGGTGAGCCAGAAAGCCCATTTCCTGGAAGAAGAGTTTAGGTCATAAAGTCTATGTTTGAGGGGGAAAAAAATCTATGTTTGATGGTCATTTAGTCCTTAAACAATATACTCTTGCAGTAAGTTGGTGCAATGCATTGGGTTAAGTGACTGCTTTGGATAATGAATAGTCTAGGGGAGTACACAAAGATTAATATGAACTAAAACAGTTGAAACAGTTTCTTAGTGATTATGATTATTGTGGGAGAACTTGTTAGATTCTCTAATAATTTGCAACTTAGGTTAAATAAATATATTCTTCCCATCTGCAACTTAAAACCTCAGTTCTGGTGAAGTAGGGGAATCTTGAGATTTGCTCTTCATTACACAGGATGTATGCTTTGTGAAAAACACAGTAAAAGCTGCAGAGTCAAGTGTAGCATTAAGCTAGCACCATCCCCCATTTCATGTTTATTGTGAACAGGTAAATGTCTAAATAAATAAGTGACAGATTTTAACACAAATGTAAATGGGTTTGCGTATGTATTTAATTAGTATGGTTAATTAGACTAAAGATTTTCAATAATTTATCACAGTCACAGCTCCCAAAAATGAAATTATTTAACTGGTGCATGTTCTTTATTTTTTCTTTTAAAACTAAGCTTATTAAGGCTTTAGAAAATAAGAAGTGGAAAGAGATAATTATTTTACTCATCCAAGGGTAGGGAGTATTTAAGAATTTTGTGATAGATTTTAAAGAGAGACTGGTGTGCAGTCAGAGAAAGACAATTATCACATGATCTCTCTAATATGAAGAATTTGAGAGGCAGGGCATGGGGTCATGAAGGGGTGGGGGAGAGAAATGCAACAAGATGGGATCAGGAAAGAGACAAACCATAAGAGACTCCTAAACTCACAAAACAAACCGATGGTGGCTGGGAGGTAGGGCGGGTAGGGATAGGGTGGCTGGGTTATGGACATTAGGGAGGGTATGTGCTATGGTGAGTGCTGTGAAATGTGTAAGCCTGATGATTCACAGACATGTACCCTGGGGCAAATAATACATTATATGTTAATTTAAAAAAAGAGACTGGTTGAATAAGTTCATTAGTTTTATGTATTTATTATGTTTATTGTAAAATTTAATAGTGTTCTAAAATTACTATTTTCCTGATCATGGAGTAGGAATAGTTCAAAGACTTTGGGGTATATCCTAAGAAGTGACATTGGCATGAATAAACAAGCATTTGTGTTACTATTTTTTTTATAAAACTTTAATTTTTATAAAACTTTAATTCCAAAACAAAGTGTGTTTAGTATAAAGTTATTCAACTGAAAAAAAAAAGCAGAAATGAGAGTAATAAAGCTGAATCCCCAGGGAAAACTGTACCTCAATTTGTACCTTTACCAAAAGTCTTCATTCTTCTTTCTGTATTGGTAAGTCTTCCTGTTACTCTCTTTGACACTCTGTTGCATTCCCCTCTGATGACCATCTGTCTGTCTCTCTGTGTGTCATATCTACCTAACTACCCCTCTCTCTCACTGCCCCTCTCTCACTTCCTTAAATATTTATGTGTGTGTGTGCATGTGTAAATACAAAATTATTTATTTTATTTTATTTTTAATATTTTACATATTTTAGCAACTTTAATTTTTCCATTTGACAGTATTTCATGGACATATTTGAAATCTTATATATACATCATCCTTAAAAATTAAATATAAACTACTTTAGCAAAAATATACTCACTGCAACATATTATACACATACAGAAAATTCTAGATACTATATGAGCACCTGCTCACCACAGAGCCTGATCAAATGCAAGCATTTTCTATAGTTCTTTCATACATTGTAAGTAATCAAAAATATGTACTTGATAGTTTCTGAATATCCCAACCTGATATGCATAACATTGCCTCTCATTGTAGTTTTAATAAGCATTTCCCTGATCGTTAGTGGAATCAAGCATCAACTAACATATGCTGTTATTCAGTTTTCATCTGCTATGGATTGCCTGTTTATATGGTGGAAGTTAACTAATTATCAGTCCCAAATAAGTTAAATTCATCCTTAATTAAAATTAATTTAGGATCTTAGGCCAAGATTTCAAAAGCTTTGAGAGAAAGAGAATTGTTGGGTTGCTGACAGAACTACTTAAGAATTCAAAATACAGAAGCAGCCTTTAACCATGTGTTATAAAGAGAAAAAAGAGGACTGAAGATACTTACTAGTTAGAGGGATATTACAGCCATTGAAAAGAATATAGTCCTTAGGCAGGTTGTATTAGAAGAGCTTTCCTTTTCGGGTCTACACATATTCTGGTCCTTACAAAGCATTGTCTTGGCTGTTTCCTTTTTTATTCTCAGTTGTCATTGTTTTATTTGTTTTGTGGATTTTGGGTTTTTTTGTTTTTGTTTTTTGTTTGTTTGTCTTTTGTTTGTTTGTTTTTTGGCAAAGCATTTTGCTGTGACCTGCTAACCAAAATAAAACAAAGAAAAAAAAAAAGGCAACAATTTATTGTTTTATAGGTCCTAACCTGAAGGCAGTTGTGGATAATCGTATTTACCCTTTCATGTTTATTGTAGGTAGCTGAATTTATTTACTAAACAGTATTTACCCATATTTAACTCAAGTATTATATCCCATTGTCTTGTTATAATTAACTCACTGATTATAAGAGACTGGTCATATTACTTTGGCATTATAACACTAGTCAGTTTTCTAGTTTCATTCATCATAATGAATGTGTGCGACTTGTCTTTTCAGTTTGATCATAAAGTCTTTCCTTGAATGGAAGAATTTTATTTTAGTGAAGTTTGATTTATCATTTCTATTTACATTTTGTGTGAGTGTGAGTGAATGTGTACATTAAAATATTCCTTCTGTACCATCTGGTCATACAAATATTCTCTTATACTTATGTTTAATAATCTTTTAATAAGAATTTGATTTTCAAAAGTTGGTGTTGAACCCACTGTGAAGTGGTTTTGAATGATGGATGGGGTAAGAATCTAATTTTAATTTTTTATTCCATATGGATAGCCACTTTATCCTTGTGCCATTTATTAAATAATCCATCTTTCTTTACGGAGCTGTAAATACAACTTGTTAGATATTGATTTTCCATACATGCATGGTCCTTCTCTAGACTCTACTACTGTAGACTTCTGGATGGTATTTTTGTTCTATTTTTTTTATCCTTGCACAAGGACTATATTATGACTTCTTAATAAATCCTGGCATAACATTGGGCAAAAATCCATAACAAAAAACACTCATATTTTTAAAAACAGGTATGTCAGTGTTATTGGCCCTTTGATGTTCCATGTACACTTTGGTTAACAACCTCTAATCTTCAGCAAAAAAAAAAAAACTATTGAGATTTTGATTAAAATTATGTTCAATTATTACATTACTTTGGGGAAGAATTTCCATTATACTAGTAAATTATCCCATTAATGAACTTGTTTATGCATTTGGTTAATTTTCTAATGATTTTCAATGTTATTTTATAAATTTCTCAGTAAAATCTTACCCTAATTTATATTTACCATTATTTTTAGTTTTGCATTACCAAAGGAAAATATTTTTAATCTATATTTTCTAGATGATTAACTATTAGTATATAGTAATATAATTGATTTTACATTGATATTATATGATTCATTTTAATTTGTACAGATATATTTTCTGTAGATTCTCTTGATTTCTATTTAGCTATTATATAATTGAAAAAAAAGGCTTTGTTCTCTTTTCTTCTCCTTAATCATTTTCCTTTTAACTTGCCTTCTATTTCATTGTGATTTTTCTTGGTTTCCTACATAAACTTCAATAAAATTTTGTTCTTGATTTAATGAATAAATTTCTAAAAATTTTAGACATAGGAAATTTTTTCCAGGTTTTAATATTTTAAACATTTAAGGAAATGCACATTTTGTCCTTGTTTACTAAGATTTAATATGAATGATGTTGAATTTTATTGAATACTGTTTTTATCTATTGAAATGATCTGTTAAATCTATAGTATTTGCTTTTTTTTTCCTTCTGGTTTTAGTTGATGTGATGCATTGCATCAGAATATTTTCATGTATTTAGCCAATCTTCTTCCTTGAACACACTTTATATGTGCATAACTCAATATATATTTTATATTAAATTTAAAGAGCTATTTTTTCTTATTACATGAATACTAACCTATGAAGATTGAGTCTGTAATTTTCTTAGTTTGTATTATTCTTTTCCTGGCTTTCATAGGAAGGTTCTACTACTGCCATAAAATTAGATGGTTATCTTCATTTCATTTTTTGTGAAATATTTTATAGAGCATAGGGAGTACCTTTTCCTTGAATGTTTTGTAGAAATTACCTGTAAATTGTTTGAGTTGTATGTATGTGTGTGTGTGTGTGTGTGTGTGTGTGTGTGTGTTAAGCAACATGAATAAAATTCTCTGTTTTTAAAAAATGTGTATTTTCTATTCCTTCTGAGTAAATTTTGGTTTTATGTATAATATGCATATTATATATAATATATATTTAAATAGCCATTTTATCTAAATTTTCATATTTAAATGAAACTTTTTTATTTATAGTAATTTTATAGTTTTAGCATTTATACTACAGTTGTGTACATCTATGTATCTAAATACAACCATTTTGTTTCTTATTTATACTTTTTTCTCCTTTTTTGTCTTGATCAATTTGGCAAAAGATTTGTATTTTATTTGTGCTTTGATGAGTTATTTTTTGTATTGCTGATCCTCTTCTATTTCTGTATATACTATATGTTAAACTTTGCTTATACTTTTATTATTTTTTCTTACACTTTCTTCAGTTATACTATCCATATTGAATAACTGGAAAGTTGAACGTATGTATTATTTATTTTCAATCACTTTAATAAATCTGTTAAGGGCGGTAGATATTTTCTAGAATGTTTAAGGGGATTTGGCACCATCTCTCTCTTGAACATAACATGTCTTAACATATTTAACTGTCCTCTAAACAAACCAGCCATCTGGGCGGAGGTATTAATATCTACAATTTTCATTTCAAAATTTTAATCAAAACTAAAAAATATTATTTGTATAATGATTGTTTATAGTCAGTTGTAAATTTTACCAAACAATGGTAACAGGTTTTAGAGCCCTCTAATGTGAGGGCTCATGGTGGTAAATTCAATTTCTTCATCTTCTTCTCCTTCTCCATCTTCTTTTTCATTTTTTTTCCAGAAATTCCTTTATTTCAACTTGTTTACTTTTTAACATTATCTTTGTATCTATGTTTTTATTACTTGTTTTTGATGCATCTACTAAATTGTATTCCTCTTCCTGCTATTCAGAGTGTGGTTTTACTTCAATCACGCATGTTTTTCTTCATCTCTGGGAAAAAATTAATCAACTTTCAAATATCACATCACTCAATTTCCTCTATTCTCTTGAAGAACAATAGAATTCTTTAGGAACCTTTCAATCTCTCTTCCATGTGTCCTTAATTTCAGTGCTGCATAGAGGGCTCTTTTTTTTTCTCTTCATTAATTCTGTCCTCAACTGTGTTCTGTGTTGACATCGGTTTTGTCTTTTATTTCAATTACTCCAGCATTTATCAGCTTTTATTGAGGTCTTTTTCATATCCTTTATTCCTGTTCTGTAATTTCAAATTCTGTTTTTGAAATCATTGTTACTTCTTCCTTTATATCTCTGAAGATATTGAATTACATGGATTTTAAATTATTTTGTATTCTATTACTTTCAACTTTTTGAGGAATTTGTATTGTTTGTCGATGTAATATTTGTGATTATTCATGTTAGTATGCTTTGGTTTTTTTGAAGAGGCAGACTGATTTTGACTAAGGTTCAATTTCTCACCCTCTCTCTCACTCCCTTGTCTGCCTGTCTCTCTCTTTCTCTCTCCTTATTAAGGGTTTATCTAGATCTCCTCCTGCCTACCTCACCCTACTATTTTAAGACAGCACTCCCATTTGGATCACAGTCATGGAGTTCCCAGTCTTCTTTGACAGTGGTTTTGTGACATTCTGTCACTCTGCCAGTTGTAGATTGGCTCAGCTCCTAGATGTGGAGCAGCTGGGCTTCCTCTTGCCTTTTTTTTTTTTTTCCCCAGCGTCACGTGAAACCTTTCTGCAGCAAATCTCAAACTTCATCAAGCACTTGCTCACAGTCAGAGATGTGCTCTTCTAGTCTCGGGTCAGAAGCCAAAAGTTTGGCTCCCTTCTAATCATGTGTATATAGGTAACTTTATTCCCCATGGCGTGTTAGGAGCCAGCAATCTCTGCCATGATTTCTTCTGCACTAGGAGCCCAGCAGGACCACCAGTTTAGCTGTGGGCTTACCATCTTGCTTTTCTGTTGTAAACTATTCTGTGGGCATGTTCACTTTGCTTTTCAAAGCTACAATGTCTTTTCAGACTTCTATATACTTCTTATTTAATTGCTACAATGTCTTTAGTGCAAGGTAGAGTAGGAAGCAGAAAATCTGAATTTATGATCTTTTCCTGATTGAGTATATAAATGTTCTTGAACATAATAGCCATGTCATTAATCCCATTATTTTTCTATTGAATTTAATTTGTTATTGTTTTGCTTAAGTATTTGAAGGTGTAGTGTACTTTCTCTGCTAAAAAAGTAAAGCTTCCTTTGTCCTTTGTGTTTAATTTTTCTGTATCCCATTTTATATAAAGACATATGGCATATTTTTAAAATGATTTTAATATTGTCAAGTTTTGCAACATTCACCTTTACTATTTCTTGGTTTCATAATATGGAGAGGAAAACTTATCACGAGCAAAAAATGAAAAAGAGAAAGAATAATCTAAACCTTTTTCTAGCCTTTCAATTTGTCTATTTAAATATCTTTGCCTCTGAAATTTATTTTGATGAATGGAGTGACATAGGGCTCTAACTTTCCCCACAAGGACTTAAGGGTTTACCAATATTATTTACGAATAATCTCTATTTCTTTCCCCTTATTTAAATTGTCGTTTTCCTACATACTAAGTTCACAAATATACTGACATAGTTCAGCCTTTATTATCTTCTATTGGTCTATTTGCATTATTATCATGCAGTTTTAATTGATACATTATGATATATTTAAGTATTTGGAAGAGGTATCACCTTTTTGTTATTTCTTCATTCTTTTTTATTCCTGACTAGTTCTACCATCTTGGCCTTTTAAATTAAGTTTTTAGAGTTAGATTAATACTTTCCATGTTTTCCTTCAAATATTTTTTGGGAATTTATGGTAATCTCAATACATTTGAATATCAATATATGGATTTAAGTTCACTATTCTTATAAAGGTTATGTATTTAAATGATTGTTTTTGTCTGTCATTCCATAAAGGCCCTAGACAATTCTTGATGTTTTCATCATTAATTATTTAATGATATTTGTCATTATGAGAGTTTTATTTCTTATTTTATATTTTTAATGAGGTATTATTTCTGTATAAGATGAACTTTGTATCACTTATTTTATACTCAACAATCTTAATTCAGTCTCTTATTATCTATACTTTCTTTTCATTAGTTCATGGCTTCTCCATAATAATTTATATAATTTCAACAAGATTAAAAAATTCCCTTCTATTTCCAAAATTTCCAAGAGCACTTTCCAGAAATACTGTTGTGCCGCCCTTATTTCATTCTCTTTTCCTAATTTTATTGTCTAATACTAATTGTCCTCATTTTATTGTTTTGTACATGGTTGTTATCATGTACACTCACATCTTTATTTTTAAATGTGATAGAAATACTTCAATATTTTAATGAAGGATTAAATAGACTATTGAAATTAAAATTTATTAAATGCCTTCTTAATGCCGGCTGGAATGACTAAATTAAGTATACTGTCTGTACTAATATCACATGATTCTTAGACTTTTTAATTGAACCTCAATTGGTTATGGCGCATTACTCCATTACTAGATTACTGGGTCACACGCTGACAGTTATTCTTTTGTTTGATATTCTAAAATGAGATTGGACTGTGGCTTTCTACTTTTGTATTATATTTGGCAGGGGTTGGTGTTTCAGAGAATATACCTTTTTAAATGTTATTCTGCTGCTCTACTTAGACATTGACTTCAGTTTTGAAAATAGCTTTGTTTAGAATAGAAAAATATCCAATTGTGACCCACCGTTTTAATTTTATAGTTATTCATGTAATAATTCCCAATTAATGTCAGCTATGATAAAAAGGAAATTGCTGTACAAGAAAACTTTATTTACCCAATTATTCATTCAACAAATATTTATAAGAATTTTCCATGTGCCAAGCACTCACTGTCTAGGATCTAGAAATGAAATAAAGAAATCTCCTTAGGCAAAGTTTCTACTTTCAGGAGAGTTCATTCTAATTGGGACAAAGATAGATATTAAACAAGTGAACTGATATCACTATTTTTAAGTGATTGTGTTTTTATACAAGTTGTTAAGATAGAATATATGCCAGGTAAAGTGAGCGAAGGTGAAGAATGGAAGACACATCCATCCATGTCCAGGAGAGTCCTCCAGAGATAATATTTGAGCTCATATATACAAGACATAAAGCTAAATTACTCAAATGGTATTTTTATAAATATTTAAAGGACAAAGAGGGCACTTGCAGTCATCTCTCCTTACAATCTTTGGTATACACAATGCACGTTATGTTCCTTTGGTGATAGATATAGGAAAGAAAGAAGGAAAAAAAACTACTTTCACATGTAGGACACAAGAAACGAGTATTTCTGGTATTTATGTTAGAATCTGCATGCAAAGAACAGAATCCTTCAGAGTGACTCCCTTAGTGAATTTTACACATATTTTAAGAATACAGCTATGACTCAATATATTTAGGGACTTGTTACTGGATATTACTCCCACAGTTTATGAGACACAAGAAATTCTGTCTCACCATTTTGTATTCATTCTGGGTTGGGACTGTACATTAGCTTGACAACAAACCCAATTCACTAACTTTGGCTCTGAATAAGTAATTTTAGATGTTCACAAAAGTAAGTGGTGTTGTGCCTGAACAATAGTAGTTAATGTAATTGTTCAGGCACCATCGTGTGCGTGAACGATTGTGTAAAACTGTGTAAAATACTCTTTACTTTTCCCACTGCAGGTACCAAAACAATTATTTTTTTTTGAACAAAAGAATTATTTTTAAAAGCTTTTAGCAATACCCCAGTGAAGTCCTTTCTCTAAAATAATAATAATAACTATTATTATTTAATTATTTATTATGTTACTTAATTAATATTATTATTATTTCAGATTTTAGCTTCTTCAAGAAAAATGCTTGTATTCTCTTACTCATTTTTTAACCTATAGTGCCCAGAAAATAACTGATATATTGTTTGATTCTTGGTTGATATGTATTCAATGAACAAAATATTTTTAATTCAATCCTTAATGACAACCAAATCTTTGTTGAGAAGAAGTTACCCTGCAGAATGAACTATGTTTAGTTTTCTGCCCACTAATCTAATGACAAAATATTTATTCAAATTATAAATAAAGCAAGATAGAACAACACAAAGGGAGGTATATTGTATTTTATAGCTAGAATAATATCGATGCATTCCTTTGGCAGGAGATGTATTGTGAATCAACCAACATTTAAAAATACCTGTTAGGCCTTGTTCTAATACAAAAAAAGTCATTGCCCTCAGGTAACTTCTTCATATTCCCGTGGCATTACTGTTTTCTCTTTTGTTCATTCTTTGTGGCCAAGTTTGTTTGTTTGTTTGTTTCTCTTCCACCTCCTGTTTTTTCTGCCTGATGTTATTACTTTTACTTTCAAAAATAGATGGAAGGCTTCCAGAAATCCGAGTTGAAGCAAACCAAATATATGAATAATTGCAAAGACCTCATTTTCATTGCCAGCTACTGCTCACAGTTCAGTCTTTAAGATAAAGAAGTACTTTCAGCAGATCATACAGCATTTACAGCTGTTTTCCTATTGCACTTTGGTGCTACTTCAGATTCTGCAGATACAGAAGATGCTATTAAATGAACAATTTATGCAAATCCTCAGAGTGGAATGACATTTGCATATGCCGTCTGTCAGAAAGTTCTGATGGGAGCGATTCTGATAATCTTTTTGCCTGAGTAGGGTGAGAGGAAGTGGACATGAGAGCTGAGAATTATCTTTTGAGCAACGGTCGCAGGGAAGCCATGGCTCCATTAGTCAACGACTTTCCCTTCTTTGTGGTTTTCCGGGGCCCAGTCTCACATTCCCATCCAGTTCAAGAGTTGTCATTAAAGGTTTCCCCCTTGTGGGGCGCCTGGGTGGTTCAGTTGGTTAAGTGACTGCCTTCGGCTCAGGTCATGATCCGGGACTCCCGAGTCCCATATCGAGTCCCATATCGGGCTCCCGGCTCTGCGGGAAGTCTGCTTCTCCCTCTGACCTTCTCCCCTCTCATTCTCAGTCTCTCTCTCTCTAATAAATAAATAAAAAATCTTTAAAAAAAATTTTTTTAAAGGTTCCCCCTTGTGACAGCTGCTTCTTTGTGATATTTCTAATTTCTTCTGTCTACTACAAATGAGTTTCAGAAATACTAAATCTTTACCCTGATAATAAATTTTTGTGAGTGATTAGAATACTAATAGGATAGTTCAACTAAAGTCCTAAAAATAACTCCCTCAAAATATCTGATTATCTTGACCAATAACAATGTCATCCATCAACCAACCATCCTTCTACCCATTTGTGTGTCCTCTCTATAAAACAATATTTGAGTGCCTCTCATGCACTGGGCATCGTGTTTATAGTTCAAAGATTTTGTGGAATTCATTATTCACTAATTTGTTATCCAAATCCAAATTTGCATGTGTACCTTTAAGTTGAATCTCTTCACTCTGCCTCACTTACTAACATACAGGGCTCTTCTGCAGTACATATCTTTTATTTGCTATGAACTTGGATTTTTTTTTTTGCACATTTATAACTGACATTTACCTATGAAGGCAGTTTCTTTCACATTATCACTCACCATTACAGAAAAGTATAACTCAAGTTACATACACACAGGAAGTATTGGAGAACCACATCAGTTTTGAGTCTCTGGAAAGTATGTTCAACATTGCAAGCCTGGCTTCCTTGCATTTATTTGTGAGAGGTAACTTTATACAGTGGATAAAAGAGTGGACTGAGTGAAAGGTGTGTGATGATTTAATTTTCTCTAGTAGTTATCCATTGGTTTGCAGACATCCTGAAGGAAGAGAAACTACTTTATTAAAGGATAATTACTCCCGCAAGACATAGAGCGTTCCCAACATTTGTTGAATTGAATTATATTAAAGAAGATTGCTATAAAATTCACCATGTCTGTCTCACGATCTATAAAATCAGAAAGCTGGCCTTGATGACCAGAGATATATTGTTCCATTTCTTTCTTACCCAAATTTGTTCCTAGTCTCCTAAATGCAGACCTTTAGTTAAAGTGATTATGCAAATAATCATAAGCAGTCATTCATTTGCTTCCTAAGCTAATGCATAACATATAATTAAGTGTAGGAGATTTAATAAACACAATTGCATTCTCTTCATGCTTGAGTTTTCAGTGTTTTGTTCCTTCCAATTTTATTTGAATTCCTTTGGCCATATTCTTTCCTCAATGTTTTTGAGGAATAATGAACACAAAGACAACCAAAACTGAATTCAGGGGGCTTAGAAGTAAAACTGTTCTCATAACCAAGAGTCCTACATCCAGTACAGATGTAAGTCATTTCAGGCTTGGAAAACACAAATTTACCTTGACTTACTGAACTTTTCCCCTTGATTCCTCTATAATCTTTTGGTGAGATTATATAAATTCTGTTACATGATAGGTTCTACTCAGGGAAAAGTCCTCTGTTTATGCAAACAGTCCTTCAAAGACAAAATTATTTGATCCCACTGCCTAACAAGCTCACAAAAAGGCCTGATTTTGGAAGCCCAAATATTATACTTCTTAGGCTCAAGTATAAATTGGAGTTTGAAAAAAATGTGAATCATATAACAAAAGTTCATACCAGCAAACGAATTTTTTTTAAAAAATAAAGAACTCTCACCCTCCCCATATTAACAAACTCATAACTATTCAGGTTGAATTCAATGTCAGGTTAATTGCATTTTTGAATGCACGTCTGATTAGGAGAGATGCAAATTAGACTTTTATTGTTCTGATTTTGTATCTGGGGAATATTCTGTTTGGATGAAAGAAGCTTCCATTTGATTTTAAAATTTTTGGAGCTGTTCTGAAGCATCAGAATTGTTCGGTTTGTGTATGCCGTTAAACATCCAGGCAGGAAACAGCATGAAATGATTGCCTAATATTCTAATGTCCTTAAATTACAGTCGTTATAAAGCTGCTTCATTGAACTGGTAGATTTTTTCATCATTTTATTAGACAAATTGGCTTACACTGAAAATGTATAGTATATTAAGTGCACAGAGCTAAAATACTCAACTAGAGTTTGTACAATGATTATGAATATCCCAGTATCTAATTTAAACAGTTATCATTATAAATAAATCATCGAAATACCCAAACAACTCTTGTTTATTATTTAAATTGTTATTTTTCTGTGCACTTGCCACATTATTTATTCATTTAATAACTGGAACTTCTAAGCTCATGCATGTTTTTATGAACAATCATAAAATGATGCTTTTGTGATACACAGAGCCAAAAATGTATTTCAAGGTTACTGCCTCTCAAGAGCTGGTAGATCTTAATTACTAGTTGTGTGAAACAATGTCTTAGATATGCAAGTTTTTTCTCAAAATTACCCTATATGTATTCAGTGATTCAGTCTCCTAGCCAAGTGTTCTTATAAAAAGATGTAAATTAGTTTTTATGAGCATTACGGGGGAAGAAACTGATCTATCTTTGCAGAAGGTCTCTGTGATGAATAAAGCTTCGATGTGAGAAGAGTGTGCTATGGCAATTTGTGTTTATTACATACAAATTATTCCATCTAATATACATTTATTTTTACTCATCGGATATGGACTAATTATCTACTAATAGCCAAGCACTGTTGTGGTCACATATATAATCACATTCAAATCTCCAGACAACCCTGTGAGAAAGATGCTCTTATTTGCAACTAGGGACACACAGTTTGTGATTAAAAGGAGCATCTGCTTTAGGTCAAATACACATTAAAACAGTTTTATCACTTATACGCCATTTGATTTGGAAATAGCAGTCAACCTCAGTGAGTTACAGATTCTTACGTTAAGGGAATGAGAATAGTACTATTCATGGTGCGGCAAAGATAATTTCAAATAAAATTGTCTAAAAAATGTAGAGTATTTTGGAGAATTTGACACACAGAGGAAGGTTGTCAATAAATGCAGTTTCCTCTTCTTCCCATCCAGGGCAAATATGCTAAACCAGACTACAGTTTGCCCCAAATCACATGGTGTATAAATGCAAATATGCAACTACAACTTTTTATTCCATGCTCAGTGCTTTGTTCACTGAAATCAACTGCCTGCCTAATTTAAGACTACTCCGTTTCATTTTTCAACATTTTAAATTTAAATATTTTGTATCCTTTCTGTTTATTGAAGTGATGGCAGAAATGGGATTGATAGCTTCTTTAATAGAAATGCATTTCTTAAGAAATAAGGGAAATTTCCACTTACCTACCTATTCTATCAATAGGAAATAGTACTGAAATAAAATAATCCCATTAGTGTCCCATGTTTTGCGCTGTTGATACCATAATGCTTTCAGACTCATGAAATTCTGAATATCATAGAGTTCAGAATCTCATTGGGAAGACAGTTTGTAATCAAATAATAATACACTTGAAGTAATAATACAAAGTTGCATAGGAGAATTTCCATAAGTAGAAATACAGTGAGCTATGAATATTAATATATTGGCAACCCAGTCTGGACTGATTGTAAGGGAAGACTTCTGGAAGAGAATTTTGGAGTGGCTTCTAAAAGATAAGTACAAAGTAAATAGACAAACAGATTGGGGAGCAGGGGTAAAATGAAGCCGAGGTTTCTAGGTAAAGACCTCGAAACAGGGATTTTTTGGGGGGGGAAAATAAAAAGAGAACTGAAATAAGGCTGACATGGTTGAAGTTGAAACAGCAAGAGTGGATAGTTGTGTGATGAGGTTAGAGAGAGAGATGAACACTCCAAATCTCACAGAGCCTTGTAGCCTATGATGCAGGGTTATCCTGAAAATATTTCATAGGCAGCAGATAAAGAGTTTTAACCAAGGAGGTGACTTAACTGTACTTTTTAAATGCCATTGTTAAGGGGGTTTTAGCTATTTTGTGGAGAAGGGTTCGAGAAGATGGATACAAGAAAGCCAATTTGAAGGTTGATAAGATAGGCTAGGCACTAACAAGTGGCAACTTAGAATTGGTGGTAGAACTGTTTGCTCAAGGAAGAAGTGAACAAATCTAAGAGTTATGTAGGGTGTTCTAAGGAAATCAGTGGAGCAGTGCATTTTGCTTACCTTCATCTAATTAACTTCCACTTACATCTCCTATTGGAAATCATGGTAAATTGTTCACTTGACTTATGTACCTTAATAAATCCAGTCTTAGAATCCTTGGAATGTTTGCCACAGTTGTGTATATTTGTAAAAATGTGCAAATAACTTAAATAAGAAAAATATAGGTAAGTGCATGTAATGATATAGCATGGCAACACTGAAATATTTATCAGAACAACATAATGACATGAAAAACATGCAAGTTATATTCTTAAGTGAGTCAACAGTTTTTAAAAAGAATACTTGAGGGGAGCCTGGGTGGCTTAGTGAGTTAAAGCCTCTGCCTTCGTCTAGGTCATGATCTCAGGGTCCTGGGATCGAGCCCCACATCGGGCTCCCTGCTCAGCGGGGAGCCTGCTTCCCCCTCTCTCTCTGCCTGCCTCTCTGCCTACTTGTGATCTCTCTCCTCTGTCAAATGAATAAATAAAATCTTTTAAAAAAAAGAATACTTGAAATACAATCCCTCCTCCATTTTTTATCTCCCCCACCCCCACCCACATATACTAATTGAAGAAAACAAAACTGGAAGCATAAACCACCATTGTGATGGTGTTTTACTGGGGAGTGATGAGATGGAGATGATTTCTGCGTTGTGAGTTTTCCACTTTTTTGTACTTTCTGCATTTTAGACATTGAGTATATATTACCTTTTTAAAATTAGGAAAAGATACAATATAATGAGCTGTTTGTTAATTATTTAGAAGCCTATACACCTAGGACATGAATAAAGGACATTTGGATTCTCCCTATGTAAATCATGTTGGTGCAAAAGGTATCTTCAATAGTACAGTCTAAGATAGATGATAGATAGAGAGGGAGGGAGAAAGAGAGAGAGGAAGGAAGGAAGGAAGGAAGGACGCACGGACGGACGGACAGGCTAATATCCTATCCCTCTTTGGTGAGTAGGAGTGGATAAGATTACTTTAAGCTTCAAGTGTTTGATGATGATTATGAATTGGTTTTTGCAGGATGCTTATGAACAGATTAAATTTCATAGAGCCCAAAAAAGCAAATCAGAAATGAAATGTGAACATTAAAGTTTTTCTTGCTTAGTTAATTATTGCTACTACAGGAGGTGCTAGTGAGTGATACCTTGAATTCATCTGGAAAACATGTTAAAACATTTCATATACGTGAATAAGTGTATACAGTTGTTTCCTAAATAATTAGATGTGTAATTATTGAACAATTTTCAGGAGGCATTGGCTTACACTTTGAATCACCTACATTTCATGGTTGAAAATACAAGTCTATCAATGCCTAAAATCATGCCATTCATCTTCATTATTGTCAGCATTGTTCCATTATTTTGATGCATGAAGGTGCCATGCCTCTTGCTAGTGTGGGAACCTCCATGCATGAATATCAGATCCCAGAGCTTCAATTCTCATTACGTAATAGCATTCTTACCCTTGAACTGATTTAATATCCACTTACCAGCCTGAAAAGGAAGGTATAAGAGGCCATTTTTCCAGTTTTCTGAACACCTCTAAATACACAAGCTTTAAATAAATAAAGTGATAATAATCTGTTATGTGTATGCTGTACAGTATATTATACTTATCAAAATATTTCCTTACTCATTTATTCAACATGGGTTTTTAAAGCATAGATGCAGTGACCCTTGCCATGTTAGATATTGGGGTTGCAATGTGAAATCATGCTTTCACAAGCTTTTCTTAATTGATGTCCATGGAACAAACAGGGAAAGCATTGGATGCTCTCATTTTACAGATGGAGAAACATATACCTAGGGAAATTTTCCAACCTGTCCAAGGACACACATAGAAATAAACTATCCTGATTCTTCATGTTCTATGTCCTCTATTCCATCTCACATCTTAACCACACATTGACTTAATGTATTACAATCCATTTGCACGGGATAACCTTGCTCACTAGAGAACAGTAAAATCATGAACTGGGGGCATTAAAATTCAGGAGGAATGGACTACTATTCTAAAACTCCTACTCCTTTACCTGATGGTCACAGAAAACAACCACCAATTTTTATAGAACAATGAGGCAAAATCATAGTGGCAATTGGGCAAAATACAGAAATTTCAAAGGATAAACTCAGTGGAGTACATAAGAGAAGTACCTCAAAGAGAAGCTTTGGCTGTGTTCTGTTGAGAGAATTTAACAGATTCTCAATGTAAGGTAAAAACCAATGTTGCTGAATTTATTACATAGCTGCAGAGAAACTGATTATTATTCCTATGTCCACACAGTCCATTATAGAGACTATAGTTATCATCACTCCCCATACGTAACACAGCTCTGGCTATTTGGCAGGGATATGTAAATATCTGATGAATTCAGACAAGAGTAAGAGCAAGTGAGGGAGAATGAGTGACAGAAAAAAAAATGTTGATTCAAAGAACATTCTGTCAGCCTGGGAAATAAATAAAGACTAGTGAGTCCTAAAGTACCCCCCAGTTCATTTCTCTTGTGATCTGAGCACACTCCTTCAGCATCTCACATTTATCATGATGTCTGTCCCAACTGCCAGAAACAGAAGTGGACATTTCTTGCTGCCCAATGATCTTCCAAAAAAAAAGAGCACACTGACAGTAACATTGGAGATTGCAAGATCTGACACTAACATTAAACAATGATTAAAGTGGATTATCCACATTTAATAGTGTGGTGCATCGAGTATTGAAACTAGAGAGGGTGACAAAGGTCTTCTACTGGGTAGTGACCAATTTAGAATTTGTCCCAGCCCAACCTTGCCCTTTGTGCTCTAGATATTTCTGATTCAACTGCTTCTTTCTCTAGAGTCTTGATTCCCCATTTTTCATTTAATCACCATGATCATATATGAAAGCACACACTCTGTGAAGAAGATAGCTAAACTAGTTATGTCCCAATAAGCCCATCATAAGTTGAAAACATTGTTAATTGAAAATATATTCAAGGGGCACCTAGGTGGCTCAGTGGGTTAAGCATCAGATTCTTTGATTTCGGCTCCTGTCATGATCTTAGAATCAAGAGATGGAGCCCTCAGTTGGGCTCTGCTCTGGGTATGGAGACTGCTTCAGATTCTCTCTCTCCCTCTCCCTGTGCCCCTCTTCTCTGCCTCCCACCACTGTTTATGCATACATGCTCTCTCTCTCTCTCAAACCAAAAATTAATAATAATAGAAAGGAAAAAATGCATTTTATACCAAATCTACCCCACATCATAGCTTAGCCTTCCTTGACTTAACCTTGCTTAGAACATTTACATTAGCCTATAGTTGGGTAAAATCATCTAACACAAAGCCTATTCTATAATACGGTGTTGAATATCTCATGTAATGTATTACATACTGTACCGAAAATGAAAATAGAGTGGTTGTAGGAGTATGGAATGGTTGTAAATAAGTTGTTTACCTTCATGACCCTGTGGCTGACTGAGAGCTGCCCAGAATCCCAGAGGTATAGAATAGCATATCACTGCCCTGGAAAAAGACCAAAATTTAACATTTGAAGTATGATTTCTACTGAATGAATATTACTTTGGCACCATCATAATGTCAATCATCATAAGTAGAACTGTAGTAAGTTGGGGGCTATCTGCATTTTTTTAGCATCTTTCTGTCTCAATTTTTGAAATGATTCATATAAAGTGTTAGGGTTTTTAAACAACAGTGCTTAAAACCTTGAATCCATTCAACATATATTTCATAAGTGAATATTACATTGTTTTGGCTGCTGAAAATAAAAATTCAAATAAAGTGTGTTCTCCGGTATTGAGGAAGCCATTGTCTATGAGACTATGGTTATATGTGGTGTCTGTAGATCTTTCTAGATATAAATTTCTTTGGTTCTATGCAGTTTTAAGAGTAAGGAGAAACTTTAAGCCTATCTTTTAAAGCTTGAAATGAATTTATTTCCAGGTAAGGAAGTGGTGTCAAATCAATTTTACAAAAAATAAACCACCAAGAACTGGTGCTTAACTGATTAAATAATCACTCTGCAGAATAAAATAAAAAATCTCAAATCACTTCAAAAGGAATATAATACCATCTGCAATTTGCCAGTAATGTATATCATAGATGAAAGTCCAGTTTTTCTCTTCTGGATGTCTTATTGTGAGTCCTACTGAGCTTAGCACCCTTCCCTCATATCTCATACCGATTATTTATTTAATAATGTTCTTATTCCTCTTTCCATTTAGAAAACCTTAAGAATCAGTATTGAGCCAAAGTATTTCAACTCCAAGATACCATCTCATACTACCCTAACAAAGTGAGACCCTCTGATCCCTACCCCAAGTCTGCACCCATAAAAATTCAAAATTCTTATATTAAAAATGTGTATTTATACATCCTATTCGTCTTATAAGCTAGTGCAATCTTAAATGATAATGATTATCACATATTTCCATGCACTTGTAACATACTGAATACAAGTTTAAACTTTCTCTTATGTGTATATATGCATCTACACACCCAGGTCTGGAAAATTAATATACATATAATTGTCTCTGTTTTACAGATGATTATACAATCATAACACACATATATGGCTAATTAAGTATAATGTGTATCATGTAATATGGATTATCATATATATGTGTAACCATATGCAGATATATGCAGATATAGTGATATAATAAGTAAGCATAATACCAGATAAGAGAAGTAAATTATTGCTGTTTTACAAATGAAGAACTAAGACTAAATTATTTAATATATTTAAAAGAGGTTCTAATAACTAAATTAAAGAAGATAATGAATAATTTCTTCTTAATCACAATAGCAAAGCAAATGACAGAACCTGATTGTAAATTCAGGTTTCTGCCTCCTAGATTTTAGATATACATCACTCTGCCTATCATAGGTGTTGTATCCTGCCTCTTGTTGATTAATCAGTGTCTACAACTGTCTGACCTAGAGTGAAATAATCAATGCATATGTGTTGAATGAATATTATCATGTCAATTTTTATATTCCATGGGTCCAACCTCATACAGACAAATCTTAATAAAATGATTTGTGAATGGGTTTAATATAGACTTTCACTGAAAATAAATTATTTAGAGGTAACTTATATTTAATTGATTTCAGTGTTCTTTCCAGATAAAAGTCAGGACATTTATGCTCCAATGGCCTCCAATATGCACTAATATTTCAATATTAAAATATTCTTTTTAAGCTCTCTGGTACTAATTTACTTTCCACAATTTATTCCTGTTTGTATAGTAAATTTTCTTCAAAAGTGTGCCTTTTTTGAATTCAAAGACTCATTTCTCTTGTAGAAGCTTGTCGTAAGTCTTACGCTATCCCTCATTCTCCAGCCCTCTCAAACCTTGTTACTCATTTTTAATTAAATGGGTACCTAATCCTATCCTCTTGAAGCCTGTAGGCAGAATGGCTGTAGGGGTGAGCAGATCTGGCTCAGGTATCATTAATTCTTCTTTTTTCTGATCTAGAAGAGCATGTTGTCTTTTTCTCTGGGCCCTTATTTCTTTATGATGTATGATAATTTCATGAAGTCCTCTTCATTTTCTATTCTCCTAAAAATGACACACCATAAAATGCACTTTGAGTCCTAGCATAGCAGTTACCAAAGTATATTTGTCTTCTGAGTACCAATCTCCCTTTCCCTGATTTTCAAGGTTTTGTTTGTTGGATTTTGTTCTTTTGTTTATGCCTGTTGATTGAGAGAGATATATCTAAATGAATAATTTTTAGCAATGGACCCCAGATACAGATTCCTCTTTATTTGCTTCCTTTTGGGAACTGGGGAGAAAATTGCAGCCCTCCTTCTTCAGGCTGTCACTGGACTTGTAGAGTAAAAATTCTAGAGAACCAAACAGATTAGGATTTAAAGCATTTTTGGGGCACCTGGGTGGCTCAGTGGGTTAAGCCTCTGCCTTCGGCTCAGGTCATGATCTCAGGGTCCTGGGATCGAGATACACCATCGGGCTCCCTGCTCATCGGGGAGCCTGCTTCCCCCTCTCTCTGCCTGCCTACTTGGGATCTCTCTCTCTGTCAAATAAATAAATAAAACCTTTAAAAAAAAGAGCATTATTAAAGCACATATTAAAGCATTTTCTGTATCCACCTTATCCTATTGTATTTTATTTGTGAGGGTTGCATATTCTTTAAGCATGTGCCAGCCTCAACAAAGCCACTTTATTTCTCTCTGAATGTTGATTGAATACCAAAGAATTCAACAACATGTAGGGAAAAGGACTTTGTTGTTGATAATTTTGTTTTGCCTAGTCTACATTGCCTTTACATTAGTTAAAAATCATCTCAAACTTAAGAATAGGCTGCTCACAGGTTTTGCATATAATGTTATGTTCTAGAGTGTGTTGGCTTTCCCCCACTCCCAGGATTTTCTCAATTATAGTTTTGAGGTTGAAGGAATATTCTTAGAATCTTCATGTAAGATTCAGTTTGAAGCGTGTAGTGCCCCAAAATAGTTTTAAGTTCATAAAAATCTTATTGCCTAATAGGAAACAAAAGTAAGCTTTCCAATACTTCTTTTAAATGATTTAATAGTTTGATAAGGTAATTTAGGAGAATATTTGCTCTCTCAGGAACTCTCATTTTCTTTCTTTTAACCAACAGCCCATGCTATCTAATCATCTCATTTAGAAATTAATAGATAATGGATGGTATAATAGAAATTGTGAAGTTATTGAATTGTGTTGGTTTGACTAACAAGGCTTATATGTAATAGCTGGTATCTCCCATTTAAATGCCTTAGCTGGCTGATTTTGGAAATAAGTAAAGTAACTATTAAATCAGGTCTTTCAACTTAGGCATAAAATATGCTTCTGTAAGTTATAAAAACTTAGAAATCCCATTAATATAGACATTATTTTAAATAAAAAATGTTTTAGGCAATACCAAACTTTTGCAATTTAGAAAGTAACAAATTGATTCAGGTTTGCAATTCTGAGAATCAAAACATGAGGTAATGTATCTGGATGTGTCAGGAGTATCTTTCATAAAAAAAAAAACAAACAAAAAGCCACAGATAGGTATGCAGCCACAATCTCTTTGTAGCAAATATTGTTAAATATCTCTATTTTTAAAAATAGTTTAAAAATAGGTCCTCTTCCAGTTAAGAGTGGCTGCTGTGCACAGAAAGACTTTGGAAGGGCAAGAGTAATCAGGTGAGTGTTAATAGTGTGGGCATGTGAGTATCTGTGTATTCCAAATGGAAAGTCAAAATACTTGACCTTCTGACTCTAGGAAAATGGAGATGTACTTTTCCTTATTCCTCCCAGCAGGTGCAACCAAAACCGTGTATATTATATGTAAAACACGTGGTAAAAAGATTCTCAAAGGTAGGAAAAAGAAGGCACACAGGTGAGAGATTTTAGGAATTAAGTAATGACAGGCTGATAAGTTTTATTTTTCATTATGTATCTAAGACATGGAACTAAAGATGTCAGTGACATAGAAATGCGCGTGCACACACACACACGCACACACACACATGCAGGGAAATGAAAACAAAAGAAAGAAAGGAAAAAAAGACTCAACAAAAGCCTATTCCTTCCACCCAGTGGACCAAGAAAGGGACACAGGCTAGCAAGAGAGAAAACATGTAGACACTGCTGTACTACACACACACACACACACACACACACACCTGTAGTTCTACCTCCATCCTCCCCCCAGCAAAATGAAAAACCTAGACTTCTACTCTTCTCAGAGTGAAGAGAGTCTGAAGAGAGTTGCCCCAACCCTTCTGCTGGGATGATGACAGAGAAAGGTGAGAATTTTGCCAGTGTTTTCATCTTGGTCTAGCAGTAATGACACCTTCAAACCCTCATGTTGACAGTGGACACTATGTGGGAGAGACTAGAGGTCCACTCCCACCTTGGCAGTAATGAGGAGCACTTACTTACTCCCCACGGGGGTGGCATCGCAGGAGGACTAGTGGAGAGTCAGGGTGTTCACACTGTCCAGCAGTGAGTGAGGCCACCTCCCTCCCCCACTCCAGGTCCTCTGAATCCTGGAAGGAGAAGACGGAAGTACTAAAAACAAACATATAGACATATTTTCAAACATGCAACTTCATATCAATTTTCTGTGAATGCAGATTTTATTATTTTTGGTTTTATTTATTTTTATTTACTAATTAATAGTATTTCATAATGTCAGAAAAAAACAAGATTTATCCATCCATTTACCCATTTTTGAAGGTTAATGAATTCCAACTTTTTAACCTTTGTTTTTTCTTAGAGAAGCGTGGCAGTGAACATACCTGTGCCCAAATACCTATAACGTGTGTGTGTGTGTGTGTGTGTGTGTACATGTGCACACGTGTGTTTTATGGGAATTTGAATACAGATTGCCTGATTCTTAATCCAGAAGTATGAAAATTTCAAAAAAGTGGTATTGTTCTCCTTAACATGATCGTGAATGGTACATCCTGATTGGAACACCATGGAATAATTTCTCTAACTTTAATTATAGGATTTTTGTTAGAGAATGATAGTTAAGACATTTTAGTTTCAATCACCACAGACCAGAAAATCTTCATTTGAATGAAATATTAAATTTCCAGCAAATCTTCCAATTTTTCTTTGCAGCATATATCTGGGTTTCTTCCCATTAAACCTCAGCTTTTCTCAGATAAACATGTTCACACAAATTTCCTATTAATATGGAGGCTTATATACTGGCCCATCTACATAGAAATATGTTTATAATATCTACAAGACCACATCTCCTATCACACAATATTTTCACCAGGCCTTGGACAAATAAATCAAATACCCAAATCTAAGATATAAGCAATACCAGCCATGCCAATTGCATCTATTAATTTATTTGTCAAATTTCTGAAAGAAATAGCAGATGGTTTAGAGTACAATTTTTTATCCAAGCTTACTATGGTTCTTTAAAGAGCTATATAGCCATCTAAAATGACAAAGATGAATTATTTGACATTAGGGACAAACCTTCAAGTATCCTATATACTTAAGTTTATTCAGTGAAAATGTTTAAGGCCTAAAGACCACTTTACCTGAGAACATTTAAAATGAACCAAGTAGGAAAAAAAAAAAAGTTACCTATAGTCCCTTTGAAATTATTTAAGAGTGAAAACACTGAAAGTTTGCAAACAGATATGCACCACAATTTACAAGCATGCATTTTGGGGAATGTGCAAGCTAGATGTAAATTATGGAAATGAAAGAATAAAATACCAGTTTCTAGGGGATATAAAGCAAGACAAATTGCAAAGGAAATATGAATAACCAAGTCATGCAGAAACTGGAAGAAAGGTAAGAGCAACTAGTTAATAATTACTTTGGGTACAGTATTCCCAGATAATTATTTCATTTCTGCACAAAGTTCAGAGTTGCATATAATGGGTATTAGTATTATATATAATACTATATATTAGTATTATATATACTACTATTATATATATATTATATATAATATTATACTAGTATTATATATACTAATAATATATATATTATATAATGGCCATTAGTATTTGGCCATCCCCAAAATTAAGTAACAAGTTCCACAACATTTTCAAATGCTTTAGAATTTTAAAGTTTTAAATTATTCATTTTTTGTACTTATGTATTGTTACCTATACTTAAGTTCACAAAAGCTGTCATGAATTAAATTCTCATTAAAACTCATTATCAATGCAAATTCTACACTAGTGTCAAAGAGGAAGAGTTATGTAATAATTTGGGAAGAAGAGAAAAGGTCTTATGCTAGAAATTTAGACTGAGAATAAATGATTCAATTGAATACACAATAGGACTTTTAGTTTTTAAAAGCCAAATATAGGAAACATGGCAGATATATAGCTTCTGAAACCATTAGTAATCATATTTATAATTTGCATGTAGGAACCGGGGGCCCTGAAAAAATGTGAATAATAGCAATATTCAAAACAATATTCTGGTGAAATTATAAATGCATGCAAATTGGTTACACAATGTGAGGCTCATTGTTGAAATTTGCTATCGGACATCCAGTAGGGGTTAGATGTTAAAATCTGCAGAGATGACATTGAAAAGGCAGTGTACAGAATCCTATAAAACTATATTTTTCAAAAATACACACAAAAAAAAGGAAAGGAAAGGATAGCATTGAGATGAAGAGATCAGCTTTTGCTTTGTTTTGTTTGTGCTATGTTGGAACATGCTTATCTGAAAATAAATGAATGTTATCGAATGGGTTTAAAAGAGACGATATTTACACAGAGTTAGGTTCAGATATATTAGATCACAAGAGTCATGCCTGTGGATATTTTACACCTCCCTAGCCTATATGTTATACTTTCTAACACTTCCTATTTTGTTCCTGGCATGTCAAGAGCCTCAAATAAGGAAGACAAGTCAGTAGATGGGATACACTGAGAACAGTTTTGGTTGATGTTGTTCTTGTTTTCTAATACATTTAGATGAAAGTTCACATTTTTGTTGTCAGTACCCTTATAATTGATCATAAGTTGTCATTGTTATAGGATGTAAAGTGTTAATGCAATACAAAATTCTGAACTTAGAGTTGATAAGGTGGGAAGGTATAACCAATAAAAAAACACTGAGAGTCTGTTAAACAGATTTGATCACTATCTTCTTGAATATGCGTGGTTTCTAAATTTGGCTTGAGAGAGGAACAGAGGAGGTGTGAACACTAAAAGCCATTGAAATAGAGAGGAAAAAATGTTAATATCTAGGAGAATAAAATCAGGAAGAACTGAATGTCCAGGCCTGGCTTTATAGGAGTAACTTGAATTCTACTTACCCTACCATTGGTATTAACGCATATGCTGGGCACAATTCAATTTTCAAATAAACCTGCTTGAATACGTTAGAGAATAACCATTTGAGGAAGGACACGAGGAGCTGAAATTCTTGAGAAAAAACTACAATAACATAAGCTCCCCATTTATCCGTCTTTCTCCAAAAGTTTGTACCAGTGCCCAGCAAGATGAAATGGAACTCGAGGAGAACAGAGATTACAATCCTGAGTTGACAAATGAACTAGGACTAAAGTGACAAATTTTTGACAGGAGAAGATGGGAAAGAAATGAGCCAAAAATTATTTGTCTAATATTCCCTTAAGGAATTAGCCAGTTCTAGAGGTGCTCGAACACAAGGCAAGACCACGAAACCAAGAATAAAACAACACCTGGGAGGTTTCAGCAGTCATATGTTCTGAGAAGAGGAAGGGGAAAGTTCAAGCCCTCCAAATGTGAAAGGGACACAGCAGATCCAAACAACCCTAGACATGAGAGCAAAATTCTGGTCCAGTATCCTGAATAAAGTCAGAGATAACGCACAGAGGCATCAAAATATGTAACTGATACTCTATCTGCCAGCTAGAAAAGAAGTGTAGTCTTCTCTGAAGCAGATAATACCATCCAGAGTGTCTATACTTTTAATTAAAAGTATATGGCATTCCATAAAAAACTCACAAAGCATGTAAACCAAAAATTCAGAATCAAATGATGGAATACAGATGATTCATATGTTGATATAATTAAAAGATGATGAAAGACAGTACAGTATCCCCGCAGTTGAGAAAGCACGTCGAAACGTGAAGACAAAGTAGGCCACTCCATACGGTTTTACTTAGGGTATCTTACAGATGGGGCAATGAGGTGGCTTGTGATCCAGGCACCATGCAGCTCTTATCTCCCAAGTTCAGACCTTGGTATATAGATTTTATAGAGCAAGAGGATGTACAGAAGAAGGGCACTGTAGTGAGATCAAAGGATTTGCATGCACCCCCCAAATGATTTGCATGTACCTAATTGTAGGCTAACCTTTAATTTGATCGTGAAGTACCACCTGTTCATCAGGAAGAAAAAGACTATAGTGTCCCTAACAGATGCATGGGAGGCCAAAGCAAGTGTCCCCCGCTCTCGTCTTGGTGGGCATTTCAAAGGCATTTTATAAATCTCTAAGGGAGCTAGAACATAAAGCCCCAAGAGAGGTCATGAAGTGAACATGAACCAGACAGAAGGCCAAAAAATGAAGTCAGTAGTGTCAGCATTCTCATAGAGAATGATTTTATAATAAATATAATTAATAAGTTCAAGGTATACGAGAAACATGTGAATTCCGTAGTGGTGGAATTTTATATATATATATATATATATATATATATATATATATATATATATATATTTTATATATATATAATATTCTGTTTGAATTCCATTTCACCTTGCTGAGAGTTGACACGAGAAAGATGGGTAAATGCAGAGCTTGTGTGTATGTATGTGTATATCTATAATTGAATGTATATAGTTATATATATATGTAATGTTCAGAGGACCATTTTTTGCTGTGTTGGAAAGAGAAAGAAACAGAGTTGGGGTGACACAAGACTAAAAGCAGAGAGGCTTGTATGACAGTTACTGTAGAAACCCGTGCATCTAAACATGGTGGTTGGTACCACAGTAGTGACAGTGAAGGTGTGGAAAATTGTTTGGTTCTGGTTATTTCTGAAGATACAGCCAACAGAATTTCCTGCTGGGTTGTTTATGGGGTTTAAGAGAAAAAAAAAAAAGATGAGCTAAGAAGGAATCCAGTTCTTTTGTCATTAGCATCTGAAAGGAGCTGCCTACAACCCAAGTGAAGAAACACTGCAGGGAAAGCAAGTTCCGGGAGGAAAATCTAAAGTTGTCTTTTGGGCATGTTATAATAAAAAATATTAATCAAAATGGATGGTAAACTCAACCCATTTTTCATTTATTTCAACATAAAAAGATGGAATATATTGATTGCTCTCATTTTGCCTTTCCTAACAATTTCCTGGAGTAATATAGGAAGTAAACTTAATAGAATCAGTGATATTTACTACTTTTTGCGTATAAATCTTCACTTGTTCTTTCTCAGGTGAGTAGTGTGGTCTCCTAGAATTACTTTTTTCCTCCAACCTGTTCAAATATTTGGCAGGAAAATGGCCTTATCGGGTCATCATGGAGCCTCTGCTATTGCTGAGTTAATAATACATTTTTGGAAAACTCCATTTAAACGTTGCCGATGAAAATCTATGCCCACTCTCTATGTCACTCCCAAACACATTGGAAGATGAGCCACAGGGGAAGCCCATATGTTAGAAAGGCATGCTTCATTTAGCTATTGCAACACGATGGCTGAAGGGTGCTATAGATGGAGTTGCTCAGAAAAGATTACATCTCTTGGCTTCTGGCAAAGAAAAAAAAAAGGCATAAAAAAGGCTGTGCTAAGGGCCAAGAGCTTTATTGAAATTCTACAGGAGCCTTACAGAAACTGTGAGCTTCTGACTTGTTATCAGGTACCCGCATTTGGGCATCCTGACACTCTATAATTGAAATTCATTGCTGGACCTTTAGTCTATAAAAATGGTATGCTGTCATTAGCGCTGACTGCTTGCTATATTCTCCTGTCACTCCTTAGGCCAGCTTAAACCATCTCAGATGAAATAGCCTATTTCGTGTCAGACCTCACCGTTTGCCACTATTAAAGTGGAAAGCTAAAGCAATGTTTAGCAATGTGGTAAAGACTAATGCAGTAGGATTGCTAGAGAAGTAGGAGTCTTTCTTTTCTTTTCTTTTCTTTTTTTTTTAATTCCCTTAAAATTTAATGTTCTTATATGGCACCATCTCTGTTACACTGCTCCTGTCAGAATGAGAATTATTACTTTTTTAATTGCATTTTAATTTAACTTGCTAAAGCCACACAGCTACCTTACACTTTAAGAAGTATTGGAATGTTAGTTCAGTAATAAGACAAGTTAATGTAAGAATTACAAGGTAATATTTCATACTCATGATGTGAAGAATTGAGGCAATTATGTGGATAATTCAGCCAAAAAAAGCCATACACAAACACACACACGTGTGCGCGCGCGTGCGCACACACACACACACACACACACACACACACACACATATATATATATATATATATATATATATATATATATATACACACCCAGATTCATTCATGTCTTGGCTTCATTACTAATGAGCATAGAGATCGTAATCTGGGTTCCTTTCCATATCGAGCACCAGAATCTTTTCTTTAAAATAACTTGTTTGAGGGGCACCTGGGTAGCTCAGTCAGATAAGTGTCAAGTGTCTGCCTTCGGCTCAGGTCACAATCTTGGGGTCCTGGGATCCAGTCCTGCATCAGGTTCCCTGCTCAGGGGGCAATCTGCTTCTTCCTCTCCTTTTGCCTCTACTCACCCCCCCACTCTCTCTCTCTCTCTCTCTCAAATAAATAAAATCTTTAAAGTAAACTAAACTAAAATAACTAGTTTGTATTTGGTGAGCAAGCTTTATAATTAAAATATAATACAGTTACTAGATATTTCTATTAAGGAAGAGGTTGCCATACTCTGTGGATGAGATGCTTAGAGGGGTTCCCAGGAGACAACAGGTGAGGCTGTCCCTTAAAGACTGTGTCTCGGGGTATTTCACAACTGCACGGTAAACACCTTGAGTGCAGTAAAATCACACCTTTTCATCTCAGTGTTCCTAGAGCCTAGAAAAAACACTTATATCTTGATACAGCTCAGTATGAAAAAAACAAATAATCCAATTAAAAATGGGCAGAACACATGAACAGACATTTCTTCAAAGAAGATACAGATGGCCAACATGAAAAGGTGCTCAACATCACTCAACATCCTGCAAATCAAAACTACAATGAGATACCACTTCACACCTGTCAAAATGGCTAAAGTCAACAATATAAGAAACAAGTGTTGGTGAAGATTTGGAGAAAAAGGAATCCTTGTGTACTGTTGGTAGGAATGCAAAGTGAAAACAGTATGAAATTCCCTCCAAAAGTTAAAAATAGAACAACTTTACAACTCAGTAATCCCACTAGTGGGTATTTACCCAAAAAACACAAAAACACTAATTCAAAGGGATACATGCACCCCTGTGTCTGTTGCAGCATTATTTTTTTAAGATTTTATTTATTTATTTATTTGACAGAGAGAGATCACAAATAGAGAGGCAGGCAGAGAGGGGGAAGCAGGCTCCCCGCTGAGCAGAGCACCAAATGCGGGGCTCGATCCCAGGACCCTGAGACCATGACTTGAGCCGAAGGCAGAGGCTTTAACCCACTGAGCCACCCAGGTGCCCCTGTAGCATTATTTAGAAAGGGGAAAAGAGGATGGGAATTAAAGATTACATGGATCATGATGAAAAAAAATAAACACCTTATTTGGAGAAAACCAGAAACTGAGAGAAAGGAAGAAAAAAAATCTTAGAAGTTAAAGTAATAGAATGAGAAGAGAAGGGAAGGAATCAGCACAAATCATCACACATTTTTTTTTTTGGTAATTGGTATGGACTCAATGTTTGTGTCAATCCAAAATTTACATATTGAAGTCCTATCCCCAAGTGTGATTGAATTTGGTGCTGGGGCCACTAAAAACTTAATTAAGGTTAAATGAGGTTACAGGAGTGGGGCCTTGATCTGATAGAATTAGTGCCCTTATAAGAAGAAATACTAGAGAACTAACTTATTCACTCACTCTCTGTCTCTCTCTCCCTCAATCTATCTCTCACCGCACACACCAAGGAAGAGGCCATGTGAGCACACAAAAAGATGACAGCCATCTGCAACTCAAGGGGATAATCCTCATCTGGAACAAATTGGCATCTTGATCATAAATGTGTAGTCTCTAGAACTCTGAGAAAATAAAACTGAATGGCTTATAGCACCTAATCTGTGGTATTTTATTATGGCAGCCTGGTCAGATTAATACAGTAATCCATCCAAAACCTGGAAGATTTTAGCTTTGCTGGACTCAGTGGAAGACTATTCTTTTTCTGTCTGTCCTCTTACCAAAGTCATCCTTCAAACTCCTGTCCAAGTAACTATTCTCCACTAAAGCTATTCCTAGCTTCTATACCTCAACCAGCCTCATTTCTTTCTGATTTTCTTTAGTTTTGGTTTTTGGTAGTGGTTTTTATCCATATCTCATCTGGGGATTGTTTTTCAAAATTTTGATACCCCCACTATGCTCTAGCACAGTTAGATTAGAAACTCTGATGGTAAAAAAAAAAAAAAGAAAGAAACTCTGATGGTGAGGACCAGAAATCATGTTTTAAAGCATCTTTTTATGATTTATTTTAAATATGTTGTAGGTAATTAAATTGATGTTCTTATCATCCTGTAGACTTTTCTGGGAACAAGATCCTAATTGTGCTATGCCCGTATCTCTATGTCATGAGATAAAAATTTGAATACCCAATTCAACATACTTTTTGTTTATGGAAAACTAAAGTTTTATCTAGTAGATCCAGTGCAATGTGCTCATGATCAACGTGTTATAGAGAAAATGGATGATTTTACATTTCAGAAAAAAAAAAAGCCAAAAATATAAACAATACTCTTTGAATTGTCTTTATAAACTAAGTGAGTTAGGATACATTTAAAAAAGTGTGAAGAAAAGCTGTACCCCCCCCCCATAAAATTCCTATACTAGTGCTATGGTGAAGAAAGTCTATAAAATGGTATTTTATAAATCACTTAAATGCTCCCCAAAGGCAAAAATTAGGTAGGCTGATTTTACAATGCATCCTTCTATTTGCTCTCTTTTCATAGTAACTGTGACTGATCTCTATTGCAACAAACATTTACCTTTTGCAAATGAGAAGAAACATTTTTTAACCAAAAACAGGGACAAAAACTTACTGCAAGCCTTTTGCCTGGAGAAGACTCTGGTGAGATACATGTAGGAGAGAAGCAGAGGTAGCTCCAAAGGTCAACTGAAGAAATGAAGAGACTATATTTTTGAGGATGGAGGTGGGCATGGTTTGAATGTGGTGATGGGGCATAAAGTAAACAGAAGTCGTTAATCTTAAGTGAAAACCTGTAAGGTTAAACACCTTATTCACTCACACGTCAAAGAAATCAGACCTCTACCTGAATACAGATATAAATATACACATAGATTTAAAAATAATCAGTTGGCTAATAGCAATAGATCAGTGGATTCATAAAGAAAACACAGACAAAAGGAACAACCAAGCTGCATGAAAACGTTTTTAAGATTCAAAATGATTTTATGCTCCCCATAAATGGGTGGAGGAAGTTCCAGGGAGGAAATAAATAAAAGAACAAGTAGGCCTAAATAAAGTGAAAGTTAAGATACAAGAAAGACAGATTTTGAATTTTTAGTATCTGTCTACTGGCAGGCCAAATGCAAAATAATAGTAACCATAATAATAATAATTATGTAAGGGGTACCTGGGTGGCTCACTTGGTTAGGCATCCTACTCTTGATTTCAGTTTAGGTCATAATCTTGGGGTCTTGAGATGGAGCCCTGAGTCAGGCTCCATGCTGAGCATGGGACTTGCTTAAGATTCTCGCTCTCCCTCCGCCCGTCCCTGCTTTCTATCTCTCACTCAAAGAAAAAAAAAAAAAAAAAATATATATATATATATGTGTGTGTGTGTGTGTGTGTGTGTATGTATGTATGTAAGGAGGAGGAGGATAAATACAGAATAATAAATATAAAGAACAACAAAATGAATCTGAAAATAAAAATGAAAACAACTGATCTTTATATTAGGTGAGCATGATTTCAGCCAACTCTCTATATATGTAAGTGTGCAAATAGATGCACATTCAAAAGAAAATCTAATGATGCTATCACATTTTATTAAAAATGTGTTAGAATGTTTTAAATGCAAGTTCACTTGAATTACGAGAACAAACTTCTCAATGAAAAGGGGAAGAGGTGAAGTGATATGCATGCTTATATATCTGCACTTAACTTTCTTTCTGTCTTGGAGAATGAGGGACAACCTCATAGAGGTCGCCTGTATCAGATGAGGATGTTGATAGTAGCTGTGGTTGTAGTGGTGGTGATGATCCTGGTGATAATGATAAAAAATTGCAACAACCAATAATGGCTGCCATCAGTACCAGTGTGACAGGGACATTGTTGGGAATTTGTCTCAGGCAGCCCCACCACAACCCTTGTGAAGCTAGTGTTACAATTTCCATTGGAAATGGAGTCTTTTTTAAAATTTATTTAATTTATTTTTTATTAACATATAATATTTGTTTCAGGGGTACAGGTCTGTGATTCATCAGTCTTACACAATTCATAGCACTCTCCAGAGCCCACACCCTCCCCAGTGCCTGTCACCCAGCCACCTCATCCCTCCTACACTCCTCCGCTCCAGGAACCCTCAGTTCGTTTCCTTAGATTAAGAGTCTCTTATGGTTTGTCTCCCTTTCTGGTTTTGTCTTGTTTGATTTTTCCCTCCCCTCCCCTATGATCCTGTGTCTTGTTTCTTAAGTTCCTCATATCAGTGAGATCATGTGATAATTGTCTTTCTCTGATTGACTTATTTCACTTAGTATAGTACCCTCTAGTTCCATCCACGTCATTACAAATGGCAAGATTTCAGGGGTTTTTTGATGGCTGCATAATATTCCATTGTGTATATATACCACATCTTCTTTATCTAGTCATCCAGGCTCTTTCCAGTTTGGCAATTGTAGACATTGCTGCTATAAACATTTGGGTGTACATGCCCTTTTGGATCAGTACATTTGTATCCTTAGGGTAAATACTCAATAGTACAATTGCTGGGTCAGAGAGTAGCTCTATTTTCAACATTTTGAGGAACCTCCATACTATTTTCCAGAGTGGCTATACCAGTTTGCATTTCCACCAACAATGTAGGAGGTTTCCCCTTTCTCCACATCCTCGCCAACACCTGTCATTTCCTGACTGATTAATTTTAGCCATTTTTTTTCTCCCCAAATATGTTTATTTTAATTTTTCAGTGTTACAAGATTGATCGTTCATGCACCACACCCAGTGCTCCATGCAATACATGCCCTTCTCAATACCCACCACCAGGCTCGCCCCCCCCACCCCCTCCCCTCCAAAACCCTCAGTTTGTTGCTCAGAGTCCACAGTCTCTCCTGGTTCAACACCCCCTCCGATTTCCCCCCATTCACCCTTCCCTTCCTTCTCACAATGCCCTCCATGATTTTCTTTATACTCCACACGTAAGTGAGACCATAAGATAATTGACTCTCTCCACTTGACTTATTTCACTCCGCATAATCTCTTCTAGTCCTGACTATGTCAAACTGTGGAAAAAACCAAAATGCCCTTCAACAGATGAATGGATAAGGAAGATGTGGTACATCTATACAATGGAATATTATGCCTCCGTCAGAAAGGATGAATATCCAACTTTTGTATCAACATGGTCAGGACTAATTTTAGCCATTTTAACTGGTGTGAGGTGACTGGTATCTCACTGTGGTTTTGATTTGTGTTTCCCTGATGCCGTGTGATGTTGAGCACTTTTTCATGTGTCTGTTGGCCATTTGGATGTCTTCTTTGCAGAAATGTTTGTTCATGTCTTCTGCCCATTTCTTGATCGGATTATTTTGTTCTTTGGGTGTTGAGTGTGATAAGTTCTTTATATATTAAAACTTGTCCAGTTGCATCCATCTAGCAACTAATTGAGCTAGAATGGAAACCTGGACCTGTGTGATTCAGCAATCACATTTGTCCAGTTTCTCACACTGTCTACTGAGGAGGCGTTCCCCCCTGTATGACTAACCTCCCGTGGGCTTTTTTTTTTTTTTTTTTTTTTGCCAAAATGCTACTTTGGTTCCCAACTTCCTGTGTCACATTGCAAACAATTTGTCATGCCTGCAGTCACACTTTTGGTTCCTGTCAGCTCTGTGAAAGAGCCATATCATCGGTATGGTTTTCCACTCCCTAAGCAACTTGTGTATCTCATCCTCCCATGCAAGAAACTTGTTACATCTTCAGTTTTCTCACATATTTCAGTTCAAAAGTAATCCTTGTTGTTTTTTGTTTGTTTTTTTTTTAAAGATTTTATTTATCTATTTGACACAGAGAGAGAGAGATCACAAGTAGGGAGAGAGGCAGGCAGAGAGAGGGGGAAGCAGGCTCCCTGCTGAGCAAAGAGCCTGATGCGGGGCTCGATCCCAGGACCGTGAGATCATGACCTGAGCCAAAGGCAGAGTCTTTAACCCACTGAACCACCTAGGCGCCCCTCCTTTTTGTATTTTTATTTAATTATTCTTTTCATTGAAAATGTCCATACTGTCAGAGCATTAGTGTCCAGACTCCCACCATTATATCATCCCTTTGCTCTGAAATAAAAGATTTTCCAGCCACATCAATTACCTTTTTTCTTAACTTCTATGACAAATTTCTTTTTGAATTATGTATCACAGGGGTACCATAACTGCTGCTTGAGTCATTGACTATGTCCTTGGTGTTGTAAATGGAGACTTTCTCCCCCCCCCTTTTATTTTTCTCACTGTACTCCAATGCCAAAGGAATAAGAATGGGGAAAAAAGATCTACTAAATCTAGAAAGGTAGTAGGATTGATCTCTAACCCTCTTCCCCCTACAACCTCCCACAGCATCCCCCTATGTACTTTGAGATAAATTACTCAGTTAATTTGAATCCCCAATTCCTCTTCCATAGAGATGCTAACATATGTCCTACTTGCCTCATAAGATAGATTGAAAAGAAAAAAAAACTAAAAATACTATGAACTCTATTTTTGAACTAAAATTTTATATAAATCAATTATTAAACTGAATTCTCATAAAAGATTGAATTTTATACTGAAACAAGTATTTTCTCTTTATTATAATTGCTAATTCATTTAAGCAACCTATTTTCTGACAAAATTCTTTAAACTGAAATCCACTTGGGCGGATATTCCGAACTAGGCTAGAAATGACAAACGTATTAGTGGTAACTCTCTCAATTGGTATTACCTCTCCTAAATGAATCTGTAACTACAGAACTCTTCTTAAGATTATAAACAAATTTTCCTGGAGATATCTCACAACCCAACAAATACATCTCTTTATAAGGAATAAAGTTTCATGGGATAACACACAAACAGGAAAACAAGTCTTTACTTTAAAAATAGCTATACTATTCATGAGTAGTATACACATACACACATACACAGACACAGGGGGAAAATTATGGGCATTTGGAGGCCTCTGATTGAACATCTGGCCTAGATAGAATCTTTGCATTGAAATAATCTGTGCTCTAAAAACAATAATAATAATAAAGGGGAAATACAGAGAATTTTCATCAAACTTTACAGAGAGGAGAGGAAATACAGCGTACTCTAATGAAGACGTCTTTTATCTGGTGACCAGAATACCTATTGCATTCTTAGCTAGGGTATTATTCATTGTGAACCCATGTTCGACTCTCTGGCTTCAATTTATTCATCTATTAAGTTGATGGGAGAGTGGCCGGGGTGGCTCAGTCAGTTGAGCATCTGACTTTTTATTTCAGCTCAGGTCATAATCTCAGGGTTGTGAGATCAAGTTCCATGTTAGGTTCCACACTCAGTGCAGAGTCTTCTTGAGATTCTCCCTCTCCCTCTCCATCTGTCACTCTCCCTGCTCACATTCTTTCTCTAAATAAATAAGTAAGTAAACTCCTTAAAAAATTAGTAAGGCTATAGGGAAGAAGTTACAATCAAATCTAGCCTTAGAAAAAATTAAAATTAAAAAAAAAATGATTGGAAAATAATAGATAGTCCCCAAATCCTGGCTGAAACTAGTAAGCCAAATACTAAATTCTTTTGACAGTCTTTGTTTCTAAGAAAAGAATTATATAAGCCTCCAAGTTGGAAAAAAAAAGTATGTTCCAAAGTGCCAAATTTATGGGCACATTCTGATTTTATCAATAATGTTCCATTTCCACTGAAAAATGAGTGTGACCAAAAAGAACTGATGTTTCTAGCTTACCTGTCAATTTCTAGCTTACCTGTAAGGGTAGCATGGAAGTGATCTAAATCAGAAAACTATTCAAGATCAACTCTTTAAACACCCAGAAGTTAATACATTGCCCCATGAAATGTTAAAGTGCTTTTAAAATCTCATTTCCTTTCCTATTAGTAAATCACATGTCTGTAGCAGGTATATTCTTTTGTCAATTAACACAACTTTAAGACAATTTTATTTCAGCTCTAACATGAATGGGTTGAAGAAGATAATAAATTTTTACTGAGCTGTATACTTGTCACCTAGTTTTTATTCATTTTGTCATCTACCCTTATAGTAATTCTAGGCTTATCTTTCTTTGTTTTACAGATAAGGACTTTGAAGATCAGAGATGGTAAATGATTTTTCTTGGGCATGCAAGTTGTGGGTAAATGCTTGAAGTCTTAGAAGACAGCTCCATCTACCACAAAATAATCAAATCTGTATCTCTACTCCCCACTTTCTAAGGTAAGAACTGAAACTTGGCTTGACTGTCTTTCATTTTTTACCATTGTCTCAACCATTTGTGGTTTCAAAGGGGTGATGCTTTCTCAGATCTTTTTAATCTCCTAGGAATGAGACTCTGATGTTGGCAATGTATTCAACTCCTCACCATCATAAACTTCAGATTCTGCAATTTTCTGTAGCTTTTATCTTTATCCAATTTTTAAAGCAGATGCCAGTTGCATAAGCAGTATCTACAACCATTGCTCAGCAAATTCTTCCTCAGTGTTATAGCCTCGGGTACTTTCCATGTGTCTTACTTATGGTCAATTTTTGCAGGAACCATAATGTTGAATTTAGTCCAGAAGAATGTTCATCCACCCCCTTGCACTTCTGTGCTTAAAGAAAAGTTGCAGCAGTGAAATATCGCCCCGTATGTTGGAGTTTCTTCTGGCAGGAAGGATACAGATAACTTTATTGGAAATATAAAGCTTCATTGAATTCCCTCCCTCTGAGAGGCTAACAACATTCTTTCCCTGAGACAATTGGATGCACCCCACTTATAATCCTTCTTCACATAATGTTAGAAAAAGAGGCTTTAATCTAGGAAAATATTGTCAATAAGTATTAGACCAGTTTATTGTTAGTTCAGACAAACAGCCCTAGTCCCGTGAGATGTCTCATGAATTTTTAGCACATAACATAATGCACTAGAAATATATCTATAAAGAGGGAAACAAAGAATGGTGAGTGTTATATTGTCTTCCATGGCTCCCCTAAACTACTCTTCTTCTACCATGATATGTGCAAATATTTCATTGAACCTAGTCTTCAAATTAGCATTTGAACCCAATCTTACAGCATATAATACTCTTAAAATCCCAGTATCAACTTTCATAGCTATTCTCCTGTTTCTGTCCTTCCCTTTTATTTTGGCCCTTTCTTTATTTTTATCTCTATAACTGTAACCCCCTTAATGTAGTAATTGAGCTTTTTTTTTCCTATTTACTTATTCTTACTGAGAAAATTCCCTAAAAGTGCATCGTGTATATGTGTGTGTACCTCCCCCTTCTGCGTGTCTGTCCGTTTTCTCCAGGAGGCAGGTAGGTGAGGTATAAAAACTACTGGAAAGAATTCCTTTCCAGAGGTTTTCTTCTCATCCCTTCTCCATAACAAAACTCCTATCCTTGAAAGCAAAGCCATAATTGAAAATTTGGACACTATCAGAAGGGTTATTTGCAGCATCACACTGTACAGAAAGAGAAAGAAAACTTCACTCCTGACTCTCAGGGAGGAAAAAGCATAACAAAGTGGTTTGATGACATCTAGTCAGAGTTTCTTCAGTGTTCTTTCATCTTCTGCCTTGAAGGTTTCATGGATACGGTTTTTATTTATCAGCAGAGTTTCCATGAGAGGCAAGACAGTGTTGATAGGCATTGTTTGATCCCTGCCTACCACCTGAGAAAGTTGGAGGTTGTTTTGGAAAGTTGATGGGGCTATACTGGCCAGTAGAGGGTTGCCCAGTAGAATTCTAGGCACCTTGTCATATTTGAATTTCAGGTACCAAAAGTGAGTACTTTCAGTATACATGTATACTACCCATATATGCATGGGATATGCTAAAATGTCATTTGTCATTTATCTGAAATTCAGATTTAATTGTCCATTCTGTATTTTTATTTGCTGAATCTGGCAATTAACAACACTTTTACTTGTTCTAATCTTTTCCTCTTAAAAACGTAACCTGGGGGATAGGGGTGCCTGGGTGGCTTTGTTGGTTAAGTATCTGCCTTCAACTCAGGTCATGATTCCAGGGTCCTGGGATGGAGCCCCGCATCAGGCTCCCTGCTCAGTGGGGAGTCTGCTTCTCTCTCTACCCCTCCCTTTGCTTGTGCTCATGTACTCTCTCTCTCAAAAATAAATAAATAAAATCTTCAAAAAATAAAACTTCACCTGAAAAACCGAGGCAATTGAAACAATTTAAAAAAATTTAAACGCCCATTATTTTATATCTAAACAATTCACAGTGACCTCCCTTTTTGAACATGTGTGTTTTGTCTGGAGGTCATTCCATGTAGTCTTTTGGTTACTAGTAACAAACAAGTCAAAAAGGAATTTCTTGTAGGAACAAAAAGGAACTTAACATAGAGAAACTGAAGTTACTTAGAAAATCAAAAGCATGGCTATAAAAGCAACTTTTAGGATGAAAAGCTATTAGGATAACACTGGAAATCTGCAAATTCTACAGTTACTTCTTCAGCTGCTTAGTTCCCTGTGAGTTTTTATTATAGGTCCAAGTTCTCAAGAGTACATAACCTGAGGTCACATTGCTGTCCCTGTACAATGGATCTGTATGACAGATAAAAAAAATTGGGGGAGGTTTGGTAGGCAAGCAGTATATAAGCTACCTTGACATAGATTAAGCATAGGGAAAAATCTTCCTTGGGCCATTCTTCTCTTCTGAAGGGAACTAGTAGAAATGCATTAACTCTTTACTAATGGAAAATACAAACTAATGACAACATCCCTATGGCTGCCTCATTCTCAGCATATTTTAGAAGGTTTAACATTTATTGTCTAAGAATAAAGGTAGACATTTCATATGCTTAGCAATTAGATTTGGATAAGCCGTGGGAAAACAGTTCTGTGGAAATATGAATCTTTTATACCACCCTTATCACGCAAAGATGATCTGAAGAATAAGCAGGGAAAACATAAATGCAATACAATGAAGTCATAAAAAAAGAGTGGTAAATCAGGGAGCTCTGCTTTTACTTTTGGTTTTGTTTTTGTTATTTTTGGTTTTGTTGTTGTTTCTTAGTAATCTGTCAAAGCATCAGAGCAGAGCACCAAATGGATAGAGTTTCCCTACCCTAGAAATGACAGAAAAAGCTTTTAAGCAATAGATTGACAGGTAGTACAATAAAAGAAGCGTGATTACACAACTCAACCCGATTTGGGTTTGAATTCTGTTTCTGCATTCTATGATTTTTTTAAAGATGTATTTATTTATTTTGGGGAAAGAGAGAGAGAGAACACAAGTCAGGGAGGGGCAGAATCTTCAAGCCAGCTCCCTGCTGACTGCAGAGCCTAGGGATGGGGGTTGGGGTTTGACCTCACAACCCATGAGATCATGACCTGAACAGAAACCTAAAAGTGGATGCTCTATCCGCTGAGCCACCTGGCCGCCCTCTGCATCCTATGTTCTAGGAAACTTTGGGTTTTCTGGGAAACTTTCTCTCTCTGATCTTCCATTACTTGATCTCTAATTGGACACAGTAAGGTTCAACTGTGACTGTGAGGATTAGAGAAGATGGTGTTTGTAGAAAATTATAACACAGGGCCTCCCAAAGAGAGAGGGGGAAAAAATCCAAAACCCAAAACTGATTATTTGGTGGTTGCGCTCATGGTAATACCCAAATTGCTCCAATCAAACAAATCTTCCTTCAAATGACTGTAAACTCTGGACAAATCAAAGAATGCCAACCCAGTGAAGGCACAGGAGAGCAAATAAAAGGAGAATATAATGAAAAAGAGATGACACTTTAGAAAAAAGATAGTAGCACTTAATGAGTTTTGAATTTTTATGGCTTTTAATACCAACAATATGCCTAAGTCTACAACTTGCTGGGTGGCCAGAAGTTGGATAGAAAAACTGAAGGTAGGGCCCGTGGGTGTCTTAGTTGGTTAAGAATCTGCCTTCAGCTCAGATAATGATCTTGGGGTCCTGGGATCAAGTCCCACATTGGGCTCTCTGCTCAGCATGGAGCCTGCTTCTCCCTCTCCCTCTCCACTGCTTATGCTCTTTCTCACTCGCTCTCTCTCAAATAAACAAATTAAATCTTAAAAAAAAAAGAAAAAGAAAAACTGAAGAGAAATATCTAGGTGACCCCTAAAATAAATTTAAAATAACTAAAATTTTAACTGCCTCCCTCCCACAGAAGACATTAATTTATCAGTTTTATTTAATCCAAATTAATTGTCTACAAAAACACATAAATATACTCTTTAGAATCCTCTACGGATATCTTTCACAATGACAAGGGTGCAGTCCTAAGTTACTAAGCACATAAAGAAATAAGAAAATATATCTCTTTTCATAAGAAAATAATCAATAGAGACTGAACCTAAAATTATCCTGACCATTATAATAGGCAGATAAGGATTTTATAGGAACCACGATAAGGAAGCTCAATGTAAAAGAAAATATGTCCATAATGAATGAAAGGGTAGTAAACTTTGCAGAGATATATAAATGATCAAAAAAGCTAAACAAATATCTAGAATTATCCTCATCCCAGATGTGATCTTTAAGTAAATCTTCTTCAAGAAGAATCTTATAGTCAAATGTCAATAGGAGCCAGGCTGGAAACAAATGAATGCAATACTCAGAATGCAATACAAAAGATACTGACAGGGCTTGTGATGAACTAGAAAACACTGCCTCTATATAAACGAAATATTGACTCTTTGATTTCACCCAATTGTTGCCTCAAATAGGAAATGGCAAATGCTTTTTTTTTTTTTTTGGTAAAGAGTTAGATAGTAAATATTATAGGCTTTGTGGGCCATATGATCTCTGTTACAACTACAAAACTCTGCCTTCATACTGTAAGAGTAGCCATGGATAATGCATACTTGAACCCTTGTTGCTATTTTCCAGTAATACTTTATTTACACAGCATGTAGTGGGCCAGAGTTGGCCTAGGTGATAATAGTTTACAGAACATGGTCTCATAGAAATTTAGGTTCAAGTTTACCTAACATTCTCTATTTCAAGAAAAAGTGGGCCACCAAAACTGGACTCCTGTCCTCGAGCAAGTATGCATAAAGGCCTGAGAGATAAATAATTGTTTTCCAGTTCATGGAAAGGAGAATGGGATGTCAACCCATGCAAAAGAATATGGTTGTGAAAGATTGAAATATATGGACAGAGCAAGTAATTTGGTTTAGTTGCGGGACAGAAAGTGTGGGGTAAAGTTAAGAAAGCCAGATGGAATTTGGTATAACCAATAAGTGGCACTTTTTTCTCGCGGAATTAGACAACTAAGACATTTGACCACAACAATAACAACAACTCATATGGGTAAAGAATATATTCAGATGAATCTCTACATTCCAGCATTATATCAGGTAAATGCTGGGTTGGAAGACTTACCTTATAAACTCAACATTGGCCATTTTAGTATTTATTTCACTTTTTTAAAAAAAAGATTTTATTTATTTGTCAGAGAGAGAGCGAGATCACAAGCAGGGAGAGCAGCAGGCAGAGCGGGAAGCAGGCTTCCTGCTGAGCAGGGACCTGAAGCGGGGCTGGATTCCAGGGTCCTTGAATCATGACTTGAGCCAAAGGCAGAAGCTTAACCCACTGAGCCACCCAGACATCCCTATTTATTTCACTTTTATAATCACCTGGACACTCCACCTCATCCCCCCCCCAACACACATGCACACACACACACACACACACACACACACACTCATTAATGTAGACTGAAATGTTTGGGTTACAGAGCAGAAAGCTCAGAATTTCTACCTCTCAGTTGTCAGGGAGGGTTAGAAAATAGCTGTAGGAGCGCCTGGGTGGCTCAGTGGGTTAAAGCCTCTGCCTTCGGCTCAGGTCATGATCTCAGGGTCCTGGGATCGAGCCCCGCATTGGGCTCTCTGCTAAACGGGGCGCATGCTTCCTCCTCTCTCTGCCTGCCTCTCTGCCTACTTGTGATCTCTCTCTCTGTCAAATAAATAAATAAAATCTTTAAAAACAAAATAGCTGTAACCCAAATCCCAAATTTGAGACTATCTCCGCCCATCAGAGAAAGGTGCACAGTGACCTTAGGGTGATGTCTTTTCTCTTTGGGAAGAAGATACACGTGAAACAATAGAATAGAAATGTTTAGGGAAAATCTTTCCTTCATACTTAGGAGAGGAAATAAGCATCCCTTACCCGCAACAGCATACTGATTACAAATAAGAAATCCCCTAAGTGTATTGAAGAACTTATTTTTTGCTATGCTCATCTTAGCAATCATCCTGAAATGGAGCATCAGTTACATTACATGATTTATATTGCTAATTCCTCATAGTATGGGTCTCATGACTTTGTTTTAAATCTATTATAGATCCTCCCTGACTTATGATGAAAACCCATCCTAAATTGAAAATATTGTGTCTATAATATACTTAGTATACCTAACCTACCAAGTATAGCTTAACCTAGCCTACCTTAAACATGCTCAGAACTCTTACATCAGGGGCGCCTGGGTGGCTTAGTGGGTTGAAGCCTCTGCCTTCAGCTCAGGTCAGGGGCGCCTGGGTGGCTTAGTGGGTTGAAGCCTCTGCCTTCAGCTCAGGTCATGATCTCAGGGTCCTGGGATCGAGCCCCGCATCGGGCTCTCCGCTTAGCAGGGAGCCTGCTTCCCCCCACCCCCACCTGCCTCTCTGCCTACTTGTGATCTCTCTCTCTCTGTCAAATAAATAAATAAAATCTTTAAAAAAAAAATAGCCCACAGCTGAGCAAATCATCTAACACAAAGCCTATTTTATAATAAAGTGTTAAATATCTCGTGCAACTTAGGGAATACTGTGCAGGTAGTGAAAAACAGAATGGATGCATGGACGCAGAATGGTTGTCGGTGTTTTGGTTGTTGAACCTCAAGATCAGGTCGCTGACTGGGAACTGGGGCTTCCTGCAGCTGACCAGCGTTACAGGAAATGATTCTACCACATATCACTAGGCTGGAAAAAGATCAAAATTCAAAATTTTGAAGTATGGTTTCCACTGAATGCATATCACTTTCTCATCATCATAAATTCCAAAAATTCTAAGTTGAGCCATTCTAAGTCAGGGACCATCTGTAATACAATCCACATTACTGAATATCTGTCTAGCTGTATGAGCGGTAGAAAATGCCTTACAAAAGTTCCACACCATCTAAAATGATTTAAAAACAAGCAGAATCATCATAAAAGATCTGAGAGTTACTATTCTCTTCGATGTCCATTTAAAGTCCCCAAGGGAAGCTTTTAATTTAATGCTTCACATTAAAAACTAGCTTTGAGTTCTACATTTGCCTCTGAGGCACTGCAAATAAATAAAAAAACCCGTGCCGTGCATCTTACTCAAATATTCTCTATTACCAATTGACCCAATACCTCAGCCTTGTTGTTTGTCCCCTGGATTCCAGAAGTATTTGTTATATCTACTTCCAATAATCTGATTGAAATTCTGGAGCACTGCAGTGAAGTATACATCATAAATTACTATTTTTTTTCTAGATTAAAATCTCCTTCTGCCCTTCAACAAATTCTGGTGATAAGTTTCCATCAAACTGCTAAACTTTCCAAATCCATACTTTCTGATACAAAACTAATCAGAAAATCTAACAGCTTTGCATGGCTAAAATGCAACAGAGAAATCACATCCCTGGCCTTTTGCAGTAAGCAACAAAGGTGTTTATTACAAAGTGATGTTTTGTTGTATAGGAAATGAGAGCATATAGATACTAGTGCCGGGACATTTACTTGTTCATTTACCCGATCATCAGATAATTTTTTGGTGCTCAAATAATAACAGAAGATAAGTGTCTAGGTGGTGATATAGGCATGCAAACCAACAAAAATATAATACAAATGCTAAGCATCAAAGTATTACCTAGAAAATACTGATTTTGGAATGATAGGGATATTTCCTAGGTAATGTTTATAATAACATTAGAAAATAATGATACCTAAAATAATGATTTCTCCCATTTATTTACTTGTTTACTGAATATTTATTTGGCACCTATGATGTGCCTGCTGTGCTGCTAAACTCTAGAAATCAAGCAATGAATAAGACATAAGAGATTTTTACCTTTATGGATCTTATAATCTAACACAGTGGTTTTAGTCTTTTACTTTTTAATCACACACTGAGTAACAAGATATTTTTATTTTTATTTTTTAACAAGATATTTTTAAATCTAACAGAAATACCTGCATACTTATTATTCATGAATAATATATGTATATAGGTAATACTATAATATAAATAAAATGCAATATAGAACCTACTTCAAAATGCCGAGAGGTGATAAAAGGAAATAGACTTTAAAATATAGTTTTCTTTATTAACACTAAATGTTTTCATCTTACTAGAATATCAATATATTTACATAGGTAATTATGAAATACCACTTTCTTTTTTTTTTTAAGATTTTATTCATTTATTTGTGAGAGAGAGACTGAGAATGAGAACAAGCCTAGGAGGTTGGTTCGGGGGCAGGGCGACAGGAGAGGGAGAAGCAGACTCCCTGCTGAGCAGGGAGCCATTTGCAGGACTCTATCCCAGGATCCCGGGATCATGACCTGAGCCAAAGGCAGATGCTTAACTGACTGAGTCACCAGGCACCCAGAAATACTACTTTCATTCTTACTAACGTTTTTGGTGAGAACACATGTGTTCATATATGTTTATTTTTAAAATGTATTTCATTTATCAAGCATAATTAAGCAATAGTTGATTTAAAGCCTAATGAATTTTGGAAATATTTATTAAAGGAAAATTATATTTCCTAGGTTTATTCCTTTTTTCCTATCTCTTTTTTACCTTTTTTTTCTTTTACCTTTTAGCACATACTGTTTACAGGAACAAAATCTCATAACTCTAAGAGTACTTACAAACATTTGGTTTTAGTTCACTTTCCCCAGCGTGAATTTCTTTCTAAAAGCATTGGATTTCTCACTGTTTAAAATATCACCTTTATTTTAGGAGACCTTGAAATTCTCCACAGAGGTCCCCGAGTGCCCTGTTTTGGCCTTGGCTTCTCTGCAGCCTTGTGTAGGGCCACAAATTATCCTCCAGGGACAGGAGAGATGGATCATGTGATCCATAAGAGAGGAAGAACAGAGTCTTTGAGGAAGTCTGTAACAATAGAAAAGGAGATCTACAACAAAGTGCCCTCTCCGGAGAGAGGATTGTCTGTGATGACATAGGAAAGCACTCTCCAGAAGCTGGAGCTGTGGGGTAGTTTCAGGTGGGCAGTCAACACTTGGAATGGGAAGTGAAGCAGTGCCCAGAACCTGGTTTCCAGATAGAAGAAAATATCCTCCTTGGAACGTCCAGGGAGCTGATATTCCATATGCTGAAATGATAGGGCAGGTTCTCTGGTTATACTCCCCACGCAAAAGTGGATTTTTGACGCCAGCAACAGAGCCAAGGCATCAGTTCCCTCAAGACAGCTTTAATGCCCACAGGTTTACTGCATTGCCTTACCTCTTTGCTCTTCTGGATTCTACTAAATTTGGTCTTTTTTCCTTGTATTGTAATTATCTATGTATTTTCCTTTTCCAGATAAATGAAGATTTTCTTGAGGGCTGGGTCTTGTGTAATTCTCATCAACTCCATTCTCTTATTCCTTTAAGCAGGCAGGAATTCCAAAAATGTTTATAAAAGATTGCTTTCATATGCTTTCATTGATAATTTGGATTTTGAATAGTTGAACATAAGATATTGTTCGTAGAGGTAGTCAGCTTGGAGGAAGGTACTTCATCATTTATGACTCTTTTACACATTAGCGACCAAAAAAAAAAAAAAAAAAGTGACAACAGTAACAACAAATTCACTCAAACAAGCTTAAAGGAAAACAGGATTTTCATTGGCTCATATAGCAGATAAGCCCAGGGTGAGGATGTGATTTGGTGCAAGAGTTCTTATAACATTGTCAAATCCCGTTTCTCTTTATTTCCCATTTAACTAGTTTTCACGTTGGCTCTCTTCTCTTTTTATTGTGTAAAAATGGCTCAAGAAGTTCCCATCTCACCTGATCACAACTGGAAATCAGATGATTGTTTGTCATAGGTTTGCCATAAGCCCATCTCTGTGGGGAACCATCCTTAGGTCAATGGGAGGAGGAATGCTGAGGAGGTAACCAGTGTACCTTCCCCGTGGGTAGAGAAAAATAGCAACATTTCTAAACCACATATACCATCAGAGCCCTCAAGCTTCTTCATAATTTTCAAAAAATTCTTTCAACTTTCTGCAGTTGTGGGTGTTTTTCACTAATGATGTTTTACTGCCAAATTCTCCATATGTTGATCCTCTCTAACAACCACTCTTAAGGAACGGAGACCCAAGGGGAGTAAGCAGGAGTCACTTAAACCCACTTACACTGAAACTGGATACTTTGCTGTCATGCAGCTGACACTGACAGATGTAGTAGAATTCCTTCCTGAAATGATGGAATTGTTTTGACAAGTCTTGAAGTTAGAGTAATTTTTAAGACTCAATGGCTATTATTCCTAGAACCTATTATTATGTGTACCTTTCTGGATCTCTCTTGACAAAAAAATACAAGACAAAATCCAATCAAACAAACCTCCTGATCTGATTGTCTCTATCTCAAACTTTATACACTTATACTTAGATACTTTGGTTAACTCCAATCTTCAAAGGCACACCAAGCTTTACTAATTTCTTTAGTACAACCGATTTTAGCATAGATGTTTTAATGCCTCATTCCTGTTCAGTACCTGCATTTTCTTCCACCCTTTTCAATTATACACAATCCATGTAATGGCTTCTCAAAGTGTTGAAAAAGCTCTACTGTTTGCCATCAGTTCATGTGGTTTTCATCTTCATTCCACTCATAAGGTTGAAATCTAGGTCTTTTTGTGTTTGTTGTATTTGTTGTATTCATCTCTGTGTTCTTATATTTGTGATAATTGGAGAAGACTCTTATAGTCATGGTTGGGAAAGCCTTGTATCTGGTGGCTGACAGAGTTGGTTTCTAGTTCCTGGCTTGTAATTTACTGAACCTAATTTGAGACTTCAATTTGTAAAACATGAGGCGAGAATATTATATATAAGATAAGATATGATAAGATAAGATAAACCATTAGGGTATTAGTTTTGCTGTAGTAACCAACTACAAAATCCTGTCAGTGGCTTATAATAGCAGATGCTAATCACTTATTCCTACTATATGCCTGTCCTAGGTTTGCTGGGACTCTGTTTCATTTTGTCTTCATTCTGAGAGCCAGGATGATGAAATTGCTTCCATCTAGATTTATTATAAGGGAATAAAATAGGATAAATAATATGCTTTCTCTTAAAGCTTCAACCCAGAAGTGGCAGGTGGCATTTATGCTGCTATTTCCTTGGCCAAAGCAAAATACAGGAGCAAATGTAGCATCAAGAGAGAAGTGCCCCAAATATGTCCTTGGTAGAATTAAAAGTATTTGGTGAATTACACTGCTGAGTCAGCTATTTCTCTTAAAGGATTTTTGAAAATATAAATTTAATTTTAACTAAAAGGCTGCCAAATGGTAAATACTCAGATTTATGAACCCTTACAACATGTTTTTCTGAGGACCAATTTCCTTCTCTTTGAGATGAGATTAGTACTTCTTTGTTTGCCAGTTTCAGATGTTCTGCCTCAAAAATAAAAATTAACTCTTTCCTTCCTCCCCTTCATGTAAAATCATTTACTAGGGGAGTTTCTACAATGGATTTCTAAGTGGGCACCCATGTCTGATTCTTGACCCTTGTTCTAACCCTACTCTCCATATAGCAGCTAAAGGAACCATTTCTAAAAGCAAATCTGATTACATCATTTGCTTGCTTAAAAGCATTTGTGTCTTCTCATTCCTTTGACAATAACATTTAAAATCATTTGTCTGGGTTATATGGCTCTGAATAATCTAGAGTCTCTTTTTTCCTGCCAGCATCACTTCTAGTTGCTCTGCTATCTCTTAGTCTATGCTGGGTTTCCCTTTCTTTCTCAAACTAGACCAACTTATTTTGACTTCTGGAGCATTTCATAATATAGTCCTTCTGTGTAGGTAACTTTAACCACACTCTCCACCTAGATTACTCCTTATTATCATTCAAGTTTCAGCTGAAAAAGTATGATTGTAGGGATGCCTTCCTTAGTGTTTCACTGCAACCTGAACTTTTCTTCCATCACTCTTATTCAACTGTGATGACGTATTTATTTACATAACTTCACATGTTTGCTTGCTGCCACTGCCCTTGCCCTGTCTTCATGGTCACATTCATCTGGTCCACTTTGAATCCCCATTTGCTGATATAGTGCCCAGCATTTATGAATTGTTCAATAATTATTATCTCAATGAAGGAATACATGAATAAAAATGAAAGAGCAAATGCAATAGTTTATTTGCATTTATTTATTTTTTAATGTAAAAGAAAATGTGGAATAAAAGGAATTGTTGGTTGATTATATCAACAATACTATAAGGTAAAACAGGTTGTGTTTTATATAAGATTTAATTCATTTTTTTTCTAAGTGTGTTTAAATCTTTCTAAAATTAAGGGGAAAATAACTAGAAAGTACAGTTTTGAATTTTTCTCATGAATTAAGATGTTGAAATGTTTTTGTAGAAGAAATGGAAGCCCTATTTTCATGAGAATATCCTAAATCTAAGAAAGGGATTCTGCAATTATATTTTTCCTTTCCCAAACAACAGGTTTATGGCTGACTTATTATTTTTTTTAGTGAATGTCTACTATGTTCAAGGTGTAGATGAGGGCTTTCTATAAGAAGTGCAAACAGCACGTGACAAAGAACAGATGTGACAGAAAGAGCTTGGTAAGATGAGGACCTGATAGACTTTCCCTATATCAGGGGAGTAGAATATAAGACTCTCTTACAATAGGTTGGTGAACTACAGCTTCTTAAAAACATGAAAGAGCAGAGAGGAGGCTAGGGTGTTTCAGAGCTTTGTGGATTGAGTTACCCTGTGTGATTAAAATTAGGTCTGAATGAGCAGCCTAAATTTACAACCTATTTCGCATGGCAAGTGCCAGCCATACAATCCTGAAATGCATACCCCTGAATCTAGTGGTATCTTGATTCATGCATTAATCTTGATAGTGACTGACATCCTGGCAGGCTGGCAGCTACTATAGCTGTATTCATTCATTCATTCATTCATTCAACAATCATTTGTTGAGCATCTATCAAATTCCTGATGCTCCCACAGACTCTAGAGATAATCAGGGAATAAAAATGTGCTGGTTCTTATCCCTTGTGCACTTTGAGATGGAGAATGGAGAGCACATAGGGAAGGACTTTGTCCAGGAGGACAGTCCATAGACTAGACTGGGGAAGAATGAAAGACTCCAGAGGAAAGATTTCTGTTGGCTCTTTCTAAAGGTCTTTCAATGTTTTCACAGAACCCAGAGGATCTCCATGCCCCTGGAGATGGAGGACCTAGTTTGCTACCTAAGAGTCTTGCAGCTTGATAGCCAACAAGCAATTAGTACTTGAGAGAGTCAGTGATCTCTTGACAAGGCACAGGACAGCAGTAGCAATGTCAAGGATGGTTCTCTGAATCTTTTGTGGGCAGCCAAGTTCACCTAGGTGGGGGGAAAAGGAATAAAAATGCCTGGGCATGCTTTGCAGAGGACTTGTGTGGCATTCTGGGTATTTCCCAGAATGCTAGGGGATGTCTTTCGAATGTGGGCTAAACTCCTGAAGTGGGAATGGGTCAAGGGATTTGGATTGCAGTTATTAACATTGTTAGAAATGTAAAGACACAGTGAGAGAGAAAGAGAGAAGTGATAATCCCCAGATCTTAAAGTCAGTGTTTGCATTTATGAATATTTCTCCTGGTGTTTCTCAACATAAAAACATGTTCAATACCATGATAATTTTAGAGGCACTTGTGTGGTGCAGGTGGTTGAGCATCAGACTCTTGGTTTCAGCTCAGGTTGTGATCTCAAAGTCATGAGATCAAGCTCCGTATGGTTGCTCTGCACGGAGCATGGAGTCTGCTTTAGATTCTCTCTCTTTCCCTCTGCCCTTCCCCGTCCCTGTTCTCTCTCTCAAATTAATAAATAAATAAATAGTTGAAATGAAACAAATCAAAAATACCATGATAATTTTGAACTGTGCCTTTCTGGCTTACCATTATACAAAAAGAATTATTTATGGTTTTCTTGACTTCACAATTACCATCCTGAATGGCTACCTTGTTTTCTCTTTTAAAGACAAATAGTAACTCATTTAAGGAGTACTGTACTCTGAGATGTTTGAGCTATTTCTATTTTTCATGATGATAATCAATTGCAAAGTAAAATTGTATGTGCATATTATATCACTTCTTTTGCAATTACTTGTAGTACTCTTTCCTAGAATTTAACTCATTAGGTCAAGATATTTTTGATTTTGTGAGCCAGATTGCTTGCCAATGATGTAGAATATTTTTAATAGAGCATCTTTACCAATTAGATGTAAGTTGTTTGAAGTTCGGCAATTGAATAGATGTTAAATGGAATTTGGTTGTCGCTAAAACCTTTATTATACAGATTTGCTAGTGGTTATGGAATATAATCCATCTTCTTCTTAAGCCTTTGGAACCTGATTAATCTCAAAGAAATCCCAATTTGCCCTTTTTCTGGAATCACTAACCTGACAAAATATAACTTTTTTCTTCTAACGGACTATCTAACACAGTTCATTTCAACTCTCATTACTTCTGAGATCAACCCCATCCCACCCCAAATAAATGGAAGGATACCAGTGAGGATGAATTCCTTGAATTTGTCTCTGGATTGTTTTTCTCATTTCTTCATTTGGCACATTTGCTTTTACATGCACAGCAGATGGTCATGGGAGAAAGAATACCCAGCTGAGAAGGGAAATAAACTCTTCCTGCTGTAGGTGCCACCCCTACATCGCTGTGTTGTATTTATCAACTAATAACCTCCTTGGGTCTACCTGGGCGTCAGTTTATTTATCTATGAAATTAGAGAGTAAATCTTTTTGATTTTTTTTTTCTTTCTAGAAAATCTGGCTTTGCAGAAAGTTTTTTTTTTTTTGATTCTGATACTTTTTTTTAGTGTTTAATATCTGTGAAGTGAACATAAATCTTTCCATAGATATCAAGAGCCAATACCAAGGAGTGGGGAATTGATATTGCCCGCACACAAACGAGCTTAGCGTTGTACACAAGTATCTCATTAGCTGATCATCTAGTCAACTGAGGCAAGGTGTGGCATTTCCGAGGTGTGGATGCATTTTAATTTGAACTTAATTTTTTAATTGTCCCTTAAAATGCATTTTGCCAGATTATATTCACGATGCAGAATTGAAATGACAGTCGTTTTGTGAATAGGTCATTTTCAGTCACATGTCAGGCGATACGATGGAAGAAAATAGAAACTGTCAAAGCTCTCAGAATAGGTTAGAGACTTCAGAGCTAAGACACGATGGTCTGAGCAATCTGTACCACCGACTTCTTACATTCATACTACTTTAAAAGCTTCCAGGTGATCTCAGGGAAAAGTCCTTCAGTTTTAAATGGCATATAATTCAACTGAAGAAAAGAATAAAACCATGGGGTTAGTTACAAATGAAAAACAGACAAAAACTCTGGATCCTTCTATATTCCTTAAAATGATACTCTCAGTGTAAGAGTTTTTGGAGCTACAAGAAACAAGTCTGTAAAGATCATGAAGAGTTGTATCTACATACATATTAATGTCTGATATACTCAAGAATGAATCAAATACTAATGAATACTGAATTAAAGGTAGTATGAATATGATACTCAAGAGAAAAGTTAAGGGTGGTTTATGAATTAACCCATTCATGGTCAGTAACAACAATAAAACTTAATGATCAAAAGTATTCTTTCTATTTTTTTTTCTGAAAACTTATTTCCTTGATGTTGCATCTTAAAAAAGAAATATATGATTCTGTCTTCTCAAGCATTATAACTATAATTTAAATTCTCTTAACTTTTCAAGGATCTCAGTGTATTTATTTTTGTTTTTGGTAAATAAATAGGACACTTTTATAGGATCTAAATTCTTGCATTCCTTTTCCTGTGAAAGAATATTCAAATATTCTATGAAAATATTAAGAGATTAGGAAACTTCAAATTACTTGGGACAGATAACCATTTATATTGTCTGGAAGTGATGATCAATAAGACCAGGGCAGAAGGTAATGCAGCGAAGGGTCCTAAACAAAGATTAGTTACTTCCAAGTCAACTTGTCTATAAAAGACCAATAGTAAATTGTTTTAATAAAAGAATATCACTGAACTAGTTAATGACTCATAAAGGGAAATTGAGAAGTCCTTATAAATCTTATAGTTATTATGGTTTTCATCCCACTTTATCCTTCTCTGAAACATAGAAAATGTTCAAGTGAGTCTAAAAACATCCCCCAGTTGTTATTATTACAATTTTCTCAGATCCACTGATCTTTAGACCCCAGGCCCAGTGCTCTCTGTGGCTGCTTCAGATCATGCCCAGTCTCCTGGCCACCATAGTTTACAAATTCCTCCTCAACAAATGTCTGGATAATAGCTCACTCTTCTCCTCATTTGGCTTTTAATGTGGGGACCTCTCTCCAAGTTCCTCTGAGAAGATTCTCTGTGCTATGGTAATTAGAGTAGTGAATGTGCTAAATATATTTTTGGCAGGGAAGGACTCTGCCAGATAAATAAAGCAGCGCAGGTGTAACAGAGGAAGGAAAGTAGATATTGTGAGAGGTGCTGCCGGCTTTGTTTCCCCTTAGAATTTTAAGTCTGTTTCAAACCTTTCCCTTACCTGGACAGTGACATTCACAGTGCTTTGGAAAATTTAATTGGAGCAATATCATGAAACTGAGAATGGTTGAGAAAACTCAGAAAGAAGTAAGTTTAGATTGGAGGAGTGCAAGCATGCCAGTGCTACTCAGTTACCTGAAAAATATATTAAAGACTAATTTGGTATTATGTTTCCCCATAAGTATGGCTGTTAAGAAATTCACTTTAAATGTAACTATCCAAAATGCTAAAATTGGGATTAATATTTAAAATGTAAAGTCACAAATTAATGCAAAAAGATCCATGAAAATGTTAAGATTAAATGAAATGTCTTACTGGATTTGAGAATGGCTTTAAATGTGTCCAGAGAGAAGCACCTTACCTGCCATTCTATCATGACCTTTTTGAATCAGGGTTTGGTCGTCTTCACCTTTATAAACCTCTAAGTGGGCACCTATGATATTATGTGCCCAAAGTTCCCTTTTTTCTACAAGTAGCCACTTTCCGTACCAGGCTGGTTTCAAGTAGCCCCAACACCTGGCTCAAAGATCAGCAAATAATCCAAGTTGAACCAAAAGATACTTTCCTGGATACTTGGAGTGAATGAAAATAGCAACTCATTCTGACCACATTATTTTGAAGATAGATTACACAGAGAATGAAGTACGATAACAATAAGAAGAAATGTGATGGTGTTTTTGTCCTAGGATCCAGGTTTTCCTGAAATTAAACAGTGATCTTGTTTTTGGACTCTCTGAGACACTTGAGTATCTTAACAGGAAAATATTTAATCAACTTATTTTTAAATATTCTTGTTTTGGAGGCACCTGAATGGCTCAGTCGTTTGAGCATCCAGCCCTTATTTTCCACTCAGGTAATGATCTCATGGATCATGGGATTGAGCCATAAGTTAGGCTCTGCACTCAGTGGGGAGTCTACTTGGGGTTTCTCTCCTTTTGCCCCTCTCTCAACTCATCTCTCTCTCTCTCAAATAAATAAATCTTTTTAAAAAATTCTGCTTTTCTTTTGAAATTCAAATCTTCTAGGGTGTTGAATAAGCCAAAAGCATAGATGTGTATAAACAACTTGCAACTCAAAAAAAAAAAAAAAACTTGCAACTCTTCCTCTTTGCAATTTAACCACATGTTCTAAAGTAGCTCTTGAAGGAGCTTGAGTTTCTGTTATCTGAACCCCAGAATACTAATTAATTTGCACTGACATAAAGTACATACTCATTTAGCATTTGGAAATGTTGAATGAATGAATAAAAACCCCAAAGATTACTAATTAATTTGCACTGACACAAAGTACATACTCATTTAGCATTTGAAAACAATTGAATGAATGAAGTAAAGGGTTAATATGCTGAAACTTATGCCATAGGTATAAGTCTCAAAGGAGTACAGCTTTAGAAAATGGGCATAGTAAGATGATATTTCAGATGAAAGACATCCTTTCAGTCAAGATAAGAGAGAGGGGATAGATATAGGCCATGGTTGAAAGAGGCAGTTTAAATGGAGTGAGATCCAATAAAAAGATGGTAGGATACAAGAACAGATATGTCGTTGTGTGTTTTTTGTTGTTGTTTGTTTGCTTGTTAGAGAAGGGACCATATTTAAGAGAAAAGGGAAAGCAAATCAGGTTAGAGACTTGGGAATGATGGGGTCAAATGTGTAGGGCATTTTGGAACCTATGTCTAGCATGGTAACTTGAACAAAGAGTAAGGACACCAAAACTAGTTACAATTCTCTTTGACTTGAATAGTTCAGTTAAAACTAACTCAGAATTGCTCTGAGCTAGTAATAAGAAATTAGATGGAAGAATCTCTTTAGAAGAAAGACTCAGAAATTTGGTGACTGAAGGTGGAGAGAGAGAGAAACAGGAGATTTGTAGAGGATTCCAGAGTCTTGTGGACAAGTTGTCAGTCCACAGAGGAAGTCAAAAGCAAATGCCCTTTTTGAAAAAATTCAGGTATGTTCTGAGATCCGTTTTAGACACATCACGTTTGAAATGTCACATTGGAGGTGACTAAGAGGCAGCAGGAACCCGTAAATGCTGTTTGATAAGAAGTTGTTAAAACATAAAATGACAACTACAATTCTAGTATTGAATAAATTAGACAGACGTTAGTAATTCCATCATTTTCCAAAATAATGTAAACCTAATACCTTTTTACAGGATATGTTTCTGAACTTCAGAAATATATACATTTCATTTAAGTTTATTTTTACTGAAATACAACATATCAAATCCAAAATTTCCTTCACTGTAATAATGTTATTCATTACCGAAATGATAAATAGCAATAATTATATTTTTTAGGGGTAAAGTTATGCCTCTGGAGCTAGATTTTCCTAGAAGAGTTCTCTACACATATTTGTCAAGTGAGTGAACCCAGGAGTAAAATTCTAGGAGTGGGGAGACTGGTATCTATTATGTAATCCAGGGTCTAATGCACAGCCAGTCTTTAAGAACTGCCCACTGTTAAATATGTTCTCCATCAAACTCAGTCTTAGACTCACCTAGGGCCAGACTAAGACTAATAAGTGCCCTGACTAGTTAATAATTTGGCATCTGATAGGAAAACACTCATACACACAAACACATGCACATATAAATACTTATTCTCTATTTATGGAACATCACCTGTTTCAGAATGTTTGTAATTCATTCACCATTTTCAACTACCTCTCCTAAAATTCCCTTTGCCCAAGAATATCATTGAGCAAGGCATCATTACAAAAAGAAGAAGAAGAAGAAGAAGAAGAAGAAGAAGAAGAAGAAGAAGAAGAAAAGGATTACCAACAAAGGAAGATGAAGGAGGGAGTTCTCATCAACATTGTATAAGAATTCACTTGATAACCCTTTGAGCCACATCTGTCTTCTCTGTATATCCCTCATCTAAGCCACTGTGTATCCCTAAATATTATCTTCCAGGAGTTAGCTTTCTCACTCCTGGCCCCTCATCAGGAAATTCCCCACCTCCGCCTATCCTCCTCACTTGCAGAACAAGTTAACTCTGTCCCCATTTCTATCACCAAAATTGCCTGCTTCTATTCACAACATAAAAAGTCTTCATGTGTGACAATGACCAACACCCAGAAGATAATGATTTTATGATCAGCAAAGCAAAGAACCTCTAGCTGCCGGGATCTGCTCTTCTTAAAAGAGAATGAAAATTAAAAATGGCAAATCACTGTTTTTCCCTTGACTAATATTCAAAATATTTCAAAGGATTTGTTTTATGCATGAAAGAGAGAGAACCAAGTTATTTTTCACCAGTTATGTTGGAGTTGTGTATAGAAACCTGAATCAACTGACACTATATTTCAGATTTATTCCAACAGTGTTTTATTTGCCATACCACCCCATCTCTCAGTCACACTATAGAGAAAAGGGAATTTTAATAAGCAATCTTGAATTGCAGAACATGTGATTGAGGGGCCCATGGTGTCAAGTAGAAGGAATATTGTTCTGATTCTGGAGTTTTTAATAGCGTGTGTTAATTTTAATGCTTTTAACTTATCTTCTGCATCACAACAACTGTATAAAATAGAACCAGCTTTACCAAATAGGTAGCAACATACCTCTACCAACTGATGAATTCTCATCAAATTAGAAAAAAAACACACATCCATTTCAAAGTCTCAAACCACAACCTCATCTTAAAAAAATCTTTTCTTGGGGGACATGTGGGTGGTGCAGTCTGTTGAGCATCTGACTCTTGTTCTCGGTTCACGTCGTGATCTTGAGGTCATGGGATGGAGCCCTACATCAGGCTCTGTGCTCTGCATGGAGTCTACTTGTGTTTCTCTCTCCCTCTCCCTCTGCTTCCCCACCCTAAGGATATGTAACTGAATCTTTAAAAAATATTTTCTTGGAAAATATGAGCTTCTAGTTGGCATCATCCTTTTTTTTCCTTCCTTTCTTTCACATAAAGTTATTTGCAGAAAATGCAGAAAGATGTGCTTATATCCACTAGTTAGGCTGATGGATGAGGAAGTGAGTTTATCATTGTGAGAATATACGAGGTTTAAGATTTTAAAAAATTGGTAATATATTAATCCTAGAACGAGGAATACTTCCTATCTGGAAATGCTGGAGAGGGACATGAATCCTTTTTATGTGGCTCTGTATTCATTTTTCCTTCAACTCTCACCTATAAAGAATCTATACTAGGTCAGGTATTGACTAGTCACTGGAGAATAGTTTGGATTCAAGACTACAACATTAACTGCGACCTGAATTTCCACCCTGCCAGCCTTCCCTGCAGATTTCAAACTTGTCAACCACCATAATCAGAGGAGCTAATTCTTTAAATTATATAGCTCCCTATCTGTAGAATATTTATACCCTATTGGTTCTGTTTCTCTGGAAAAACCTGACCCATACAATGTCTCTGTACATGCTTCTCCATCTTCTGATAATATTTTCACCACCAGGACCCTCCACATACTCCCATGTGTCCAATTCTTATTCATTTTCAGGTCTCTCTTTCAAAGCCACTTCCTCCAGGAAGCATCCTGAGACCATCGTGCCTTCCATAAGTGTTCCAGAATAGCCTCTTTAATTCTTAACCCTACTTAAAACCTTATGATGTGACACGTAATTACTATAGGTGTTTTTTTTTTAATATTTTATTTATTTATTTGACAGAGAGAGAGATCACAAGTAGGCAGAGAGACAGGGGGAAGCAGGCTCCCTGCTAAGCAGAGAGCCCGATGCGGGGCTTGATCCCAGGATCCTGAGATCATGACCTGAGCCAAAGGCAGAGGCTTTAACCCACTGAGCCACCCAGGCGCCCCTAATTACTATAGGTTTTAAGGCAAATATTTCCTTTGTAATTTTCACAAATACCTTGAGCAGAGTAGATCCTCACTATATTTGTGATGAGAAAATGAGTTAATTAATAAATAAATCAAATGAGCAAATAAAAGAATAAGTAAATGGTAGGATAAGGAATACAGACAAAAGTATCACAAGGGAAACAAAGATTCTGCCAGAATATTAGTGGACTGAATTTGTAACAGGAGATCAAAGACATGAACACTGGTAACAGCTGTGAGATGGGAAAATACTGATATGGCAAATAGAAATTCTCATTATTGTTGTTACCAAATGCCTACTGTGTCCTTGGTACCTGCAGGTTCTGTTCAGACTTCAGTAGCTCTTAGGAAATAGAGGCAGGATCTAGCCGGTTCAAACTAGTCCCAGTGTCTGTGCTAATAATGATCTCATAAATCCTTTTTGGCTTCCTGAAAGATACAGATTCTTAAGAAAGGCCTGAGCCCCGCATTCTCTTTGTCTACAGTAGTAACCTCTGAATGTTTGTTTTTTCCTTCATGTGTTAACTTAGGCTTTAAGTTGCCAGTTACTTTGCTTATCCAATCAATTTTCCACCAGTACAGCTTGCCCTTAATTCTGTAATCATTACCATCCATTATGGTCACATACATATGAGCTTACCTAAAACAAACCACAGCACTCAGAATGTAAGAAGTTGTTCTCAGGTAAATTGAAGGGGATAATGTCTGTTTATCAGGAAATCTTTATCAGTGTGAAATGGACTGAAAGAGGATGTTATTTAGCATGAAATCATGTTGAACATCCCTGAAAGATTTTAAAAAGCAATCAAGAACATTCCATCTGTGCCTACTAATTCGTAATAGCTATCAGTTCACCCTTCCAAACAAGAACAGAAATTTTGAATTTAAAATATATTTCTGTGACACATACCATTCTAAGAAGTTTGTGGCCATCAAGTTAACTCAAAATGGGTAGAACCATGCCAACTTTATGATTTCTTCATCATTAAAAGAGATTTTAAAATTGCATGCCTTCTTGAGGAAATGAGAAATGGCTGTCAAGAAATATTATTTGTGAGAATGACTTCAAAGATGCATCTTGTATATAATAGAATGTACCTTGATTATCATTTTGAATGCAAAAAATACAACCCATTGTTATAATTAATCTATCACTACTAAATTTATCGAAATATGCATTCTATTGATTAAATATTTAAATGTACACAGCCAAAACTTAAAAAAAAAAAAAAAAAGAAAGTAAAGGTGAATATTTAACTGATCTCAAGATAGTAGAATTTTGGGGTATCAGGGTGGCTCAGTCAGGGTCAGACTGAGGGTCTGACTCTTGGTTTGGGGTCAGGTCATGATCTTATGGGTTATGGGATCAAGCCCCACATTGTGCTTCTCACTTAGTGGGGAGTCTATGTGAAAGATTCCCTCCCTCTACCCTTCCCCCCTCTAAAAATGAATAAGCAAAACAAACAAACAAAAAAAAGTAAAATTTTGTTAAAGCATAAAAGTAATGAAAATAATCACAAAGTAAATAAAACAAGTTTAATAAACTTATTAAAATATATGCAAAATTAAAATGCAGAGCCCTGATTTATAATATTAGTAACAAGTAAGACAACACATTCAAACCTTTCATATATAGATATTTGCTCCTATCAATAAGACAGATGGTAACACCTAACTACAAGAGTGGGCAAATGATTTGAGTAGAAAACAGTAAGTAAAGAAATATAAAAGATGAAAAATTACATCATTAAAAAGCAAAATTGTCTTAGTAGTCAAATAAATTAAATTTAGATAACAGATAGATATATACTTATCAAATTAGATAAAAAAATATTTTAGTTTTCAAGCTCACGTGCTGCAATGAGATGGAGAAGTCATACATTGCTGTAGCACAAATTAGGTTTTAATGAATATTAATAAAACAATTTGTAAACAGAATCCTTAAAAGTCATCATACCCTTTGACTTTATAGTCCTATATCTCTGAATATATTCTGGGGGAGGATATTAGAGGTGCTCAATAACTATGCATGTATGTCCATTATAAAATTTTTATAACAGCAAGAAATTAGAATCAATAAAAAAATCCATTATTAGAATATTTATAAAAGTAAGTATATTAGAGCCCTCTTTAAGGGGAGCTTTAATGACCTATTTAATGATCTATTAAATGATCTTTTGATCATTTACTGATCTTTAATGATCTATTCTCAATTATCTGAGGTTGACCTGGAGTAGAGTTGGGGAAAGGAACAATGAAAGCAGGTAGTCACATGTTTATGGGGAATTTTCCACTAGGTGTTACTATATTATGTAACAAACACACCTAAAACAGTAGCCCCACTTCAGAGAAAGTTTTCTCCAAAGAGATAAAAGAATGCTTAGTTCTAGTTTTTATCAAATAGAGTTGATTTTTGCTTAACAAAACAAAGTTGTTTGGCTTGAGTTGTAACTCAGCCCAAATTATTATGGTTTGAAAAACAAACCAAGTAACCAAAAGAGAGAGACAGAGGGAGAAAGAAAAAGAGATAGAGAGTAAACACAAAGCAGTTAATTGTGTTACAAAATGCATTTTGTAAAATGCATTATTACTATCCCATTTGTTACTAGTCATGCTTTTCTGATGAAAAATGCTCACTATGAGCATAGCCCCTGGACTGGGGCTAGAGTAGGGAAAAATGGATGCCTGCTGCCATTTTCCCTTTTCGTTTTATTAAAGTCTCTGGTGAGAAGATGCTGTTGTAGCTGAACAATGTGAATGGGTAAGGAATGACTTCTAATATACTAATCCTCAGTGTTTTCCAAGATAGCCCTGAAACTAATGAATAGCATGTAAACACTAAATTATATTTTCAAATAATGTCCAATAACAGGGAGTTTTCTTACACATAGACAAAAAAGTCTTAGTGTTACAGCAATGCCTCTTTTTAAAAAGTCCTTAATATTGATTATTTATGAAGATTCTATTTCCCATGTTTACTGTCCTCTTTCTGGATTTTTTTTTCTTCCCATTTGGAAAGTTCTTTAATCCAATTCCTGGTTTTACTGATACTTTATTGTTTCTTTTTAAAAGTTCACTAATATTCTTCTTATATACTTACTATATTCTTCCCTTGCTATTTGAAATTTAGACTAGTGTTCTATAATTACCATCTTGAGTTGAATGCTTGTCATTAATTTTTTATATCTCCTTCCTAGTTCACATGTAAGGCTATGTATTTCACTCTAGAAATTGTAGTAGCTGCACTGTGCAAATTTTAATATGTGGTATTTTCTTCTGATTGAAAAAAAATTAGTTTTCATTATGTATTTCTTTGCGCTTCCAAAAATACACTTTTAAAAGATGTTCTCTTACTGATTTCTCATTTTCTCTTCACTAAGACTTCTCTACAGCTTAATATTTATTTTTAATTTTTGTGGGTATATAAAAGAAATATATTCATGCATTATTTGTTTCAGCATCTTATTGGATTCAGCTTCTTAATCAGTCATTTTAAGACATGACAATTTGAGGGGCACCTGGGTGGCTCAGTGGGTTAAAGCCTCTGCCTTCAGCTCAGGTCATGATCTCAGGGTCCTGGGATTGAGCCCCACATCTGGCTCTCTCAGTGGGGAGCCTGCTTCCCTCTCTCTCTGCCTGCCTCTCTACTTGTGATCTCTCTGTCAAATAAATAAAATCTTAAAAAAAAAAGACATGACAATTTGATATGAGTTTACTGTAAAAATGGATTTGCCAATTTCTCTTCATAATTATGAAATTTTTTCTCTTTATTTTGATCAAATGTCATAGGGAAATATAAGTTAACTGTCAGTATTTTTTCTTGCAATTGTTTTACCTTTATCATAAGCCATATCCTTAAAATAATTATTACTATATATTATAAATAGGAAATATTTGGAGAATTTCAGATATATGGTAGATCTCCAATTATGTGACCATACCTGCATGTATTTGTTTAGAAAGTAAGCTCAGAGATTCAGAATTCTTGTTTTTTCTCTTTCGGTGGAATTGGATCTCCAGTGTGGTACTTTATATTCCTGAGTGTAACCCAGAGGTCTGAAACTAAATAAGGATATAACAGTGATTGTAAAGACACAGACTGAAAACTTAAGTCACGTCAGTTTTTCATTCTGTGTCAAATTGTTCCGTGAACCTTGCAGAGCTCTGTCTGGGAAGTATTTCTTTGAGTGCTTTTCCCCTCTTCATTAAAAAAAGACATTAATGTACTCGGATACTATCAATCCATTACTTTTTTCACTTTATGCATTATTAAATTTCTTTTATTTTTTATGGGATTGATTTCATATAAAATGTTCAATGAAAGGCATTTTCATTGTCTGCATTTCTTTGCTAGCCAGTATCATTAACATGACACTGCATACCTATTACTGAGAATAATTTTGTGGTATAGAGGAGGGGCCTGTGAAATAAGAAAAAGCAATGTGGTGTGTGACAAACATGTTAGGTACAACACTGGTGTTTATGTTCCTGTTTGTTGAATACACTGACTCTTTTGCAAAGAGTATTATTTCTTCTTCTGGTCCGTAATTATGGACTCTAAACTCTCTCAAAGAGGGAGTGGTGTTTTTTGTGGAAGCCTCCGATACCCCATGTTCTAGATGAGTTTCTAAAAAGCAAGGCTTTCTCCCACCCCATTGTTCCTTTTTCTATATATCTGCTCCTAGATTTATCACTCTGGAGACCATTTACCAACCTTTGTAATATTGTATCCATTGTTGCTTTGTGTTTGGAATAGGCAAGTTCACTTCACAACCTCTTAGGTTGTGGAACTCCTGGGAGAAAGTTTACACCATAAAATAGTCTGTGAGGGGGACAAACAAGCTATTTACGAAAAGACATATGCAGTGGCCTATGAGTACTCGTGTGTGTGTGTATGCGTGTGTGTGTGCAGGCACGCACTCGCATGTATTTTTTGTCAAGTAGTAAAGGATATAAAACACAGTCGCACAAAATCCCTAGAAGATATAATCATGTGGAATGTTTATCTTTCTACCATCTATAATTTCTATGAGACAAATATGTTACTTTTATGAGGAGAAAAAGTAAACATGAACAATATAGGAATATATTTCTTTTTGTCTTTTGGTCACTGTTACAAGCTAAAATTGCAACAGTGCTTTTGAAAGAAGAAATGTAATTTGTTTGAGTTTTTTCTTACTGGTACAAATTAGAAAAAGAAAGAATTATGGTCTGAGAATACAGAGAAAAAGTTAAATTATATACCATGGTGGGAGTACGATAAGTTTTAAAATCAGATTTGGAGAAAGTTAAAAGGACTCTATTTCTGTCCGTTATGTAGGAAGCAGCTAAAATCCAGAGTGAGGGGGAAGATGGCAAGGTCAGAAGACCCCAGTAAGTTCTGTTGTGTTTGTTCCAAAAGGAGGGAGCGTGGGTGTGGCCAGAGTCCTATCTAGTGAGGTGATGATTCCTTCATTTGGTTGAAATTCAAGTTGAATCCCCACTCTGTGCCAGGCAATCTTCTAAGTAGCAGAGCTTTAGCAGGAAAAACAAGAAGGAAAAGCAAGCCCTGCCACATCGAATTTGTGTTCTAGTGAGATGAGAAATGCCCATGGGAGGGAGTCGAGGACTGAACATGCAGGGCAATGGGATGCCAAGGTGCTGCAAAGCAAGGGCTATAGGTCATGTTCCAGGATATCTGCCCTCCTGGTGAGGCTGACCCTGAGCTTTGCTCTGGAATGCGGAAGGTTCTGGATCCCCATAAATATTAAGGATGGTGAATAAAACCAAAGTGTAAAAGGTTCTGGTGCAGCAATTTGTGTTTCTCTGATTCCTTAAACCCACCTCAGCCCCTGACTGATGGCTTTAACCGCTCTGAGTGCCCGATGAAGGCATACCCAGCTCTGCCATGTGGGCTCCTGCTTTGTGCGGCAGCTTACTTTTAATATCCTTGATAAAATAAACTAAAACTTAACCCAGTATTCCAACAAATGTGTACACATTACGTACGAGAAAATAGTAAACAAGCACCACTCTGCTGGATGCAGGGACTAAACTGCATCACCACAAAATGCCACAAGATATCAGAGCTTCCATTTTCAATCTAAACAGGAAGCTGTAGTCAGCCTCACTATAGGTGTTATTCATTCCTTTACTCACTCACGCAATGAAAAATCTTATCCAGAATGCAGATTTAAAGCCTTAGTAGATCCTTATGAATTTTCAAAGGAAGTTTAAATAATGCCTCATATTTTTAATTTGTGAGGGAATAGAACAATGTTCACCTCAGAGAAATGTGATAAAGGATTAAAATGAGAAAATGTAGGTTTATTAGTAGTGTCATCATTTTCAATATTCCCAAGGATATTCCAATTTATTAATATATATATATATATATATATATATATATATATGCCCTTAAAAATATAACTAACTTGTCAATTCCACATTAAATCTCAATACAGTGTAGATATTTTAGGTTAAATTGTCATTCACAAGGAAATATTGAGGAAACTTAAACTCATTTTGTGTAATACCACAAATCTGTCACTCATGTGCTCACACTTACATACCTTTTGTTTCATATGCCCCCACTTAAAACCAAAACCAAAACTACAGAACGAAAAGCCACCATCTGCATCTCATTACTTCAGTGCTATGTAAAAGGATTTAGTGATTTTTGTTAACAGATCCAAACAGACCCCAGTAAGATGTGTTGACATTCAAATTCCAGCACGATTTTCAGGTTTTTAATAAATGCAAAAAATGCTCTGCTCTATTTTAGTTCTCCAAATGGATTCAAAAATCATTCCTGTGAAAAGCATTACTGAAATATATGTGAAAGTCCCTAATGCCATTAATATAACCTAACTTACCACTAATAAAAGCTAGGCTCCTTTAATAAAAATGGAAGTACTATGGACAGTTACTCTAGCAATGATCCCAGCAAGAAAGATATTTAATTATGTTAACAAAGGATGTTCATTTTACCTTGTTCCCCTTTTTTCAAACCGGTTCACCATTTTGTTCACAAAAGTCATTGGTTTCCTTTTGCCCTGCCTTGGAAATCATTATTATTAACTGCTATAGGTCAGCTTGGTGGGATCCACTCAGCTATTCTTATGCTCTGATTTCTCTTTCATAGCCTAGAGAACTGACCTGTATTGAATTTTAATTTTAGCTAAAACTTTTCATGCTTTCTGCAGCCCAAAAAGCGAATTCTCTAAGTGAGCGAGTCAGAACAGCAGTTCCTGTTGCAGTTTTGTACTTTTCAAAGCCATCAAAGAAAATCAACCACTGTCTGGGAGCAATACCATGTTCATTCTGAGTCGTTATCTATGTATTCTTAACTTGAAAATGTCAATCCCTTTGTATCCATTCTGTGATCAGCAGGTGCCAATGAGGAATTGCAGAGCGGCAAAGTGGAGATTTTTACTGAGATAGATATTATCCCACACATACAAAGTCTATGTGTCTGTTTATTTGTTTACATTTTGTAATCATGGTCAATTTCAAAAAGATAGATGGATAAAATCCATAGGCTCCATCCAGAGTAAATGCAGCAAATATATAGATAGATGTAGATATAGATAGATAGATAGATAGATAGATAGATTGATGTAAATATAGGGTTTTTTTGTTTTGTTTTGTTTTTTGGGTTTTTTTGAGATTTGATTCCACCACTACTGTGGAAGGAAAAAATAAGACTTTCAGAACAGGTGCTACAGTGGAAGGCTTTCTGAGGGGTGTTTGCATGCTTATCCTCAGCTTAGTTTTGCCTACATACCAAAGGGAATGTAAAGGGAATTGAGGAGCAACTGAGTTACACAGGCACCAGCAAGAACAGTCATGCTCCTTCACATGCACCTGCACAGAATGGATGGACCTCAACACAGACAATAGCAGAGGTTAAGTTGAATGTTGCATTTTCCACAAGGTTTAAATTCCCATTGTGAATCCAAAGACCAAGTGAGAAAGCAAAGAACTGATAAGTCATAATAAACTATGTCTACATCTCAGGAAACTATTCCTGGGCCTGATAATTTGAGCTGCTGACAGTGATGAAGTCAAGTGGGAGAAAAGATTATAGGAGCATCCCCTTTCTCACAAGAGCATTAGTGTTTAAATTCTCCAGAAGAAATGACTGTTTATGTCAATATTTCTACACATGCATTTTGCCCCTGAGATTATTTTGACAAAAAAAAAAAAAAACATGCACCATGGTCAAATCTTGAAGTAATGTTTCTTATTATACCCCTCTCTTGGAGAGTTGCTATGTGCCTTATCTTAGTAAAGACTAAAAGAAGTCCTGTGGGTCACTTATCTCCTTAGCATTGTTTAAGCAGCATTTCCTAAACTTAATTATCCACAGAACACTATTTTCCAGGAATACCTATTAACATTCTATGAAATTTATTCTGTGAAATTTATTCTTCTGGTGTTTACATTCTAACAATAAAATTAAGAAAATGGACGAGCTGACTTGGAAGGACCCACCCAGCTCTAAATTTCAGGACCTCTGTTCTCAGGGATGTGTATTCCTCCATCCCTTTCCAGTGCTAACCAATTTCAATTTTTTTTCATATCCAAGAGTAGAAGCTCTTCTACTTAAGACTTTAGTCTCTTCTGCTTTAATGCAAAACCATTCCTCTTTTCTGGCTCCTCTTTGAATTTTGAGAGCCACTCTGGAGGCAATACCTTTACCAGAAACAGCACTTTAATTAGTTAGAAGACCACAAATACCACCTGTCAATGTTATCTAAACTTTCTTTGATTCTTCCTCAAAAGATCTATACTTCCACCTTGGTATTCTAATTTTCATATTATAGATATAGAGCCGAGGGCTTTGAATATTACAGTAAAATTTGAAGACATAATAAAATTGAAGACATAATAAATTTATGGTTGAAAAAGTCAAGGAAATGATATGACTCCTGAATAACCTTCCAAATCATAACTGTTTCAGACACTAGGCTCTTTCCCATTTTCCTTTCCCTAACCTCTGACCTGATCCCACATGGTCCAGTTTCCATTCACTCCCTCCCAGCATTGCCAACCAGTAAGAGATAAGTTAGAGACCAGCAACACTATAGTTCACAGAGCTCAGGTTATGGAGATGGAGGGCCATGTGAGATGGGACCTGATATATAATAATAAAGCCTGGACCCATGTTGCAACTCACTAAACATTCCCAAGATTTCTGAGCTTTTTGCATGTTACTAATTCTGGCCCATCAATGTGATCAAAATTGATGTGTGTCACTTGGGAGATATGACAGCAAAATGTCATGCACAAATCTCTAGCATCTCTCTTTCATTGCTGTGATGACTCAAGGTTCAGCTACCAGATTGTACAACCCCTGTCAGACTTGATCCCTGAAAGACTGCATGGAGCACAGCCTTCTATTCACCTAGATAGGGCTGGTAGGGTGAGTGAGAAATATCTGTTGAGTTAAGCCCTCATGGCTAGAGTTATTTCTTATCACGGCCTGGCATGATGTTACATTCCTCAGTACATACATCCCTCATTGGTTAAAAATTATAGCCAGCTCTTTGGTGAGAAGGAACAGGAGAGAGACCTCTGGACACATTAAATGCTGTGGAGAAAGGGGTTGATTTTTTTAGTATACAGAGGAAGCAGTTTCCGTGCCCATTTCTAAATAGGCCTTTAACTATTCTCAGTAGACCCACTATAGATTCATAAAGTCTCGTAGGAAGGAATCCTCAAGATTGTATTACAGATTCCTCACCTTGAGGCCTTACCTGACCATCACAGTCAACATTTTAGTACCCAGAGTGGCTCAAATGAGGAAAGCAACACCCCTTTTCTCTTAAATAATTCAGTCATAGCAAGCCCTATTTCGGTCATACTATCTTTATATAGAATCACACCACTAAATAGAAATGAAATCCTAAAAATACATGTTCTGATTTCTCAATAGGAAATTTGCTAAAGCAATTTCTAATCCCTTTATGATTTTACTTACTATAGCCATGTTCTAATGTATTCTTCCCTAAGAAAAGATAACAAAGACCAAATATATATTTTTATCTAAGTTGTAGCTAATAATGACACAAAAAATAAATTTTGACTTTTATTCCATCTTCCACTATTAAACACTTAAAGTAAATTTGTTCTATTAGAAAATGTAAAAATCATTTAAAAGTATACAGAGCACATTAGCTTATGCTAGCCATTCTGTTACTATGACTAAGTTCTTAAGGGAAAAAAAAAAATGCCTTGTCCCCTATTTTGACAAGAGCAAGTAGAATATAGGTGAATACAAGGGGGGAGAAAAGACATATAAATAACAATCTTTCAAACTTCTGTTCACGAATATTGTTTTTTGTCATCACAATTGCACAATGAAATACGAAAGTTCAATTTCCTCTTCATTTCCTTTTAATAAAACTTCTGTTCATTTCATTTCTGAGAGAAGATTGAATCTAAATTACTTTGACTTCTCTTGGCCTAACTTTGGTGAATGCTACCAGACATGAAAACAGGCCTTTTTGAGCATCATCCATGGATATAAAGAGTTCTGCTCCATCCCTGAGTTCTGCTCTGGATCTTCCTTTCTTGCTATGTGGGTCTTCTTAATGAGCAGTGAGTGCTGGCTGCACACTATATTGTAATCCTTACTCCATTTCTTAACGAGGTCATTTATAGAAAAAGAAAATCTACAGAGGGCCCTATGTAGGGCTTTTTTTTTCCTAGTGATAGGAGAAAGTGGGGTTCTCTTTGGTCAGGTGGCATTTGAATTCACATATGATGTTAAAAATACTGTTTATGAAATCCATACTGCGGTTGCATAATGTTCTCCAAAATTCATATGTTGAAGTCCTTACCCCATACCTCAGAACATGACCTTGTTTAGAACTAAGATCATTGAAGATGTAACTAGTTAAGTGAAGATAAGTTTATACTGGAGTAGGGTTGGTCCCTAATCCAATGATTGGTGTCCTTATAAAAAGGGGCAATTTAGACACAGAGACACACACATGAGGAAAATGTCATGTGAAAAATGGAGTTATGCTACCACAAGTTAAGAAACTATCGGAACAACACCTTGATCTCAGACTCCCAACCTCTAAAGCAAAAAGATAGTAAGTATCTGTTGTTTAAGCCATCCAATTTATGGTATTTTGCTACAGCAGTCCTAGCAAATTAAGGCAACCCAGAATACCACCCCCAATTCATTAACTTTTAATTGTCTCTTATTGCCTAAGAAAACAAGGAAACAAGTTTTTTGGCATAGCTTTGAAAAGCTCTTATTACCTGGCCTCTGTCTACTTGCCCAACCTAACACTTGTTTCACACAATTTAACCATTAAAATACTAATACTTTTTTTCCTAAAATTGTCTCCTTCTTCCACCTTAGGCCTTTGACTGTGGAATTTCCTCTAAAAATGGTGGACACTATATAGTCTAACCTTCATACAATTCTTACTATATTCCAGCACCAGTATATTCAAGGGAGTAAATTAGATGGGCTATGTCTTCTAAATTATTTAAGGATAATGAAAACATGAAGGGCATGTTCAGTGAAAAATTATTGTGGTAAGTGGGATTGGAGGTTTCAAGAACCTCCAAATCCTTTTGGATTAGGGTAATAAAATAGTGAGATAGAAAGGTGGAAAATAGTTACAGGAGAGTTCTTATTTGAAACAGGGACTTTGTAAATGATGCAGTTATTACTAATGTCTCAGATATGACCAGAAGAATGTGTCCCTGAGGTAGGAAATAGTAGGCTAATCTAAGAATGTGTTCAGGGACTCATGAAACCAGGGTGTTGAATATAATGGTTTATGTGAATGTTAAATTTTCTAATAAGGAACAGTGGGTGAGTACTATATAGGGATCTAATGACTAAAATATTTAATGAATGAGAGGAAGCGACCAGAAAGCTAATGAAAAGGTAATGAGTAAAATGATCTGATTTTGTGTGTTTCAAAAGATCCCATGTTGTAGGGAGGAGGGAAAGTAAGTGGTCTGGATCAACAGTGAAAGACAAGGAGTACAACACCACTTAAAGCCCCTGTGGGTATCATGGGGAGGAAGAAAATAACAGTTTCAAATTCTCCAAATACCACAGAAAATACATAGGACAACTGGGTTGCAAAAACACATGAACAGATAACATTTACAGCAAAATTAGGTGTGACAGAGTCTCCACAGAAACACTAAAATTCAAGTGAGTGAATTGATACCCTGTGAACTTCCAAACCTGAACTCCTAGCCTCCCTTCTTGGAGAGAACCACACACTCATTTTTTATTCAGTCAACTCTATTCTACCCACACCTCATATACGTTGTCAGCTCTTTGACCATGCAAAAGACCACCCAGAATCTTGGAACTCAATCTTACTACATGCCTTTTTCCCCCTCCATGATCTATTTTAACTTCGACATTTTCTGTGATTAAATTGATTTGGAAGAGAAAGTTTAAGGCACTGGGGAGTGGAATTCAAGCAATGCCTCCAAGTTTAATTACATTTTGCTTATTAAAAAGAAACCAGACCAAAGGCAATGAACACTAAGGAGAGAACAAATCACTATCAAAGGTTGCATATCAGATGAGAATCAATTGAGAGCTGACGTCAACATTATCAATAAGATTTATCCTTAGGTGCAGGAGGAGAGCTGATCCACAGTAGAAATGACCAGAATGAAAGAACCCCCAAAATCCCACATTCTGACTTCTGGGAAGGCTTCCAGCATGCATATAAGATCTTCCCCCAAGATGACAGGGATCTTTTAAAGCCAACTTTTTCTGCACAGTTTAGGAAGCCATCAACAAAATGAAAAGGTAACCTATTGGAAGGAAGAAAATATTTGCAAATCATATATCTAATAAAGGGTTAATAGCTAAAATATATGAAGAATTCATAAAACTTAACTGCACAAAAACAAATAATCCAATTTAAAAATGGGAAGAAGATACAAATAGACATTTTTTCACTTTTTTAAAGTTTGTTTGCTTGTTTGTTTTAATAATCTCTAAACCCAACATGGGGCTTGAACTCAAGACCTTGAGATCATGAGTCACATGTTCTTCCAACTAAGGCAGCTAGGTGTCCCTGAATAGATGTTATTTTTAAAAGACATACAAATGGCCAACAGGCACATGAAAAGATGCTCAACATCACTAATATTCAGGGAAATGCAAATCAAAGCCACAATGAGATCTCCACTCATACCTGTTCAAATGGATATTATCAAAAAGACAAAGAATAACAAGTGTTGGTAAGGATGTAGAAAAAAAGGAACCCTAATGCACTGTTGGTGGGAATGTAAATTGCAGCCACTGTGGAAAACAGTGTGGAGGTTCCTTAAAAAACTGAAAATAGAACTACAGTATGATCTAGAAATTCCACTACTAAGTATTTATTTGCAGAAAATGTAAACACTAATTCAAAAGATATATCATCAAAGCATTATTTATAACTGCTAAGATATGGAAACAACGTAAGTGTACATCAAGGGATGAATGGATAAAACATGAGGTACTTAAGGTACTCACTATAAGGGAGCCTGGATGGCTCAACATGGTTGAACACACAACTCTTGGGTTTGACTCCAGTCATGATCTCGGGATTGTGATACTGAGCCCTGAGGAGTCTGCTTAAGATTCTCTTTCTCCCTCTGCCTCTCCATTTGCTCATGCTCTCTTTCTCTTCTCAAATAATAAATCTTTTTTTTTTTTTTTTATGAGGTGGGGTACCTGGGTGACTCAGTCAGTTAAGCACCTTTGTCTTCAGCTCAGGTCATCATCTCAGAGTCCTGGGATTGAGCCCCGTGGTTCTCTCCTGAACTCAGTGGGGAGTGTGTTTCTCCTTCTTACTCTGTCTGTCCCCCCGCCCCCGCTCATACTCTCTCTCTCTCTCTCAAATAAATCAATACAATCTTAAAAATATATAAGGTGGTATAGATAGATAATGGGATAGTATTCAGCCATAAAAAAAAATCTTGTCATTTGTGACAACATAAACGAACCAAAGGGTATTTTGATAAGGGAAATAAGTCAGAAAAAGAAAGACTAATACCATCTATTCTTACTTATATGTGGAATCTAAAACACAAAACAAATGAACAAACAAAACAAAATTCGTAGATACAGAGAACAGAACAGTGGTTGCCGAGAGAGAGGAGTTGGATGGGTGGACAAAATGACTGGAGTCAAAAAGTATAAATTTCCAATTAAAAAATAAATAAGTTATGGGGTTGTAATGTACGTGCTTGAAAGTTGCCAAGAGAGTAAATCTTAAAAGTTCTTATCACTGGAAAAAATTTAACTTTTTATGATGACAGATAGTAACTAGATTTATTGTGGTAATCATTTCATAGTGTATGCGAATAAATTATTGTGTTATACACCCGACACTAATATAATGTTACATGTCAATTATACCTCAATGAAATAATATAATTCATTAATTCTCAGGAGCGAGTAGATGTTAAAAGATATTTGTTGACTGATGTAATGATGAATAGGTGAATGAATGACTACAATATCCATCTTAAAATTCTGAACTAAAATATGAGGCTTGTCTCTAAAAGAAGAAAGAAAAAGATTTTGATGGATACTCTTGTACTTATAATCATACCTATATCTGTCTATCTGCCTATGTATCTATATATGTATCTATCTATCTATTCAAAGCCTTAGCATGGTGGGAAGGGCACAAACCATGACATAATATAGCTTGGGATTTAGAACCTAGCTTTCCCACTTCCTGGCTTTGGATACTGTTATGCCCAGATTTTGAGATCCCCAAATACCACCAGGGAGCCGAGTCGGATGCAAAGGCAAAAGAGCCCTTTATTCAAGCTAGCTTGAGCTCAGTCTCCCACACTCACCGACGTAGCGGCATGGTGTAGAGAAAGAGATCCAGTTTCAAAAAGCGCAACAGTTTTAGAGGGGCCAGTGGCCAATGAGATTGTAACACACAGAAAGTTACTTAGTAACTGTTTGAACTAGCCTATCACCCTGGCCAGAATTGGTGCGCAAGTTTGGCGGGCAAAAGACGGGGTTTATATTCTTTCCTGGTCAGGGGTTCCGCATTCCTATTGGCTAACCCAAACCCAACCCACAGGCGGTCTGGGCCAATTAGCTCAAGGGAGGGCTGAGCCACACTCTGACCCTCCCAGAGGCAGGTCCTGCGGGGGCCACACACAAGAAGATGGGTGTAAGCAAAATGAGCTAGCCCTGCTCTGTTCCTTCAGACAGGTTACTTATTTTCATAAGCCAACTTTTTAAACTGAAATAATACCAATAACACCTATAAATTGCTATGAGGATCAAATTAGAGAATACAGATTGCTTTTCCATGGTTTAGGAATCCATAAATATTAGCTATTAGTAATATTATTACATAACCTGTTATGTTATATGCCTTTGTTACAATTAATTCATTTTTCAAACTATATTTTGTCTCATATTCTGACTTGCATAAGGGTCCTCATGGAGAATATGGGAGAGAAAACAGTAAGATCAAAAATATTTCCGAAAACACAAGAGAGGAGGCCCCTGCAGCTTTGACCCTTGACCCATCATCATGGGCTCCAGGACTTGATGCCTGCCTCAGATGTTTGCTGTAATTAGTACTGAAAGGGTCCCTAAGGGCTTGAAAAGGAGGCTTCTTCCCCTGAATCCACATTTCCTGTGTGGCTGACTTCCCTGAATTTAGGCCGCTGGCCAAGGGAGGCAGATCTGGTGGGGCACATGCTTTTCTCAGGATGAAGTGAGCAGATGAAAAGAAGAGAGGAGGGGAATGAATGTCAAAGGACTTCCTAATGAGATCTCCCCTTGTTGTGAGCCCTCTGGGCTGAGGAATTAGTGTGCAGATCATTTGCTAATGAGCATGGCCATATCCATAGAATAACCTTTAAATGCTCAAAGAATGTAGAGTAATTCAACTGAGTTCTTTCCTTGTCTGGGTGTGCTGAGAAATAAGATTATCCATTTCCAAATACAAATCCTGAAAAAGGCAGTGGTACAAAAACACAAATTCTAGTAAACAAGTCTAAGACATATTATTAATAAATACTACAGGCCTCCACCCTTCGTACAGGCCAGTGGGGTTTAGGGAGATAGCACTTTCTCAGGAAACCATGATGGGCAGCTGTCCAACTCAGGTCAGAAAGCCTCTTTCTTCACTCCATCCCCAGCAATTGAATACTGAGGGGGAGGCTCCTGCTTAACTCATGGGAGTTCAGTAAACACCTCATGGTACTTACTCCTTCCAACCCCCCCCTTTTTTTTTCTTTTCCTCCTTCTTTTGAATTATGTACAACCTAGGGCACTACATGCATAGTGGGGGGTTGATTTTCTTACTTTTAGACGTTGTATAATAGGAAGAAGTAAAAAATACTAAGTAGGTCTCTAAATGCCTGTCCTGATACTGAGTGATTTCTAATTAGAATTGGATGTCTAAGCATCTTATTTCAAATTAATTTTTCTTAAACACACAAGCACACACACTAACACTTTGACCTTTTCAGCTCAACCTCTTTGGGAAAATGGAAGGCATTTTTCTTGGCTCCCCAAGTACTTACAAGTTTATCAGCAAGCCATGCCCATTCAATCACGTTCCCCTAATGAACTGCTGCTGTCAATTTAGTTCTCATAAAAACTCAAGTGAGGCGACGTGAAGAGTGGTGATTCCTGAGCCCAGGTCTGTGATGCCCCAGGGTGTCTCCAATTATTTCCAGGTAGGGGTTGAGGGTGTCATGAAATTCTCCAACAAAACTAATTTTGATCCACTTCAACTTGCAAAATTGCAGGCCACGCAGCATTTTGATTAAGAAGGGCATTTCAGAAAATCAAGTGAGTCACAGTGGGGTATTGCAAATGGAAAAACAAACAAACAAAAATCTTTAGTATAGAAATTTATAACCAATTATATTTTTCCTTCTTATGTCCACATAGCAGGTGGTGGCCCCTATTGTGATCTCAATACTTGGGTAGATGTGAAGGAGAAGAAAATAAGAGAATCTAGTATTTATTGAGAATTTGCAGTGTGCATTTCTTTGTAAGAGAAGCTTTTGAATATTACATTTCATATAATGCCCACATCATTATGAAGTAGAACCAATATGGACTACTTCATAAGAAAAGAAACTGAGAGCTTAGAGACACTAAATAATTAGCCCAAGGTCCAAATCTGATAAAACATGGGGCTGGAATCTGAACTTTGATCTTTCTAATTCCAAGGCTTACATTTTTCTCATTAATATATTTTATTAAATAGGATATGAGAACCCACAAAAAGAATATGTTCTGGCTCAGAAGAAAAACCACTTGAGAATTCAAGAACAATTAAATAGACGTAAGACAATATACGAGTGCCAAATTTTATGGTAAAGATATAAGATATGATGAGATATGGGCTAAGGGAAATTTAAGGGGGGAAGAAAAATGTTCCATGAGCTAACATACTCAAGACCCTGAAGAATGAGTGAAATTGGAGAAAGAGTGAAACACAGAAGAGCAGAAATAGGATTTTTTTTTTTTTTTTTTTTTAGAGAGCGAGAGACTGAGAATGAGAGGGGAGAAGGTCAGAGGGAGAAGCAGACTTCCCGCAGAGTCGGGAGTCCGATATGGGACTCGATCCTGGGACTCCGGGATCATGACCTGAGCCAAACGCAGTTGCTTAACCAACTGAGCCACCCAGGCGCCCAGAAATAGGATTTTTAAGTGAAGGGAAATGTGGGAGCATTTAGTTGGGTGTGAGAAAGGCCATCTTGGTCAGAGGGAGAATTGATTGCCCAGAGTTGCTATTTGGGTAGAGTAGTAGTAGGGGAACCATTTGGTATGTAGTGTATGGCCAGATTTAAGGAGAACTGTTAAGCCTTTGTGGACAGCCACTTTGCTTTATCTGGTGTTTTGTTTTGTTTCATGGTTGTATTATCTACCTACACTGGGTTAATTACAGGAGGCCAATTAAGAGCTCTGCACTATTTGGAAATTAATTTCTTAGGAACGAGTTCTAGCCCTCCTCCACACCTATGACTTAACAAGCTACTGAGCCTCACTGAATCCAAGATGTCTTCATACCTTGAAATGAAATCATAATGTAATATTTATATGATTGCTAAAATTGCCATTAATAGCCCTGGTCTTCCAGATCTTTTTTTTTTTAAGATTTTTTATTTATTTATTAGAGAGAGAGAGAGAGAGACTAAGAATGAGAGGGGAGAAGGTCAGAGGGAGAAGCAGACCTCCCGCAGAGCCGGGAGTCCGATATGGGACTCGATCCCGGGACTCCGGGATCATGACCTGAGCCGAAGGCAGTCGCCTAACCAACTGAGCCACCCAGGCGCCCTCTTCCAGATCTTTTAATTCAACTATTTGACAGCTCTACTTGGATTCAAACATACCATTCCTATATAGAAGTCTTGATTTCTCCCTTTGACAAAACAAAACAATGCAAAACATAAGGCATGATTTGATAAGGATGATGATGCTGGCGATGATAGTGATTGTGATGTTGGTGCTGGTGATGGTGGTGATGAAGATGATTTGGTTTATACTGCTACCTTGGCCACATAATTTTGCTTTCTTCTTCCTATTTTGATGACCTCTGACCAATGAATTCTTCAAAACATAGCCAAAGTGAGCTTTTAAAAAGCATAAGGCATGATCTTTAAGAGTCTTCAATGTGTTTCCATAACTCTTAGAATGAAATCTCAATCTTGTTTTCTTGGCCTCAAGCCCTTGAATGGCTTCCTCTTTGCCTTCTGCAATTTCATTTATCAACCCCTTCCTTTTCCCTCTGCCACACTGAACAATGTTCTTCCCACTGATTTTTTAGTTTTTAACATTTTCTTGCTATTCAGGTATTAATTCAAATGTTCCCTGTTCAGAGAAGACTTCCTGGCACCCATTCTAAAAGGGACACCCAATTGTGGTTTATCCCCATCCTCTTCAGTTCACTGCAGTATACTTAACAATTTCTAAGATTTTTCTTAGATATTTCTCGGATTACTTTTATGTATATTTTCCCTCTGATCCCACTAGCATGAAGCTGCATGAAAGCCTCCTAGTTTATTATTTTATTCCTGCATATGGCCATGTATGTGGTACTTGGGATGGCTCAGTAGATATTTGCTGTGTTAATAAAATAGTCAACCAATGTTTAGATAGATGTTTGACACAAAGAAAGTACACTTTAACGGGGAAGTGGAAATGACATGTAAGCTTATTTGAATAGAGGATGACTTGAATCTAGATCTCTTTCGGGTGGCTATATCAGGAAGAGGGAGGAAGGGGGTCAGTACAATGGGGGCAGCTGAAATGGAACAAAGGAGAACCAAAGAGAAGTAAGGGAAATTTAAAAATGTTTGGTGATTGATTGCTATTGAAGGTTTGAAGTACAGAAACCTTTCTGCTTAGCCAGCGACCTGTAAAATACAGAAATTATAAGGTAATGAGAATCCTTTGGCAAAAATACATGGAAAATGGTGCCCCTTAGGAATGACATCATACATTCAAGGAAAGTTACCCAGTAGGCTATTCACTGACCTAACATGTTGGTAAGACTATACAACTTCAATGTTGGCAAATGTGGTAGATAGTGCTATTGTTGAAAAAATACCTATCCCTTTCCATGTTCTATGTGGGGAATGGGGCTTCTCTGCCCCTTAGTTTTGAATCCAGTCATATGACTTTTTAAGATAATAAGAGCAGAACACAAGAGTTTTAGAATGTGCTTGGAGGGTAAGGCTTTGCCTCCAATGCTTCTGCCATGAGAAGCTTAGCTGCTATTCTGAAGGAGGAGGAGAAACACATGAGGAAAACTGAACTGTAGCCTGAAGCTGAGCCCAGATGAGTCCAGTCTAGGCCAAATGAACTCCAAACAAAGGAAGTCATGGGAGCAAAAATAAGAAATTAGTATTGAGACACTAAGCACTGAGATGGTTAAGCTGCATTATGGCAATTTCTGACTGATACAGAATTGTCAGGAAACTTAAGGAGTTAAAAGAATTGAACTTGCTGAATGATTGACTATAGAAAATTATAAGCAGATAAGTAATGATAGAGTACTAAAAGTTTTCTTAACTTAAAATATTTACTGTATCCTCATTCACCCCAAAATAACTCTTTCTCTCTTTAATAATATTGTTTCAGTTCATTTATTGATTCATGTATTTATTCAAAAATACATATTGAGCAATGCAGGCATTTATGTGCAAGGATTATAGGAGAAAACAAGGTAAAATGCACATTACAACTTCGGTATCCAGAATTTTTAATAAACTTTTCTGCAAACACTTCCAAAACGTATAACTATATCCTGAGACTGTCTACCATACTTCTGATATATATTTCAAAATGTCAGCATGACCTCTGGGATGTCCCAAAGGTATCTTAAATTCAGCATATCCAAATACTAGTTTATTAACCTTCTCAATTTTCAACCAACAATCTACTCCTCTTCATGTATTTCCTATCTGTAAATCTGTCATTAATTCACTCAAGCCAGGAAATCTGGAATGTTCATTTCTTTCTACTCCTTCATTCTCAGTGAATTTTGTACTACCATCAAGTCTCTCTCCTAGATATCTTTACTGGTAATGGTCTCTTCTGTCAGATGTCATCACCACTTTGAAGAAAGTCCCTCACACTCTAGAACAGTCATTTTCTGAGACGTAAATGATGGAAAAAATATGGAAGGAACCTATACAGTTTCCAATACAAGTATATCATTGGTTTCTCTCTGGCTAGAAAAATTCATGTTCATCTGCTAAAGGATAGCAGAAATGCCATCCCTATGTTGAGAAGGAGATCAGCCAGGCATTTGAGATGCTAACTACCAAGGCCTGAGGAAAAATAGAAATTCTTCTCATAGCGGCTTATCCTATCAACCAAGAAAAGGAGAAGGGGCACGGAAGAGACTCAAACAGAATACTTGGGCATAGGAACAGTTTTCATATGAAAACTTTAATGAATAACCCAGAAATTAGAGCATAAAATTTGTTTTTTTTTTATTTCCACCAAATATTTTTGAAAGAATTACCTGATGCACTGGTTTATTTGAAAAAGGAAACACCAAACCTTCAGAACCTCAATTTCCCTTATTAAAATAAATGAATTTTGGCTTTGTTTGCACTTAATCTTGGCTAGAAATTTACATTACCCAATCAGTAGTTAACAAGCCCCACAGGGGAAATCAAGTGTCGCATAAAAATTCCACAGGAAATCCACCAATAAATCAGGGCAGGCAAGACTGTATATATGGAGATTTCTAGCCCTTCTAAAGTCTATTAAAAACCTTTAAATCCTGCTTTAGACAAAACATAAAGGAGGGTTGGGAGCTCTGTCATTCCTGAGAGGCCCTTCAATTTTTACATACTAATATTTAATCATTGAAAATGTCTATATATCCAAAATTAAGTCATTTAGGCTTGGTATATATAACACATTAATTTTATATAAACTCTTATTCTGACATGAAGTGGTTTACATAAGAGGGAAATAAAATCCTCTGGAGCTGAGCATAGAACATTCCTCTTCTGCCCATCCTTTATCAAAAGAGAGTCATGATGATGGTTTAAAATGGCATTTGGAAAGCAGCTCTTGATGGCATCTTTCCCACATCTCTGCCAAAATACCTATGAAGACAACAACAGAGGTAAGAAATAGCATTTCTGAAAATTAGACACGTTTGTCAATTTTACTACCAGAATTTGAGAGGAATTTCTATTTATTTACCTTAAGTCTAAAGAAAAAAAAAGGAAGGGGGAACAGTAGGACTAGAGTCATAGTTTCCCTAGAAAGTTAGTAGGAAGATCTCTAGTTGCTTCCCTTACTCTTTGGTCCTATTTCACAAGTTCGCATTCTGTAACATGTTGCATATTGGACAATCTCTTACCCACCTCACTCACAACATTGAATCCCATTTTGTCACCATCTGATTGTGTGTTGTGTGTGTGTGTGTGTGTGTGTGTGTGTGTCTTCCCAAATGCTGCTACTTTGAATCTTCCTCTTCCTGAGAAAATTTCCTTTTTAACATCGAAGAAAGAGTGTGAAACACCAAGAAGACAACTGGCAAGAAGTAAAAGGGAATGGTGGGCAGTTGCTCGCCTGGACATAGAAACAACTTATAGTAAGCAAAAGTTGTGTCAGGGTCTTGGCAATAAAGAGTTTTTCCGGCATTTCATCCAGTTACAAATTTTCATCCTTTCTAACCATTCAGAATATGAGAGGACCAGGTTCTAAAAACAAGAAACAAATCATTTTTATACAGCAAAGTTGAACCCTGCATTAGAAGTGTCCCCTGGATTTGGAAAGAGAGGCTGACAGTACTGAAGAAGTGAAGAATGAGGCCAAAATAAATCCTGATATTCTGTTTTTGGTCAAGTAACAAAAACAAAAGCAAAGCAAACAAGCAAAATAATAATAATAAAATAAAAATAAACAAAATAAACAAACAAAAAACCCCCCAAAAACCCATTCTGGGGCATCTGCACATATAGGAAAGAATGAAGAAAATAGAATATTACCCTGAAGAGCCAGTGAGAGGAATAATAGGCCTTCTCTTCATAAAATAGCCTGCTGAAGCAAATAGACTGTATCTATCATGTGTGCATTTGCACTGAGGCCAGCAATGGGCGGGAATAGATTGTGCCTCATTCATGTGGTTTTAAAGCATTCTTCTTATACCCTTAATCATTTTTACAAATGACTTACAGCATATTAAATTATTCTATATTTTGTGGCAGAAAATGGAAAATGAGCTGTCCTAAGTCTCCATCCTAAGGGAAGTTCTCTGTACTGAGAATTAGAAGGTTGGAACAAACGTGACCTCTCTTCCCTTCCTAAAATTCTGACCTTACTGCACAATTGTAAAATTCTCATGCTTCTACTTTTTTTTTTTAATTTCCATTGAAAATGATCTATAATTTCTCTTTTCAAAGTTGTCAAATTGGAATCTAAACTACAGAAGCTTGACTTAGCTGTTACCTAAATAAGTCCCTTATTTCAGTCTTTTCCATTAACTTCTCTCAGTCCCAGTCTTCACAACTTTAAGAGAAAATGTTAGGAGTTAATAGATGTTTTAAACTGTGGTCTGTGGAGATAGGGGGCTTTTAGGGTTCTATTTGGGACAGAGATGATTGGGCAGGTCTCCATCCCTGCCTTTGCTTCAAACAGAGCAACTTAGCATTCATCTGTTTTACATGGTAATCTTCTACATAAGAATAGGTCCTATTTTAATCAGAGTTCTCCATAGAAATAGGAACAATGGGGGATATAGAAAAATGATAGATAGATGATTGATAGATAGATTGATTGATAGGTAGATAGATAAATAATGAGTAGATTATAGACAGATAATATATAGGTAATGGATAGATGATAGATAATAGATAGATAAATAGGTAATAGATAGATATGAAGAGATTCATTACAAGTAACTGGATCACATCACTATGGAGACCAAGAAGTCCCACCCTTTGTCTATGTATGAACTAGAGATCTAGTATAAACTAGAAAGCCAGTGATATGGTTCAGTCCAAGTCCAAAGGCCTGAGAACCAGGAGCACTAAAGGCAGACATTGATACATATTCCAGCTCAAGCATTTCAGGCAGGAAAGGGTGAATTCTTCCTTCCTCTACCTTTTTGTTCTATTTAGGCCTTCAAGGAATTGGATGATGCCCACCCACATTGAGAGGGAAAGTTGCTTTTCTGAATCCATTGATTCAAATGCTAATTTTATCTAGGACAAAATGGCCAAATGTTGAATATTTTTAATTGCAAAATATATTGATTCTAATTCAACACTTACAGTTTGTTTCTTTTGGTGACTTCTCCATATTCACAATTTTAAAAATGGAAATAATTTGTTCTAACATTTTTAACCTATTAGAGTGAAAATATAATCCAGAACAAATTTCTAATGTTCAAGGATTGGTGATGATAAAATAAATTCTTCTTCCTTTTTCCTAATTTCAAATGTACTAAAATGAGTGTGCTGAAAATGCAGGATACTGATAATGAGATTTTTAAAATTTGTTTCTGATGCTAGTTAGGCAGAAAACTTCACTTACCTTAGACTTTGCAGAATAAAATATGGAAAATCCAATTCTATTTCTCTGACTTATAAAAAAATGAAATAAGACAATTAATGGGAAAAATCAACTGTTGAGCAATTTTGTCACCAAGTCTTTTATTCAAACCAATGGAATTCAAGGACTTTAGACTTTCCTATTTTTATCATAAATTTTACTTTAATATCTGGATATAGCTGATTAGGAAATATAGAATGTAGTTCAAAAGAAATACAGCAGCAGGACGGGTCTATTGAAAGATCTCCTTGAGATGTATTAGCTAACACTCTATCTAGACCACTCATAAATTTTTAGAGGAAAATTGATTTTGTTTTCTCTTCACTCCAGCAGTAAATAATTTTATAGCTTGGAAACAATTTCTATGCAAACTCTCCAGTATATGTTTTTAAAAAGAATAGAATTTGTTTCTTGAAGAGGCGTGACATCACTCACACAACTTTAATATATCTTCAATTAAAATAGAAGCCTCTCTAAACCATTTTAGATGATATATACATTACAATAGAATTTTATTCTTAAAGGTGTAATATAACTAAAATAGAAAGGAAAATAAGAAAATAGTTCTGTGTGATCAAATTGCACCCATCCATCCACCCATATCCATTCATTCATTCAAACAGCATACAATTTTATTACATCTACTCTGTGTCCAGCTCTGTGTTAACTGCTGAATACATAAACATTGATTCTACATGATTTCTCAAGGAGCTCATAAAATCATCAATGAGTGGGCACAAATATTGACACCCACAGTATAATACATGATAAATAAGTGATGCCCAGTAATATATGTATTTGAAGTGTATGTAACTAGCAAATTCTAAGCTAGCAAGAAGACTGCTTTGAGTTCTTAAAATGAGAAGCAAAATAGTACTGAATGAAAGGAAGTGGGAGTTGGGTTACAACACATCTATATTATAAAATCCAAATTTTGGCTACTTGCCAGTTGTATGACTTTGGACAGATTCCTAACATCTCAGAACTTTAGACATGTCTGGTGTGAAAATTGGGAGAACGTTCCACTCAAAAATTTTGTGAGTATAAAGAGATACAGGAATAATTATGAATATTTTCAGGCATACAGGAGATGTCTAACAGACGTTATTTATTCTCCTTTCCTCCTCTTTATAAATTTACCAGTTGAAGAGGAGACATCAGTGGAAGTAAATGCATCAAAGTATGAATGAAAAATGTAGGATCAAGGGTCAACTGCATGTTCCCTGCAGTGGACAAGCATGCTTTCTAGGAGTCAACAACCAACGTAGGGAATGGGGTTCAGATCAAACAAAGAAGTTAGGGCTGAATTTTGATGGACCTTGTGAGCTATGCTGAATTTTTATATTCTGTTTATTAACCTACTTTAAATACAGTAATAAAATGGCATAAATATCATGAAAAGATTTAAAATTTTATATGCCAATTTTTTTCTAAATAACAATACTAAAGATTAATGATTCCTTGTGTAAGAACATATATTAAAACTAATTCCAGGGCCCCTGGGTGGCGCAGTTGGTTGAGCGACTGCCTTCGGCTCAGGTCATGATCCCGGAGTCCCAGGATCGAGTCCCACATAGGCTCCCAGCTCCATGGGGAGTCCGCTTCTCACTCTGACCTGCTCTCTCTCACTCTCTCTCTTTCCTAATAAATAAATAAATAAATAAATAAAATCTTAAAAAAAAAACTAATTCCAACTAGATTGAATTATTAAATGTGAAATTCAAAAAGATATTTTTAAAATAAGGAGTAAATATAGGTGACTAATCATGTTTACTAATCGTGTTTTACTAAGCAGTAAAACAACATGAGAAAGCATAGGGTGATTTGAATCAAGACTTGAAAGTTTTTCAAATACTGAAAAAATAAAAATTAACTCAAAGACAAACTAAATTGAAAAATTACAGATCTACATGTATCAGTGCATCACTAAGGAATTGTTTGATTAGCCTTTCTAGACTATGCACATCTTCAGCCAGCATTGTATCCTTCTTCGAATTCCTACTATATGTAAAAAAGAAAACCATTAATGTCATTTCTATTAATCCAAGATTACGAGATGCTATAGGAGCAAATCTTAGTCTTTTTAGATTGAATGTTGGAAATATTTTCATGGAAAAAAGCACAGAAATAAGTAATCAATTAATTTCTCTGATAATAGTAGGTAAAATGAGATGGTATATATTTATCAAAATATATTGCCACTATTTCAGGGTCCTAATGAAGCTCAGGTTTTCTAATTACTGTCATCGTCGGTTAATTTTGAACCTCGTTATTGACACTGATTGACCCTGATACTAAAAATAAGAGAGATGCATTAGAATTTATGATTCAGAATCAACTACCATTTACTGAGCATTTACTGTACCTACAACTGTGCCGGCTCCTTTCTCATATTTCATTGTTTAATTCATACAGAAACCTGCAACACAGATATTTTCATTGGAATGAAAATGAATAAACTGAAAAGTAGAGAGAGAGAATTAAATATGCAAAGTAGGTAAGAGGAATTAGTTTCTGGATTCTTACCCAAATTCTCAAATCTAACATTTACTGACTTCCCACATGATTGCTTTGAGAAGATTTAATTTGTGACAAAGATTTTACAACAATGTAGAAGATAGATAAAACCAAAGAACCTTTCTTTTCAAAGAAATCAGTGACCCTGAATGAGCTGATTCATTCAGACACTGCCTTTACTTTCTGTCTCAAAACAGGTTACTCCCAGGGCACCTAGTGGTTCAGTGAATTAAGCATCCAACTCTTAATTTTGACTCAGGTTATGATCTCAGATTTGTGACATTTAGCCCCATGTTGGGTTCTGCAATTAGCAGGGAGTCTGCTTGATATTCTTTTTCCCTTTCCCTCTGCCCCTCCCCCCAGCACTCTCTCTTTCTCTCTCTCTCTCTAAAATAAAATTTAGGAAAAAAAAATACAAACAAGTAACTCCATCTCTTATGAAAATCTGTATCTCACCTGTATGATTTAACAAAATTAGTCTAACCAGGAGTTAAGAATATCAATCACTGTTGCAAATGAGAGTAGTCTGGAGGGCTTTAATTTAAAAAACAATGGAGTCTAGGTCTACCTCAGAGATTCAGACTTCTGTACTGTGGGATGGGGATTAGCCATTGGCATTATCTTTATTAAGTCTCTCCATGTGATTGTAATGTGCAAAAGTTAAGAACCACTGTTCTAGATCCTTGGATATTTCAACAGCAGTAATTGGTTTTTCTGAGCTATTTTTAATGTTAAAACAAAAACAAAAACACAAACAAAAAACTACTCCTCATTTGATGCACAGTTTAAATATAGTAGCAGGTTACTGCATTTTTTTTTTTTTTTTGCTTGAAAGTGTATTAAGTCACTGTGATTAGCTCATGTTGGCAAGGCACTCTGAAAGTTTGTGTCTTTGAATACAACTGAAAGGTATGTCTCTGATTAATCATAGAAAGACAAATGAGCTATTGATAAATGCAGTTTGGTAAGCAAACTCAGATCATGAGGTAGAAAAATAATAGGAGTTGCAAAGATGATGGAAGAGTAGGGGACCCTATTTCAACTGGTCCCCTGAATTGAGCTGGATATCTACCAGACCATTCTGGACACTTACAAAATCAACCTGTGATATAAGAAGATATATCTGGATCTCTCCAAACATAGTATCTCAGCCAGTTGGTCTCAAGGTATAAACTGGGGAGCCGTGATTTTGTAGGCATATATTGGAAGATAAACAGAACAGGAAGGGAGCCACTGGGATCCTGTGCCACCAGAGCACAAAAGCCTCTGGCACTGGAGACCAGACACAAAATCGCAGAGCAGTAGTGGCGGGGAAAGGGCTTTAGGGCAGCCCCCCATACTGAAACCTGGAGCTGTGGGGGCACATATGCAAACTGGGGGGCGTCTGGCAGTTTTAAAAGCACAAAGGGCAGAGATGTGCGTGGACCTGGAAGCAAGGGCTGGGAGTGCTGCTGTGGGGTGCACAACCCAGGATGCTATGGTTTTTAGCAACACAGACAGAAATGGAGATGGTGTGGCCTGGAGAGCTCACTGAAGAACATACTGCGATCTTTCTGTTCTGATAGAGGTTTGGATATGGTCACTACTGCTCTGACTTTCGCAGAGACATGGGAAGCTGCCAGGGAAAGCCACCACAGAACAAAAGCCCCTCAAAACAGTTTTCACTGAGCCCACCCCCCGAACCCCCCACCACGGGGTAGGGCAACTCTGCCAAAACGGGGTTGCCTGAGCAATGGCGTGGCAGGCCCTTCCCCCAGAAGACAGCCTAGAGAACATGAGGCTGACAGCCCTAAGGTCTGTATAAAACAAGCGCATCTTGCTTGGGTTGTGGTCAGTAATTTGGGCTCTGTAATGCCTTCAACCACCCCTCAACAGAATGACTAAGTGGAGAAATCCACAAAATAGAAAAGACTCAGAGACTGTGACCTCTGCCACAGAACTAATGGATATGGATATAAGCAAGATGTCAGAAATAGACTTCAGGATAACAGTTATGATGACGATAGCTAAGATGGAAAAAACCATTAATGGCAACATAGATTCTCAGAAATGAGAGCTGATCTGGCAGAACTTAAAAATGCTATCAGTGAGATTCAATCTAATCTAGAAACTCTAACAGCTAGGGTAAATGAGGCCGAAAAACAAATTAGTGATCTAGAAGACAAACTGATAAAAAAGAAGGAAGAGAAGGAGGTCTGGAACAAACAGCTTAAAATCCATGAAGACAGAATTAGAGAAATAAATGATTCCACAAAACGTTTCAGTGTCAGAATTATTGGAATCCCTGAGGGGGTTGGGTTGGGGGACTAGAAGATATATTCAAGCAAATTGTAGCCGAGAACTTCCCTAATCTGGGGAATGGAACAGGCATTCATGTCCTAGAGGCAGAGAGGACCCCTCCCAAGATCAAGGAGAACAGACCAATTTCCCGACATGTAATAGTAAAACTCGCAAATCATAGAACCAAGGAAACCATCTTAAGGGCACTTGGGGGAAAGGATTCCTTACTACAGAGGGAGGAACATCAGAATAATGTCAGACCTGTCTACAGAGACCTGGAAAGCCAGAAAGGGCTGGCAAGACATTTTAAGGATACTAAGTGAGAAGAACATGCAGCCAAGAGTTCTTTATCTGGTAAAGCTCTCATTCAGAATGGAGGAGAGATAAGAAGCTTCTAGGACTGGAAGAAGCAGAAAGAATATGTGACCACTAAGCTGGCCTTGCAAGAAATATTAAGGGGTAGGGTTCTGTAAAAGGAGAAAGACCCCAAGAGTGATATAGAACAGAAATTTATAGACAATCTAAAGAAACAAAGCCTTCACAAGCAACATGATGACAATAAAACATCTTTCAATAATCACTCTTGATGTGAATGACTTAATGTTCCCATGAAATGACACAGGGTTGCATATTGGATAAAAAGACAGGACTCATCTGTATGCTGTCTACAGGAGACTCACTTTGACCCTAAAGATAAATCCAGACAGAAAGTGAAGGAATAGAGAAGCACCGTTCATGCCAACGGACCTCAAAAGAAAGCTGGGGAAGCAATTCTCATATCATACAAATTAGATTTTAAGCTAAAGACTATAGTTAGAGTTGCAGAAAGGCACTATTATCATTGTTAAAGTGTCTATCCAACAAGAAGATCTAACAATTGTTATCTATTCCCCCAACATGGGAGCAGCCTACTGCATAAGCCAACTGTTAACCAAAATAAAGAAACATATTGATAATTATATGCTAATTGTAGGAGACCTCGACACTCCACTCTCAGCAATAGACAGATCATCTAAGCAGAAAATCAACAAAGAAACAATAGTGAATGACAAACTGGACCAGATGGACCTCTTAGATATATATAGAACATTCTACCCTAAAACAACAGAATATTCATTCTTCTTGAGTGCATCTGGAACTTTCTCCAGAACAGACCACATACTGGGTCACAAATCAGGTCTCAAATGAAGCCAAAGGATGGAGATTATTCCCTGTATATTCTCCAACCATAATGCTTTGAAACTGGAACTCAGTCACAAGGAAAAGTTTGGAAGAAATTCAAACACTTGGAAGCTAAAGACAATCCTGCTCAAGAATGTTTAGGTCAACCAGGAAATTAAAGAAGAACTTAAATAATTCATGGAAACCAGTGAGAATGAAAACACATTGTTCCAAAACCTATGGGATATGGCAAAGGCACTCCTAAGGGGAAAATACATAGCCATCCAAGCCTCACTCAAAAAAATAGAAAAATCCTGAATACACAAACTATCTTCACATCTTAAAGAACTGGAGAATCAAGAACCAATTAAGTCTAACCCATGCACAAGAAGGGAAAAATTAAGATTAGAGCAGAGATCAATGAATTAGAAACCAGAAATACAGTAGAACACATCAATGAAACTACAAGCTGGTTCTTTGAAAGAATTAACAAGATCAATAAGCCACTGGCCAGACTTATTCAAAAGAAAAGAGAAATGACCCAAATTAATAAAATTATGAATGAAAGGGGAGAGATCACGAATAACACCAAGGAAATAGAAACAATTATTAGAAATTATTATCAACTGTTATGTGACAATGAATTAAGCAACCTGGAAGAAATGGATGCATTCCTGGAAAACTTTAAACTACCAAGACTGAAACAGGAAGAAATTGACAGCCTGAATAGACCAATAACCAGTAACAAGTTTGAAGCAGTGACCAAAAACCTCCCAAAAACAAGAGACTAGGACCTGATGGATTCCCTGGAGAATTCTACCAAACATTCAAAGCAGAAATAATACCTATTCTCCTGAAGCTGTTTCAAAAAATAGAAAGAAAAGGAAAACTTCCAGACTCATTCTATGAGGCCAGCATTACCTTGGTGCCAAAACCAGGTAAAGACCCCATCAAAATGGAGAATTTCAGACCACTATCCCTGATGAATATGGATGCCAAAATTCTCAACAAGATCCTAGCTAATAGGATCCAACAGTACATTAAAAGGATTTTCCCCCATGACCAGGTGGGATTTATCCCTGGGTTGCAAGGGTGGTTCAACACTAGCAAATCCATCATTGTGATAGAACACATTAATAATAGAAGAGAGAAGAAACATGTGGTCCTCTCAGTGGGTGCAGAAAAATCATTTGACAAAATACAGCATCCTTTCCTGATTAAAACTCTTTAGAGTATAGGAATAGAGGGAACATTTCCTCAATTTCTTAAAAACCCATCTATGAAAAACCCACAGTGAATATCATTCTCAGTGGGGGAAAAGCTGAGAGCCTTTCCCTTAAGATCAGGAACACGACAAGGATGCCCACTCTTGCCATGATTGTTCAACATAGTACTAGAAGTCCTAGCAACAGGAATCAGACAACAAAAAGAAATAAAAGGTATTCAGATTGTCAAAGAAGTCAAATGCTCTCTCTTCACAGTTGACATGATACTTCATGTGGAAAATCCAAAAGACTCTACCCCCAAATTACTAGAACTCATACAGCAATTCAGTAATGTGGCAGGATACAAAATCAATGCTCAGAAGTCAGTTGCTTTCTTATACACTAACAGTGCAACTGTAGAAAGAGAAATTAGAGCATCAGTTCCATTTACAATAGCATCAAAAACCATAATATACCATGGAATAAGCCTAACCAAAGAGGTAAAGGATCTATACTCTAGGAATTACAGAATACTTGTGAAAGAAATGGAAGAAGACACAAAACGATGGTAAAACATTCCATGCTTATGGATTGGAAGAATAAACTGTTGAAATGTCTATGCCGCCTGAGCAATCTATACTTTCAACGCCATCCCAATCAAAATACCAATGGCATTTTTCAAAGTGCTGGAACAAGCAATCCTAAAATTTGTATGGAACCAGAAAAGACCCCGAATCACCAAAGAAATGTTGAAAAGGAAAACAAAGCTGGGGACATCACATTGCCTAATTCAAGCTATATTACAAAGCTATGATCACCAAGACAGCATGGTACTGGCACAAAAACAGACACATAGACCAATGGAACAGAATAGAGAGCCCAGATATGGACCCTCAATTCTATGGTCAGCTAATCTTCAACAAAGCATGAAAAAATATTTAATGGAAAAAGACAGTCTCTTCAATAAATGGTGTAGGGAAAATTGGACAGCTATATATAGAAGAATGAAACTCAGCCATTCTCTTACACCATACATAAAGATAAACTCTAAATCAATGAAACACCTCAGTGTGAGACAGGAATCCATCAAAATCCTAGAGGAGAACATAGGCAGTAACCTCTTCAACATTAGCCACAGCAACTTCTTTCAAAACATGTCTCCAAAGGCAAGGGGAACAAAAGTGAAAATGAACTTTTGGGACTTTATCAAGATAAAAAGTTTGTGCACCGCAAAGGAAACAGTTAACAAAACAAAGAGGGAACCCACAGAATGGGAGAAGATATTAGGAAATGACATTACAGACAAAGGGCTGATATCCAAGATATATGAGGAACTTCTCAAACTCAACATCCAAAAAACAAATAATTAAGTTAAAAAATGGGCAGAAGACATGAACAAACACTTCTCCAAAAAAGACATACAAATGGCTAACAAGCACAGGAAACATTGTTCATCATCATTAGTCATCAGGGAAATTCAAATCAAAACCACATTGAAATACCACCTTACACCAGTTAGAATGGCAAAAACTGACAAGGCAAGAAACAAAAAATGTTGAAGATGTTGTGGAGAAAGGGGAACCTTCATATACTGTTGGTGGGAGTGCAAGTTGGCACAGCCACTTTGGAAAACAGTGTGGACGTGCCTCAAAAAATTAAAAATATAGCTACTATATGACCCAGCAATTGCCCTACTGGATATTTACCCCAAAGATACAGATGTAGTGAAAAGAAGGGCCATATGCACCCCAATGTTCATAGCAGCGATGTCCATAATAGCCAAACTGTGGAAAGAGCCAAGATACCCTTCAGCAGATAAATGGATAAAGAAGATGTGATCCATATATACAATGGAATATTACTCAGCCATCAGAAAGGATGAATACCTAGTTTTTGCATCAACATGGATGGGACTGGAGGAGTTTATGCTAAGTGAAATAAGTCAAGCAAAGAAAGTCAATTATTATATGGTTTCACTTATTTGTGAAACATAAGGATTAGCATGGAGGACATTAGGAGAAAGAAGGGAAAAATGAAGGGGGGGGAATTGAAGGGGGAGACAAACCATGAGAGACTATGGACTCTGGGAACCAAAGGATGGTTTTAGAGGGGAGGGTAGTGGGGTGTTGAGTTAGCCCGGTGATGGGTATTAAGGAGGGCACATATTGCATGGAGCATTGGGTGTTATGTGCAAACAATGAATCATGGAACACTACATCAAAAACAAATGATGTGCTATATGGTGACTAACGTAACATAATAAAAGAAAAGAAAAATAATAGTACTTTGACAATGAGAAACTTGGAAACTGCCGCATGTGAAATTGCAATTCATATCCTGATTAACAGGTCCAAGCAGACTAGGGATTATTCTTGGTTATAGAATTTGCAGAAAATATTAAACAAAAATAAAACAAATTCATGGAAAGACTTTGTGAATTTATAATTATAGATTTGATAAACTGAAGAATTCTGAGAAACTTTAGAGTAGCTTTCTCAATATCCCTCTGCGTTGCCCTTCATGCTTGCCCCTGGATATTGGTAGGATGTATTTTGGTTTTAGGGTTTTGGGTTTTTTTAATTCCATGTTCAAAGACATTGGAAAATTCTGAGTGAAAAAAATATAAATATTTCTTGGCTCTAGGACAGGTCAAAAACCTTAAGATGATAATATATACCTCTCCAAGAAAAAATGCAGTGTTTTCCAAATATATTACACCATAAGACTCTTTTCCTGCCACATTGTAGGACAAATAACTGTAGATCCTCACATCATCCTGTAAGCAACAGTGATATCCACAAACCCCACAAATATACCCAGTCCCTACTATATGCCAAGGCTGGATTTGAAGTATCTCATAACCTGAATCCAGCTTAAATATGACTTTAACTTTTAGATTTCACAATGAAGGGAATGTTCAATAACTGCAAATTGATAGGTTCTGTTATAGCAGATGATGCTAAAATAACTGTTCAAAGTCTTGAGGCAGGTTAATTCAGGATATTAAGGCCCTCAATCTTATAGAGAAGAATAGAATGATTATATTCTTTAAGATTAATAGAGGTGGGATGGATGGATGGATGGATGGATGGATGGATGGATGGAAGGAAAGAAAGGAGGAGGGAAGGAAGGAAAGAAGGAAGGGAGGACTCAAGAAGAGAATATTCATGTTTCCCGGTGCAATTATGGAGGGTGAAATTACTGTCACAAGTATAATTGTCTGGGTGCCAATAATTCATGGTTCTAAAACATTTTCTTTACAACACCATTTCTAAAGCATGGCTCAAGATCATTGTAGTCTGAAGTAACTATTATTTCTTCTTCCTCTTTGAGCTCTTTTGTAGAAAGCAGTGGTGGGAATGAAGACAACTGTAGAACACAAAACTAAGAGATAAAAGAAATGGCCAGTAGGAGATTTAATTTACCCTCCTCCAAATCCACATAGTAAAATCCTGTGATAATGCTGCCATCAGAGGCCAAAGATGGAATTTGCCTTAGTAGTTACTAATAAAAATTAAACAAACGAATATATGCACAAATACTTAACTACAGTGGACCATATTTACCCTCGTATCTTTCCTTGGCCATTGTTTGGCAAGCAAACTGATATCATGGGGTTGATATGAAGATAATAAAACCAGTACTTTGATCATGAAAAACTTGGAAAATACCTTACACAAAATAATTCATATCCCAGTTGAATCCTTAAACCATTCTGTGTGAAAAGTAGCCCAATTATTTCCATCCTACAGATCTAAGGATTAGAGAGATGAAATCACTTACTCAGGCGCACTCAAAAGGGCTGGAAATAGAGTCAGGTATTCTGATACCAAATCCTGGGCATGCTCCTTCATGTCCCATTAGGCTTTGTGGGCTTTTCCTTTACTATCCTTAACTCTCTAAGGTCTCAGAGGACATTTATCTAGCTCTTTCTCATATTGCTTCAACATTTCCCAAAATGTCTTCCACAGAGCATTCCTTATTAAGTAAGTGGCTTGGTCAGTTGGGCATCAGACTCTTGATTGGGTTCAGGTCATGATCTCAAGGTTGTGAAATCGAGCCCCTTGGCAGGCTCCACATTGGGCGTGGAGCCTGCTTAAGATTCTCTCTCTCTCTCTCTCCCTCTGCCACCTCCACTCTCTCTCAAAATATTTTTAAAAATAAAAAAAAGATAAAAAATTAAAAAAAAGTGTTATTTTGATAACACTGCTTATTAGCGTACTAAAAGATCTGAGAAGTCCTGCAGACATCCTGCAAGTCTGAGAAGTAAGGAAAGCTGATTGTGTACTTTTACCACAGCATTCTTGGAACTTTTATATGACTGCGGGGAATTTTTTTGTAGTTTCCCCACTGCCATTATTCACACTCCACAGAACCAAGTTTCTACTTTAAGATTCTATGTATACATCTAATCATTTTTCACCCACTCCCTAAATAAGACACATACATTGCAAATAGTTTTCCATGATTGCAATTTGGTATTTTCTGAACAATTTAATTAATCAGGATGTGGTAGATTATCTCCAAAGAAGACTGCAGACGTTGCAGAGGTAGGAACCTGTAGCTCCTCCAATGAAATGAGTCTGTTTACTGAGGCTTTATGCAACTGATAGCGTTGCTCTGGACCTGAAACTAGCCCTTAAGATATCTGGATAGTGCCAACTTTTGCTTTCACATAAAATAACTTGGATCCAGATAACTGAATAAAGGATTGGGAAAATAGCCAATTGGAGAAGAGCTAAAGCTCTCCAGCCAATAGCCACAACCAAGGGGCCAGACCTGGGAGGAGATATCCAGACTGTTCTAGTCCTATAAGCTCCCAGCTGAATGAATCACACCTGTAACCTGAGACAATGGAAAAGAACCACTCTGCTCAACCTCAGCATTATGAGAAATAACGAATTGTTGTTTTTTAAGCCACTACATTTTGGAGTTTTTTGGTAGAAAAAGTAAAACACATAGGATCTCACACAACAGGGAAGACTCCATGGACACACCCTCATTTGTACCTTTCTTCTGCTTTTCAGTTTAGACCATACATGGACATTGGAAAAGTGGATGGCATGAGGGTTAAAAATTATAAGACGAGATGCCTCCTTCCCCTGAGCTGACACACACAACGTTTGGTACATGCTTACTTTTCTGTTGTGGTTAAACAATGTCATGTCTTAACCACAGCTCTTCTTAAGAACACATTCACCAGAATGGATAGCTCCAGCTGCTATAGGCTCTCCCCTTGTGCCCTTGTCCCCTTGCCTCTTCCCAGCCGGTCTCTCATCCCTCCAATCAGACATTTTTGTTACTTTCCTGTGAGCCATTTGCCAATAAAGAACCCAAATTAAGAACTGTTCACCCCTGGTGGACTTAGACACATAGAACACAATTTTGTTATTGTTATTCTTGATTTTGCCATTAAGGCTGAAATGCTGAATGATTTTAGGCTAGAGAGATATTTAGGCTGACAGTGGATTTTGAAAAATAACTTGTCTCAATAGCTGTCTTAAATAGGGGTTGCCCAAATTACGAATGTACAAAAATAGTTTCCAGAAAAATCTATTTATGAACTTTTAAAAATAATCTTCATTCTATATCTAGGCCTCACTAGGATGGGCACCCAGCTAGCATTTGAAAAAAGTTTCATTTCTTTAGAGTAGACTTGTACATTCTTTCCCATTCTAACCCAACTGACAAAATCAAAAAATCTCCACTCTAAGCTAGTGGTTTGTGGCCTCTTTATCTTCTCTTCTTTTGCCCTTTTACATATAAATCCAGAGGGCTATAAAGATAAATTTTGTTGGAGCATGGAATTATAGACACTAAGAGCTGGAAGGAACCATAAAAGCTATCTGTGTCACACCAAAACTGTGGCAGAAATGACACGATGTGAACCGTGCTCCACTCTAGAAAATGTTAAATCAAATGTAAAATCAACTAAACCTGAGTCTCCCTGTGCCCCTCTTCCATCTCTAACCAGGTCCCAGATGCCTATGTAAATAATCCCAATTAGAAATGCATTCATCACATAAAAACTCACCAAATGAATGCCTACAGGAAATAACACTCCAATAAATCTTGCAAAATGTCTGCTATTCACCATCTTCGAAGTTATGAGCATATGGAAATGAACATAATGTTTGCAATTAAAAGACTTACTTCACTTCAGGTACAGTAAAAACATGCCTGAACCTTTCAAACGTATTCCAAGACTATGAATAAAGCTCCATAAAAATTGGAGTATGCTTTATTATACAGAGATTTATCATTTATTTCTTAAAAATTGTATTCTTTCAGTGACTTGCTTCCTCCATCAACATGCTTTGTATGCATACGTTACAGAGATGAAATCTGAAATTCTTCCATGTATTTCAGAATGAAATAGGTAATAATATTTTGTTGATGATCATGAAAATGACTCTGCAGTAGCTATTATGAACTGTTAAACTTGGAATATTAATGCCTCCCACTCATGATTATTTTAATGAGGTAATCCATAAATCCTCCATCAAACTATCATTCCCTTTATAATACTTATTTATAAGGGTGTGTTTCTACAAAAATATTTTTGAAAATTAAATCATTTTCTTCTCCGTTGCTTCCAAATGGAGATTTCTCTTTTTTAAAAGTCAGCAAGACTAAGTCAGAAAATTTAACCTCCCAGGGTTTCAATATGCACACTTGAGTTCTTCTACAGCAGGTATTAGCACATTTTTCTTTAAAGAGACAGATGGCAAAAATTATAGGTTGTTTGGATCATAGAGTCTCTGTTGCAACTACTTAGCTCTGTTTTGTAGAGTTAAAGCAGGCATAGATAAGATAATGTGTAAATGAATGGATGAGGTGAATCCCAATAAAACTGGCAGCAGGCCGACCATAGCCCAGGGCCCTTAGTTTACTGACCCCTCTTCTATAATATTCTATTCAAATGCTTTTCCAAGATCTCTTTGGATCCTCCAGTGACTGGGATCTCACTATACCCTATTTTTTTCTTTAATTTGAAGATGAATCTGATCTTTACAAAGCAATCTTAATTTATTGAAATAAATATATTTTCAATATATTTCAATATATTTAGAATGAAAAAAACTTAAAAGGTCCTACTTTCACAAGATGCTTCTTTACATACCTCAGTTCTACCCACCTGATCTGCTATTCATTTTCTTCTCTGAGTATAATTTTAGTTTTTCCATAAGAGTATAATTTTAGTTCTTTTCCCATTCTTACCAATTTTTCATAAGAGTATAATTTTAGTTCCTTTCCCATTCTTACCAATTTCCTCTGAACACCATGCATCCATTGGTCAAAGTTCATTTAATATGGTACCCAGGTTGAAAACCAACACTTGGGGTGTGGGGTGGTCACTGTCACAGAGCAAAAACCTCTTCTCCCTCATGTCAGATATTTTTCCCTTAGCACCATTCACAAAGCTAGTGTCTGACCACTTAGGAGCTAACTCTCAATTATACTTTTAGGGAATAATTAAAAAAGAGAGATTTGGCAGGTAAGAAGACAAATGCCATGTAAAATGAATATTACAACAGAAATGGTGTGTTTTTTGCCATGCTGTCTTAGGAGAAAGGATTAAATTAAACTCTAGTTCACTGAGACCTCATGGGGTAGGGAGCCGAGATAAGAAGGCGCTAAAGAACCCTTGTCCATACACCAGCATGATGTTTTCATGGGCAAACTGAGGCCATACCCTATGTGTTAGGCTTATAGCATTTGTGTTGCTTATGAAAAGGATGGAGAAATAGCTTACATACCCATAGGATTTGTACTCCAGCTCCACTTGGCTGTGGAAATTAAATCAAGGTCACTCTAAGAGTCATTGTTTATTTTTGTGAGCTCTAGCACTAGGGTTATAGTCATCCATCTCTAGGGCTAAGACAAGACTATGAGGTTAGAGTACATAAATACCTGAACCCCCCTCCCCTAATGCCTGCAAGGGCATGCTTTCTTCATCCTGATGTGAGCCCTCCTACTATCATTGAAAACCTCACTCTCAAATGCAAATGCCCAGCCCACAGTAGGCTGCAGGTGGATTAGGGACCCTATGACTTGCCCACAGGAATCCTGAGAATGAGAGTCCAGGGTTAACTGAGGTCTTGGTACAACAACAAGAGGGCAATGAACAGAGCAGAGGCTAAACGTAGACTCTTCTGCATCCTTCACATCAGCTCTACAAGATCAGAGGTTGTACAAAAGGATTGCACAACACAGCCTGTGAATGATCTCTGTAGTTTCTGACAGTTTCTGTGCATTTTAGACATTTGTGCTCACTTGGTTTACATCAGTGGTACTTAACCTCACTGCAGCCTTCCCCACACACTTGTCTTTAGTTCTTAAATATCTCCTCATATCTCTTATTAAAACCACTTGAGGGGTCAGTTATTAAAATTTTAGCTTTATCATAAGTAAGCAATGAAAGGTTTATTTCATACTTATTTTATTTTCAAAAGAATCCTAAGAATACGTGGAACATTATCAAACTTACTAGCCCATCTATATTTTTTTTCACTTTTTTTTTTTTTGCTAGGTCAGTCACTCTTGTGTTGAAATTTTTATCTATGACTTTGGGAAAAATGAGGAACCTTGCTGAAATAGACACATGCACATCATCACTCACATTTAAGTGGTTCCAGGTCTTTGCTTGGATGTGCACAGTGATGATAATTCTGTCTGACACCCAGGTCTGCAGCACAGTCTTTGCAAGCTGTGTGAAAAGATGATACCCAAGCACATCAGATTTTTAAACTTCAATATCATTCCCTTCCTTTGCAACAATTGGCTCTCGATTCATCCTTTCTATCACAAGACATTATTGAGCTCCCGCTATGTGCTAGGCGGTATTCGAGATGCTAATACTTGGGACACAACACTGTGAACACTTAATGGGCTGCTTCTATCACATCAATCCTGGAAAAGGTCCGGTGTTCACTGTAATTTTTCCCCCTTAATATCTCCAGTGTGAAAAGATCCATGGAAAAATTTTGCATGTTGTTAATGGATAGTTACCTTACATGTGGAGGGCATTCCTTCTTTTTCCAGAAAAACTCTTTCTTTAAAAAAAAAAAAAATGGTAGTGAAATAATTATTCTATCCGAGTCCCTTGAGCCACAAAGACTTTTGTAATAAAAGGATGCAACTTGACTCTAGCCATTGTTGTGTTTATCCTGGTTTTGACTAATGTGTATTTGGGTATTTGAGTGTATCTGCTATATACAATTATTTCTAAGTCAACTAAACTATTGTTTCAGTTGTAAAGAAACACATTTTCATTTTGCACATTTGAAAAAATATATACAAGTAATTATCTAGCTACAAGAAAATCACCCCACTTCTTCAAGGAAAAGAAAAGCAGTGCTTTTTATCAATTTATTAACAAAAGAAATAGAATCAATGATAATTGAGAGCACATCTTCCCTTGAAGTTGACTATGTTCACTGCAGTAAGCAAAGCATCCTTTGATTATGATGAATGGATTTTGTAGCCTTTTCATGATTATGCAACATATAATCTGTAATGAAGCTGTGAGGCACTCCTTTCTTAGGGAACAATTCTGGAATTTACCCAAGCTTAGCAGGGCATCACTGGTGTCGATCAATTCACATGTGGCAGTGTTTTTATGCTTCTAACAGAAATCTCTGATAAGCTTGAACACATCGTTGTCTTTTCTTTTGAAATGCAATGGTTCATAACACAAGCCTTGGTCTGTGATCACTTTCTCTTTTATGGACTCCACAAGCACTGACAGGTGAATGCACTTATCAGCTGCTCTTGACTCATTGGATTGAATACTCTCTTTTAAGAGACAAATCTTGGTTTCTTCTATAACCTGTTATAGGAGATCCTGGCATCTTTTATTAATTCTAAAATAAGCCATTCCACTTGACAATGGAATAGTGAGAATTTCTTTTGTTTGTTTGCAATGTACAAGTTATACCATTTTGCCATTTACCAACAAGATTTTTCAACTATAGTATAAAACCCTTCCTCATATACAACTCCTATCTTCTCATGTATATATATACACATATGTATATATAAAGTTATTATTTATTATATATTATTTCTATAGTACATTTATTAAGCGTATTATAAATTATTGTAAATGTATGTCACAAATATAAATTGTAATATTTAATATATTTATATGTTTACTAATGCAGTATATATATATATATAAACAGTACTAAGGCAGATTCTTAGGTTTGGATGAAATGAAACCAATTTAAACTGGAATAAACAAAAAAGGGACTTTCCTGACTCATGCAATTAAAAGTCCAGATGTGAGTTTGATTTCAGACTCAGGAGAATTTAGGGGCTTATTCCATGTATCTGGAATAAGGCTTTTCTTCACCATTTTACTCTCTCCATTTGCTTCTGTGCTATTTCACCCTAAGAAGTAATCTTTACATATTGTCTACCTCTGTGACCTCAGAAACTGAAGACACAATCTGATCTTTGAGTTAAACAGAAAATTGTGTCTTCATTTAAAATTAAAACAAAGGGGTGCCTGGGTGGCTCAGTGGGTTAAAACCTCTGCCTTTGACTCAGGTCATGATCTCAGGGGCCTGGGATCGAGCCCCACATCGGGCTCTCTGCTCAGCAGGGAGCCTGTTTCCCTATCTCTCTCTCTGCCTGCCTCTCTGCCTACTTGTGATCTCTCTGTCAAATAAATAAATAAAATCTTAAATAAATTAAAACAAAAATTAAAATACTGTTAGGAGTGTTAACTGAGATTAACCCAGTACAGGCTATCTCTCACTATCTCGGAATCAAGCTTTAAGGCTCGATTATATGAGATGCTATTTAGCCAAAGCTGGTTACATGCGGATATCCTGGCACTAAAACCCAGTCAGCCCTATGATACTCAGGAAGACTAAACATAATGTCTCTGGAATCTGAGTGTTCTTATTAGAAGAGGAAAGGTTAAATACTGAGGAGGTGGAAACAATAAGTATTCTTTATGATATTAACCCTATGCTTCCCAAAGATATCCCCAGTGACCAAGTCCCGAGTGTCCTCAAGTTTCTGCTGTCATCATATCATAATCTGATAGATTTCAGTGTGTCAAGGTCATATTCAACTTCACATCCTCATCACATTTCAGTTCAGGCAGCATCTGTGGTTTGGGATTGACATTTAAAAATAAGATGTTGTACAATATATATTATAGACACTGAGTTCTGTCCATTTTATGTCATATCAGTGTATATTCACTACACACAAATATAGTCCTTACATTGTATTTCTTCAGCATGACAAAACTAAGCAGAAATGGCATAGGGTTTTGTTGTGGGAGTATTCTTTTTCCAACAGAAAATTTGCACAGTCAAATCATCATACTGGTGCGCATCAGAAAAAAAAAAATCACAGAATCATGGAAGATCAGATTTAACTCTGGCTGTAAAAATTTAATTCAGGCAACTTCCCTCCACCTAGTTCGCTATAGCTCCCTCACTAGAGTAACCAGGGTACTAAAAATGCCAGCACAAATTTATCTTAACATACTTAGCACTGGTGAGTTGTAAGTCCCATGTTTACTGTCTCAGCTTAATTTATATCTTTAATTATTTGACTTTAAAATGAATCACCTATGTCTCCTATTCCAAGAAACAGTAGCTTCCACTCTTAGTTTCCAAGCATTATTCCACAGTGTGAAATGCAAGTGTATTCATGACCCACATTTGTATAAATAGGAAGCCGTTGACTGAGAAGTAGAGTATATAACACTTGCCATTAGAATTAGCTAGCATCTATTGTGATGATGCAGCGAAGTAATCAGAAAGACCAAAATGCCACTTTCCGCTTCTCATGACTTGCATACTATTCTCCCCCCTTTCATCTCTACCACAACCAGGTATTTCTTACCTATTTACACATCAGGTTCTGCTGGGTACTCACAAATCTAAAACATGCATCCCACTTTACTCTTTCATGGAATCAAAGAATCACTACATTAAATGGGACCTTTAAGATTACCTGGCTCTGTGCTTAAATGACCTCTATAATATTCCCAACAAGCAATTCATTGCTATGCCCCTGCTTTATAAAGGCAGAGGTATTTGCAGTGGTCCAAACCATGGGTGTTGGGGGCTAATACCTAGAATTTCCAATACCAGCTTCTTCAGAGAAGTAGGTAAATTTGGTCATATATTTCCTCATCTAAGATCCAATTTCATCATTTGGAAATAAGCATACCTCCTCCCTGGGATTCTAGCAAGAAATTTATGAGGCAATGCCCATGTAATAAGTTTAACACAGGCCAGGAATAAGCTCAAAAAATTGTCATATCTACAGCTATCTATATGTTTACATTGAGAACTCTATATTCAATATTCAATACAGTTTTATTTAAATATATAAATAATAAATGTTCAAAAAGAAAATTTGGATTAAATGGAATTAAACAACAACAACAACAACAACAACAAAAAAACTGCACAGAATTTCTCACAAGAGCCAAAGTTTATTAAATTTGGTACTTTTTCCTCCAAGGTTTTCTCCTCTCCATAGTTTTCTTTTACATAGTTCAGACATATTATGTGTATACTTTGGAGACACATTTTTAATATCGTAACACACTGTTCTCCATTTTATTAAAATGTGACCCAAATACCATTTTAAATGGTTGATTAAGTTCCTATCATGTGGTCTGTCCCCAGTTGATTTACCCATGTCCCTGTTCTGGAACAATGAGAACAAACATATTTTTCAAGCTGTATTTACATAAAAACATGAGAACTATTGATATTGACAGAAAGTTTGTTGGAAAGGAAATAGGATAATATATGCCCAACATGACCGGGAGGAAAGGAATATGGAATAAGATACGAAAGAGAGTTTTTCTTCTTCTAATTATTCATTACACTGATACTAATTATTAACACTATTACCAATAATAAAACTTATTATTATGAGTTCCTACTATGTACCAGAAACGTTGCATAATTTAATTCAGTCATTTCAAAAGACTCATGAGGTAGCTTTTAATATGCTCTTTTATAAAGAGAAAATGAAACATAAGAGACAACATAAAACATAATGTGGGGGAAATTTTTGCTAGGAAGGAGTGGAAGGGAGAGTGGGATTTATGTGTTTCTTCAGTCTGGAGAAAGAAAAAAAAATAGTAATGATCCTTCTTTGTACTCTTAACTGTTTTGTCAGGTATTGAAAACCTGAAAACACCACAATCTCTTTGTTAATAGTCTGAGGACAAAGTTAGCATAAAGGATTTGAGTGTGGAGACACAACACAAACTTTAGCTGTTAATGATCTGCCATATTAACCTTCCTCTGGACTGGTCATTATGGAAGATAATGAATGTTTCCATTGTTTAATTCTGTTTTAAGTTAGATCATGTGTTATTTGCAACTGAAAGCATTCTATGTGACTTCAAAAGGATCTCCAGGGGCCTAAAACCCTCAACTCAGTCCATCTATCAAGTATATAATGATTATTATTAAGTATATAATGATTATTACCTCACTTCCAAACCTATCATCTAAAAAGAAATGCATAATCCACCCCTGACGGTTTTAGGGCAAATACCATTATTCCATTTAAATAATGGGAAAACTGAAAGTTAAAAAAAAAAAAATTAAGTAACTTGACAAAAAGTAGTTTAAATAAGTGTTGGTGTCAGAATTTGAACAAAAATATTTTATCACCAGGACCCATGATCTTCATGGTGTATATAAGTTCCCCTTTGGTTGCTACCTAATGGCAAGCTCAATATTTTTGTGGTCATTATTTACTTGATCTTTGACATAATCCTACCATTTGAAAGCACAGTTTTATGTGTTCACTCTTGAATACACTGTAGTCCAAGTGGGCAAACAAGCTTTATAACATTATTCAGCAAGGTAAAAGACATAGGCAAGATCCACCCTTGTGGATAAAAAGAAAACCACCCTTATTTTAGTCTCTCTTGCAGTAAAGTTAGGGCCCTGTACCTAGTTCTGGGTAATGGACTGGGGGAGGCAGAATTGGCTTGTGTTTTTCTCAACCCAAGGTACTTAGGAAAGGACGTAAGTCTATTATGCCCATTTCTTTCTTTTCCTTATTTGCAACAAGATGTCGAAGTCACCAGAGGGAAACAACCAAGATCCAGCTTGGATCTTTAAGTTGATGGAGAAGAGAGTCTCAAACCTAGAACTTGATATGAGGACTTGATGCGAGTAGGACGTTGAATCTGATGAATTAAGCTACAAAAATTTGGAGGTTGTGTGTTACTGCAGCACACATATCCTCTTCTAACTAACTCAGCTGCTATATAGTTGTCAATGGCTCGTTGGCTTAGTCAGTACCTAAGAAGAGGTTTGGTTTAACTTTGAGTAGCTAGTAGACCCTTTCAGTGTATAATGCCTTTCTAGGTTTTCAGCTTTGCTTTAAAGTCCTTGGATACAAAGTGCTGATGCTTTTTAAAGCTCCTTTTTCCTTTTGTTTTACATGGGTGAATAGTTGCTTTATTTATTATGCAGTTGATGGTGGTTATGGAGAATTTTTCTTCACTATGTTTGAGATTTATAGAGCTGGGCTGCCCTTTTATTAGGCAATATATTCAGTTTGGCGTTCTTAGGTGCCTAGAGAATTTGGCATAGATATAGTTTTATCATAAAAAAAATCCTCATAATGATTATTATTAGCATACTCTGTTGTTTATCAAGCCTTCATACAAAAAAATGCACATATAGCTCTGAAAGGCTAAGTCTTTGGTCTTTGAGTAGAACAAAGAATGGCATAAATATTTCTGAGACTTGGTGAATATACTGGGCAAGAAACACATGATGTACTAAAATTACAAATAGGGCATTACTGCTGGCATCCTTGAAACAGAGGTTTCCCCACTGTGCAATGGATTTAACACACCTGAAGTCCCCCCTTTATACCTCCAGGCACAGCTCCCATTTATCTGAAATTTGAAACCATCAAATCCTTACTGACTGCCCCTGGGAAAAAGAGAAAAAGCTCAGTCTCTCACCCGTAACATTGTAAAGCCTGAAGAAAACATTGGCAATTGCCTAATTGAAAGCCCTTAAATTATAGGCAAGAAAAGAGAGGAGAGAATGATTTTCAAAAGGTAACAAAGCCATTTAGGGCCTAGCCAAATGTGTTTCTATGTGTATTGTATATCTCCTTCTAGACCTCAGAAGAAGGGACAACTGGGCCCACCCAGTGTCCTTAAACATGCTCCCTTTAGCATTAGTCATCCTGTTTGCATCTAGGATTTAGCAAAAGAAATGCATTTAAACCTTTAGCCTGGTCATAATCTCAAGGCATTAATTACTGTTGCCGCTGTGTGTTTAACACCTATGAAGTGCCAGAAACTATGCTACTTTCTAATACTTCTCACAACAGTCCCATGAAGAAGATATTAGCCTGTTAAAAAGCTTCAGGAAAGTTAAGTGAGTTACAACTAAAGGTTGATAAAGTAAGTGATAGTAAATGCTAAAGACAGGACTTCATGTCCCACCCTTCCTACCTGTTGCTCTTTTGTAACAGTGTTCTCAGGAACAAAGTATGATTATCTCCGTCTTACATAAAGACACATATGGCCAAGGGATGAGGTGTTTAAAATATCACATTGGATTGCTGATGGAATTGGAACCAACTATACCAAAAGCCATAATGATCAGAGATTATTTTTCTTCTAGCTAAACCTTTGTTCTCTGTGTTGAAGTGAATGTCATATGAAGTTAAAAATGAAACAAGGACAGTCTGAAAAACATTGTATTGTCTTTCCAAACTTTCACTTTCCAAAGAAAGCGAAGTGCCTACATAGTATGCACATTTCACACCTTAAAATGTATCTGAGAATACCGTTTCGTTTTTTAGAGAGAAAGAGAAGAGGTGATTTGGCACATAAGAGCACTGAGCTGACGCTCTCGTCATCTGTACAAAGAGGACTATTAACCATAAGAGGCAAGCAAGATCCAGACACAGAGACAGATTTGGGAAGATACCCTTACCCTCATGCCTGATGATAAACTTCACAGGAGTCTATAAGCCTTCCCTGCTCACAAAATAATTTTCCATTTGAAATTTATTTCAGAGCTTACTTACTTCTGGAATGAGGGTAGGTTCCCAAAAGTCACAGAATTTCGATAATTAAGGTTCTTAGACATCAGCAAGCCTGCTGCCTCCTTTTCAGTTGGGGAGGTTGTGGCTCAGAGAGGGCAGAGGTCTGTCAAAGGCCATGCAGCTAGATTTGTAACAAAGTCTAAACCACTAGGCAGGTTATTATAAATCTCACATCATGGTTAGCCGAATGCCTGAGAACTTGAAGGTATAACGTGTAAACAAAGTCATGATGACCTGGAGGCAAAGGAAGCTGGAAAGCAGAAAAAAAGTGTTTGTGATGGTGACTCTAAGCCAATGAGCAGAGAAGAGAAAGAAAAGTAGGTAAAGAAGAAATTGTTCCATATTCAGTAAGCCAGCATTTATTAGTTACCTCCTTCATGTAAAACCCTGGTGCAGAGGGTGAAGACGATTATACTGACCCCACCTTTAAGGGACTCACATTCTATTATGAGAGAGTAGGCCTTAGTCACAAAGATTGGACGAGATAACTTTTGGGAGAGAAATGCAGATAAATTGTATTGAGAGTCAGGGAAGCAATAGATCTCAAAGGTGAGAGTTATTTTCAGCCTACTTATCTTGAAGGAAAGTTGCTTATAATTTGGGGGTTTCACATTGTTAGAGTTCATATAGTATCTCCAGTTTAGGAAGCTTTATGAAAAACTATAGGATAGCTGGTTAAAATCAGAAAGAATTATGTTATGTATGCCTTCTGTCCTCCACCACCCTCCACCCACACATCTACTCAGTATGCCCTCAGATGATCTCTTCCTTCATACCGTCCTTTGTGTTCACCATGACACTATTTCTCACTTTTTATGACTTCTGTACGGTGACCACCAAGAATGCTACCAATGTACATTCCATCACTTGTCAGCCTATGTGATAAATAGGTGATATAATTAATTCAACTGTTAGATGGGAAGATGCAGTGTGGAGACATTAAGATGCCTTGCCAAAAGTCACAGATTTTCTGGATTCCCACCCTGAAACCAAAACTAGCCATAAAAGGGATAAAAGCCATAAAAAAAGATCAACTGTACTGTAGTAAAATTAAAAATGTATATCCATAAAAGACATAATTAAATCTATGTATAGATCTAGCTACATGATAAACATAATTACTTCTAAACTAAATATCTATTACCTCTATATCTTTTCATCCAGAAGAAATGGCTAGAGAGAGAATTGGCATCATAAACTATGTATATTTTTCCTTTCCCCTACTGGTTACTAGTGATACAAGGACACTATACTCACAAAGTTCTGCCATATTAGGCAAGTCTATTTCCCTTCCTTGAGCTGCAGGAAAAGCAAAAGCTGATTAAACTGAAGAGGCATGTAATGAACAAAATTAAATATGCAGATGAGAGCTTCAGAACTTTCTGGGTGCATATTTCCAGGTTTAGTTCACTGGTTAATATCAGTTAACATCACTAGTTCATGGACTAGCTGCTTCATCTCTCTGTAACTTAGTTTTATTATCTGTAAAATGGGAAAATTAAAAAAAAGAAAATTATAAAAAATATTTCACACAATTATGCAAATGTCAAAAGAGATCATGGATTTAAAATGCTCAATACAGTGCCTAGCATCGGAGATTCAAAAATTGACAATTATAGATTTTTTGATGTTTTACACAAATGAACATTTCTAGTTAAGGGAGGAATGTTATTCACTTCCTTTTGTCCGTGAATTTAAGGAAGGTCAGAGCATTTAAGATTTCTTTTAGAAGTAAAAACCTTGATCCTCACCTGTGAGAAAAGAAAACGAGGAATTTAAAATGTATCAGGAGTGATACCCAGTTCCACCTGCATCGGCCATTTAAAGAAACACACATGGGTGAACTGAAATAAATAAACAAATAAATAAATAAAAAGCAGTAGTGGTTTCAGTTTTGTCTCTGATCCTGATTAACTTGGAAACCTTATACTTTTACTTACATAGCGATTCTCCTTTTATAGGATACTTCTTTAGAGGAGACTTCCTGAACCCCTTGAAAAGATTAGTCCCTTTGGCATATGGATTTCTAAGACCCCACGGTTCTCCTTCGTATCGTTGGTTTTCTAAGAGCTGGCAGTTCTTTCTCAGATTGGCTGTCGCCTTAGTTAGCACGTGATCATTTCTAATGGCCTCTTTATTTCCCGTTTCCACCACTAAAAGTAAGTGCAATGGACCCATCACATATTTTTCTTGTTTACGAATTGCCCGCACTTTGGCTGTGATGGTACCTGGCCCAAGTAACAGATAAAATAATAGAATAAACAGGAGCATGTGAATGAAGGAAATGAAAGGAAGGAGGGAAGAGACAGAAATGTGGGAGAAGGGGTAGCTGGGAAGCTCATCTGGCCAAGCATCTGACTCTTGGTTTCAGCCCATCATGGCATCCGGCTCATGAGACTGAGTCCCAGGAAGGGCTCCACGTCAACCGGGAGTCTGCTTGAGATTCTCTCTGCCTCTTCCTCTGTCCTTCCCCCTGTGTACTCTTTCTTTCTCCCTCCCTCTCTCTCTCTTAAATAAATAAATAAATCTTTAAAAACAAAAAAGGAAATGTGGGAGAAAGAATACTGACGTTTGAGATGAATCTTCTGAAGCAAACTTGAGTTTTTCTCTTTATTGCACCTGACTTCTTCCTTCCTCTCCTTTCCTTCCTATTTTTCACTTTATTTAAAAATGCAATTAAATAAATTAAAAAAAAATACAGTTCAGATTATTATGTGGTTGGATGCCAGACTTCCATTTCAGAAATTCTGGAGAAAGCTTTTTTCACTGTTGAGCTTGATGCTTTTGCTAACACCATTAAACACAGGTAGTGGAGTTGCTGACCTTGGGGACTGCAGTCACCAACTCACTTAGCAGAGCCCACATCAAGCACAGCTGAGGGACCAAGGTGATTAGCTTGCCAATCCCTGTTGTCAGTCCCCTTCATGAGGTTAGCAGATCTACAACACTGTATCAAGTGCGTGAATGTGTACCTTTAATGGACAACAATCTTTGCCCTGATATCTGCTTTTGTCATTGGTCATCTTGAACCTCCCCTGACACCTGGTTCAGGTGTCAATTTTCTAAATTTTGATTTCTGAAACAAGCACATCTTTCCAGACGATTGAAAATAAAATTACTTCTAGGAAGGAGTCCTGCTGAAGTGACATCCTTTTACACCCAGCATTTTCTCGTGGTCTTGTTATTGGCATCCTGGTTCAGCTATCACCCCTGATTGTCAGGGGTCCAGCTCCTTCTAGACCCTCTTATATTAGTACCCATGACACTGATGCAAGGAAGCTCAGAGACAAAATCATCATCTTTCTTCCCCATTTGTTAATAACAGTTGAGCTAAGGCCCAGAGAGGGGAAGTGACTTGACTAAGGTTTCACAGTATGACCCATTATGGTAGAGCTGCATTTAGACCCAGGTATCCATGACTTTGATCTTCAGTACCACCATAGGAAGATACCTTTCATTGTTTCTCTCTTATTTTCTTTGTTGTTCTAATGCATTATAGATACTGTGGCAAGCCCAAGTAGCTGGGCTCATTCCATGACCAAATATCTAGGACTTCATTCTGTATTGCACTGATCCTCCTCAGACCCCTCCCTCTTCCACTAAACTCACAGGAAGGAGAAGAGCCTGCTCCTCTATGCTTCCTATTTTCACCACCACATCATACATACATGCTCAGGCTCAGGAGAATATCCCCCAACACACACACACGCACACACACGCATACACACGCACACACACATGTCTTGATTTAGACTAAAACCTGAGCCCTACTGAATAACCCACTAAATGCAGGCACACACAAGATGGAGACTGTTTAAATCTTATAATGGTTGATTTTAATGTGAATTTAGTCATCACTAAGGGGTGCCCCAAAGGCAATGACTCTGCTCCCCTGATGCAGCTCCCCCCACCAAACATCTTGGAAAAATAAACAGAAACAAGATCCACATTTTTCATGTCTGTTAACTTTGCAACATGTGGTAACCAAGTAGGTTACTGTAATAGGAAACTGCTATAATTAAGCCCTTTTCTCCTCATGTTATGCTGAAGCTGAGGGTCTGCCGGGAGCGATAAGAAAGTTCTGTTCTACTGAATGTTTTGACGTTGTCTTTTGAAATTTACAGCTGTGGAATATAAAACCTTTTTTATTTGGGTTGTGGGAGACTGAAAACCATATAAACAATTATATATGAATTGGAAATGCAATATGAAATGTTGAACAGAGGGTATATTTTCTTCTGATTCCAGTGAAGTCGTGTATTTCTAATGGACTCCTATGATTCAAACATATTAAACATATTTAAATTGAAAAAAAAAAAAGCCTTCAATCTTCCAGTCAGTTATAAGACCCTGGTGTACAGAGAAACTTTATAACAGCATGGGAGTTTATAATCCCCCAGCAGGAGGATTAGAAATTTGCAATGAGAGAAGTCCTTAATCTTGCACTTACATAACTGCACAGTTTTTAGATTTAAATTGTACAAATCAAAAAAATGAAGATCATTTTGTTCTTTTCTAAAGGGTACTCATAGATAAATGATGACTGGTTAGAGCCTATTGAACGTTTGAAACATTTGTAGAATGTAATTTATTCATACCAAATACATCAGAAAAGTAACTCTAGTGTTAAATTACAGTGTGAAGAAATTAAAAGGCAGAAGTGAGCAGTTGGGTTTAAATGGATGCTCTGAGGTTTGTAGAAAATGTCAAAAGAGTTCAAATGTTCATAATGTGAAAGTAAATATTTGGGCATACTGTAGGAAGGTTTTATCCCAGTGTAAGATAATACAGTTCTTGGGATATGTTATAAAGAGAAGACTGTTTAGTCTAGCTCATTTAATTTCCATATGTTTTATTAATAAACAATTGTGCCCCAAAGGTACTGTTCTTGCTCCTCTTCATCCCGATTCAATCCTATTGAATTCTTTCATAAACTTTTGCCCCAGTGAATTAAACCAATCATGATTTTCCTTTTTCTTGTTGATTTTTTTTTTTTTTTTACTTGTCAGAAAGATTCACTAGATCAATAAGACATATATCTGTAGGGGCTTGAGGCTAATAAAGGATCCTGGGTACTTTGGATCAAACATACCTACACACTACAGTCATCTGTCCATAATTCCTCTCCACTGAGTGAGGGAAGATATAGACACAAAAAAGTCAAAGACAGGCAAAGTGTTGCTTTACACAAGGCTGGTGTTGGCTTTCCTTAAACTTAGTAGGCTGAGCTGACTTATATGGAGAATTCTTTTGCTGTGGTTTGAAATTTTAAATGGTACCTTTCTTTAAACCCATACTTGTTTCTTGGAACTTACTACTTTAGTAAGTCTAAAATAAAAATATTCAACTATAACAGGAACCAACATATATGTACAAAATAAAACAAAAACATAGAGTCAAAGAATAGAATCAAAGAGCGATAAACATCTCTCTTAAGTCTGTAAGGGAATAATGAAGATGCTCACAATTCTATGGACATAATTACCTAATGTCCATATTGCTACCTAATAAACGTCCAGGAATATAAACAATGACGTCAGTACATTTCCTTTAAACTGAAGCAGAAGAAAGATGAGCAGAATGTATCCATGGCTTTGAGGGCAAAGTCTTCTTAACAAGGACACTAAAAACTCTAATCATATAGACAATAAAAGATAAACTGGACTACAATAAGCTTTTAAAATATACATTCAAAAAAAAACTTTACCTATTGTTAAAAAATGATTAAAGAAAAAAATGATTAAAGAAGACAGTTTAGATGTATGTAATTAAACTTTAACACTTCATGAAGCTGACAGCCACCTTTTGGAGAACTGCAAAATGGGGCAGAAGGCAAGAAGCATTTATAGGTTAAAGAATAAGGAAGAGAGGGGCATCTGGGTGGCTCAGTGGGTTGAATGTCCAACTCTTGATTTTGACTCAGGTCATAGTCTCAGGGTCTTGGGGTCAGGTCGGGCTCTGCACTCAGCAGGTAGTCTGCTTGAGGATTCTCTCTCTCCCTCTCTCAATCTATCTTTCTCTCTCACATAAATAAGTAAATCTTTTTAAAAAAAAATAAGGAAGAGACAAATAAAAATATTTAATTGTGTGTGTGGTCGTATAGTCAACTTTGGGGTAATAAAGCCCAGAGTTGCTTAAATATGTTGAGTCAAATTTACTGTGTTTTTGGTCCAGTGGAGCATTTACAGGAACTCTAAAATTTACTAAGTTTTGGTTTGCTGGCATGGCAGCCCAGGCAGGAGAGGCCCCATCTTGTTCATAGAAATTTATTTCCACAATATCTACCTAGATGAGAGAGGCGAGAGAAAAAGAAGCATTGGTAGTAATAAACATTAATACTTGAGGAATCTGAGTAAAAGATAATCAGTAAGATTCTTTCTTCAGTGCTTTGACAAAGAACTCTTATTTATAATAAATAAAGGACTCTTATATAAAGGACTCCAACGAATCAAAAAGAAAAAAAGAAAGAATAGTTTTCAAATGGCAAAACATATCAATAGATACTCAAATTCACTAGTAATCAGGGAAAGACAAATTAGAACAATAGTGTAATACCACAACATACTCGAAACAGTGGGAAAGAGAGATGGAGGAGGGAGGGAGGAAGGAAAGAGAGAGGAAGGAAGAAGAAAGGAGAAGAGGAAAGGGCGAAGGACTAGACATACCAAGGTTTGAAAAGGATTTAGAGTAATCAGAAATCTTATACATTTCTGGTAAAAATATATTATGGTGTAACTACTTTGAAAAACCCCTTGGCAGTATTTTCTCAAGTTAAATTATCCAACAATTCTACCCCAAGCTCAAAAGTGTGTATTTATAAGAACTTACACATGTTCATTGAAAGACATGTACAAAAATGTTCATTTTAAAAAATGTAGCAACACTCTTTTTTGTAGTAAAAAGTTGAAAGCAATCTAAATGTTTACATGCAATACAGTAGATAAATTAGTAGATATAAATTAGTAGATAAATAAATTAGGGTATATCTACACAATGGATTACAATATAATATTGAAGATAAAGGAACGCCAGTTACACAGCACAAAATGAATGAATCTTACAAAGATTAAGGAAAAGCAGTTGAACGTCAAAGATGAGATACAGTATGATCCCATTTAAATCAAGTTTTAAAATGAGGAAAACTAACCGGCAGTGTTGCAAGGTCTTATAAGGGTTAATCTTAACCATAAGCGGGGAGGGTATTGATTGAAATGGGTTTTGAGATTTTGAGGGGGAGGGCCATGCAGGTCTTAAAGATAATGACTCAGTTGTACTCATTTCAAGAAAATTTATTAACCTTCTGACTTATGTGATTTTTCTGGATATATCATATTTCATTGACTTTTACCTCAAAAATAGAGTTAATTTTTTTTGAAGAGGACTTTTCTCCAGAAGACTACTTCCTGAGTTTAGATATGACATGGATCATTTTACAAAAAGAAAAATATTTCTATTTAAATAAAAGTCTAAGGACTCACTTTGTTCAGAGAAACTGATGTGAATAATATTTAATTTAAGAAAATAAAACCTTAGCATAATAAACATGTTTTCAATTTGCCATAATCACAACAAATGAGAAATTTTATTATCCCAAGTTATAGACTGTATATTTTATTTGTAGGTGTATATATATTTTGTTGTAAGTGTGTGTGTGGCTAGACATATATATATGTAATATAAAATGTATTTATATATAAGTATTATATATATCATAATATATATATATATATACACACACACATATATATAATCTTAGAATCTTTTAGTCTCCAGTTCAAGAAGCACTAAATGAGGCAGAGTAGGACCTACTGTGTAAAACTAAAGACACTGAAGTTAAAAGAATGAGTTTTATTTCTCATTCAGAGCTCATATCTATCATGTGTTCAGCAGGTGACTCTGCTCTACATCACCTTATTCTAGGAGTTAGGTCATTGGAGGAGGCCAGTGCTGCTGGTCAGTTTGGCAGAGGGAAAGAGAGAGTATGATAAATCATTCATCACTTTTTTAATGTTTTCCCCTAAACAAGTGATACCCATCAGTACCTCTCACATTTCATTTCCCAAAATAAATCAAGTGGACACAGCCCAACACCGTAAGGGAGGTACCTATGCTACTACCCTATGCCTAGTAGAAAATGGCAGCTATCAGGTGAACCACTCTGACTTTTCCATTAGTTCTCAGGTCACATCAATTAGTTTTCACATCTGTATGCCTCATCAGAGCCTTAACAGCAATGTGTTCAAATGACACTGGGAATACCTCTCAGGTACATGTGGGTCAATTGCTGTCACCTACCATTTAAGTTCCAGTGCTTGGCAGAGTGCCTGACATATGGCCTATGCTCCCTGAATGTTTGTTGAATGAATGAAGACAGCTGAGGGTATAATCAATTCTGGACAAAAAGTATAAGTATCGGAAAAAGATACCCCCCCCCATAAAAATGATAACTTTTGACGAAAGCTGAGAAAGCATCTGCCAGAGAGAAAAAAGGGAGAGACACACACAGAGATAGAGAAAAGCAGAAAGAAGTGTCCAAGAGGTACTATAAAGACAATAATATATAAGGTACATGATGAGCAAATTCAAATATACATAATGTTCAAGTATATATTGTAAATGAACTAAATGCCCAGAGAAAAGACAATAAGGAGGGGTAGAGACTGTGACAAACAAGGGACTTCCTTCTTCATCTATAGAATTCAAACATTAGTTAGTTCTACCTAATCATTGCCATGTAGGAATATGAACCTACATGTTTCCAGACCTTCCCCACTTTTTTAGAGTGTTGTTAAAGTTCTAGCTTTTTAAGTAAAAATCCCAGTTTTCAAACACCAAAAATGTCAAACAAAGCACTTTGACCCATCAGATTGAGACTATGGGCTATTTGACGTATAACTACCTCACTCTTGTTATGAGTGAAATTTAGGGAATAGTGATTGCCTGTGGGGCACAGTGAAAAAACACTGCAGCTGAAGGTTGAAATCTGATTGTGGAGGACTTCATACAAAAAGCCTCAAAAATTCTCCTCTGAAATTTTCAGAGATGTTAATAAAATACCGATGCAATTTGTAAACTTATGTAAAAATTGATTTAAATTAAACTTTGACCCTGGTTTCAAAATTTTCCAAGCAGCCAGTGCTTCCTTTGTCTGTAAGACAAAGAGAAACACTGTTGCTGATTTTGAGATAATAGTCCAAGGGTATTGACAACAAAAAATGGACTATGCACCACAAGTGTTTTGTTGTTGCTGCTGTTAAAATATTCAAAAGTATTTGGCTTTCATCATGATCAAACATTTATTGAGAAGATATAATGCAAAAAGTTTCAGCCCAAGTTAAGCCGATACAGTAAGGTCAAAATGTTTCCATAACCTAAACATTTCAGAACCAAGTTAAAAAAAAAAAAGAATGCTTCTCATTAAGTATTTAATTTAATTATTTTTCCGTGCTTGGGGCTAATAGTGCCTGAGCACACAGTTCTCCTTAATTTCATTAGCAGGCATTTATGAGTCCCTGCGGCGGGTGGATATGGAAGAAATATAAACTTTAGGGTATTTTTCTTTCTTATTAAGATAAAATGCAAAACAATTCATTGTAATTTTTAGGGTCAAAATAGAGCAATTTTTTGTGGCTGCTTCTGGGTAGCATTTGTCACCGTTCCCATTCAACCAAAGAAGGCATTAGTCCAAATTTCTAAAACTAAAATTCATCCAGAGGATATACTTTAATTTGAACACATACTCAGAAATTTCTGGGATATTAACTCTTATATTCTAAAAAGAGTTCAAGAGTGACCACTTAAGCCTAAATTTAGAATTTATTCCCATTGGTTTCAAATTATCCTCCATAACCACTAACAGTTGAAAGTGTTGAAAATGCCAGAATGAAGTCAGCAAGAGAAAAACCTCCTAGTCTTCTTTATAGGATTCATATAATTATAAATTTATTTGTAAACTGTACATTGTACAGTCTTTTATTTTATTTTATTTTAAAGATTTTATTTATTTATTTATTTATTTATTTATTTATTTATTTATTTATTTATTTATTTATTTGACAGAGAGAGCCAGAGAGCACCCGTGGGGGGAATTGCAGAGGGAGAGTGAGAAGCAGGCTCCCCCTCTGAGCAGAGAGCAGGATGCAGGACTTGATCCCAGACCCCTGGGATCAGGACCTGAGCTGAAGGCAGATGCTTAATCATCTGAGCCACCCAGGTGCCCCTGTACAAGTCTTTTCAATTGTGTATTCCTGTTCAGTTGCACACATCTAGGGTTTCTTTGATCAGAAAAGTACGTCATGACTATGAATGGAGGGTCTAATCCTACTATCTCATTCCCAGTTTATAACCCCCTCAACAGCCTATAAGGCACTTAGACAAGCAGAGGCAAATTCCATTTCCAGTGGCAAACCTGTGGAAATTTCACCTTGGGTTATGCTTATAAACTTCACTCAGAGAAACAAGGAGGGAGGAAGAATACTGATCACCAATGACATGAGAGTGCCCTGAAGTGACAAGCATTTACTTAATTCAACAGTTTACACACAAACAGATGTGTTCTATACAGGCTCAGTGTGGTTTAACAAGCATGGATAGATGTACCTCCTAGATAAGAAGATGAAGAATAGACCTAATTTTCATTTAAAAAATGCTGCCTATCGTGTCCTCAAACTGAATAGAGAAATTAGAAAACTGAGCTTGGTATTTGCCTTATTATGTCTCCATTTCATTTGGACTCTAATGTCAGACTGAAAGGGACAAATATCCAGCTTCATCATGTATTTAGTTTAAATGACATTGTTTGAATCACTTAACTATATGTCCATTTCATCATCAGTAAAGACAGATTATAATCACCTGCCTTGTAGTACTGTTTTGTTAATTGCCAAACTGTTAAATGTATCACATTGTACGTGATACAAAGTAAGAACTCAGTAACTGCTGTGATTATCATTGCTTTATTGTTGGAGGTAGTGATATTATCATTCTTCTTCTTATTATTACTTTCTGTTTCCAGAATAGGGACAGGGTCACCATAACTGTGAATGAATTTAAACTGAGAGGTTTCCTTTAATTTTTATGTTTTCCCATTTTCTCTTCAAGAAATGTAGGGTTGTTTATTTCAGTCTTTAGGTATTCATGCAACTACAGATCGTTCTAAGTCAGTCCTCTGGCATCTATAGGTTTTAGGACACTGGGACATTGCTTCAATAGGTGGTGCAGATGTACCCACGTACATTCAGAGCTGCAGACCCATGATTCTTTTCTTTTTTTTCCTCAGTCATTTATGCATTCATTCCACAAATGCCGATTTGCATATAGTAGTTCTGTACCATATTTCAAGATAGTGTTGGCTGCAATCTATAGGAAGAAAATTTTGTGTATCTTAGATACATGTTGTGTGGGGGGCAGGCAGTGGGGAGGACATTCAGGGGATATAATTTCTATTTATTTTTCAGTTGGGGGAACTGCTACAAAGCAAAGTTAAGTGAGAGAAGGTTTTTGAAAGTTTGCCCTTAGGGCAGAACCTCAGGCTTTCAGCAGGAGCTGTCTACAAACAACTACCTTCCCCAAACATCATTCTCTCTAACAATGCCAAAACCCTGGCTGTCAGTTCACTACTCTTGCCTTTTTTTTTTTTTTTTTTTTTACTAGCCTGCTCTAGTTTTAGCCAGACATCTCTGGGTAGTTGATGATGGGCACTGCCTGCTCCTTGGGCTTCACTTCTGCCACACAGATTGGCATCTGCTCCTCTTCCTGAGATTTTGACTGACAACTCATTCCTGAGTTTCACTTCAAATGCTTCTCTCAGCAGCATAAAAGCTTACCCACCCCCACTTATCTTTCTTGGCTGTTTTCTCTTCACACAATTAATTGCCAATCAGGGACCACTTTGCAGTGTTTCTAGGTCTGTGTGTCTGAAAAATCTTCCACTGGACAGCAGGAAGCTCTGGCTCCTCCTTCTTTATCTCTCCTCCCCTATATAAATTTCCCTGTGAACAATTTGGGTCCCTAATTAGAGGAATCATATTATTCTGTAATTACTGGTCTGCTGGATGCAGTAGCCTCCTCTGGAGCTCATGCCCAGAATGCTGTTAGCTGAGTTTAGTTAGTGACTCAACGGTTAAATGATCAAATTTCACCAATTTTCATTATCCATAACCCACTTTTATTCAGGGTTGATGCATTTTAAAAAAATGTGAAGTGATTATCATTTAACAGCTGTTGTGCAGACCATTTACAAAGAACTGTTTTCAGTTTTCATTACCAAAACACGGCTCTCCTGTATCATCCTCTCATATCATGTGTCTGAACCTTGATATACCAAGAGCCTCAGTGTTGGCCTACCCCAGTCACATGCAACAAGCAGGCAGGGCAGTACAAAACACACGGGCTATATAGGCAAACAGATCTGAGTTCAAATTCTAGTTCAGTTCCTTACAAATAACGGGAACTGAGGCAAGTCTCATGGCTTTTGGGAGTGTCACATTATTCATCTGCAAATTCAGGTTATAGTCTACATTGCAGAATTTCATTGAATATTAAAGTACATCATATATATATATATGAGCATATATACGCTATATATGAACATATATACAAATAAATGGCATTAGATTATATTGTGTACATGTGGAATCTGATCCCCAATAAATACATGATGAAAAGAATAGCTATTATCATTATTCTTCACCATGGAAAAGGAAAACATGAGATTTCCTTGGGCCAGAGGATAATGTGACATTATGTTTAAGGCAGCTCCATTAGCTGATGTTAAAACAAATAGTCAAGCGGAGAGTCAATTATCTTATGGTCTCACTTACGTGTGGAGTATAAAGAAAATCATGGAGGGCATCGTGAGAAGGAAGGGAAGGGTGAATGGGGGGAAATCAGAGGGGGTGATGAACCAGGAGAGACTGTGGACTCTGAGCAACAGACTGAGAGTTTTGGAGGGGAGGGGGTGGGGGGATGGGCGAGCCTGGTGGTGGGTATTGAGAAGGGCACGTATTGCATGGAGCACAGGGTGTGGTGAATGAACGATCAATCTTGTAACACTGAAAAATTAAAATAAACATATTTGGGGAGAAAAATTGGATAGATAGATAGATAGATAGATAGATGAACTTAATTTTAAAAATTCTTAGGACTGAAATATAGAAACTATGTACAAACCCATCAAATGCCCACCCTCTCAAGACTGCCTGGGATCTTTCGTGCCTCTGAAATTGACAAAGTCCATGCTGTCCCTTGAAACTGTGCATCCAAATCATAAAGGAATCAGCCCTACAGCTTGGTTTTCTACCTATGCTCCTTCCCTTCTATTTATATAGTCTACTAGCTGCAGCACTTGAAATTACAGTCCTGGAGGATTTTGGTCAGATCTTGTTTGCCGTTATAATGTCGCTGCCAATCTCCTGCCCCTAGCCAGCTCTGTGGGGCTGTACCATCAAGGCTCCCACTTAAGTTTACCTCCAGCCCCCCAATGCACTAATGTACTCTATCACTCACCCTCAGCCAGGGGACTGAAAATAGCCTCTGGCTTCAATTGCTTATTTGGAAAGGAAAAACAAAATTGAGAGAGAGAGAACAGAGAGGATGACAGTTCTCCCCTCCATCCACTGTACCAAAGACCTTCTCCAAGGGAAACAGTCTTTCAATTAGACTCACCTGATTACATCACTGAGGCTCTGTGGAGCTTTGCCCATGCTGGTGGGCAGCCTGGCTTCTGCCAAATTTCTGTTCTCTCCTACTTGGTGTCCTTCTATGCTCCAGAATCTTTTCCTGTCAGATGTGAAAGTCTAATTCACTGCCTCTCAGGGAAGTGGCAAGAGAAGTATTCTGACAAGGCCTTATTAGGGGGACCTCTGGTGAGACCATGCAGTTCAGAGAACCACAGTGATGGACAGATTGGGTTTCAAGTTAGACACTTTCTATACACGTTCCAGAGCATCTGTATACTTCAGATTGTGTAGTATTCATGGCGACTATCATGTAAAGGTCTGCATGTATCCTGACATTCAGGGACCTAAGTAACTGCACCTAAAGCCATTTTGGCAACTTTTTGTGCCTCCCCTACCTCCAGCCCCTAGTTCTTTGAACAGTGTTGTGTTCCGGCCATACCTAATTTTTTTGACTACTTCCCCATCATGCATCACCACCTGCATAAATAAACTATTGTGGGTTTTTTGTTTGTTTGTTTTGTTTTGTTTACAGTTCTTGAAGGGCTCAAATATCTATATCCTCTCTTCATTTTTGCACTTATGTAATACATGAACATCATTCTAAAACAGCATCTGCTTCAAATGATTTTCTCTGAATTTTGTAGCCCACAAAATGCTAAAATTAAAAAACAACAACCCAAAAAACTAAGTTTCTGAATTTGTTCATTTCTTATGGCACAAAACCTGTTAATACATATTATTATTATGGTGATGATAACAATGATGACGGTGGTAATGGTGATGGTGATGGTAATAATAATGGTTGTTTAAGTTCATGTCTTGTTTTCAACATTAAAAGGTGAAGGTCTTGGGGCATCTGAGTGGCTCAGTTGGTTAAGCATCTGCCTTCAGCTCAGATCATGATCCTGGGATCCCGGGATTCCGGGATCAAGTCCCGAGTCTGGCACCCTGCTCAGGAGGGGGTCTGCTTCTCCCTCTCCCTCTGCCCTTTCCACTCATGCTCACTCTCTCTCTCAAATAAATAAGTTTTTTTTTTTTTTTTAAGTTGAAGGTTTTAATGTCCCTGCTTCTTCAGTGTGTTGAATGGCATATAATGGGTGCTTGTTAATTTTGCTTGAATTAGATTGACTAATGCCTGGAGAAAACTCAAACAAAGCAATTGATGTTCTTGGTATATTTGGTGTTTGAAACTTCAGAGTTGTTTTCATTTCAATGACTTTTCTTTAGACCTTTTTTCCATCTTTCAAAGATAGATTGTATCTTTGGAAACTACCAGGGTAAGGGTAATTGAAGGCTTGCAAATGCAAAAGATATAGTCTTTACATTTTGAACAATTTCTTTACATCAATTTTCTTCTACTATTTTATGGCCAGGATCTCTTATCTAAACCAAAGCTAAGAGCATATTAAGCTGAGATTATTCATGGGTATTTTGAATCCCATTTGGCATTCAGAATTCTGATTACTTCTATTCTATCTGGCATGCTCTTTCTTAAAAAAAAAAAAGTAAAATAAATGTAGCAAGAAGTACTCTTGTAAAGAAAAAAAAGATAGTGGATGTCTAATGATAATAATTGTGGCCGTTAAGGTGTCCATTGTGCTATATCGGTTGGAACTTCCTTGAATTTTGATCCCTAGAAAATTAAAGTACAAGGAGGCAAGGAAGGTAGGTTATTATTTCTCTGTGCACCTGAGCATCCCTTTTCCAAAACTAGGTGGAAGGAATGAGGAGCTAGCTGTGATGTCATAGGGAAGTAGAGAGAGAAGAATGGCTATGGAAACAGCCATGATAATATCCACAAGATGAAGGATTTCAATGGTAAGATAAAGGTGCTCGTGTTAACTCTACCCCACCGCACAAAACAGAGCAGTAGTTTATTTTGGGTTTTATTTTTTTAATCTATGGGACTTTACTAAATACACTAAAAATTTCTTTCTAGGATCTCATGTTCTGATAAAGTGATTATGTTTTGGGGTAGGCCCATAAGAGAGACATTTTGCCTTTTAGAATGGATATTAAGAGAATATGCTGGTTTTGGTAATCTTTGTTAAGGAATGGTTATCTTCACCCTTACCTCTCTTACTCCACCATACCTCAAGGGTACCTATTATACTGGGGGACCAGATGGACTAGTGCCTGCAGGTCACGTGCCGTGTTTTGTCATCTTACTCAGAGGAAATAACCTAATATTTAAGCAGCTCAACGAATCCAGACCTGGCACACTTGATTTGACTTTTTGAATCAGGATTGTCATATAGTCGTAACAATAAAACATTATTACAATGTTTCTACAATGTTAGATACAATCGACTATTTAGTAATGTGACCTGGGATCCACCAGGTCCTCTCTGTTGTTTCTCAGCCATTCGAAGCTGTGTCTAAAAGGTTTAGACAAGTAATTCTTAACTAACATTGATCTTCCTCTCCCCAAGTGACTTTTATCAATGCATGGAACATTCTTGATTTTCACATCTTGGGGATACAATTATTATCTAATGGATAGTGCCAGAAATTATTCTCTAATGGATAGTGCTAATGGATAGTGGTAAATAACTCTCAATGCATAGGACAGTCCCTCACAACAAAGAGTTATCTAACCAAAAATGTCAATAGTGTCCAGGTAGAAAAAGCTAGTGTAGAGACCTTCTACTCAGATTGTATTCTGTGGACCAGAAGCATCAGCATCATCTGGAAGTTAAATAGTTCGGTGTCCCATCTTGCCCAGAAGACTGGATCAAAAGCTTTCTTTAGATAAGACTCCAAAGGACTCATATGCTCATAGTTAGAGAAGCATTAGCCAGGAGTGGTAGTTTTTCAAACATAGTAGGTCACAGAATCACCTGGACAGCTCTACAGTAACCTCCCTACCAAAACAAGCAAACAAACAAACAAAAAAACAGTCACCCTTTGCTACGCCCTTGAAAATCCTGATTCACAGGTCTGAGGGCCCCTGGCAGCAATAGTTTTTAAGAGCTTCTTAGGTAATTTAATGTGCCACCAAGATTGAGACTCGCTGGTCTGGTCTAACTTAGAGTGGAGAAAATATACTTAGAATGAACAGTGGGGAAACAATGGAGACACTGTCCCCAACAGTGGGGACAAATAATCATACTTAGATGATTCAGTTTATATCTTTTTTCCTATAATATTATAACATAACTTTTCATTGTCAAATGTGTCCTGATATTGGAGTAAACAACAATTAATTTAAGTTCAAAAAAACCATTAAAATTGTGAAAAGGCCAGCACAGAGTGGGAAAATATTTTAATGCATCTATCCAATGTATAATATGTGAATGCTGAATACATAAACAACTCCCACAAATCAATAAGGAAAAAAGACAACTCACTTGGAGCAAAAGACTTGAACAAGGGCTTTATAAAAGAAGCTATGGAAATAGATAATCAAAGTATTGTCATGGAAATACAAATTTGAACTGAAATAATCTATCAATACAAACCAGTCACCTCAGACTGATCTTACCAGGTATTTTTGGGATGTGGAGCAAGTAGAACCCTCTTGCCTTGCTAATGGAAGAGTAAACTGATATCACCACTTGGTTGCAGTTGCTTACCAAAGTTCAAGACACACATATGTCGACTGGGATGAATATGTCTATCCTAAGTATATAATTAAAAAAATGAATACGCATGCTCACCAAAATACATGTGTTGTATTAAATTTCTCATAGTAGCAGTATTGGTAATAGTCTAAGATTAGAAGCTCTCCACAAGTCCAGGATTAAAATGAAGAAGTAAATCATCATGCATTCACAAAATGAAATATTATAGAGCAACAAAAAAAGGATGGTCTCCAACTAAACACTATGATGTGGATGAGTCTGCTTTAGGTGCTAGGTGCCAGACCAGGGCTCTAACAATAGATTGTTAGCCTCTGGAAACAAAGATCATACCTTTCTAGTTCTATGCTTATCTACCAATGCCAAGCACTGGTACACATAACAGGCTTCTGAATAACTCTAGAGAACTTTCAGGCAAAGCTAGGGTGGAGAAAGTATTTTAGATGAAACTAGCAACACCATGAAGGTGAGGAGCTATTTCTCATCATCAGAGTGAAATGATTGTTTTCTCACCACAGGGCATAGTAACCTCAACAACTCTAGAAATACTAACTGAAACTCTAATAATAGAAATAATAATAATAATGTTTCATAAATAACTAGATTTTTGCCTACCCCTTTTTTTCTACCTCAACATTTTATCCTCCATTCTTAGCACAACCTAGAGCTGGTCAGTCAATATTTGTCAAATACATTAATAATTAAACAAGTGAAAGAAAATAATCTCTCAGGAAAAGAAGGATGAATTAACATTTATTGAATACCAAATATGCTCCATCCTCATGCCAGGCACCTCATGTTCTTATGCTATTTAATAGTCATGGAGCATTGTCAATGGTGGGCAAGATTATCCTCATCTCAAAGTTTAAATAAAATATGAGACCCAGATAGTGTGAGGAATGTCCCAAGGTCACAGGGCTATTTGGCAGAGTCCAGATCTAAACCCTGATTTGTCGCAGTTCAGCGCCCCTGCTTTGGGCATGGCATTCCCCACAGCAGCAGGACCGTCAGGAACCTGGGATGTAATCCATCCAAGCCCATCTGGGCCCTGCTTTCCTCTAAGGCAGTGACTTCCCCACACATCTCCCACCACCAAGTCTTGCTTTTCTCTCATTGCTCATATTTTTAATTCAGCATCCAATTATCTTATTAACAATATGCTGATTAAGATATGATAGAGATGCCATCATAGAATCAAAGATGTTTCCATGGAAACTAAATGGAACGCCCTCTTCCCAACCCTGCAATTTTATTTGAGTCTCCTGAGGAAGAAAAAAAATCAGAATTTTGAGAATTGCCAGTGCATGTTGAAACATAAGCTTAGAAGTTGCCAGGGAAAAGTGAGTCAAAAACCCCATGGCACATACTGGATCTTCCTACCCTCCCCACTTTCTCCCTCACTGCTCTCCTCTCTTTCTTCTTTTTTCCTATTCTCTGGGCCCTCCCCTCTCCCATAAGTCTTTCCCCTCCAACCATGAATCCAGAGCATATTATTGAAACCACAGCCCTCAGAAGTCACGTCCAAATGTCTGGAGGAGCTATGGGCTCCAGAGTTTTTATGGAAATTTGTAACTGTTCACCGGTTATAGATCTAAATAAAGTTTTTTACTTAGAACTGTAAATCCAATTCATTATCTGGTTTCCTTTGTACTACATATTCTTCTTTGCCTAACTCCTCTAGTAGACTAGATTCTCCAGAGGAACAAAACCGATAAAATAAGTAGGTAGCTAGGTAGATAGGTACGTAGGTAGATAAATGATTGAGATATAAATAACAGGATGTACATACATCTATCTATTCATCACAACTTTCATTTTAGCAATTTAACCATCGTTTCCTTTAATAGTATTATCACCTGTCTTCTGAGAGTGTGTTCCTTGGCTTAAGCCACATTTTCTATTCTATCTTTCTCTCCATTACAGAATCCAGAGTCTCCTCAACCCCCAGTTCTAGACTATCACTGAGACAGAGCTACAGACTACTTTCATTTCCTTTTGACCTGTCTCGTTGAAAGTCCCAAGGTAGGGATAGTTCTCTTCCATCTGTATTTGTTATAAGAGTAATTCCTAAAGGTTGTTCCAACCTTGGTAAGTTCCATGCTAAGTTGTCAGAGACATGATAGGTAAATAACTGCTAAGCAGATGGGTAAATGTGTTAAGAATCCCCAAGAATGCTCCATGTCCAAATTTTTGAGAAGCACCAAGTATCATACCCTTTTCTTGGATCTTTATGATTTACTTTATTTTCTGTACTGTGTATTAACAGCGTAGGGGCTCTGAAAGGCATTTGTGCATTTCCTCAGTGAGTAGCTACTGAGGGTCATACCATGTATAAGGCACTGTCCTTAGCACAGAACAGATAGTTATATATGAAATATTCCCTGCTCTCATAGAGCTTATGTTTTAATTGGGGGGAAACAGAAAGTAAACAAGTAAGTGCCATCAAAATAAATAAAACAGGCAAGGAGCCACAGCACTGAAGAATGTACTCTTCCAAAAAGGACAGTCAGAGAAATCATCTCTGAAAAATGTATACTTGAACAAAGGCCAAAATGAAGCGGGGAGCAAAAGATGGATGTATCATAAAAGAAGAATGCAGCAGTCCTGAAGTGGGAATATAATGTGTAGGTTTATAAATGAGTGAAGGGCTGTGTGGCTAGCGAGAGGTGGGAAATGATAAGGGAGAGGGAGAGACGTAGCTAGAGGCCAAGTTATCCACTCTTTTAGAGGCCAGGGTAAGAATTGTTGGACTTCATTCCATGAGAGACAGATAGCAGTTGGTGGGCTTTGAGAGGAAAACTGACATAATCTGGCTGTCTTTCCAGAAGAACCACTCAGTATGGGTTGCACATGACTGGGAGGCAGGGGATGGGTTCCAAAGTTACCATACTCAACCCAATGTTTCAAGATCCAGGGGTTGGGCTAAATGTGCAATAGCAAAGGTGAGAAGTGAGTAGATTTTCTAAATACTCCATTGTCCAGTGAGAAATGTGTTTAACCCCATACAGTTGAATCTCTCAAATTTACTTGACCATTGGCCTTCTCTCTAATTGGTTCTCCCCTCAATTATGTTTTTTTTGATAAACCATCCAAATATAAATTCTTAAATTATTGCATTAGCCACTGATTGGTAAGTACAGTACAGTTTATAACTGTGTCTGATCTATTTCTATTTCAGATTATCCTTTTGTGTTGCCTGTATATATGCAAGTAACCCTAGAAGTGGTAACATATGAATCTACCACTGATAGTTTAGGTGGATTGTTTATCTCCTTTCCATGTGTGAAAATCTGTGAGCGAATGCTCCTCTTACTATGGATTTAAGGCCTCTGTGCGAGTGGCTATACTATTACTTCTGTCCAAGTATTCAACCTTCAGATTCCTGTTCAGCTTCCATTAGCACTTTCTCTGTGAAACTTCCTGACACCCACGAGGATACATGTGCCCCTTCCTTGGCAACTTCAGAGAGACCTAAGTGCGTCTCTATTCTAGCATTGGTACCTTCTATCATTGTGCTCTAAGTATGTGGACAAAGCCTCCCACTCAGGTTTCTTGAGGCAGAAATTGTGGCCCTCATTGTATCTATAGAACCTCCTACCATACACGGCACAGTTAGGAGCAAATACCTGGTGAGTGACTGAAAAGGTTCTGTTATTTATTTGTTCAAGAAAGCTTGATCTAGGAGCTCCTGGGTGGCTCAGTTAGTTAAGCATCTGACTCTTGATTTCAGCTCAGGCCATGATCCCATGGTTGTGAGATTGAGCCCCGGTTGGGCTCAGCACTTAGTGGAGAGTCTACTTGAGACTCTGTGTCTCTCCCGCTCCCTCTGCTCATGTGCACTCTCTCTCTCTGTCCCTCTGTCTCAAAGAAATCTTTAAAAGAAAAGAAAGACTAATTTATTTATTTAGGTAGGAAATACTTATTTAGTGCTTGCTAAACTCATAGGATCTAATACTAGATATGTTATTAAATACATATATTCATCAATTGAAAGAGATGATCAAGTCAATAGATTTTTATAAGCCATGATGCATAGTATATAAAATATAAATTGTCGATTCAGCATAGAAAGACTTTAGGCAAAAATAATTCATTCAATGGAAATTCTAACAAGAAGAAAATCTAGAAGGCAGGGATGCCACATATTTTCAGAAGACAAGTAGTCCCGAAAGATTGGAAGTGCTACGGGGTGGGGAGATGGTAATAAATAAAGGAGTAATGGTAATGGTAATAAATAAAGCAAAGGAGTAAAGAGTTTAGACTCTCTCCAATGAGTACAATGGGTGCAGATAAATGTGGCTTTTAAAAAAGGTATTTGTCAAATGGTAGAATTCAGTTTATTTGGGTTTTCTGCCCAGTTTTTCCTATAGTTGTCATTGAGTATAAAGTCAACATTTTCTTCATCCAGCGTGTAGAAAAGTGTCAGAAGATAAATATATTGGGGAAAAAAGGAGCAGGGCATTCATCAGAGAGCACTGAGACCCATGTGATTAGGGGACATGAGATCTGTCTCAGGAAGATAATACCAACACAGGGACTGATGAATCGGTATGGTGATGTCATTTAGTTGGTGAGTGGGATTAGACTGAATTAATGCTGGGAAATGTTATTTATGTTCCCAAATTTCTCTCAGTTGGTTTACCTTAAGTTCTTGTGTTACTGTGAGGAAAAAAAAAAGATGATATCAGATACAAATGGCAAAAAGGGGCAACTACAATTTGTATGAGGGTAAATCATAATTATCTTTATCATAATTATCATCAGCATTCCTTTGCTCAGACAATTAAACATATTTCACATTTCTTTTTTCTCTTTAGACCTAAAATTCAATATAAGAATAGCAGTGAGCCTATGCATTTAGGGAATACATTAAATATAATAAAAATGATTTATATTCAAGTTACTATCTTATAGTAATAGCTAAGCTTCTTCTGTCTTACAAGAAATGCCTTTTGAATGGTATTTTCAGGTTATATTTCTCTCTCTTTTTAAACAGTCCTATAAAGATAATCTCTGCTTTATTTGGCCAATAAGTTTTGAAGACACAGTGTGTTCTGTTGTTAATGTCCACCTGAAGCATTCATTAAATAATTGAGCATTAGAAAAAAGGTTTATCTCCATATGAACTAATATGCTTTCTGTTTCTATAGGCTATGCATTCATCAAAACATTGACCGCTCCTTTGGCCTTGATATCTAGGAAGCCCCAAACTAGATTTACTGCTAAAGTCACAATATTAATTTTTTAAGGATATTTTTTCCTTCCATTTCAATGCTATTTTTCTTTATGCCTGCTATTTTATCATATGCCACTTCAAATCAGCCTTGGAAGTGGATGGAATATAAATGAATATATTAGCAAGCAACAGCCTAAATAAATGGAGACGAGAGAGACTAATATGGAAATTGTAAGATCCAAAAGGATAATTCTTCCTGTGTAAATTACAATCAGCAAATAGAAGCAGGGCTCCAGAAGTAATGCATTGTTCTAAAACAATGATTTGAAAATAAAAACAGAAATATTTGACAATTATTAAGGGGTGAGACGGATGGGGGATGCATTAAAAATTTATATGAAGAAACAGTAGAAATCATTAAGATGCCATAATTTACTAATATCACTGGCTGTGCATGAAAAAAGTTGGTAATGCTGGATTTTGACCTAGTGGGAAAACAGTCACTGGTTTACCTGGTTAACCAGTGAAATGAAATGAAATTGGTACCACAATTTGCAAGGCAATTTAGCAATATCTGTCAACATTTTAAATGCATATATATATATTTTTTGAAGACAGAATACATTTTTGACCTAGCCCACTTTCATAGAAATCTATATACTACATTCACTTACTCAAATGTACAAAGGGTATCATATAAGGATGTTTATTGAAGTATTTGTTGTAATAGTGAAGTTTTAGGAAGAACATTTTAAAGGATTCTCAATAGTGGACCAAATAAATAATGTAATATCTATAATGGAATTGTATGCAGTCAGTAAAAAGAATGGAAAAAACTTTTGTTTATAAATATGGAAGTTTGCTTAAAGTATATAATTTTTAAATGTACAATCTGTGTTTACGTTTTGATATGTTTGCTTATAACAAACCATTATTTCTAGTAATGTATAAATAATGATAAATGGGCCTATATATGCAAGATATTCTTTTTTTTTAAGATTTTATTTATTTATTTGATAGAGAGAGAGAGATGACAAGTAGGCAGAGAGGCAGGCAGAGAGAGAGGGGGAAGGAAGCAGGCTCCCCACTGACCAGAGCCCAATGCAGGGCTCGATTTCAGGACCCTGAGATCATGACCTGAGCCGAAGGTAGAGGCTTTGACCCACTGAGCCACCCAGGCGCCCCTATCCAAGATATTCTTAACAGTGATGCTTCTAGAAACTGGACCTGGTATAAGGCATTTATAGAGTGACTTTTATTATTTAACTGATTTTCATTCTAATGCATTTCAGTTTTTCATGAATATCTATAATTACTATAGTAATTACAGAAAGAACCCAACAACCTAATTATAGAAAAGAGCTTATATAAAGTAAATGCCATCTAAAACACCAACGGAACCACCTGTCACTTCTCCAACAAAGTCCAGGTTAGAAAGGGCTGAGTAATCATGAGATTCCCCACCATGTAGATTTATATGTACTAATAATGTTATTGCAAAATGTATGAGAAAGTGTTTACCCTGGTTAACATTTAAGTTACAATAGCATAAGGGAGAAAACATGTAAAAAAAAGAAAATCCCACGTGTTGCGATGAGCACTGGGTGTTATATGTAACTAATGAATCATTGAACACTATACCAAAAACTAATGATGTACTATGTGGTGGCTAACTGAACATAAAAAACAAAACAAAACACAACACAACAAAACAAACTATATTTCTGTTATTCAGAGAGGACACAGCCTCATCAACAAAAAAACGGATGCTTGCAATGGTGCTGGCAATGCCTGAGACTAGGAGTTTTGTCTGAAGGAAAGCCCACAGCACAAACCTGGGATAGATCTTACTGTATTCCCTGGTAAGTCTCTTTTTCTTTTGCATTCTCTCTCTCTCTCTCTCTCTCTTTCTCCCTCCCCCCTTTCTCACCACCTCCACCTGTTCCTTACTTCCTTCCTCCCTTACTCCCATGCCCCAATTTATATTTCAGAACTCTGGCAGTTTTATGACTGCACAGAGATTAAAATATTTAGCATCTTCTTCTTTATAGATGAGACAAATAAGATCTGTAGGAAAAGGAAAAAAACTTAACCAGTACAAACAAATAATTGATAGGTTATAATCATCTACTGACTACTGACAACTTATGTATGAAGATAGGAATGAGTATATTTTTTCTCATTTTTTTCAGCAATTGAAACATGTGACAATTTTCCAGTATCTGGGAATTAGAGAAGATGCGTTACCTGTCCCATTATTTCTCAATCTCAACAAAGATGAAGAGTTAATTTCCCATAAAACAGTGATTCAGAGAAAGATGACCTACCAATTTAATTAACATTATTCCACAGACCAAGGGCTTTGAAAAAAGACAAACGTGACATTCAAACCCAATTCCTTCACCTATTTACCCCCTCGAGACTCAGTTTTCCTGGCGCTAAAATGAGGATAGTAATATCTAACATGTGGAGTTGATTAGTGAAAGAAATATTATATTGAAAGCCTGACTCCATTTATGCACATATCCTGAGATTCTTAACTTAGAAACCAAAAGCCCCTCCCAGGAAGTCATTAGATAAAGTTTAGGGATATGTAAACCCTTTGACAGTGTGTTTTTCTGCATGTGATCATTCTTTTCCTTGGTAAAAAGTTCCTAACTTTTATTAGATTCTAAAAGCTGTCTACATTCCCTATGATTTTGAGAAAACCGACTTAAAGAGAACTGTAATTGCCGGTGTTAATAATAATAATTATACCTGTGATAACATTACTAACATTTCAGTATAAACAAATGATACTATTATGATTATTAATATTCAATTCCTGAACATAAGCCAAAATTGGTAGATGAATCATATTTAAATCATTGGGTGTTTTGCTTTTACCAGGTAGACTCTTCCATTTTCTTATTATGTGAGCCGTTGAGATCTTATTTCACTCTGTTCCACAAAAAGGAACGCCTTTCCCCCAGAAAGGCAGGCTAATGAGCTCTGCTTAATTTATAGCTGAGTCCATTTACGTGGTCTCTTGGTTAGCAAGGATGTCTGTTTAATTCAATAGAATCCTGCACGGGCATGGTGCACGTAGAAAACATTACGACCTACATCCACTCCATATGCATTTATTACCCTAATGCCTCTGACATACACAAACAAACCATGTTTTACAAACTGCTTAAAGATTTGATTAAGTCACATCATGCATTTTGTTGTAACGAGAAGGGTGATTTAAAATCATTAGGCCTAAAATGTAGGCCTCGGTGTGCTTTGAAGTCAAGGGGAACAATTTGTCAACCAGTTGATCTTTTGCTTCTAAAGCTAGTTAACTGATCAATCTAATGTCAAAGGAGCAGAGACAAATGGGAGAGATTTTACTACATGGAAAACTGTACATGAAGATAAATCCAACATTCTGGTTCATTTCATCTGCAGTTATCTTTGCAGTAATTGCTTTGGAACACTCAAGGTGCTCTGTGCATAAAGGAAGTGTTGGAGGCTTTAAATCATCTGCATAGACTAGTAGCTTCTTGCATTGAATCTCGCATTGCTCCATTTTTGGGGAGAGAGGGCCATCATCTCTCACTTTAAATGCACACTTGGCAATGAACAGAGGTTGGGATTCTTGACTAGTTGTTTACTGGATAATCAATTCACACATTTCTGAAATTTCCTGACATGTTTGCAAAGTAAATTATTCCGTAGCAAATTTATTTGATTTCTCTTGCTATGAACATGATGATGAAACTGGATCTAGAATAAAAGCTTCTTTATAAATAGATCTGGTTATTCCAGATGTTCTAGTTATCTATTGCATAAAGACAAACAAAAACAAAACAAAACAAAACAGAAATTACTCCCAAGCTAAGTAACTGGTTTAAAACAATAGCTGTGGTTTGTATTTCATAAATTTGTGGATCAGGAGTTGAAATTGGGGGCAATTTTGTAAAAGTCATTTACTAGTAATCAGTTAGCAGACTTAGGGTCCAATATACCTTCACCCTGGTATTTGGTGCTTTCCCAGGAGGAGAACTGACAGAAAGCTGGCCTTACCCCGATCTCTCAGTAGAAGCACCTACATGTGGCCTCCCCAGCAGGAGGTATTAGGCAGTGTACCCTCTTCCTTGGCTACTCAGGGCTCTCTAAGAGTTCAAAGGCCCCTATTACAATCTGCAAAAGATCTATAACCTAGTATCAGAGTCCCAGAACATCACTTACTATTGATCAAACAAACAGCTTAGGTCATCTCAGAGTGAGGGAAACTAGACTATACCTTATGAAGAGAGGAGAAACAAGGGTCTTTATCTGGCATTAATCTACCACACTAACATAGTCTAATTCTTCACAAGCCCCATTAACAAATCTTTTTACTGGGGCACCTGGGTGGCTCAGTGGGACCTCTGCCTTCAGCTCAGGTCATGATTGCAGAGTCCTGGAATCGAGCCCCACTTAGGGCTCCCTGCTCAGCAGAGAGCCTGCTTCTCTCTCTCCCTCTGCCTGCTGCTCTGCATACTTGTGGGCTCTCTCTCTGTCAAATAAATAAATAAAATTTTTAAAAAATCATTTTATTGTCATCACCTCAAGCTTCTGTGCTTCATGCTAGAATTTTCAGCGAGACGGTGGTTGGGAGAGGGGAGATGATTGGTTAGCTAGCTATTATCCAGCTTAGTCTACAATGGGACTTGCATTCCCTTAATTGTCAGCAATCTTCCTGCTTTAGGAAAATCAACAAGTCAAAGTCTGGCCTAAAAAAAGATTTGAAATTTGGCAGAGGAAATTTATTATAATCTTTTTTGTCTGTCTGGTTTTTTTTCCCTTTGATATCCTTACCTCCATTTTTAGACTGACCATTGCTTTGGACAATGACAATTTCCCCCCCATGGTTCTGTAAAAAGAGAATTGTTTTGGTGATTTTTGCTTATTTTAAATCTTTTATTTTTCAATCTTTTTTTTCAAAGTGTTAGTCTCACTTTGATTTTAGATTTCAAGCCATCTGTCTGTCCATCATCCTGGGAGACTGGGTATATTTTAGAAAGCACTGGACACAGAACAAGTACTCCACAAATACACTCATAATCCAACACCAATTTACTAAACAATTGGTAGGCACTCTATGCAAATAAGAAAAGCAAATGAGAACAAATGAAGCACAATCTGATGAATCTTTTTTTGTTTGTTTTAGTTTACTGATAACTATAAAATATATGTAATATATATATAAGTATATTGCAAAACAAAGAAGACAGTATTTTTTTTATTTTAGAGGAATTTGAATGGTTTAAGTTGGAGTTGCATTTCTACTTATTTCTGTTTTCAGAGGAATTTGAATGAGTTAAGTTGGACTTGCATTTCTACATTTAGCTAGCAGAGCAACTTTGGACAGTTCTGAGTTTCTATCTTCCTGTCTCCCAAGTGAGGGTGATGTTGAGGAGGAAGAAATTCTTCTGCCCTTCAAGTTACTTCTAGCTGGACTTAGAACCAAATTGATATGAGTTAGATTAACAGGAAAAAATAAAATTTAATAGCGGATGTTCAAGGAATCCACACAGATGTGGAAATTCCAAAGACAGTCAGGCAATGTAACGCTTATATGAGCTAAAGAGTAGGGTAGGAATCTAAGGATACAAAGTGGAGAAAGACCATTAGCAGGAAAGTGACAGATGTTTGGGAAACAAAAGTTGCCTTGTTATGCAGATAATTTTTTTTAAAGATTTTATTTATTTATTTGACAGAGAGAAGGCAGAGAGGCAGGCAGAGAGAGAGGAAGAAGCAGACTCCCTGCTGAGCAGAGAGCTTGATGCGATGTGGGGCTTGATCCCAGGACCCTGAGATCATAACCTGAGCTGAAGGCAGAGGCTTTATCCAACTGAGCCACCCAGGCACCCCTCTGCAGATAACTTTCTTAGGTAAAGAGGAGTTTCTGTTAATAGCTCTCTTCCTGGTAAAGCAGGCATTAGAAAGGGAAGTAAGGAACTTTTTCTGAATCTGATGGGGTTGGATGGCTTTTCACTCAAAATAATGTTGGTACTGGGGCGCCTGGGTGGCGCAGTTGGTTGAGGGACTACAGAGACTAAGTAAGTCTCTGGAATCTTGTATAAAGGAAGAGGGTCTATGATTCTGCCTTTCTAGTAAGCTCCCAGATGAGACAAGTGTCAGAGCCCCATGGACCACAGTTGAATAACAAGGCTGCAAAGCATCTAATAACAGTACACACTCAGAAATGTAGGTTCCTGGTCTGCACTCCCTCCAGCTTCCCTTTAGAAATTTCCAGAAGACAGAAATGGATTTTTGTTTTTGTTCCAAATCTGCAGTTTGATGGTTTCTCAGTTGTGCTCCTCATTTAAAGTATTATGTCTCCTGCACTTTGTTTAATTCTGCTTGACAATCAGTGATTTGTGATTCTCCTCTTTCCTGAGTATGTTTATAAGAAGATGACCTTGGGATTGGAAACCGCTGCCCAGACACAGGGAATAGACTTACTATGGGAGACCTGCGAATGGACATTTTATTATCCCTTTTTTTTTCCTATTTTTCTCTTTTCGTATTTTTCTTTTTTTTTCTTTCTTTCCTTTTTCTTTTCTTTCTTTCTTTCTTTTTTTCTTTGTTTTTATATGCCAATAGAGTTAACATCCCCATTTACCATTATAATGTTTCTTAGGAAGCTTTATCTCAGATTTCCTATGGTTTTTATGTTCATTAGTTTTCTAGGTGAATCAGAGATTTCCTGCTATAACACCACAAGGTTTCTCAATAAACCCTCTTGGCTCCTTGTTGAGACTTCTGAATGACTTTATTATAACAAAGTTGACTTGGAGCCAGAGGAGGCAGAACTCCAGTGCTGGGCTTTCTTTCCAGTTTTATGGGTTTTTCTCCGAAGTCTAATGCCGGTTTAATGAAGTTTTATAGCTATTAATACTCCACCACTCTAGCTGCTCTAAGAAATATATAACTAAACAATAACTGGAAATAGGTAAATTCATGATTAAGTTGCACTAAAAACTAATGCCTCTCGGTCATAGTTCATAATTTCCAAATGCACATCATTCAGAATGGTAACTTCAGCCTTGTAACTCTTTCAAGGAGAAAGGCTATGAACTTAAATCACTACATTAAGCTGACAGTGAGACTCATATTTTCTGAGTAAAGATATATTTTTATGGTCACACAGTGGACTCTGTTTATCACTCATCATAAACCATAGAAAACCATTTTTGTTTTAAATTAGGTGCTCAGGCTTTTGTCCTGTAATCTGTTTCTTTATTTCCCCTTTTCACTTTTGTTGGTCCATTTTCAACAGCTCCCAATTGTCTTCCATTTCCTGAGAATGGCTCATATTTTATAACTCAGCTTTTTTAAAGGTATTTCATCCTAGTTGAGGTCACCTTAATTTACACCTTAAATTATGACTCTAAAGCCAACTTCAATGCTGCTGATATTGAGTAATCCTGCCAAAGAGTCCAATTTTAAAATAAGGAACCGTCTTATCCTAAAATGCCAGGCATAAGAAACCCACGAATTTGCGTATCTCTTTAGTACTTTTACTTATTGAATTACATTCCTCCCCTTCCTTTGAGCCATTTAGTCAATTATGCTTTATCTTACTGCCTAGTCTGGTTCTAGAGGCTGTCCCTTCTTAAAGACCTAAGTAAGTCACTTTTTTCCCCAGACTAAGCAACATCTCCAAATCATTTGAAAGTTAAATGACTGTGGGATTTGGGTTTAATGATTTTAAAGCTCTCTCCTTTTCTCCTTCTCTCTCTCTCTGTCTCTCCTCCACCCCCTTTCCCCACAGACAGATCTCCTCCTGCTCATGGAGGCCCATATTTTTGTTGCCTGATTTTACACACTTGAATCAAGGAGGCACACTGAGCAGCTGTCACTGCCCCATCACTGGGTAGGGAAAATGATGGGAACAGACCTCTCCTTGATGAAAAATACAGTACCTTTAGTTCATACAGTCATTAAAATGCACTTGGCAATCTATAAAAAGCAAAAGGAAAGCAAAAAAGAGCAAATAAACGTACTTAAAATTATTTTTTCTTCATCACTCCTAGAGCAATTAAAAGAAGACTCTGGCTCAGTATCTTCTTACGTAAATGAATAAGGAAAGTGAGCCTACTCATGATCATCACAGGAGATAGAAATCTGCATATTTTGCTGCTGAATGCCCTTGAAAGGTGGGTTTGACCCTTTTCCCCTTTATTTCCTCACTGACTTCTATTCCCTTTTCTATTACTCTTATCTATCTACACACTTGTCTTAGCTTTCTAGACCTGAACTGTTTCATATGGTAACAATTTGCAACACATTGCAATTGAGCATTACCGGAACTATGGCTAGCACAAATTGAGATGTCGATATTGAATTTCAAAGATTTGGTACAAAAAACAAAAACATATGCAAAATATCTTAATGACTCATATAAATTACATGTTGAAATGATACTGTATTTGATATATTGGGTTAAATATATATTTTAGAATTAGTATCTGTATTTTTAATCTTCCTAAATTTGTAAATTATATATGTGGCTCTCATTTCAAGCTTGTATTTTACTTTTATTAGACCTGTTCTAAACCGTAGCCCCTCAAGAGCAGGAATTGAGTCTTGTTTTTTTTCCCACATATCCAGTGAGTAGATCAGAAGTCACTTACGATTATAAAATGAATCTGTGGATATATTGATTATTATTACTTATTTTAAGTTATACTTCACTCGCCAGTATAGCTATATGCTTCAGATTCTATACATGTATGAAAATCATTTTCTGTGCTCTAGCTCCGAGCTTCTCAATTTCTGAATTCTGATATTCCTGAATGAATTGCAAATAGCCAAAAGATTGATTCTGTTATCCCTAGATCCTGCCAAATGGAACATGGGGCTGTCTGGGCCCCCATATCCATTGCTTTCCCCAGCAAACAACCTCATCTATTTAATCCAGAGTATTGTGCAAAAATGATCACATTCTCTGTTTATCATTATATAAAAGTGACTAGGAAATATTTTCCATATTTTATTGATCCAGCCAAACTTTCATATTTAGAAGGTAGAACTCAAAAATTAATTTACCCATGAAGTAGGAACTCAAATCTTTCTCTTTTTCTTTCTTTTTTTCTTTAGATCATTAATATTATGGTGTATCAGTCTAAGGGTTAATCTTACTTTAGAATGTTACAGCTTCAGGATTATTGCAAATTAGTATAAAGTTTCCTTTCAAACCTTTCTGAATGAGGTAGGTATAAATAGTGTTATTTCTCTGGAATATATCCTCTGGTTTGATGAAACACATACTAGGCAACAGAGACCTGATTTTTTAGGCAACCTAAGACAGTTCAGCATTAGAACTTTTGACATATTCTTATGCCAACCTGATTGGATAGTATGAGACTATTTTGCAGTGAATGAAACATAGGTTTGCCCAAATTCACACAGTATTCTGTAACATTTTTGGGCATAGAATTTCAAACTGTTTGTGTCCAGTGCCTTTATCATATTTCCTCAGTGTGTTTCTGAGGGGGAAACAAGCAAACTAAAAGAAAATTAATTATTGCTCTAATTTATTGAGATACAAATTTGAGTACACCCTCCTTGTAGTTCCTTTTCCTTTTTATTTCATTGCCTTAGAGACTTTGTAAAACAGGAAACAGTTGCTTGCATCCGAAGTCTATTCCTAAATACTGAAAAGAAAATGCTATGTGGCTTAAAGGAAAGTGGGGAGGAAAGAGAGTGCAGATTACCCAAATCAGGAGACAAGACTGGCCTGGACACTTGGGGTCCTAGGCTTGCTTGGGATACACTTGCTTCTCAGTTGACATGAAGGCAGCAGAGGCCACACCTGAAAGCAAGTGCACTATTCTTTCAGATGGTGGAAAGACTATGTGGTAGATACCATAACCCATGGGGTTGTATCCAATGCTGGGTATGATATTGTGATTCATAACAGGAAATATATAGTCTTTGTCCACTGTTCTAGCTCAAAGTTTCTAAAACTCTTGGAATTTCCTAAGTGATGATAACGAGAAAGGTGCCTTTCGTTATGTTCATGGAGTGATTATGGAGCCCACCTAAGGATGGGGGCTGGTTGCCAGGAAAATCCCAAAGATGTGATTAGAGGGTTGGAATTTTCAGGACCATTCCATGACTTCTGGGAGGGGAGAGGGGCTGGAGGTTAAATCGGTCATCGGTGGTCAATGATTTAATCAGTTGTGGTGTGTAATGAGATTTTAATAAAACCCCAGGAAACTGGGTTTGTAGAGCTTCCAGGTTGGTGAGCACATGGAGATGTGGGGAAAGTGGCATGATCAGAGAGGGCATGGCAGCCGTATACCCTTTCTCCATACCTTGCCCTGTAGGTCTCTTCTGATTGGCTGTTCTTGAGTCATATCCTTTTATAATAAATGAGTAATCTAGTAAGTGAAACATTTTTCTGAGTTCTATGACCCTCTTGAGCAAATTAACTGAACCAAAGAAGGGCATTATTAGAATCTCTGTTCCATAGCCAATCAGAATCACAGGTGATAACCTAAACTTGTGTCTGCAGTGGGTGTGTGTATTTGGGGGTTGGGGGTGGGGACAAAGTTATGCCTGGGTGAGGGACAGGCTGAGTCCTTAACCTGTCATATCTGGTGCTATCTCCAGGCAGATAATGTCAAAATTGTGTTGAATTATAGGACACTCAGATGATGTCAGACAGTTGCTTGCTGGTAGAAGAAAACTCCACCCCTTAGAATTGGTATCGAAATTATCCTGGGATATGATAGGAACCTGGTACAAATAGAGATGAGACACCACTGACAAAAACACATCCTTTATCTTACAAAAGCTTTCATGCTTCCCAGTTGCCTCTTGCATTGACTTCAAAGCCCATCTAGGACCAGTCTGAGGGAATGGACTGGGGATCACAGTGGGAGCCGGATGATTAGAGTAGCTACTCTTCCGTCCAGTAGGTTCCTAGCTTGGTTAACTGTCCCCTCAGTCGGCATTCTAGCATAACTTTGTGAGATGCTGCTTCGTCTCTGAAAGAACAGTATTTCCTATTTGGTGGCAAAGGTACAGAGGGGGAGGATGGGCTTTTCTAGTCTTAGGAAATGCAGTCCTTTTCAAGTCAGCTACATCTCTCTTTGTGCCCTCTGGCCTACACCCAGTGCTTTGCACTGCTTATCAACCTTAATCAACATGAGTGACAGAAAACCTGATAATAGACAAGGGGCTGGCACTGCTGGTGGGGGTGACCTCTTTTGAAATGTCAGGCCTGAATAAACTGTATTTACATTTCTCTGGGCTCCAGCTTTTAAAAAAGAGTTTCATCTTCTACATAGGAAGGATGAAAGTAAAAGTTATTTTGGTATCCATCCAAAATTATATCTTAGGACAGTGTTCCAAAGTCCCTGCACCTCCTCCAAGCCGAGAACTCCTGTGTCAGGATCAGCAACCACTGGTAAAGCAGGTGCTATAAGTGTCACAAATCTTCAGTCCTGGAATTGTTAAAACCCATTAAGAAACAAAGGGCACAAAGTTGTGTTTCAATTAGTTCAAAGATACCACCTTTAATATGCTATAATGTAAACCATGGGTGGGATGATAGGTTATACTCCTGCTCTGTTATTTTTCTCATTTGCATTGGGAAAGCCCTCCTACTCTGTCTGAGGATGGTTCATGATGGATATAAAAGAGAAAACAGCACGTTGTTTCTGTGAGAACTGAATGGTACAATGGACGAACAGATTTCAGTGACAGAACCGCACATAATTCTTAGCACATATTAAGAGCTTGCGAAACTTTAACTATCCCCTACTCCTTCATTTTCTCCTTACCTTAATTGGGACCCTCTCACCAGAAGAAAGAAAAATTATCCTGGAAAAAACGAGTTCACTTCAGCACGCTCAGGCCAAAATATGATTAAGTAATGTGCTCCGGCTAGCTACTGTGATTTAATACTTAGCTTTTCAAACTGTGGTGCTTGGCCCAGCTGCATTGGGTCTTATTAAAAATGACAGACTCTCAGGCTTCATTCTAGACCAGAGTAACCAGAGTCAGCATTTAAGTAAGACCTCATGTGATTCCTGTGCATATTCATGTTTATGAAGTGCTGCTTGTTGGAAAGAGCACTAATTTAGGAGTCAGGAGACTTCAGGAGACTAGCCATCTAGTCTTTTTCTTACAAACAAATAAGAACTCTAAATGCTATGGTTTTCTTTTCTCTAAAGCAAGTATGTTTTCACCTGCTGTTGCTGGGAAGGTCAGATGTGATCTGAAAGAAAAAAATCAAACCCTGGTCTTAACAGTATATTGCAAATATGCATATAATGCTTTTTGGATGTCAGTGAACTTAGATGAAACTGCAAAACTAACCCAAATACACACACATACACACACACATTGTCAGCAACTTTGTCATGCAAGCAAGATAAGAAAGCAGCAAACTTTACCCCCTCTGACATTTCTTATAACATTTATCACCTTGGAGATGTGTTTCTCTATTTTCTTACTGAAGGGGTTCAGAATACACTTCCCCGAATGTGACGCTTTGGCATGTGGCTTATTTTGAGCCAAAGACAAGGTCCAAAAGACTCAGGAAGAGGTTTTTACCTCCTCCTCGACAGTCTCTGAGAATTTAGACTGGGGGACTGGTCCCAAAAAAAAGCTGTCACCAGAGATAGCTATGGGGGTGGGGGGGCTAGGTGTGGTAAGGAGGTAGGTGTAGGGGTAGGAGGGAGCTCCTGAGAGCATGTCTATTCAAATTGCTGTCTGTGTCTCATTGTCTCTGAATGATATGACAACAATTTATTTATCATACACCTGCTCTTCCCATCTTACTGTGAATTGTCTTCATTCCCTTTGAAGCTCCTGACTCCCACCCACTTCTTAAATCAGGATGGCATAGAAGCCTCAATTGGCAGCCTCTCTTGGATCCTCTCCTGTCTTTGTGGGGCTCTTGCATATACAAAATTAAATTTTTCTCCTGTTAATCTTTCTCGTATCAATTTAATTAATAGACCAGCTAAAAAAACCTATAAGGGTAGAAGAAAAAAAAAAATCCCTTCCCTTACACTACCCATGAGAAAATTATTTGGAATTCTGTGAAGCTGCCCTTCATCCAACACAAGGGCAGAGAGGTAGAAGAAAGGGCATTTAGCCTAGTCAGTGCTTAAGATACTGGTTTAAATCTGTAACCAAGTCATGTAATTGAGACCTATTTGCAAACACCCCTGCTGCTTGGGAATAGATGTTATTGTAGAGGACACTTTTGAAAACCAGTCCCTGGAGAACAGACTTTTATCGTCTTAGGATTTGAGATGCTATTTTGCTTCTCATCTTTTCTTATTCAATTCACTTTCATTCTTCAGTCTTTCAGGGTTTTGCTATATATATTTCCCTCTGTGGTCAAAATAGCTGCACTCCTCCTAATTTAAAGATGTTTCATCATTAAAAATTATATTAAACAGTCGACCATCCTCAGGGAAGACTTAATTTCCACTTTCTGCTGCAGTCAGCATGGTTGAGGTTCAATCTTTCCATAAACTTGGAATCTATTTAAAGCTATTTCCATAAACCTGGAGTCATTTGATACCTCTTCAATGTCTTGCTAACCAACTAACTACCCAGTTTTAGGAGTCAATAAAATTGACCTGATTTTGGCTAAAAGAGAGAAACACATTTTAAATTCTGCAGAACTGAGAAATTATAGAAACAGAGTTTATTGAGTGAAAGCAGTAAAATTGCAAATGCAAATATTTGGGAGTGTTAGACTATTGATGTTGGATTTTGAAAGGAACCTGGGTAGGGGGGGTTGCTTCCCCCCCAAAAGCAATCTTCATAGTTGTTTTAAAGCCAAACTCACTTGTGACTCACATCAGCATTTTTTTTTCTGAAGGAAAACATATTATTATTACCATTATTTTTCTGTTTGTTAAAGTAACATGTAGTCAGTAGAGAAATCCCCTAATGTCTATGAAGAAGGAAAAAAAATAACCCTCTTTAATTAGAAGTAACATTCATTTCTCTGACATGTTTCTCTTCTATTTCTGCTACTTGAATAGCTTATACCCCTCTGCTACTTACAAATGTTAATTTATGGAATTGAATTTAATGGAGTGGTAGGAAATGCAGTGTCATACCAATATCTTTGTCTCTGAGTTCCCTGAGGGTCTCTGAGATTTTAAGTGACTGGCCTGTCTTATTTCACTCTCAGAAAGGAAGAGTCCTAGTATTTCCTCTCCCTGTTGACCCCCCCATTGTGGTTGTTCCTCCTTATAAAATAGCTTTGGGTATATGACCAGGAGTATTTCATGACACAGAGAAATGGAGATTGACTTTCTATGAGGTGGTCAGAAAAGTTTATCTTAGGGGTAATGATTGAGACCTGAAATATGATGCAGCCTCCAAAATGCAAGCTTTGGACAACCACTCCAGAAACATGCCTTTTCAACACCTGCATGTTTAAACCAAGCCAACGCAGACCTGCATGTACCCTGTAGTCCTTCAGAAGTGTTGGGGGATAGTTGTGGCTCAGAAGCAGAAATTTCTTTCCAGGAGAGTGGGTCTCAACCCTGACTGCCAGCGCACTTTAATATGGACGCCTGGTCTCCCCCTTAGTCAGTTATAAGAGAAAACATTGTGGTTGGGAGGGACTGGACATCAGCATTTTTCAGAGTTCTCCAGATAAAGATAATGCTACAAGGGTTGAGGAGCACTTCTGCAGGTGTTCACTAGCGGTTGGAATGCTTAAGACAGTAAACACATCAGTAAGCAAAGAGTTATCTATGGAATACTGAGTATGTTGATGGAATTTGGTGAGGAGAAAAAGAAAAACAATTTTCTTATCCAACTTACTGTATTTTATAGAAAATCAAAATGAGGACATGTTAGAGTAAATGAACTTGGGCAAGGTCCTCCAAAATAAAGATCACATGAGTTATTTTATTTCTACTCTTTTGTCCTGAAAATCATCATTAGCACCATCATCATCTTCATCATCATCATCTTTAACTTCATTGCCATCCCAAGGCAAGGTCAAAGCCAGGCATTTCCACTCCTAACCAAGAACCATGTAAGAGGTGCTGTTAGTATTTTTCAAATTGGTGAGTTTCAAAGTTCATGAGGGTTTTGCCCCCAAATGGCTCTATTATACAAATAACATTTGGACAACACTAGAAGAAATAGGAAAAAGACTCCACATTATTACCTCTCCTACTTTCCTCAGTTGATTTTTGGATAGTTTCTATCTTTCTGTAGATATTCTGTATTTCATTTGAGTCCTTCTCTATATCCATTCACATTTTGCATAATTGTATACATAACATAGATATAATTTTGATTTCTTTTTTGACTAAAATATGCCATAAATATTTTCAGTGTTTCCATGTAATTTATTATGGCAGCTCTAGGAAATCAAAAAACTGGTTAAAAGATTTGCACTTTATCATGAGTATAGTAAGCAACCACTGACATGCTTAAAATAAGACAGAAAATGGTCATATTGAAAAGATTACGCTGGATAAAAAGCCAATGTGGAAGTAGACAGATGAGAATAATAAAGGCAGAGAGATGTCATTCACTCATTCATTCTCCAAATAGTTATCATTTGGACAACATATTATATAAATAAATAAATACATACATACATAAATACATAAATATATATTTTTATAATGTAGTAGCTAATTAGCTATGTGCACGATTCTTTTTTTTCAAGATTTTATTTATTTATTTGACAGAGAGATCACAAGTAGGCAGAGAGAGAGAGGGAAGCAGGCTCCCCACTGAGCAGAGAACCCGATGTGGGGCTTGATCCCAGGACCCTGAGATAATGACCTGAGCCAAAGGCAGAGGCTTTAACCCACTGAGCCACCCAGGCGCCCCACTATGTGCTTGATTCTTAAAGAACAAAATAGACTCTACTCATGAAACTTGGAAATTGACCAAAAAAAAAAAAAAAGAGCAAATGAGTAATCACAGTTCCGTGTCCTGCATAAAAGAAAAGGCATGTGAAGGATGGCAGTAGGTGAAAGTGGACAGTAGGGAGTTTGATATGGGCATGGTGTTAGAGAAGTCAAGGAGGAGAAGAAGTCAGAATGAGAAGAGAGTATGGCATTCCTTACAGAGGGAACAGCATGCTCAAAGGAGATCTAGAGGATGGAAAAGGAATAGAAAGAGGAAAGAGTAGCCAGGGCATTGTAAGAAAATAGTGATGTCAGGAAATGAGGTTCAAGACCAATGAGGTCCAGATAATGCTGTGCTTTGTGGGCCACAATTAAAATCATGGAGTTTGTTCTAGATGTAATAACACGCCAGTTTATGGAGAAGAACTTAGCACAGTTTATGTTTTATAATGATCCCACTGTCTTAAAGGTACAGAATAAGAGTCAAAATAGAGTGGTCAGGGAGGATTCTGTATCAGTCTTCCAAACAAAAGTTGATGTGGCTTAAAACTAAGGCAGTGGAGGAAGAAAGGAAGAGAGTTCCTTAGATCCAAGATATATTTTAGGAGCAGAATGAACAGTGCCTTAAGAATGTAAGCCATGGGTCAGGTGAAAGAGGTTAATGGTTAATGGGTCTTGTCAAATAGCTTTTCAATTACAAAGAAACCACCACATTTTAAGTATAGATATTTCACAGTAATGCTGTCCTTATTTCTATTAATATATATAGATTATGCATTTCATGTCTTCATTATGCATTTCTATGATTATCTGGACAGAATATATCTGTTATATCTAAATGTATTTTCTCTCTTGTGAATTTTACCTTTCCTTTCTATTTCTAATTGTGTTGGGGATTTTATATTTTTTTTATTCATCAAGTTGTGTCAGTTAGTTTCTGATCAGATATGAAAGTCATATTATGTCAGTTATATTTGGTGTCAATGTTTTTTCTTGCTTTGTATTTTTAATTTTTTATTATATTATTTTCCCATACATGAATGTTTAATATTTGTGCTATTAAATTCATCTCTTCCTCTCTGATTTTCCTTATTGATTTAAAGCTTAGGAAGTTGTTATGCTTCATAAAATCTGACTAGTTCTATTTTATTATGTATGAATGTGTATGTGTGTATACACATATGCTTAATGAATACATATCCTTAATCAATCTATTTATTGTTTGTTTTGGCATACGCTGTAAGATTTGGATATAAATTAACTTTTAAGAGTGCTTGGCTAGCTCAGTCAGTAAATCATGCGACTCTGTCTTGGGATTGTGAGTTCAAGCCCCACACTGAGCACAGAGATCACTTAAGAAATAAATAACTGGTGAATTGTTGAATACTACATCTGAAACTAATGGTGTACTATATGTTGGCTAGTTGAATTTAAATTTTAAATAAATAAATAAATATTTTTAAAAAGAGAGTTTTCCACTTTAAAAAAAGTAAGCAAAACTAACTTTTATTCTTCAACTGGTAACCAGTTTCCCCACATCATTAAATGATTACTCTTGTCCGCATTACTATGAAATCCTACTCCATCATATATTAAATTCCATATATGTTATCAGATATTTTCCTTGGGTCTATTTTACTCTTTTTATCAAGAGTCTTGTGGCTGAAGGAGACACAACCCTAGTCTTTATTGCTATTGGCAAAGGATTTCTGCTGGATATCTTTATTAAAATGATATTTGATAAATACATTTCTTGATTATTTCAGAAGAATAAGCATCTTGTATATTTGTTATCATTTAATACACAAGTATTTAAAATTATTTATCTCTTTTATTCATAAATTTTATACTAAACATTGCAAATTTTAAACTCGTGGGGACCCCCATGGATTTCTTCCACTGAATCCCCAGCACTCAGATAAGATATGGCATCTATAAAGAGCTCAAAATATTTTATGAATGAGTAAATGAACTGGTACATTTTAGTCAACCACATCTATATCTGAAAAATTAACCTGGAAAAGCAATCTTTATGTTGTTCAGCTTTCCCATGTGGAAACACTGAGGTTTCCCTTTTATACAAGACTCCTATTATATATTTTACTTGTAAAATATAGGTCACAGATATTTTGTTATGTTTATTTTAAAATTACTTTGCTTTCAGCATTGAAGGTAGGATTTAACTTTTTGTTTTATCATGTAACAGATTACTGCTCTTTACAGAAAAGCGATTGATTTTATCTTGTACTCAGCCAGTATAACAAACATTTATTGATTCAAGTGACATTTTACTAAAACTTAAAATAGCTTTTATTGTAAAATACACCATTGATTTAATAAGAACTTAAAATATAACCATATTAAATAGACACATGATACTAAGACTCAGTTTCATTTTTTTTTTCTTTTTAAAGGGACCTAATACTAATGTCATTCAGTAGTTTCTATTCAATTATTTGGACTGTGTGCAGATAATTTGTAGGACGTGACATCTATAAAACATAACATTTTCCTTTTTTTACTATATTTTTGTGTCATATTTTATGATACTGACCAAAACTTCAAAAATTGTCTGAATAAATACATGTTTGCTTATTAAAAATGACAAAAATGCTACTTCTTCATTTTGCAAATATTCACTGAGTCCCCACCATGGAAACATAGCAGGCAAAATATGCTGAAGAACACTGAATACTGAGCATAGGGAAGAGGAACATATTAAAACCAGCACTGTGAGCAAAATTGTCCAGGGTGTTACTTCTGTGTGAATTAAACAGGGGTAATCCGGTGCCAAACTCAATATTAAGGTTAGGAAGAAATTTTTCACCCTCCCTACACATGAGAATGAGCGGGGCTTCCGTTTCACAGGTTTGGGCTCATTTGTCCCCAAAGGGGCTCTCATACATATATGTTCTTCGGGCTCTCCAGGTGTGAGAAAATGAAGTCAAAGCTGAGTTCCACATTACTGGTGGATATGCTAACCTAGTGGAGATGTGTATAGAATATCTGCATCCCAGGGGTTTCTCAGAGCTCTTAATGGGCTAGAGTACATTTTATTTATTTTTATTTATTATTTTCACAATGCTATTATAATACTGTTGACTATATTCCCTATATTGCACCTTTTATCCCCTTGACTTACTCATTCTGTAACTGGAAGCCTGTATCTCCCACTCCCCTTCACCCATTTTGCTCAGTCCCCACACTCCTCCCCTTGGGCAACTATCAGTCTGTTCTCTGTATTTATGGGTCTGTTTCTGCTTTTTTGTTTGTTTGTTCATTTGTTTTGTTTTGTTTTAGATTCCACATGTAACTGAAGTCATAAGGTATTTGTCTTTCTCTGTCTGATTTATTTCACTTAGCATAATACCCTCTAGGTTCATCCATGTTATTGCAAATGGCAAGATCTCATTCATTTTTATGGCTGAGTAATATTCCACTGTGTGTGTGTGTGTATGTGTGTGTGTGTGTGTGTGTGTGTGTATACCACTTTTCCTTAGCCATCTGTCTATCAATGAACACCTAGGCTGTTTACATATCTTAGCTATTATAAATAATGCTACAGTAAACATAGAGGTGCATATATCTTTTTGAAATAGTGTTTTTGTTTTCTTTGGGTAAATACTTAGTAGTTGGATTACCAGATTTTATGGTATTTCTATTTTTAGTGTTTTGAGAAAACTCTGTACTGTTTTCCATAGTGGCTGCACCATTTTGCATTCTTATCAACAGTGCACAAGGATTTCTTTTTCTCTACATCCTTGCCAACACTTGTTATTTCCTATCATTTTGGTACTGGCCATTCTGACAGGTGTAAGGTGATATCTCACTGTGGTTTTAATATGCATTTCCCAGATGAATAGTAACGTTGAGCATCTTTTCATGTGTTTGTTGTCCATCTGTATGTCTGCTTTGGAAAAATGTTCAGGTCCTCTGCCTATTTATTAATCAGATTGTGTTTTGGGTGTTGAGTTGTATAGATTCTTTATATGTTTTGAAAATTAACTCCTTATCAGATATATCATTTGCAAACATCTCCCATTCAGTAGGTCGCCTTTTCATTTTGTTGATGGCTTCCTTAACTGTGCAAAAACTTTTTATTTTGATGTAGTCCTAATAATTTTTTACTTTGTTTCCTTTGCTTGAGAGATGTAGTATAGTATAGTTTCATGTGATCCTCAAGTAGTGACAATTTTATTTCTTCCTTACCAATTTGGATGCCTTTTTTTTTTTCTTGTCTGATTGCTCTGGCTAGGACTTCCAGTACTATGTTGAATATGAGTGTGAGAGTGGACAGCCTTGTCTTATTCCTGACCTTAGAGGAAAAACTCAGTTTTTTACCATCAGTATGATGTTAGCTGTGAGTTTGTCACATATTGTCTTTATTATATTAAGGTATACTCCCTCTAAACTCACTTTGTTGAGATTTTTATCATAAATGTAGATTTTGAATTTTGTTCAATACTTTTTCTGCATCTATCGAGATGATCATATGATCCTTATCCTTCATTTTGTTAATGTGGTCTATAACTTTGGCTTGTGAATATTGAACCACCCTTGCATCCTAGGATTAAATCCTATTTGAGTGTGGTGAATGATCCTTTTAATGTATTGCTAAATGTGGTTTTCTAATATTTCATTGAGGACAGAGTACATTTTAAATGCTCAAGAGTGATACAGAATTACTAGACCATTTCTGCTCATATTTTTTCATAACATCACAGTTATTAAATATATAATACTAATTACAATTTGATATTTTATTTATGAGTAAACTAATTTTTTCTTTCCCATTAGAGTCTAAGCACTGCATGAGTAAGGACCATATCTAATTTTACACCACCTCATACACCCAGTAGCTACAGTTTCCCAAACAGAATGGACCATGAATTTTTTTTTTAAGTATCTCACATGACTCTTTACAAAAAAACACACATTTTTGGAAGAAGCTACTATAAAATGATTTCCAGAGTTGTTATTCATTTATATTTCCCATAGTTCTCTCACTTGGTGGAGCTGTGAAACTTCTCTAAGAGGCAAATAGACAGAAAGGGGGAAACCACACTCATACTTGAAGTTGAGATTTCTCAAGGAGCTGATGAAGGTATAATTGTCAGTGTGCAAATTCCAGTTCTTAAAATTTCACTTCATGAACAGCAATGAAAAAGCATTTATGACATGCCAGGCACTGTGCTTGGTGTTAGTCATCAAACACAAATAAATAAGCATTTATTAAGGGCTTGTCACATGAAAGAAATTATGATAGATTCTAGAAAACCATTGACAAGTAAACAGTACATGGGTTGTTCATGATCCTCTGCAGCTTGCACACCTTCAGGGAGCTCATATTCCTTTGAAAAAGAGACAATACAGCTTTTGACACCATTAATCATCCCCTATTCCTTCAATCTCTTCTCCTGTCTTTTATTTTCTTTTTTTAAATCTCTAGCCACTTTGCCATACTTTTCCAAGACACTACTTCTTAAATGGGAATGGTATCCCCCAGGGCTCTATTTTCTTGCTTTCTCTTCCTTTTTCTCCTTATCCTTTGCTTTCTTTTCTTTACCTAACAATAGATATTGCATCCATTCCTCATGAATCTTTATAGTTCATAACTTATGTCAAGCATTTATTAAGTCACCCTATTGTCCACCAATAGGTCTTTTCCCATAGAAGATTCTAGATGTTTTGAAAGAAATGACTTAATTAAATGTTCCTTTACTGAAGTATGCTTCATGTCAGAATTGTGTGCTAGATTGAGGAACAATGAATCTTTGGCCCAAAGAGTTCACATTGTAAAGGTGTGGGGAGAAGTCAACACAAAATTGAAATAGCTAATGCAGATTTAAAGCACAGGTTTTCTAGGGAAGTAAACACATGTAAGAATAAAATGTAAGGCTGATAATAGATTGTAAAAAGCCTTGGAATCTCACCCATTTCAATATCCACCCCTACCTCCAACCCGGAAAAAGCTGAGAAAATCATTGATTTTTCCCCATAATTTGGTTTAATTTGTCTTATTGCTTTGGGAAGTTGAGAGAGTAGAATGCCTGAAACATCCAAACTCTCACTTTCCTGCCCTAGTTCCACTTCGGGTAGACTGTTTTCTGGAGTCAGAAAAGGGGAGGTGGCTGTCTGCCCAAGAATGATGAGGCCTGGACTCAGGTTTGGCAAACACCTTTTATTTCCAGAGCCCATTTTCCATTAACAAGATCTTGATGGCAACTCTTTTTCTCAGAGTAAATATATGCTCTTTTTAATTAATATCACTTGTAATAACAACAACTAGTAACTGAACTTTCCCCATAGTCAGGACTCCAAATTCTAAAGCACACAGTTCCCATTCACTCTTGAGCACAGCATGGACTTTTCCCATCGAGACTACATGCACGACTGCCCAATAACCTCCACATCTCCTTTTCAAGCACTCCCTTCCAGTGGTGCAAGCCAGAGAGGAATGGCTTTGCTTCTGTTACCATTTCTACCACTTACACATGGCTTTCTTATCATTATATCATTAGTATGGTGGTGGAGGCTGGCTGTTGCCTGGGAAACAAGGAGGGGTACAGCTCTGCTTGTTTTTTGCTGAGAATTCATTACTACATGGAGAGACACCAACTATGTTCTTATTTCAGCTCTTGCACATAATGGCAAAAATGCAAATACTAGTAAATTCTCTTTTTTTTTCTTTTTCTCCTCTCCTCCTTCCTCTCTTCCTCTTCCTCACTAAATTCTTCTTCTTCCTCTCCTCCTCTTTCTTCCATCATTGTCATCTTTCTTCTTTTCCTCCTCCCCCACCCCCTTTCTTCCTCCTCTTCCTCCTCCTCCTCCCCTTTCCTCTTCTTCCTCCTATTCCCCCTCCCCCACCTCCATCCCTCCCCCTTCTCCTCCTCCTCTTCCTCCATCCCCTCCCCCTCCTCCCCCTCCTCTTCCTTCTTTTTCCTCTCTTCCTCCTACCCCTCCTCCTCCTCCTGTTCCTCCCCTTCCTCCCCCTCCTCCTCCCCCTCCTCCTCCTCCTGCTTCTTCTTCTGGTTGTTATAACTTCCAAGCTCTCTTTGAACTCTAAACTTAATATCTAAATTCCTTTTATAAATGTCCAACCAACATTGATTCCTTTACCTCCTTCAATGTAATAGATCACATTTTTAGGTCAACACAGTTTGGATTACCCAGCCAATAGCTTTAATAATTTTATTTCAAACAACTCTTATTTTTACTTAAATGGCTTTAGTCTTGTTCTAAACAATTATTTCAGTAAAATTGCAGGGTTTGTGCTGCTTCATATTATTGTAATATACATTCAAATATACATATTAAAATTAAAACCTGCTCATCCAATTTATCTTATAGATATTCCCCCTTAATGTATCTTGTATACCCTAATGATACCCTTGAATAGCATATGATACCCTTGAATATGTTATTTCTTCCTCACTTTAAGGAGTTTTCTTTAAGTAAAAATTCCTCTTCTTATGTTATCATTTCTTTCACACACTGATGAAGTTGGAGAAATGCCCTTTATTTATTTAGGGAATAGAAATTCTAGACCTTGTACAATTTACTCCAGTCATTCTGAACTGCCCATGGGTCCCTGAATACAAAAGTCTATTTCATTATATAGGGTTCTTATTTATTCTGTTCCCTCTTCCTATAATACCCTTCCAAATTCTGTACTTTATTTTTAATCTTTCAAAATGTAGCTCAGATAATATCAAGAAACTATCCAGAGGCCTCTATCTAGTTTGATTTAGGGAACTACTCTGCGTTCTCAGTGTGCCTTGATGTACATCTGAGATAGTGACTATAAAATTACATTCTTATATGTATGAATACTTTATATGAATAAATCAAAAAGTGCCTTAGGAATCCAGAACTTACCCAAATTCCCTCTGTGCCCCTAGAGCCTATTACAGCATCTGCCACAGAGAAGCCACCCGACAAATGTTAGTAAATGGAAGTAAACCGAATTCTGTTGCATGTTCTTCCTTCTCCTTATGGTGTTTTTCCAGATATAAATTGAAGATATTCCTCTTAACAATCCCTAAGCTAGTTCTAAGTGCAGTCCTCACATTCCCACTAATTTTTCCTGTCCTGCCTCACTTATCTTCTTGAGTCTTCAACATTTAATTATTTGGACTTGGAGACGAGCCGGATGTATGTACTGAGGAAATAGCTGAAAACCCAAAGAAATGTTTCTGCTTTTTTTCTCCCCAAACAGATGGCAAATTGAGAAGATTCACATTCAATATACTAAGAAACATTTTCTCCTCATGAGGACTTAGGTTTGCGATATTCATTATATTAGTCCTTTAAGAAAAAAGAAGCAGATTCTCCATTCCTTGTGAATTTGCTGACAGAGTGAGAGCAAGTGGGAGGACCTGAGGATCCCCATGGGACCCTGGGTGTGAGTTCCTGGCATCAGCTGTTTGAGTCACTAGAGGTCTACACTGGCTCTGATCTTTTTAATTATCTGCCAAAAGCTCTGGCTTAAAGCATAGCTCTTCCCGTCTCCTCCTTGAAACAGTGTACATGCAATATTGCTCTGCAAGCAATACCAAATGGTGACACCTTGAACATTTTACCATTTCTCCAACACACACTAGCAGTTCAAGCATTGTTGCCTCAACCACCTTTTCCTGCCCCCTCTCCACTTTCTCTGTTAGTCCCAAATTCTTGATCAACCTAAGAGCAGGAGTAAAACCATGTAATTATACGCATGGACTACATCCTGAATTCAAAGTGCAACCTGGGCACTTTCAGCCGTTAATTAACTTCTCTGTTCCTCAGTTTCTATAATACCCAGTTCAGAATACTGAGTTGAAAATGAAAATATGTTCACCTATGAGCTTCTCTCAGTTGACATTATCATATTTTCTATCTTCCTATATGTTGGTTAAAAAAAAAAAAAGATGGAAAAAAACAGTGTTGGCTACTCTCAGGTTTGAGGCCTCGCTATATTGCTGTGAGGTAAGTTTATTATTCTCAATCTGTAGGAGAAGAAACTGAGGCTCAGAGAAGTTAGGAGTTTTGCCAAAGTGAGTAAAAGCCACAAGTCATGATTAAAACCCAGGTGTTTCTGAATCCAAAGCTGTGCTAGTTTTCTTCTCAGCTCCTAAAAGGCCTTATGCATGTTTCCCCAGTGGCTGACACAGGAGGGCAACAATAAATAGCTATTAAATAAGTCATCTGGGGTCGCCTGTGTGGCTCAGTGGGTTAAAGCCTCTGCCTTCAGCTCAGGTCATGATCTCAGGGTCCTGGGATCGAGCCCAGCATCGGGCTCTCTCTCAGCAGGGAGCCTGCCTGCCTCTCTGCCTGCTTATGATCTCTCTCTCTCTCTGTTTCAAATAAATAAATAAAATCGTTTATAAATAAACAAACAAATAAATAAGTCATCTGATAAGCCCCTCCCTTTCTCAAGCACCTCTCCACAAAGCACTGTGGCATTTTCTGTTTTCAGGAATGCCTCCAGACTTCTGGAGCCTTTACTTAGGGGATGATGTTTTTTTCAGTGAGATATTGGAAAACAATCAGAACAAAAACCGAAGAAGAATTAAAGGTGTTGACCTTTGCTTTGGCTTCACTGTGACTTGCCCCCTTCCAAAAGGGCAAAGATGGCAGGTGGGACCCTCGGGCACAACCTGCGTTAGAACTCTGCTTTTGCCACTTACATCCATGTGCTCTTCTTGAGTGAGCCACTGGCTTCCTATGAGCCAGTTCCCTCATCTGTAAAATGGGCTATTAATCTCCATTCCAGATTTGTTATAAACATAAGACAGATGGCAACACACAGCAGGCACTCTAAAAATATCGGTTCCCTTAATTATGCCCTCTCTACCACTTTATCCCCAGTCCCACAAAGAGGTTCAAGCTGGGTCACTCCTCACAATCGAATGCTCCAAGCATCTTGGATGCTCCAAGATTAGAACTTTTACTCTGTATACTCTGTATACTCCAGCACAGCCCTCACAATAGCCCTGGGACACCCTCCCCCCATTTCCCTAGGGAGCATCTCACTGTCAAACACAACCCACAATCCTAAATGCCCCTTATACCCACCCTTTGGTGGGGTCCAGTGATCATAACCTAAAAAGACAGATTCAGAGCCACACAACATATTAGTATCTTTCTTAAGAGAAATTGTGCCTTGTTCATAAAATGAACACTTAACATGCCATCTATTACATGTCTGACCCTCTACTAGCTGTCTTCAGGTCCATGAACTCATTTAATGTTCATAATGACTAGAGCAGATGGGGTTATTATCTCCATGTTATAATATGTACATATTAATTTTACACCTACTCACTGAAGATCTGCCTTATAGCCAGGATTCAATAGCCAGGGACAGCCAATCCAAAGATGGGTTGGTGAAGAAGGACACGACCTGAGTTCATATCCTACTATGTGATCCCAAGCAACGTGCTTAAGCTTACTGTGCCTTTGGTTTCTCATCTGTAACATGGGGATAGGGTTTTTTTTTTTTTCAATAAGACTTAAATGCATGAAGTGCAGAATGAAAAGGATTTAGAGAGTCCTGCCATACAGTGAGTGTTCAGAATGTGTTTGCTATTATTAATAAATAATAAGAAACAGCCCTGACATGTGAGAATAGGAAACAATTAAACAAATAGTTAATTTCCATTTCACAATAGAGAAATTAGCGAATCACTTTATGCACAAAGAAGGAGATAATCAACTGCCAGCAGGAGGAAGGACTCCAGATTGAAGTGACTCCTCAGCTAGTAGGCATCCAGTGCTCAAAGACACATGCTACTGTAAAAAGAGGAATAACTCCCAACACAGTTCTACTGTTAAGGATTGCTCAGTAAACGTCCCTCAGTAACTATAAAATCAAATAAATACATAATCTGTGTCCAAAATTGTATCCAGTAAAGATGAAAACATGCATCAAATAAATCTGCAATGTTTTCATAAAAGCTCAGAAGACCCCTTCTTAAACAAAATAATTAAGAAGTGGGTAAAACTTAGTGCACTACAGATAATTAGGGGTAGGAGACTCTTGCTCACAGATCCAGAAATGCCTTGTCTGTTTGCAAAGCTCACCTAAAGTTATACAGAGAGGGAAGACAAGTCTAATCATCAGCAATATCAACTCAAAACTCTGAATTTATCCTTCAGTTGTTTTTCCTCTCAAATAATGTTCTTTTGGGAGTATTTGGAAGAATCACTTCTCCTGAGAAAATATCACTGACTGACATTTAGAAATAATACAATTTCCAGCTAGAACCATCCTTTGCATCGCCTCTGTTTTAACAAGAAAGAGAGGGGAGGTAGGGAAGGGAGTGATAAGTAGTGTTCATTTACAAGAATGGGGAGGGGATACAAAGTGTTTACTTATGAAAAATAGAATGGGCCTACTCTGGTACTATTGATAAGAAATACCAAGTGTGGGATGCTTACAACATAGCAGCACTAGGTAGAGTGCCTTATGTATTTGTTTGTGTTGTTGTTTTTATTGTTGTTGTTTTTCATTGAATCCTTACCTCTGATAAGATAGGTGTCGTTTTCCCTGTTTTTCTGTTGTGAAAATTAGGGCACATATCAAATTACCTGGGAAGTAACTTGCCCAAATCTCGTGGAGGGTAAAATGCAAAGCCAGAATTCAAATTCAAGTCCCTGGATTCTGCAAGTTACATCTTAAATCACTATGGTGTTCCCAACAGACTTAGATTCACCCAAATTGGTTCAGGCTCCAGAGTTAAGGACCTACTTGTAAATCCGAGTATGGAAAGTGTGAAGATCTACAGTCTCCTCCTGGGACATAAACCTTGGTTCTAGTTAGTGCTGGCTAGAGTCACAGGTTCTAATTTGTCTTCCTCACCCTTAATGTAAAAAAGGAGGAGTTAACTTTTAATTTGGTTTAGATAAAATTCTTCTTCTGTCAGTGTTGAGCAGATAATTTACCGTGTCTTGACACGCAAAGGCTGATTCTGTTATTGTCAGATGTCTTGAGTGTGATTAAAGTTGTCTTTTCTCTGTCACATCATCTTCAGAAAGGTGGCAGGGTATGGTCATCACTGAGGTGTACTTAGGGTCTGAGGAGTTAACACAGAAATATCATAAATAAAAGGGACAATGATATTTACATCCCTGGCCTGATTGTTGTTGTATTAAGGCAGTAGTTTTCAAAGACCTTGGTGGAGTGACTGGCACATAGTAGGAATTTTATAAATGTCCTTCTCTGTCTTTGTTAAAGCGAGATAATGATTATCATAGTCATTTGTATAAAACAGAAATGGAATAGAATATGCTGTTGAACACTATATTTAATTAAAAAAATCTTGTTAGGAAATGAGTGGAAAATGTTTCTGCATTTGCAATAGAGCAGAAAACAAGGCAATTATGGATATCAAGAATTGACTGTAATCACCAGTCAGAGATGCAGAATTACAACATAGGCTCCTAAAAGGAAGCACAGCGAAGAAGTTTGGATTAGGGGTCAAATACATTTTGGGAGATGAGAAAGAATATGAAAACTGTCCTGTGGTTATTTCAGTAGGATAATTTAACTTGGGTGAAAGGAAAGAGAAATTATATAAAGTTTCCTGAAACAAACTGGAAAAGTCCACAGAAAATCTCAGGGAATAGTTCACCATCCACACTGCCATCATTGCTGTCACCATCACCAGTCTATTGATTTTTTGTCCCCAATATATAAAACTACACAAATAACCAAGTACTTACTCTGTGTTTGACACTGCTAACATGTTAGCCACTGCACTCTTCACAGGAACCATTTAAGGTAAATATTATTCATATGCTACCGAGAAATAAGATGAATCTCAGAACAGAGCACTCATCTCCAAGGGCTTGTGATTGAAATGTCAAAAGTATGGAGATTACCTGGTTTGTACTGAGAAGCCAATATGCACTATTACTTTGTATTCATTGTCTCATGTGATCATCACAATCCGTGGCTTAATTGTCACCACATCTGTTTTACACGTTAGGAAATTGAATTTCACAGAATTTGAGAAACTTGCCCCAAATCACAGTTGTAAATGGCAGAGGAATACAATCCTGGTTTGTCTGATTCTGCCAAGGCACTACATGGGAAGCCAGGTAAATTCCCCGTAATTATAGATAGATATGCTTAGTTTAAGACTGTCAGTCCCAGAGGAAAATCAATGATCAAAGTGATGCCTAATGGCACAGTCCTTTTCTTTCAACAAAGCCTGAATTTATTCATTTATGGTCATTAGTTGTACATAATCATGGCCAGCCTGCCAGGTAAACAGCTAATTATTTTGGTTGTGTTATACGCAAATAAATTTCCTTGTCTGCAAAATGACAAATGAGACCAGATCAGCAGAGAAACAATTGTTCCAGGGTTGCAAACTCCCAGAAGTCTAATGAACAATGGCTTACTGAATGAGCAATTGGAAAACAAAGAGATTACATTAATGTGGTTTCTTCAGAAACAAAGAGCAATCCATTGGCTTTAATGCCTTTGCAGTAAAGAACTTTGGCAGCTGTGGGTTGGGTGGCTGAGAAGGCACACAAGAAATGCTCTCGCCTTCAGCACAAGGGTTTAGGACCCTACAGCAATCCCTGGGCAAAGCTCACTGTCAAGCACCACCTCCAGGACTGCATGAATCCCAGAAATTTCACCCTGAACCTGGTAGCCTGGCCAAGGGTAATACCACCTATAACCAAGCCAAAAGTTTTCTTTATCAGCACATATGCATGCTTGCACTCTCTGAATGTCTGGAGCACTCAAAACAGAAGGCAGTGCGTCCAATGGCCCAAAACATGAACTTTGGACTGGATCAGATCTGGATTTGAATCCAGCCTCTTCCACTCATTAGCTCTGTGCTTTTGGAGAAGTAGGTTAACCCTTTTGCAGCTAAAACATCTTATCTATAAAATGGAGGCAACAGTTTCTCACTTTCTCTCAGAATCCTTGCAAATATTAACTAAAACAATGACAAGGCACCAAGTTGGAACAACAAACTTACCTCTGTGTGTGTGTGTGTGTGTGTTGTGTGTGTCTGACTCTGACATTCAGAGAAGACGAATCAACTTAAGTAGCAGTGAGTTAGATATCCAGGCAAGTCACACCCTCATCAGGACTGTGTTTTGGACTTCATAATTTTTCTGAAATTTTCACAAAACAAGGAACTGGGGATCAACCAAAGAGCAGAGTAAAAAATACAGTTAAACGGCTTTGAACAGATTCAGCTTATGTGCTTGTAAGTAGCTTATTCACTCTAGTTTTAGGAAAACAGGAAGTAATAAGATTAAAGATCTAAAGCTCAAATAAAAACATAATGTCAAACCTAGTCCAAGTAGGATTTGGGTTCAGGAAAGAGATTGAAATACTCCATAAAATTAAAGGGCGATGAACAGGCTTACAATAAGCCTGATGCACACACTCTGTATTTTGTAAACTCTTAATGGAATCCTACATAGAAAATAATAAATTGAGAAGGTTTATTAAGAAAGTCCAGCGCTGAACCCAAAATATGGGCCAGGTATTTTCAGGATATGAACAATGATGATTTGTATGCAGCTTTTACCCTTAGGAACTCATCAAGGAATGGGGAAGTGGCCTGCAAACTCTCTGACCACTGTGCACTCAGTAGAGCAAAAACCTCTTTCCCTACTTACCCAATTCATCCTCGTTTGAAAGACCATTGTTACAACCAACAGTTGGAGGGAAATAGCCCTCATTGTTTACAGTGTCTATCGTAAGATATATTTGGAAAAAAAAGATGCAGTTGTGTATATCGTTTTAAACTGCAAAACAAAGTGATTCAGGCTTTAAAATAATCAATTAGCTTTATTGATGATAGGACACAAATTATTTAAGTAGTAAAATTTCAGAAGTAGCCCATTAATGAAAAATCACTGCACAAGCATATTATCCATACCCATTTCTAAAGCAGATACCTGCTTTAGAATTTCTAAAGCCACTTGCTTTAGAAATGGGTATAGGTAATAATATATTTAAACTGCAGTCCATACACATTTTAAAGTCCAGTTAAAATAATATTACAAGCATGTTTCACAAATATGCATAATTCTCCTTCTAAGGACAACTGAACACAATAAATAGCTAGTAAAGAAATTAAACTTATAGTACTTGCAGTGAAAAGCAAAAATTCCCTCACCAATTCAAGGCAAACCTGATGTTATGTTAGTGAAAAAGCCTTTTTGATCAAGTTGTAGAATTCTCAAAATCTGTTTTCTAAATGTGAACAGTAGGAGCTTTAGAACTCACAAAGAACTGCATCTTAATCAAACTTCTTTAAAAACTACTAAAGATGCCCCAGGAAATTCTAACTTTTCTGAGAAATTTCCATTTTTATCAATTACTATTAATACATTAAATGGGTTGCTAGCAAATAACATCTAATCATATATTGAAAGTTAAAAAATGAGATAATACAAAAATAAATTTAAAAATAAATGACAGTAAAGATCAGTTTTCAGTGCATTAGGTAAATGTACTCACAGATTCAAGACTATAATAAATGAATGAATGCATAAACATCTGCTACTCATGTAGCATTGATTAGGAACCACATGCTGTTCTAAGTACTTTGTGTACATTTGTTAACTATCACATAAACCTTCAAATTCCTCACTTGTATCAATGGAGTAGATACTAATATCAATTCCTTCAAAGATAAGGAAGCTAAGGGATTGTATTCCCTAACCTGGATTGAGAAGTTCCTGGTTTCCAATGCTGTTTCTTCCACTCATTTTCTGACCTTCACAAATTACACAATTCCTCTGGCCTCTATCTCCACCTCTTGCAGTACCTGGGTTTTAAGCAAATAACACAAGTACAATTGTTTCATCCAAGTGCATACTAGGTACTGAGTAAATGTTAATCTAAATCTGAAATTGAATTTGGCAGGAAAGAAAAAGACATATTCAGATCCTTTAGTCTGTGGCTTTTATATTTAACTAAATCTTAAATACATTTTTCTCATATGTGCTTCTTAAGACATTTTACATTATGCATTGCAGTATCTTTATTTTACTAGCAAGCACTTAATATCTAGACATTAGTAGTCTATACTAGTAAAGTATATACTTTAAATGTAGGAAAAGAACTTCTCCTTATTGGATCATATAAAGAAACTGGATAGAATTTAGCACTGATTCACTTACAGAGGAACGTATTGAAAGTATTGTATATTTACTTTTATATTCACTGTAGGAAATCCAAGGGAGATGTTTATAGATGTCTGCATCTGATTTGAATGGTATTAACTGTCACTCTGAAAGGTGGATAGCATTTGTGATGTTACCTTTAAAGGAAAGGCATAGAAATCATCTGGAACAAGATGGTTGCTGAGACAAGAAGCCAGATAGTGTTTATTGGTGGATATTGGTGATTCTCACTCCAAAGGTGGCATAAAACCATCTTAGTAGTGCATTCAAATATAATCAGACTCTAGAGAACTGTCTCTCACTGACCAAATGCCTAAAACACCAATAGAAAAAAAATATTCCATTATATTAACTAAAAGTGAGAATTATCATTGCCAAGGAGTACAAATTCAGGCATTTGGGTTAGTAAATTCAATTCTCTGATTACGGTAATTTTTTCAAATAATAAATAATAGGTATATTAATTTATTCATTCATTCAAGACATTGAGATATGTACTTGGGATACAATTTCAGCACAAATAGATATCCTCCTTGGTGCTTGCCCTTCTAAGATTTACAGACTAGTGAAAATGATAGATGTACATTAAAAATTACACAAATTATTATAAAATTGTATCTGTGCAAATGTACAAAAAGCAGTACATGTCATAATGCTGTGTTTGCCATAACACTTTATAGTCAAGCAAGTATAAAGGCACTGACTTCTCAACTACAGAACCCTTGTCCATTTATGCCTCCATTTTAATAGATAAAAAGTACTCTGGTCAGGCTTCCTTTTAGCTGGAGTTGAAAGAACATTCCCAAGTCTGCATATATTAAGCACATATTTCTGTATTTTCTGCACTGACCACTCCTATTCTCTTATCACATTCCCAATTGAGATGTGAATGAAATCAATTAGGATAGAGTTTGAGCATCAGTGTGTCTTTTTAAGGTACTTTTTAAAAAAGATTTCATTTATGTATTTATTTGAAAGAGTGAGGAGTGGGGGGAGTAGAGAGAGGAGCGGAGGGACAAGCAGACTCCCCACTGAGCGGGAAGCCTGACACCTAGTTCTATCCAGAACCCTGAGATTGTGACCCGAGATGAAGACAGGCACTTAACTGACTGAGCCACCCAGGTTCTCCCTCAGTCATTTTCTATAGATAACTTTAGAACTCATCCATCAAAAAAAAAAAAAAAAAGAACTCATCCATCAGATGATAGTTTTACCAGTGTTGGAGAGATCATGCTCTTTTGGCAAAATTTCACTAATTGTTTACAACAGATATGATGCTGAATATAACCTCAAAGTGGAGAAGCATGACTATTGGCTCTTCAACTTCTTTTAGCTATGCAGTGAGTAGTCTGATCAGAAAAGGTTTCCAAGGACCATTTCATGGAATTTTAAAGGCAGGTGTTCATGGGGCGATTCCAAGGACTGCTTCCTAGTGTGCAACTCATTACCTGAACCACCAGGTCAGGAAGAAAAAGAACACGAGTGAGCAGGTAGCTAAAATCCAATGGAATTCTTAAAAGAAAACACTTGCCTTCTCCTTTTAGTCTAAACTTCTGTCACTGTGGTCTGTTCTGAAAAGCTGGTGAAGTGGAATCAAGAATGATAAGGGTTGATGTCCATAAATGTATTCTCCTACCAGCGGAAATGTTCACGAAAGCTAACCGTAACTTTGAAGGGGGAAGGGTGCCTGGCATGTTATTTAGAGCCCATTCTTAAACAGTTATCACTGTGGAGCCAGATGACACACTTCTATTGGTTGTCATTGTCGTAAAGGTATTTTAGACCCCAAATTTAAGATATAACCAGTTCCAAGCTTTTGGGAAATTAGCTCATAATTTGGGGCTTGCCGACCATATGACATATGCAAGAGAGCAAGAAAAAGTTATGTCTTCTTTCACAAAGATCTAGGTACTTGAAAACTATCTCTTGCTGAAATTCATCATGGAGCTAGCCATGCCATTCTAATTAAGTTTACAATGTCTCTCGTTAAAAAGAATAGTTCTTACTGTGTGAAAGAAATTATACCCAGCAATTCCAGCCTATAATAGTCTGCAAAAATAACTCCTAATTGACTGTTGAAAGTAATGATAACATGATTTAAAACATAACGTCGGCGCCAGAAAATTTAGTGCAGACGACCTATCTAAGGGTTGAGCTGTTAGGAAAGCAGCCCGTTGAACTTTTCTAGGCCAATTCAAATGAAAACGCTAAGATTAAAAGTAATAACACAGTGCCAATGAGATAAGAATTTCTGCAAGATTAGATTACAGCCTTCTTGTGGCCATAAAAACCATATTATCTTTGACACCACTCAATCAATCACTGCCAGAAAATTATCTTCACAAGTTCAACCAGTGCTTCTTGTTGGAACCTGAAGAGTTTGGTCTGTTTTCCTGCTGTTTGAGAAACAGAAGGGGTGCTTTTGTTTCATTTTTTTTTTTTTTTTACATATTTCTTGTCTGAAGAGGGATGGATATTTCACAACCGGCTGTGCGACAGAGAAATCACACCATTTGCTTATAGTACCACCAACGATATCATTTAATTTAAAAGGGAAAAAAAAGTCCACCAAGTATTAAGTTGTGAAATGCAGTCACTTTTACAACTTGTTATTTGGGTACTTATTGGCAACCATTCGCCACTTGTTAAAACATAAGTTTATTTGGGGGTTTGTTCAATAGAGGCAGCCATTTCTGATACTTCTGTTCATTTCTCAGCAACTTCAGACACCTTTGATGAATAGCTTTCATTTAGAATACTGTTTTCCCTGTTCAGTGAGTGTTCATTTTAGTGAGAACTAGTGGCCCTGGCCTAATTCTTCAGCAGGATGACAGAGAGCAATAGGACACTCTTACACTGATACAAAAAAGGCAAATCGCACACAACAGGTATAGGGCCATGACATCCTGACTGTTGGCTGCTCTGGAGCAAAATGTAGATAATAAGAGCACAGACTCAGAATTTAGAGAGAACCAAGGCTGAATTCCAGCTACGTTGCATGGTAGCAATATGATCTTGAGAAAGCCATATAATCTCTCTGCCGAGTTGCTTATTAATATAAGTGATATAATAGTTATTGTAGGGCTGCTCTGAGAATTAAATACAAACTATGAGGCTTGATACATAGAAACACTTGACATACAAAATTGTATTTCTTATTAATGTCATCATTGGTATTATTCGTACTTCCAATTTATATCATTTGAAGCAAAAATTATTAAAATATACGGTCTTGTTTCAAATCATCTCTTGGAGCATGCAATTTGCTCTGTCTGAAGTACCCTCAGACTTTCATGGTGACCTAGCAAATATTCATCAACTTTGTAGATTTATTTTAAATACTTAACAAGTGGTGGATGATTGGAGATGATTGACAGATAACCTCCACTTATCCTAGCAGACCGACTGACACCATTGTTCTTCTACCCACTGCTAGCGACCCCCATTTTGAGCTAATTTTTGTGAAGGGCATGTTATGCACGGAATGGTGTCTTCCCAGAACTCACAGGTTGAAACTCTAACCCTCAGTGTAGTTAGATTTAGAGATAGGACCTTGTAAGAAGTAATTAAAATTAAACAAATTTAAAGGGTGGGGCCTTAATCCGACACGAGTAGTGTCCTTATGAGAAGAGGTAGAGCCACCGGGGGTGTACACACAAGAGAAAAACCCATGTGAAGATGCAGCCAGAAGTAAGTAGTCAGACCAGGGAGAGAGGTCTTAGAAGAGTTACATCTCTCTACACCTTGATTTTGGACTTGTAGCCACCCAGTCTGTGCAATGGCAGCCCTATCTGACTAATGCCTCTTGTAAAGTCTATGTCTGGATTTTGTCTAGGTTTTTTTTTTTTTTCCCTTTCTCCTTCTCCTCCTCCTTCTCCTCCTTTCCTCCTTCTTCTCCTTCTCCTCTTCCTCCTTCTCCCCCCTCCTTTTTTTTTTTTTTTGCCTGTGGATGTCTTGTCCCAGCACCATTTGTTGAAAAGACTGTCTTTTCTTCACTGCATTGCCTTTGCGACTTTGTCAAAGGTCAATTGACTATATTCATATGGGTCTCCATTTCTGCACTCTATTCTGTTCCACGGATCTCTATGTGTGTATTCTTTTGCCAATATCACGCTGTTTGGAATACTATAGCTTTAGAGTAAGTCTTGAAGTGGAGTAGTGTCAGACCTTCCCTAATATTGTATTGGATACTCTGGGTCTTCTTACTCTCCATATGAACTTGAGAATCAGTTTATCAAGAACCACAGAAGTACTTGCTCGGGCTTTGGCTGAAATTGCATTGAATCTATAGATCATGTTGGGAACAACTGGCACCATGACCATATTGAGTCATCTTCATAAACATGAACTATCACATTATTTATTTAGTTCTTTGAGTTCTTTCATCAGAATTTTGTAGTTTTCCTTATACAGATATTGAACACATTTCGATAGATTTATACATAAGTATTTTATTTTGTGGGGTGCTCATGTAAGTGGTATTTTGTTTATAACTCCAAATTCCATTTTTTTTGTTTCTGGAGTATAGGAAAGCAACTGACTTTTATATGTTAACCTTGTATCCTAAAACCTTGCTATTCTCGCTTACTAGTTATACAAAGGTTTTGTTGATCCTTTGGATTTTCTACATAGATGATTATGTCATCTCCAAACAAAGACAGTTTTATTTCTTCTTTCTCAATCTTTTCTTTGCTTTGCTGGTCTCATTGTATTAGCTAGGACTTCCAGTAATACGCTGAAAATGTATGCTGAGAGCAGATATTTTTGCCTTGTTCCTGAGCTTATCAGGAAAGCTTCTAGTTCCTTACTGCATTCTATTTTTTTAATAATGATTTTACATGTGATAATCATACTCAGCCATGGAAAATGTTTCAAGTTAAGTTCATTGCTTGTGTTTTAAAGACCTATGTTTAGCCAAAAATTGCTACATATTCCTGCCTGTCAGGCACTTAGAAAGTATTACCATGGTCTTGGATAGAATCTTTTTCCCAATCCGACTAAAATGTATTCTAGAAGTGGGGCATGTCATATTTTTCTTTACCACTTAGCCTCATAAATTCCTGGCTTTAAGAATCTGATCATATTAACATTTTATTTTAGCTTTCCTTTTAGTCCTACCCATTCTTCCACAAGGAGGGTTAAACATACAATCTAATGATCTCCTTCCCCCTTAATTCTGCCTTTTTCAAAATGTAAAGCAACACTACATTAAATTATAAATTAAAATGTAAAGCAAATACAACAACTCTGATATAAGTATGCCTTTCTTGTAAATAAATGGATAATATGGTTAAAAATTAACAAAACAGTTTTAGTGCAGTACACTTGGGAATATTACTGTAGGTTTAGGGAACAAGAACAGAAAAGAGAGGGAGAGAGAGAAATTATTTTGATTTAAATTCCAAGGGAGCAGAGTAAATTGAAAAATTCATAAATTGTTGTTGAGTTTCACATATTAGATTTGGCATTTAATCTCATTTTACTGTATGCCAGTCACAATTTGGAAGCTGCAGCCTGCATTACTTATAGTCATAAAGGGATTGATTATATATTCTATCTGTGGTAACTAAAACATTGTGACAAATGTTGCAAGATATTTTCTTTTAAAGAACAATTAATGGTATTCCTAGATAGCAACTTTATTGTGTTACTAAAAGGTACCAAAAAGACTTTATACTGGAACTAATACAACTCAGAAAACCAGATTAGAAACCTAGAAAACTCTTTCATGACTCTCATATGACTAATACGGTTATATGAGAATAAGAAAGCATGCATAAGCTGTAGAAAATGTGAGCAGCATCTCCAATTTTTATTTTAGAAAACAAAATAACCCATAAGAAAATTAGTATTTTTTTTTAATTTTTCATCCCATTTTTCAAGTATGATTTTCAACATTATTAGCCTTTAAAAGAATGGTGTTTATTTAAGATTCATGCATGTATCAGGAAAACATAAGAAAGTAGCCCCAAGGTGGTTAAAATATTAAAGGTATTATTTGCTTTGAATGTTTCCTTGTGTTCATTAAACTTTACTAGATAGGGTAACCTTGAGCAGTGCCTGCATTTGATTGCTTAGAATTCCAAATCTGATCTGTAAAATCACCTCCAGTGTGTGACTGGGTTTACTATGTAATTTTTCTTTTCAAATATGCCATTATTGTAGTCTTCCACCTAAACCCTAAGAATGCTGTTATTAACTTGCTTTTAAGGTCCTCAATAAAGCAACATTTAGGATGTACATAAAAACACTGGATTTTTATTAAACAGCCCTAGAGGAAAGAAAGGTTATTTTAACAGTCACATCAACAGTATGGTTCTATGGTTCTATTCAATTAGCATTGGCTTACCAGCCTCCTTAAGTACTGGCACCAGGTCCAAATGTGCTTATTAATAGATTTTTCTTTTTCTACATTTTACCCAATATCATAAAACTTTGGTAAAAACATGTCCTATATTTTTCAAGACAAGTAATATCTCTACCCTCAATCTCTCTCTCTGTCTCTCTCAACCCATTCTTTTCATTTCCTCTCTCCCTTAACCCTTAAGCCCCCTGTTTTGTGAGGTTCAGACAGAGAATGAGAGAGGAAAAGAGATGATGCATAGAAAGATAGAGATGATGAATGGAACCGTAAAAATACAAGAGTTAGGGAAAATTTAACAGAAAAGAGTACAGATTTGAAAACACTTTTTTTTTTAATTTAAAATGTTAGGGAAGTAAGCAAACATGATAGTCAAATATTAGCAATGTAAAAGAATTAGCAGGTTCAAAGGAGATATGGTTAAATATAGCTAAGTTTCATTGAAGATTTAGGGTGTGTCATAAACTGTATGAAATTTATTTTCTTATGCTGTTCCATTTAATCCACAAAACTTAAAGATAAGGAAACTGAGATCCAGGGTAAGAAACTTGCCAAAGGTCATACCTATAATTAGTGCTGAGTAGAGATTCACGGACAGGCCTTCGGATGCCAGAGATCACCCTGTTAATAAATATCACCTTTGGGCATGCTGCATTTGTGATGCCTACACTCATCTAGGTGGAAATGTCCAAGAGAATATTGGATATGAGACTCTGAATCTCAGTGGGGATGGGTTTTGGCATTTGGAAGAGTTAATCAAGGGGCAAGAGCATGTTTAAAATAGTGGTGTACAACAAATACAGTGCTGACAAATATCAACATTTAGGGAGGTGAAAATGCAGTCATGAGACAGAGAAGTAACATTCACAGAAGGAGAAGAGGAGTCGGAGGATTCAGAGTAACCAATGTCAAGAGTGGTTGATAGTTTCAATAAATAGAAAATGAAACATCATCAATGCATACAGCAGCATACAGCAGAGCATTTAGTTGTAAGAAAAGGAATATCATGTTTATTGGGTACAGACACTTAGAAGACACTTTCCAACCTATTCCGAGGACAGTCCTAGTAGAGGATTGGAGCAAGGTGTAATTGTAGTAGATGGGAAATGGGCCGACAGGAAGAATTGTGGGGTTTTACTGGACTAAGATGATAAGAATGCCCAGCACCTGCTTTTTTACACATAGTATGATCATAATAAGCATTATTATGTTCATACATTTGTTTGGTTTTTTTTTTTGTTTTTTTGTTTTTGCTGTGGAGCTTGTGCTTAAAGTATCATAAAGAAATTTCATGCAGAGATGCTCCAAGAAATAATCTAGACTGTGACCTCTAAATTTTTAGCGGTGGGGGCATGTTTTAATAGAATCACATTTTGAAGATTTTTAAAAATTTAAGCCTCAGAATATGCAAGAGGTATATTTAAGTCCACCAAAAGAGCTTCATTTGGTAAAGCAAAAATGCCACAATCTTTTAAAACTGGTACTTTTTCTAAAACTGAAAACTTCACACATTTTACATTTCATTTGCTAACTTTCACAGCAGGCCTCCCCAAACCCAACTTCCTACTGAAGTGTGTTTCCAAGCAATTTAATTTGGAAATTGAGAGCTGTCTTGACCTTTTCATGGATTTTAAACTCTGTGTCCTAAAAGACTTCAAAGACAACACTCCACAGGTGACCAAACATTCCAGAATAATAGCATTCCTATTTTTAGATAGCATTTGCTATAACTAAAAATTAGATTATTCCATCAGTTCTCTTTTAAAAGGCCTTCTGGACAAGCAGTTTTTACATTTGAGTTTGCATGACATTTACCACTTTGTGTGTTCCATTAAGTATTATTACAAGGCCTTTTACATCTATGAATACATGGCACTAAAAGGGCAAACTCCCGTTGTCCCTGGACTGAAGTCTCTGAATCAAGAACCACAAAACTATAGAAAGATAGCACTTTAAGATCCTCTGTGCTGCAAGGAAATTTAGCCCTTCTCAGATGTTTGCCAAGTCTCCATTCAGAGTAAAATAAGTTTTACCAAATAGTAAAGAGTTGAGCTTGGGAAACCATTCATCACTTCCATGTTTTATTTCTTCAAGTTTTCCAGAACTCATTTTTTTAAGAAAGAGTTTTATTTTATAAGTGGTTAAAAAATATGGATCTGAATACAAGTGGGAACTAAAAATCTAAGATGACCCACCCAAGGTCATATCATCAATTAGTTGCAGAATGTGTAAAGAAACCAATTTTAAATTTTAACCTACTCAAGAAAAAAAATGACAACTCCTTGGGAGGATACTAGAGTAGCCCACAGAATCAAAAGAAAAGTTTAACAACCAAAACATAGGTGGAAAGAGACCAGGGTAGCTGTAGGAACAGCAGTTGTCAGATCTTCTCTCCAGAATAAGGCCATAAAGAGCCTCTGCTTTTACAGCTTCAGCTGATGTGGTCCACTCCTTTCTTAAGCTTCTAGTTCCCACAGGGGAAATTATGATTGGCTGAGCTTGATGGGCAGGTGTGTCTGCTCTGCATCTCAAGTCTATGGCTTGGGAGTAGCAGAGCAATGGCCTCTGGCCAAATTCTTATAAATCTCATGATCAACTGTGATTCATGCATAGCATGGTGTCCATATTGCTTGGTTTCCTACTTACATTGTCTTTGCTGTCATTGGGGAGCTTCTAAAAAATATCTGTACTTAGGCCCTTCCCCCGACACGATTCACTTACTCTGGGTGGGCCTGGGACCTGTTCACTTGTCTGTAAGATGTTGCCTCCAGCAGAAGTTAAGGGAGAGGAAAGGAGTAATGATTGAAAGAAGACAGTATCTCTTGCTTGACAAAGAACTCAGAGACTATCCAACCCCTTTATTCCTATACTTGAGTGCAGAGTAACCAAAGGAACCTGTTCTGGGGTGACTGGGTGGCTCAATTGTTAAGTGTCTGCCTTTGGCTCAGGTCATGATCCCAGAGTCCTGGGTTCGAGCCCCGCATTGGACTCCCTGCTCAATGGGACACTTGCTTCTCCCTCTCCGGCTCTCTCCGTTTGGGTTCCCTTTCTCACTGTTTCCCTCTGTCAAATAAATAAAATTAAACAATAACAACAACAACAAGGGAACCTATTCTAAAATTCAGATTGCAAAGCCCCATTCCAGATCCACTAAAAGAGTGAATATGTGAGAAGCATCCCCTTGAACCTTTATTTTTAAAACTCTCCTTGGATATTTCTCATATAGACACACCTGCACTGAACTTGTCGTTCTAAGGGCACGATCCATGACTGTGATCATTCTAGGCCAGTGGTTCTCACACTGGAGCATCCATCAGAATTGCCTGGAGGACTTGTTAAAATGCAGCTTGCTGGCCTCACCCTCAGGGTTTCGGATTCCGTAGGTCTCAGTGGGGGCCTGAGAATTTGCATTTCTGGTAAATCCCCTGGTGATTCCAGTGCTGCTGACTCAGGAACCACATTTTGAGAATCATACCTGTAAGAGATTAGAGCTTATTCTCTCTCATGGAATAGTGATTGGAAAAGGCTTCTAAAGGCAAATTCATGACAGTGATCCTGAAGGAAAGCAGTAATAGCTCCTACAGAGGAGAAGGAAGAAGAAGTCAGTGAAAAAGGAAATGGTTGGTGCATATTGAAAACACAGTCCTACTGAACAATGTGAGGTATTACTTAACTCACAGTCTTCTAATCAGGTATGTCTTAAATGGACCTAACATGGTTGGTGTTGCTAAAACTTGGCACATTTCTTTTGAAATGAGTCCTAGTACACTATCTTTTGTCTTTCTAAGATAGTGTACTAGGTAGGACTCATCATACCATCATACCATCTCTTTCCATATCTCTCATTATCTGAATGGACATTGATTAAATTATTCTAAGTCATTCAATTAATTATAAATATAAATTATCAGGAATCATTCATTAATTATCCATTTTTCATTGCTTTGAATGTTAACTCTGCACTCTGCTGGGCACTGAGAAAACAACATGAAAATGAGAGATTTTTAAGGCTATATCACCTAAATAAATACATACTTATGTGATATACACACATATACTAATATAATGAAGTATAAAGGAGTGGTCAATACTATAGAAAGATGTCAGGTATTGAGAAAGGTCAGAGAAGCTTCCATATAATTTAGCATTTAAAGATGTATAAATCGACACAATGAAGGGAATTGTCCCAGAAGAGGTAGCAGCAAAAATAAAGTCATAGAATGAAGAGAAACTTATGGTCAAGCAGCAAAGATGGTTGCTTATCTATGAAGAGAAAGAAGATGAGTTCCTATGTTGGAGGTCCTCTTAGGCCATGCTGAAGTAATAGACAGATATTAAAGGATTGTTTGCAGGGGGGTATATCAGTGGCACTTGCCCTAATATCAGATTCACTTGGAAAGCTGCAGAACAAAACCAGCACATAGGCCCTAGTCCAAATTAATGAAATGGGAATCCCTAGAGATGGACCCTGGTCATCAGTATTTTTTTATTGCTTTCTTGGTGGTTCTCTTATCCAGTGATGGGTGAGAATGAACAAATTATACTATCATATTTGCTAACAGTCAAGATGGTCTGGCATTCTGGCTCAAGGGCTGATTGGAGCCAACAAACTAAAAGCAGGGAGGGCAATAGGCAGGTTTGTGTGAAATCCTGAACCTGGTAGTTGTAGTTGAAGTGGCCAAGAATGAGCTATACAAGGAATGTCAAAGAGGAGGGGGTTACAGAATGAGATTTCTGATTGAAAGCATTGGACAAGGAGCATGGAAGGGACCAACAGAATCCCCAAGTCACTGCCTGGGCCACACCTCATTTAGCTTTCCCTTATTTTCAATTCTGAAGTGTTTCCCTGGACAAGTTCTATGAACCACATACAAATTGAGCAAGACATTGCCTTCCTGTTTTCCAGGCCTGGTCATCTCCCTAGAGAAATCATCTTACTACTAAGGTCCTGAGCAACATGTCATAAAATTTTCCTTCCAGTTTAAAAACCAGTTGTATTTTTTATGACAAATAACTACTTTTGGGAATGACAGTGTTGAGGCTAGTATGGTGATTTTTCCCCTTTTATTTTAAAGTACATCTACATATGGAAAAAAAATGGCACATAAAGTCCTTACTGAATTTAATGCATGGTTTAATATCCCTATTTGTCAAAATGTCAGCGGCCAAACACCCAGCATAGGCCAACATTGTTTCAAGGGACTGGAGAGCTTGGCAAATTGGAAGACAATGTCTCTAAAGGGAGTTCCAAATATTTAAGAGTGAACAAATTTCTTCTTTTCTATAAGTTGATGTCTGATAAGATAAAGGTATAGAAAAAAACAAGATGGGGCTACATTGTCTTGCAATTGTGATCTAGCCCTTGCAAAAATTGGACTGTGATTCTCCCATTTTCATGGATGATGCTTTTAATTTTTTTTCAGAAGTAATGAGTTTGAGTCAATATACCAGTTAATTCTGATGTTGTAGTAATATTGTCAACTTTTGCCCCCACAAAAAACCAAGAGGTAGACACGTAGGGATTATCTTTTTTGAATGATGGAAAATCTGGCTCATCCAGCGTCACAAAGTTGGGAAGCCAAGAACCAAACCATAGGTTTCAAATTCTAAATCCTAAAAACGTTTGTTCACCTGCCCCTTCACCTCTACCTTTAGAGTCATCAGTAGCCTGTCTTCATACATCAGGGCTGCTGGAACATGGACTGAGTGGCTTAAAAATACCAGACATGTGTTGAGCTCATGAGATCATGGACAGATGAAGGTCTTCTTTACAATGACAGAATTTTTACCATATCTTCAACTATGGAGGAGCAAAATGTTTCTCCCAGAACACTGGAGTCTGTTGTATGAGGGCATTGATCTTGTTCATTAGATTCCCACCTTCATGACCTAATCACCTCTCAAAGACCTCACCTCCTAATACAATCACCTTGGGCAGTAGGATTCCAACTTGGGCACTTTGGGAGACACAAACATACAGACCATCATGGGAAAAGTTTGGAGTTGAAATCAGAAGGATGAAATGAAAACAGGACTCCCCCATCAGTGTGACCTAGAGCTCGTTACTCACCAGTTGGAGCTCAGTTTGCTCACTTTTAAATTTTGATGAATATACACATATCAGGGGATACTTTTGGAGATAGAGTAAGATATCTGATGTCACAGCACTCCCCGCCTTTGTCCCTCTACACATACACTCCGTCATTTATGAAATTCTGATAGAGCAGGGATTTTCCTTTGGTTCCTGTTGAGTCTGCCATGTCTGGAAAGGACATCTTCAGTGATGGAAGAAATGAATTTGTAAAACACTTATCATATACCTGAAAACTGGTACATGCTATTTCCTTCCTCTTCTATATTTTTATCTTTTATATACTCTATTGTAGAAATCTCTAAGGACCTAATTTTATAGTCTACTTTGTCTGGCAGACACAAATCTCTCTAGCAACCTCAGCAGAAATCAAACACATGGGTTGACTGCACATCCATGGGGGACAGCTGGTATCTGAGATAGTACGTAAATAATAAATTTAGCATTTGAAGATCTCACATAGGTCTTCTGATTTTATTAACCTAGACAACTTATAATAATTATGATAAACAGACATTGTCATTAAATATAGCAGCCATTTGATAAGATTAAGCATAATGCAATATGTCCTCCTTTCCTCCCGATTCAGTATAATAAATTACCCTTAGGCTCCTAAATGAAGCATTTTATAATTGAGCAAAACAGATCGATTTTTAGGGGTCCTTATTTATATGCAAAACAGACTTTTTGAGAATGGTAAACTTGATTAAAATTTCTCTAAGTGCAAATCACAAATAACTTCTTCTCGCAAGCCATAACTATCCAATTAATGTATAATTTACTGCATACAAGGATAGTAAAATTCTAATGTGCTTATGATCCAGATGGAAGAAAGAGTTAAATAGAGAAAATAACAAACCATATAAAATGCGAAGAAAATGGAATTGAAATTTGACAAATATTGCACAAAATAGTAACCCAGCTGGTACAGATGCCATAAGAAAACAGAGATTGTGATAGATTATTGCAGTCAAATCAATGTCAGGAGAATTTAAAGAGGGGTAAGCTTCCATGGAAGTTCTAGATTTAGAGAGGAAAATGTCCTAGATCAGATAAAGCATGAATAATACATTAGATATATGTAAAACAACTTTGCAAATGTGGCCTCTTTGAGTCTGTTTGTACCTCCTCAAAAGCACAGGTCTTTTTGGTCACTACCCAACAACTAAAAGATGATGTTCTAGGTGAGTAGACTTTTTCCCAACTGCATATCATTTACAAATAAAGGAAATGTGTGACTTTTAACCAAAAGGACACATGAATAACAGGATTAGCCCATGTATCTGTAAAAGGCAAGGCTCAATTTATGTCAGTTATGGCCTGTGCCAATACCCCCTTTCGACTAACATGGCTCTCCTGGATCCCACCTAAGAAGTGAGTCCAGGGAAGATGATCTCCTGGGAATAAGCCGTAAGCATTCACAATTCATGGCCTTTAACTAGCCTCTTCATGGACATACATGTTATACTCACATAAAATTAATTTTATTCCCTATTCAGAAATAAGGAATACTATCGGGGTGCCTGGGTGGCTCAGTCCTTATGCGTCTGCCTTCGGCTCAGGTCATGATCCCCGGGTCCTGGGATCAAGCCCCGTATTGGGCTCCCTTTTCAGCAGGAAGCCTGCTTCTCCCTCTCCCACTCCCCCTGCTTGGGTTCCCTCTCTCCTGTGTCTCTCTCTGTCATATGAATAAAGAAAATCTTTTTAAAAAAAAAAAGAAAGAAGGAGAAATGCCAACAAGTATACCCATTATTGAATGAGAGCACACAATACTATTTCTTCTCTAATAAAAGTGTGCATTTGAAAAGGACCTTCAGACTCTCCCACACTTGTGGGCATATGTTCATATAGTGGGATGGCTCCCAGTGTTGATTTGCCTTTTTTTTTTGGCTTAAAACTCTTGCACTGTTCACAATACAACATTTATCCATTGGCTCAAAAATGCTTATTTGTCACCAATATGTATGGTTTTCCATCCTTTGTGCTAAGGAAAAAATTTAAATTCCTTCAAATAGTTTTAAATTATGAAAGATTTCAACTATTTACACGAAGAACAAAAATCATGAATAATACCCATGGTTTATACAAGTCTATTTTATTTAATATGTATTTATTAGGTCTGTACAATGGGTGTGCGGGGGGACTTTGCTCTGGGGATGCAGCTTTGAACAAGACAGACACATATCCTCCCTTAAGACGGACAACTGAAGAAGATGGGCAATAGATTCTTCTAAAAGACATGACGTTCTTCTAAGAGACAAAGCCCAGGGTGAGGAGAACATATGGCAGAATGAAGGAAGGCTGCCTAGAGGGTAAAATAGGAGTTAGTCAAGCTAATATATCTTTCTTTCTTCTGGAGTCAGCATAATAAATTACCCTTAAATTGCAGGATAAAGCATTTTATAATGGAGCGAAACAAATCAATTTAGAGTCTATATTCATAAGGGAAGTAGGATTTTTGAGACTGATAATACTAACTTGGGGCTATTGTGGGAGGGTGGAATGAGGTATATAAGGCCAGGCCGTTGCTCTTCTCACCCCAAGATGCCTCAGGTAAACAGTGATGGAGAAAGTCCTCAATGTTCAGTGCAGACAAGGAGCCCCTATACAGAGAGGGTACAATACAGGTTCACGTTCTGTCAGTCTAATCACCATTGGTTCTTTTCATTTTTTAAAAGATTTTATTTATTTAATTATTGGGGGCGGGGAGAGAGCAGGGGAAGGAGCAGACTGGGAGGGAGTGGGAGGAGGGAAAAAAAAATCTCAAGCAAACTCTGAGCTGAGCAGGAAAGGCCAACCCTGGGATCAATCTCAGGACCCTGAGATCACAACCTGAGCTGAAACCAAGAGTTGGCTGCTTAACTGACTGAGCCAAACAGGTATCCCACTATCATTTCTTTTCAAATGAAATATCTTAAAAGCATGTCACCTAATGACAAGCCCAGAACAGGATATTTTGATAAGATGTATCTATTTAAATTTAGATGTTATCCCAGAACACTCATTTTCGTGGTTAAGCAGGACTGTTAGCTTCATAGTTACTACTTTGATAGAAAGCAATGGAGAAAAAATGATGCTTGATACTATATATGTGTAAATAGTTTCCGGTTTGAGCAGCTTTCTGCAAAGGGCAAGTTGTGATGGTATCAACAGGTAGATGCAGGAGGCAGAGAGAGAGCTGGATCTACAGTTGGAATGCTAGACTTGAATTTTCAGTGATGTATTTTATGTGGTCTTTCATAGTTACCATTACAAAAGCTTAGTTTGCTCATTGGTAAGGTGGACATAGAAACGTGTTCCTGTTGGAGGTTTTATAGCAACACCAAACCACAAGAGACCTATAAAATGTCGCCATGCTCTAAAAGTAGTACAAAAGTTTTGGATCATTGGGTTTAAGTCACAGTTCCTGAGAGACCAGGATTTTCCAAGCTAATTCATTGAACTGTAAATTTGCACTATGAATGACTCCCAATTGAGGCCGTTCTGCAAAATACCTAACCAGTCTTCAAAAGTGCCAAGCTCATCAAAAACAAGGAAAGCCTGATGAATTATTATAGCAAGAGGAGCTTAAGGAGAAGTGATGACTAAATGTTCTGTGGTATCCTAGATGAGATCCTGGGACAGAAAAGGGGCATGAGATAAAAACCAAGGAAACCTAGCATAGCCTTGACTTAGTAATAATGTCTCAATGTTGGTTCATTCATTTTAGCATAGGTACCATAACACAAGATGTTAATAATAGAGCAAATCAGTTGTAGAGTGTATGGGAAGTCTAGATCTTCATAATATTTCTATAAATCTAAAACTTTTTTTTTTTTTTAATATTTCTGAAGGGGCACCAGGGTGGCTCAGTTGATTAAGTGGCTGTCTCTTGGTTTCGGCTCAGGTCATGACCTCAGGGTGGTGAGACTGAATGCAGTATGGGGCTCCGTGCTCAGTGGAGATTCTGTTTGTCACTCTACCTCCTCTCTTGCCTCCCCTTCTCTCTCTCAAATAAATAAATAAATCTTTAAAAAATTTTAAGTAGTATTATGGAAAATACCCATTCATTGATTTAGCCAACAAGTATGTAGTGGGTAACTACATGGGCCAAACACACTGTTCTAGGAGCTGCTGGTAGATCGAATGATGAACAAAGAAAGTCCTAGGCCTCCCCGTAGAGTTTGCACATCAGCAAGGGAAGGAAAATAAAATGTAAATATAAAGTATATTGTTTGCAGATAAATGCTAGGAAAAAAGAACCAGCACAAGAATTACAGGGGAGAGAAATTGACAAGGTGGGCAAGACCTCTTAGAAGAGGGCCCCTTGAGCAGACAACCGCTAATGGGTATGGGATGGGGTGAGGATGCTGGTGGCCATGCAAATACCTAGGATGAGAACATCCCAGGCGGAGTTAACAATAAGTGTGAGAGCTCAGACACCAGAACAGGGCTCCCCTAGGAACAGGAAGGAACCCACTGTCACTGGAAAAAAAAGCGAAGGGGGGTCAGAATGTAAGCAGGTGAAGTCAGAGAGGTAGCCGGATGCCATATTGTGCAGGACTTTGCAGTTCAAAATAACTACATTGGATATTATTCTGAGTATGCTGGGAAGACTTTAGAGGAGTTCCTGCAGGAGAGAGAGATATTTCCATTTCCCACTCTTTCACTATTAAAAATATCAGTCATACCAAAAAGTTGAATAAATTTTACAGTGCATACACAGGTAACCATCACTTAGATTCTACAGTTGTTTTGCTATGGTTGTTTTAGCACATATATCTATCCATCTGTCCATTAATCCATCAATCTATATTATTTTTTGATGCCCTTCAAATTAAGCTTCAGATATCAGTACAATTCCTCCCAAGTATTTCAGCATATCATTAACTAAAGTTCAACATTTGTTTATGGTATTTTGTATTTGGAATAAAATTTACACATATTAAAATGTACAAAACTTAAGTGTACCCATTCCATAAGACTTGACAAATGTATAGACCTGTGCATCAAACCCCTTTTAAGATATGGAATATTACATCACCCCAGAAAATTATCTCAAGCCCTACCCAGCCCATCTTCATCCCTACCCACATTTATTTCGTTCGAGATTTATTGACTTACAGTTGAAGAAATTATAAAATATTTAAAGTTCACAATGTGATGATTTGATACATGTATACATTGTGAAATGACTCTTCCCCATCAAGTTAATTGACACATCTATCACCTCATTTATTTACCTTTTCATTTGTTGTTGTTATTGTTGTTGTTGAGAACATTTAAGTTCTATTCTTTTAGCAAATTTCAATTAGACAGCACGGTATAATCACCATATTATATATTAGCTCCTCAGACCTTATAACTGGAAAGTTCATACATTTTACAACTGCTCCCTATTTCTACCATGCCCCCAGCCTCTGACAACCACTATTCCAGTCTGTTTCGGTCATTTTAACTTTTTTTTTTTTCAGATTCTACATATAAGTGATATCATGTGGTATTTGTTGTTCTCTGACTGACTTACTTCACTTAGCACAATGCCCTCTGGGTTCATCCATGTTGTGACAAATGGCAGGATTTCCTTCTTTTTTAAGCCTGAATATATAGTGTGTGTGTGTGTGTTTGTGTGTGTGTGTGTGTGTGTGTGTGACATTTTTTTGAATCACTTGTCCATCAGTAGACATTTAGCTTATTTCCATACCTTGCCTATTGTGAATAATGCTGCTATGAAGACAAGATACATAAATCTCTTTGAGATAATGATTTCATTTCCTTTGGCTATATACCCAGAAGTGTAATATCGGGGTCATATTGTAATTCTGTGTTTATTTATTTGTGTAATCTCCATGATGTTTTCCATAGTAACTGTACCCGTTTATAATCAGTGTAAACTAACAGTGTAAACCAACAGTCTACAAGTGTTCCTTTTTCTCAGTATCCTCACCTGCATGTGTATGTCTTATCTTTTTGATAACAGCCATTCTAACCAGTGTGAGTTGATATCCCATGGTGGCTTTGAATTTCATTTCCCTGAAGATTAGTGATGTTGAGCACCTTTCCATTTACCTATTGACCATTTATATATTTTCTTTGGAAAAATATCTATTCAAGACACTTACCCATTTTTAACTGGGTAGTTTGCTTTTTGGCTATTGAACTGCATGAGTGCCCCCCCTTTAATATGCAACCAGTCATCCCAACTCTAGGTATTTATCCAAGAGAAAGGAAAACATATCCACAAAAAGATTTGTCTGAGAAAGCTTATAGCAGCTTTATTGATAATACTCCAAACTAGGAACATCCCAGTTATACATCAACAGGTAAATCAATGGGGAAAAAAAAAAGTGGTGTATTCATACAATGGAATGTTCATAGCATTAAAAAGCAACAAGCTACTATAGCATAGAACGATACAGATAAATCTCCAAAACATTGTACTCAATACAAGAATCCAGACACAAAGCAATACATGTACTGTATAATTCTATTGAAATAAAGTACATAAATGAGAAAAGCTAATTTATAGTAAAAAAATTAATTATCGGAATTCCACCTTGAAAGGACCTTTTCCCTGCTTTGAGCAGAAATGCCTTCACTCCAGATAAATGAAAGCAAAAGAGTTTCCTCCTCTTAACCAAATTCCTTGATTCTGAGGTATGATGTTCATTGATTATAGAATGAGTAAAGGAAGAGCTAAATAAAGTGACATAGGAACTAAGACATTCTTCTCTGAAGATGCCACTCTTTGGGGTAAGCCTACCTTTCCATCCTGAGGCAGAAACTCTCCAATCTGAAACCCTGAGGCAACACCTATACATGGCCCTCTTTCTTTTTTCTTTCTTCTCAAACCTTTACCTAACACTTTTGTTCTTTGACCTGAAACACACATTTTTTTCTTATATTTATATATATTTATTATTATTATGCCAGGCAGTGCTTTTAGAAGATTCTTATTCACCTGTGTCCCAGATACCAACTAACTTATAACAGTTTGTATTTCCCAGGATGGTGAGGGCTCTCACTGCACACAGAGTCCATGAGCTTGGTGTCAGGGAGACAGGAGATCATACATGACCACTCCTAGAGAAGGCCATATTGAGAGAGGCACAAAAATGATAATGCAGTAAGAGTCTGGGTAGAAGTAGGAACAGAGGCATCTAAACCAAACTGCGGTAGGAGTATAAGGATAATCAGATAAGCCTTTCATATACTTAGTTTGGGGATCAACACAAAATGTATTAACATCAGTTTAAAAAATATGATATCCACTTAAGAGTTTGACAAGGAAGGATGAAAGTCTTCTGTTACAGGTATTATGGGAACTCAATTAGAATTATCCTTTGTGCATCTGTTCTATCCAACATTACATGCTGGTTCAAGCTTAATTAGATCTTCCCTTGTTCTTAGAGTAAGTGGAAAAGTTTTATTTAAAAAAAAATACAGGTGTTCATTTATATGTAAACAAAAAATCACATATAACTTTACCATGCAACCATGTATAACCACTGTCAACCTTTAGTATCCATGTGTATATCCATGTATACATGTATTTTTATTATGTATATAAGATTATATTCTATAAGGTATTTGGGGACTTACTTTTTACATATAATTAATACCACCTATAATTTTCCAAGTCAGTTAATATGTCTACCTTGTCACTTTAATTGATTACACAATACTCTATGGCATGAATTTAATATGATTTATATCATCAATCCCCTATTGGTGAATATTTAGGTTGCTTCTACATTTTTATTTTTATGACATGGACTTCTTAATTTTGCCTGGAAATGAGGCTTAGCTAGATGATTGCCCCTGTATTCCTTTCAGAATGCCATTTAAACAGTTTGTTTTTTTTTCCTGTTCCCCTCTAATGGAAGGTTATAAATGGGACTGCTTAGTGAACAGAAAGGGTTTCTAAAAGCTCAGGTGCTATCTAGCAGCTGATGCTTGCAGGATTTCATCTAACCTAATGCAGACCTCATTAATCAAGGCATGGGACACAACCCATGGAAAAGCAGTTGGAGGAGAAAGTCACCTGGACTGAGTACAGGTAATCGGTTATTGCTAGCTCTGTGACCTTTGGCAAGTTATTTAGCCTTTCCAAAGCTTTATTTTCACATCTACCAAATGGAAATACTAATCCTTGGTTCTCATGTAGTTGCTGAGCGAATCATAAAATAAGGACTGTGGGTAAACGTAAATAAATTTCCCAAGGCTATTTATTTATTTACCTATGGCTTTGCCCACATCTCCAGATATTCCCGAGGATATCGACCACACAGTAAAACTTGTGGCAAATGTTAAATTGTTTAATAAACAAAAATTCCTCAAACTATATGACATAAGTCTAATGTATTAACAGGCTTCATATAGGTGAAAGTTTTTCTAGGGATCTACACCATGCAAAGGCTGTTATACACAAACAGGAAGCTTTTCTAAGCCTCATTTACCTCCTTTTGTAGGTCAGGCCAGGTACTCAAGGAGACAGGCTTATATCTAAGTTTCCTAGGAAGGATCAGACATTAACAGGCAGAAAGGAGGCCATTTGAGATAGGACATCTGAGAAAGTAGGATGTGCCATGGTGTACTTGAGACAGAGAACTTTTACATCACTCTTACTTTCTCCTTCTTGACTCTGGCCATCGAGGTACTAAGACCACTTAGGCTTACTCAATTACCAAATGGATTGCCAGAACTAGAATGGTGGTCAGATAGAAATTAAACTTCTTCTGTCCACTTCCTTAAACTTAGCACTTAGCTAAATGAATAATGACCGAATGACCACGTTTGGGAAAGCTTACTATAACCATGGTGCTGGGACAGTACAAAGTTTTCCTCTTTATTTATTTATTTATTTATTTATTTATTTATTTATTTAGAGCTAGTTTCACACATTTGTCAAAGTAGTGCTTTATAGTTTATAAAGAATAATTCAGACATTATCTCATTTAACCCTTACTTTGTATGGTGAATTTTATTGGATTCATTTTAGACATTATGATATGAAGTCTAGGGTGCATGTATGTGCTGGGTCAGTTCCCTGGATCATAGCCCAACACTGCTGATAACTTTTTATACCATGTAAGTGGGAGAATGTGATACGATGTTCCTGTAGGGGAGAAAATATAATTTTCCCTCTACCCTTCCAGATTCTTGACTAAGACTGCTCTGTAATAAATCTCTGTAACAGATTAATAGGAGAAAAATTATCTTAATTACATGCATACATATTTACATATGTACATATGGGGCCCCCACAAAGACATGAGATCAAAAATGTGACTAAATATTTGAGGCCTATATACCGTACAGAGCTAAGGAAAACTAGAAGGGTCTGGGACTTCAAAGGGGAAGAGGAGCAGAGGAAATGGTTGTTAAAAGCAAAGGTTGACATGCCATGCTAGTGAGTCTCTCAAGTGAGAAATGTATCTCTGGTAATAGCTATCTTCCTGGTACAGGCCACCTTTCTAACATAAATTTCCTCCAGAAAAAGGATAACTTGTACTCTGTTTTCAAAGATTCTATGTCTGCAGTTTCTCAAAATAATCCTTTTGCCAAAGAGGCCCATGTCAAGGTGGGGCCTATTCTACCCTTCAAGTCTCTGGAATCTAAGTGAACAGATAGTAAACAGGTAGCCATCCTGAGACAAACCTGGCCCCAGGTTTGTCATTCCCTACTCACTGGGAATGAGTAGCAAACTAGACTTTATTGGGGAAAATGTCTCTACTGACTGCCCATAACCCTATAAATTGAGGACAGTCCAATCTGGGCCATGGTACTTAGTCTGTCTTCCCTCTCCTTTGTGGTGGACACCTAACTAAAATCTAGCATGTGGTGCATGAGGTACATGATATGGCCTGAGGATGAGCACACAACACACAGCAGGACAATCAACTGCTTTCTTAGGAAATCCAACCTATGAAATGCAGAAATCATGTAATTATCCAAGAGGGAGCTGCCCCTGAATGGCCTGGCTAGGACAGTGAGTCCTCAGGTATAAACAATAGATGTGTAGGAGGAAAAACAGGAGAGCAAGAAAATGTGAAGAGAGAAGAGGCTGAGCTCAAGTAAGAGCCCCGGGGGGGGGAAGGTTTAGACCTTCTAGTTCCTAAGGTCCTGCAAGCAACTTTCAGTCCAGAATTAATTGTCCTAGGGGAGAGTCCCTATAGTTCCTGAGACCTGATTGTTCACCTCTTATTTGATTCCTCAAAATGTGAATACTGAATTTAACTCCTCTACTTGTCATGTGAGGTAATTTGACTGGATTTCAATTTGGTATAAATGAAATAACCTGCTAAATTATCTAAGCTTACAATGATGGCAGCATTATTTGTTGCATTCTTTGGAAACAACTAAAATGGCCATCATTAGTGGACTGGTCATTAACTTTTTATTGAATACAATACAGCAGTAAGGAAATTGTGGTATTTTCTATATAGTTTCCATCATATTTTCTTTTACTGTTGCCATATGTTGTATTCCATTAAAATTACAGGTGTATGTATCAATATGCAAATGAATGTTTTGCATGTATTAATCTATAATACATAGATATTTAATTTTGTGTATATTTGTATATAAATACATACAATGTAATATGTATTGTATTTTATAAGAATATATTACACATATCTCACATAAATATATGAGATATGTATGGATGATTATTGCTAAGTGAAACAAGAATTAATGTTTCAGTGCACACATAAAACATTTTTATATTTATGTGTATTCATATGAATGTATATATGTTTTTATTCATATATTTATTTATGCATTGATTTATATAATGCATGCAAGTAGTTTGGAAGGACACGTATTAGATTTCAAACAGAGGTTACCCTGTGGCAGAAGGTTACAATTGTAAACAAAGAGTTAAAGGGGATGACCTGTATGTATATTTCTTTTTTAGCTTCTTTTGTAATTAAAATTGATCCCAAAAAATATTTTAAAAGAAAATCAAGCAAATGAACCACCAATCGTCCACTTTATGCCTTGTTTCATTTTGTTAGGTTTTTCCTCTTCCCGACCACATTGCTCAGTAAGTGGTAAGATCACTTGGTGTTGATTTCTCTCCCCAGTGTTCTAAACTAAGGGGATAAAAGGAGAATATTAAGTTACCAGGAAGGGTATGTCTGCTGAGATTTTTTTCTTTAATTTCAACAATGTAGTTTTGGGTGAAAATGGAATCTAATGCTTGAGCATTTGAGTTTTTCATAAAATAAAATCAGAGGATACTTTTCAAGCCACTTAGCTTAATAATGACCCAGAAGATGCTCATTTTGTCTTTTAAACATTAAAGTAATTTTTAAAATAGTCTTTTAATAAGTCTCTTAAAAATAATGATAGTATAAATCTATTTTGGTGTGTACTATGGATCTTTGTTATGAGACTGTGTTTGCCAGAGTCTTCATATTAATGAAAATATCAACATATTTTGGCTAGCAAATGAGAAATCCTCTGTGTTCAGAATGTGCCAATTTAACAAATGTTAAATTTAGCAATTTAAGTGTGTTTATTTTTGTGTAAGACCCTATATGCAGGACATCAGGCTTTTAAAAACCCATCCTGTGTACATAGGATAAGAGTTCAGATATTCAGGTTGGTGTGCTATGTGTCCAATATGCAAAGGTCAGGGAATTATAGTACAGAAGTGCAAAGTGAAAGAAGAGGCTCATCAATAAGGATATTACAGATATCTTGGGCTATTCCCCAAGTCAATTGGGAGAAACAGTTCTGATTGAGTTGTCCAATAATGGGGTCCAAAAGGGCCAGGGAGGTAAGAGGAAATGGGTATAGGGTCCAGGTTCCGGCAAAACAAAGGCAGAAGACAGGACCTGTGAATAGCCCAGGGAGAAGTAGGTGATGATCTGAGAGCTGTCTTCACAGGGCCTACCAAGTGCAGAGGAGAGGTCACCATCTTGACAAGACACACCAGTGCTTTAGGCTCACTATTATCCGTCCCATGTCAGGTCCATGGGGTAAAAAGTCAAAGAAACAAAAGTGCTGATACCAGGGTCACACACTGATGTGGTAGAAGTTGCCCATGTGCTTCCTTCTCTGGTCAGTAATATTTTAATAACTGGCATGGGACAGGGCTTGATGGTGCGTATCAAAGTGGGCACTCAGTGGAAAAACTGACTATCAGTTTTGGGGATGCAGCTAGTATTTCTTGTATAGATGTCATATCTGCAATTGTCTCAGTACTTTTTATATTTATACTCATTGAGAAGATCCGTTGCCTGGTCAGCAATAAACGAAAACAAAAAATGAAAGGAACAAACCAAAAAAAACCTCAGTCCAATGCAGTGTCATCATAATGGTCCCAATTGTCTTCCCCTCAGAGTCCTCCTCCTGCAATACCTCCATCACCATCTTGCAGAGACTGAAAGGCACTAGCTGGCATAAATTCCTAATGTTAAAGGAAGAATAGCTGAAGTCCAGAGCAGTTAAGAGACACGACCTGGGCCACACAGCCAGTGATCCTAAACCCAGAACTTGGATGTAGACCTCAGGTCCTGAGGGAAACTTCCTTCCATTCCACCTTTTCACCTTTTTGTGGGATTTTTTTCTATCGCCTACCTCATTCAGTTTAATATATGTGTGCACAGTGTTGGTAGGCTCAGCTGACTGTTGACACCTGCTAATTTTTCTAAGGGAGAAAAATGATCACCCAACACAGAGGATCCACTTCCTAAAGCTCCATTAAAGTGATCTGCATCCACACTGATATTTACAAAAACTGCCACACTACATAAGGTCACCAGAGAAATCCAGCATAATTCCCCTTGTGGAGATAAGCATACTCCCACCCAAATGCCCAGCCCTTTGGTCTTATTTTTAAAAGGCACTTAGCAAGAAGCTTCTCGTTGACCTACATGTTTTTAGAGCTGTTGGTTCATCTACATTTGAGATCATTCTTTTTGAGTCACCTCCTGTAGGTACTGAATATTTTTTTGCAGCTTCTGGGATACCTAATGAACTTGCTTGGAGACCAGGTGAAATATATTTTTGGAACACGATCACCCTGCACTTTGCAGGTCATGAATTTCTTTATTATTTGCCATGGCAGGCGTTGCTACCCAAAAAGTTATTATCTACTCAATCTCAGTTCTAACCTGCAAGCAGATCTGTCTGAGGAGCCAATTTATTACTGATGTAACAGCACCAGGGAAGATGAGTTTGCTTGTTTAAAGAGATGAGCAGCATTGGCAACGCTATCAATTTTCACATGCAGAAATCCTGTACATGGGATTTTTGTAGTTATTAAAAAATCATGCATAGCAATGTTTCTATCCTTCATCATGCATTTGCTGGAATTGCACATCCATCATAGCTTCTTCCTCTCTAAATGGGCTTGTCTTTCAGAAACTGGTAGCCTTGCAGGGTTTTTACCATGCAGTAAGTTGTGAGACCAGAAAGGTCATAATGCCATCTACGTTCAGCTCTATGTTTTGCCATGAATGCCCCAGAGGATGCCCTCTACATGTAATTGAGCCTCTTTGGTCATCAATTTCATACCCTTCACTCACTAGATGTACCCTAGTCTCTCCAAACTGGGAGAGGATCAAGGGGGGGGGAGTAGTTACAGGATAACATTGTGGAATATAGATCACTGTAATATTGGGAGAAATATCACACACACACACACACACACACACACACACACACACACAGTTAAGCACCAAACTTACTGAATAAGAAAGACATGGATTTTAAACCTGTTTTCTGTTCACTTGCTGAAAGAATTTGGGTATGTCATTTCCCTAAGTTTATTTTTGTTTAATTTCTAAAAAGGAGCAATAAAACTCACCTTATACATGTTTTAGTAGTTAAGTAAGGCAGCACATATATATCACTTAGCACAAGTTATGGCATATAATAATTGTCTCATTGTTATATGATTACTAATTACAAAAATATTAATGGTAAATATTTAAGATGACTTCCCTTGAAAATAGATCATCTAATACTGGACAGAAGAAGAGCACAGGTGTGCATGCAATTAACCATAAAACCAGTTAATAAAAGGGAAAAACTCAATAGAAGGGAAAAAATGTATTTTGCAGGTATCCTCTGGCTAAGGAGATCAAAGATGGTATGAGAAAGTGTAGATTGAATAAGATTTTGAAGGATGGAGTATTCAGGACTCTTTGACTTGCAAGAGAGAGAGAAACTGATCTCCAACAAAGTTAAGCCAAAAAGGGGAACCTCAGGTTTGGCTTCAAGTACAACTGGATCCAGGTGCACAAATGAAGTTTTAAAGGCCCTGACATCTCTGTTTCTGAGTTCTAAATCCCTCTCTGTGTCAGGAAAAGCATGCCGTACTTAAGTCCAAAATTTTATGACTCAGTATTCCTAAGGAAAAAAAAAAAAGCTTTTCTTTGCCAGAATTGATATGGTAAATCTTAGACAAGGCTATGATTGGCCCTTCCTGGGTCAGGTGTCTTCCCTGGACCAATCACAATGGCCAGGGAAGATAACGTATTCTGATTGGACAGCCTGGGTCATTTTCGTAGTTCTGTAAGGTAGGCTTGTGTGCTATGATTGACAACCTTACTAGGACTACCTGCAGTGATGGCAGAATGGTGTCTCAAAGAACAGTGGGGTTCTTTGAAGAAAAAAAAAGAGAGATAGGAGGAGGAGATAAAGAAAGTGTAAGATTAGGAATACTAAAATCATAGACTTCTATTGTAAAGGACACTATAAGACCTGTAGAGATTCAGGACAAGGAGAATGTATGAGGGAACATTACCAGGAAGGCTACTGAGGAAGAAAATTTTGCATATAAATTCAGGCAATAATTTATCATATATTCTAGTAAGCTAGACATGCTCCCTACTTTCCCTCTTTGGATCAAACAATGTTACTTCAGAAACAAGGCATAGTAACTTTGCTTAATGAGTGAATACATCAATGGATACATAGCCAAAGGAACATGTACATTTTTCAGCTTAGAACGATATTAGTCCCATATTATAGATAATGGAACTGAGTTGGAGGAATTTAGTGTCTCACTTGAGGCCGTGCAGCTAAGAGCTTAGAGAACTTGGTTTTTATCTCAGTCAGCCCTGGTTCCAAGCGGAGTTTCTTGCCACCCTCCCACAACTTTCTTTTCTTCCATCTGTTGCTATTTCTCAGGCTGACTCAGACACCTGTACCCTTGAGACTCCTTGGCCAAATTTTATTTCCAGCACATTTCTGGTGTTCTTCAAATTCTTACTCAAGGCTTTGAACTAAATTGTGTTTGTATTCCGGTAACTCACAGACTTCTAGACACTGTAGTGTTGGAGGGGACCTTGGAAACCATCCTGTCCAAAGTACAGAGCACAGTAACCTGCAGTTAAGTGACAGAATCAGAGAATGAAGAGTAGAAAGCTGAGTTCACTCTTCTCTGTTCTTCAGGGACTGAGTTACTGCTCTGACTATTCAAGTGATTTCTCTAAACACTATTCTAACGAATACTCAACAGGTCTCACTTGAATTGAGTTGCAGAAGTTCGGAGAAATAATGAAGAAACAGTAAGCCTCTCCTCCTAGTGCAAGTACAGAACACAGTTCCCCTGGGTACAGGGAAGCTGCCACCCACTAGGATCCGACATATGGAACACCCACATTTAAAAATAACAAGACCGAAGACTGCTGTATTGCTTTTACTGCCCCCATCCCAGCCACCTCTTCACATCCCTAGATCCGCTTATCATTTAATAAAGACAGCCACCTGTTTGGCTTAACAAAGTAAGCCAGCTGGACTGAAGGGGAAGAGGACGTGTGTGTGGACAGGGAACTGCTCTGTGTGTGGTCTCTCCCATTCCATTTTCAGTTTATGCTGAAGACAGAGGCAACCTGCTTCTTCTACCTCCCCATCCTCCATCCTCAGTTTTAAGGAAATCTTCCCATTTTTGCTGCTGGCTGTGAATGGCATGATTCTACATCTCCAGCTTCAAATGGAGTTTCGGGTAACCTTGTGTTCTCTCTTAGTGGCAGTGTTTATCCAAGCATTGAATGTCCCTCAACTCCCATCAAAAACCCCTGGGTGCTTGTGAAACATTCAGAGTCTAGAACCCCTGCCAAATTTATTGAAATATAATCTTCAAGCATCCTAAAGTATTTTAGAACTCCCTGAGAGATTCATATACCAACTAAACTGTGAGATTCTTAGCCTCTCATTGCCTTGCAATATCTTCACTTTGGATGAGCCCTCTCATACAGCAAAACAGGTGAGAAGAAAGACCTGGAGAAGTAGAGTGAGAGTGAGACCTGTGTCCAGGGGAAAAGGAGTATGGAACAAGTTCTTTCTTCCACCCCTGGTGTAAGCCTGCGACCAAGGATAACTTAAAGTCAGTTGTAGTGCAGACTTATCTATTAGGGTAGGAGACTTTATAAGGATGTTGGGCCAAAGCTTAAATGTAATGGGCATTTACCTGGAATGTATTTTGTACCATATGTTGATCCCAAGTGTTTTAATTTGTGGATCAAGACCCATTGATGGGTATGAAATCAGTTTAGTGGATCATGGTCATCTTGAAATAAAAATAAGTTATAATTGAGGGGCACCTGGGTGGCTCAGTGGGTTAAAGCCTCTGCCTTCGGCTCAGGTCATGATCTCGGGGTCCTGGGATCGAGCCCCGCATCGGGCTCTCTGCTCAGCAGGGAGCCTGCTTCCCCCTCTCTCTCTTCCTGCCTCTCTGCCTACTTGTGATCTCTCTCTCTCTCTGTCAAATAAATAAATAAAATCTTTAAAAAAAAATAAGTTATAATTGAATACTTTATTTTGAATATTTAGGAATAGAATATCACATTTGGAATGAAAAATATGAAAATGCATTATGCATTGTAAGAGTAAGGATTGCTTTCTGAAATCTGTGTTCCAGAGTATATCCTAAGTAGAGATGGGCTATCATCAAAGTTTGAGCATTATTGAATGAGGGAACCCAGGGTGCCAAATGATTTGCTGAAAGTTTACAAGCATTAGCTTATTATTCCCATTTTATAGATGGCAACACTGAGGCTGAGATAGAGTAGTAAAGACAGAGAGACAGTAAATACTATCTCATTGTCAAAGGTCCACCTAGGTTCTTATTGGGTATTTAACTCTATCATTTAAATAGCCATATCCTTTAATTTTGTACTCCTCATTCTGGCCTTTACCCTGTGGTGTCCTAAATATATCATTGATGAGCAGTTCTACACTGTAAAAGATCTGCACATTAATTGCTATGCAGTGTTGTGCTTTTAATGCTGTTTGACAGGAACTTGTGAGGAGTTGATAGAGTCTTGTTTGTTTAGCTTTTACCGAAGGTCAGAACCAAGATTCACTGCCCTCACTGGAGAACTGGCATTAATATTCAGATCCTCTCTCCAATATCAAAGGCCCCTTGTAAAGGGCTCTTCCATGGGCCATCAATGGCATCTTTGTTTACTGCCTTGAGAATCTCTTCAACAAATTAACCAATACCTACTTAACACATAAGACTTGGTTGGTGGCAAGTGACAGAAAACTAGACTCAAACTGGTTTGAGCAGAGAGAAGAACTCAATTTTTTTTTTTCAAGTAAATTAAGCATGAGGGGGGAGAACTGGCTGGAATTAGGTTTGGATGTGAGGGGGCACAAATAGTGTAATCAGAATGGGATCCCTTCCATGTTTTGGCTGTTTCTCTTATGTTGAATCCACAATGGGAGACAGTCTCCTCTAATGGTTAGAAAAGGATTACCATCACTTTCCTGTTAAGACATGAGAATCAGATTTTCTGTGGCAATCACTGACTTTAGTTGAATGACCCACCCATTCCTGAACCCAATCACATAATCCCCGAAACCATGTAGCATGATATGTTGATGATAGAATCCCACATAAAGACATTACAGTGAACCAAAGGGGATTTCTCACCCCAAATGAATATTAGGAAGTAGTTACCAGGCTAAATAAGTGCTAGGTGTCAAAAGTTCAGGCCTTATGCTAGAGGGTCTCCAATAGACCTCTGCCCTTTGAAGAACTTACATTCATGGGTTCAGTCATTTAGGGATTACGTACGTGTGTGTATGTGTGTGTGTGTGTGTGTTCCATGTTCACATTCAGGTGCTGAGCACCATGAGAGATCTCTAGAGAAATGGCAAGGATTCTTCATAAGAGACTTTGCAATACAATATTAAAGGAAAAAATGTATATACATCATTAATAGCTTAAATGTAATGAGGGAAAATGATACATTTCCATTTGTTCTTCAATCTGGGCTCAGTTGTAGAAGGCAGAGCATATAAAGTACAAACCATACCCTTCAGCTCAGGTAGGATTTGGTTATTAAGGGAAGATGCATTTATATGGATTAAACGGGTATGAAGAATGGAGTGAAGAGCAGGAGAGTATGGCACTTGGTACCTGCAGAGGGACAGTGCTAGGGAGGAGGAAGACCTGACCCAGGAGGAGGGTCCAGAGTATAGAATGCCAAGCCTTGGTATTTAAGTTTGGGATCACTTGTGGAGTAAGTCCAGCTTTACAAGATGGGACATACCTGCTCTGTATTACAGAAGTCATCCTGATGGCAGTGACAATGATACTCTTGAGGGGAGAATATTGGGAGTCAGGGGGTTATTAATCCATACTAGAGATTATACAAGCATGAATTGAAAACCTGAGACAGACCTACAAAGGGGCAATGGTTATAAATACCTCAGACACGTGATGAGACCTCACAGTTCCTTAGGCAACACCTAGGTTTGGCAACACCTGGAAAGAGGGTAAAAGCTGAGTTCAATGTCCCAGTTGTTTGATTGCAAAGAACATGGTCCTCTGAGGGCATTTGAGAATGGACATCTCTTCTAGGTTTACAATCAGTCATCCTGGTTTGCTAGAGGTTTGCTGGTCCTGGAGGAAGACTAGAGGGAATGTACAGGCATAGTGGGAGGACTGCTCCATATGTAAGTCACCTCTTCAGATTGGCAGACTCCTGAAATTTTGAGATTGTCAACTTAAGTTCCACCCTGATTCTTTTGGGCCAGCCATCTAATATCAGTTCAGTTGCTTGAAGATGAAACCAACCTCCTGGGATTATTGTGAGGTTTGAATGAGAAATGTGAAAACAATGCACAGTTATATAAACTCAGTAATACTTATTTAGAGCAATACCAAAATGAGGCATTGACAATAACTTTATTTGAAACTACATGAGGAGACCAGAGAGAGAGAATAAAGGAGAATGAGACATTCAAATTATGTGCAGCTAGCAAGTGGCAAAAGTAGAATTCAAACCTAGTGGACCTGAGTGAAAAGTCAGTTCTTTCTGTTGCTCTTGCAGTATTGCCTTAAGTTATATTTTCAAACATTTTACAACTGACTCTAAATTCCCAGTGAAAATTAACATGGCAGATGTATTACGGTCAATAAATTATGTATCCTACATCTCTTGTAGACCACTCATGGTTTTTTAAACATAACATAAGCATGAGCAATCTTAATTGATTACCTGAGTGGATGTATTATTGGAATGGCAACCCTTTCAGTAGATATCAATTAACATCTTTGTTACACAGATGTTCCAGGATTGAAGAAGAAATATACTGATTAATATCTCTCTCTCAAATCCTGGGATAAAGATGAAAGTATTATATTATCCACTTGCTGGCCAGTACAACAAATGAGATTAAAGAAGAAATTAGAAGCCATCCTTCCAAGCTTAATGAAATATGGGTTTAGCAGAGGAAGCTGGTTAAGGCTGAGCCTCCTCAAACAGACATCTGTTCCCAAACAATGTTTTTGTTTTGTCCTTCTTCTTTCTGTTATGATTAACCTTGATGGTGACCCAACCTTCTAGCGGCTGCCTTTGGGTTCTAAAGATATAAAACAACAAACATAAAATAGATGTCATCCCAATGACTGAACTATGACAAGAGGGGGGAGATTAAAGTTGGGCCAAGTTGTGGAGAGGCTACAAATTCTTGGTGCCAGAGGGAAATGTGAAAAAGAAGCCTGCAACCTGGGGTAACAATGGCAGCACACAGCACAGGCACTCTCCTAGGCGATAAGGAGTTGGGAGGCTTTCAGCTTGCTTATAGGTGGCTAGAGTTTTTCTCAGCAAAGAGAGTTCACAACCAGGATTGTACCTTCATTAGGACTTAAAAGGCATTCATGAGTATTGGTCTTAAAATGCAGTCTTTTATCTTGCTACAAATAAATATAATAAATTCAGTTCAAAACATCATCTATGTATCTCCCTTAAAAGTTGAACTTCCTTACCTGAAGTATTAATATTATCCTTTTACTAAATAAACTTGCATCAAAAATTTTTATTATGGTCCCTGAGACCCTCAATCTTCTGGCCTCAAGCCACCTTTTTTATTTAATGTTGCCCTACTTTCCTGTTCATTGGCCCCCCTCTCCTGACCTCCTTTTCTTTCTCCTGCAGGGCATTTGCATATTCTGTTTTCTACATCTGACTATTCCTTTCCCCCAGTGTTTGCCTGCCTTTCTCCTCATCCAGCCACTTCGTGGAGGTGTCTTCCTTAACCACATGCTGTAAGCCTTACTTTTCTCCCAGTCCCCATTCCATTGACCATATTCTCCATCACACAAAGCTGAGTACCTCCTTCGTATAATTACTGCTAGGTATGCTTAATCTGTTTGTTTCCTTTACAAGCTAGCTAAAATTGAACACTTATTATGTGTCAGCAATTTCTGTATATTTATAGTTATTAAAACCTTTGATCCTCGGGGCTCCTGGGTGGCTCTCAGTTGGTTAAGCGACTGCCTTCGGCTCAGGTCATGATCCCGGAGTCCCGGGATCGGGTCCCATATCGGACTCCTGGCTCTGCGGGAGGTCTGCTTCTCCCTCTGACCTTCTCTCCTCTCATTCTCAGTCTTTCTCTCTAATGAATAAATAAAAAATAAAAAATAAAAAAAAATAAACCTTTGATCCTCATTACACCAGCATAAAGTTGGTGGCATAAGTAACAGTAACAGATTTAACAATATGTTAAGTAACAGTAACAGATTTAAGTAACCAAGTAACAGATTTACTGAAACTGGTTTATTTACCGATGCCTTACAACTAAGTAGAGGGGTCAGGATTTGAATCCAAAAAGTCTTGATCCAGTGTATGTTCTTAATTGCAATCCTATAACCCTCCCAGCCTATTATTTCTCTCTCACAACTGAAAATAGACATTTAAGTGATTATGGTGCTTGCATGCATTATTTCACTGTATCTTTATTTAAAACTTAATCTACATACAATGATTCACAAACTTGGCTTTTCTCAATAGCTAGCATGTATCTATAAACCAACATATAGCTACACACACACAGACATATATACACACAAATATACATATAATGAAATGTATATTTTATATAAAACATGACTATATGTCAGGCACAGTTCTGTTCACATTAATATTCATAACCCAAGACTCAAAGTCACATAAAAAAAAGAGAAGAACAGAATTCACCGAGGAGCTACAAATGACTATAAACCCATAAGCAAATGTTCAGCCTTACTACCCATTAATGAAATAAGATACCATTTCCTACCTCTCTAATTAGGAAGGATTAAAAAATAAATAATACTCACTATTGGCAGGAGTACAGGGAAAGGACTTTGTCATATATTAGTGGTAGGAGGAAAAAATGTTTACAGCCTCAGTGGAATGCAAATTTGGCAACATGTAGCAAAGGATTGCAAGTTTACCTTGGCCTTTGATCCAAAAAATCCACTTCTAGTAAATTAACTTTAAGAAAAAAATGAAAAACCAGACTTGGGTAGAAAAATTCTCAGTGTAGAGCTGGGGCTATGTATGTGCATGTGTATGGATATAAGCAAAAATAAAACCGTGTTAATGTCCAACGACAGCCAGTTAGCACACAGTCACTGGGTGCCTCCTATGTGCAAGGGCTTGAAGGAGGTGCTTGGGATGCAATGGTAAAGGGAGAGCTGGCAGTGAGGTCTTTACCTCACTGAAGTAGAGCCTCACCGGGGACTAAGTGCATACTGTTCTGTCCACAGTGAGGAATGTTAATTAACTATGGCAATGACATTATAATGAGGACATCCAAAAGGATAGTTTTGGAGATTAAATACTGATGTTTAAAGATCTGTGAGAAAGAATTGTGGTAAAGTTATATAGTGAATGAGTCTAATTTTGCGTGACGTGGATAACATGTATATGTACATACATGCCAAAAGAAAACTGTGGATAAGAAATCACCAAAATGTTAAAGGTAACTATTACTAGGAAATTGAATTAAGAGAATGTTTCTTTTCTTTCTCTAACTTTTAATCATGAAATGTACAGGTATTTTGTTGAGGAAAATAGTACAATCGATACTAAAAAGTTCCAATGTAAAAAAAAAAAAAAAGATGTGAATGATAACGTTCTGTAGAACTTTCCTTTCCCAAGTCAGATTCTCTCGATGGGAAAAAAGAGAAGTCTGTTTCTTCTGCTGCTCATTGATTGGCAGTTCATCTCTCAATGCAGTAAAAGCATAACCTTTTTCTAAAACCACCTCGGAGTCCCACCCTTTAGTCGCAATTAGGTCATCTCATCTCCCAGGCTTGATCTGAGTCAGTTTGTTCATGCCATTCCCCTTTACTGGGAGCTCCTGAAGGACATGGAAGCATCTAACTCATAGCTGGAACTCAAATGTTCATGAAATTAGTTATTAGCTACTTAGCTATTAGTTAATTAATAACATAAAAGACTCAGGCCAAGGAAACCCTGGTAATTAATACAGAATAGGACATCATTAAAAGGGAGCCAGCTCTGTGTAATGGAAAAACACTTGCTCTCTTGAATATGTCACACTTGGGTCCCAAGCCCACTCTTAGCATGTGATCTGCATGACTTTAAACTCTTGGCATCTTCACTTTCTCCTACACAAACTGTGAAAGGATGGTGGGACTATCCCAGGAAAGCAGGAGTCAAGTATTTGTCTGGTAGGAGTTTAAAGTGCTCTAGTGGAATGGTTTTTTCCAGTTGATGTTCAATTTAGGATATGGTTTACTGTCTTTTTTCACTGTCTCCATCTTGGATTTTTTACTTCCACATTGACTCATAGGTCCTCATTTGACAGTTGAAGTCTGTGTCTCTAAGAAGTTAGTGTTTTGTGTGTGTGTGTGTTTTTGTTGTTGTTGTTGTTGTTTTTAGTTTATTAACATAT
>CM052803.1:31780227-31859649 GCA_028533885.1 Nasua narica
TTCTCTTGATGGCTACATAGTATTCCATTGTATATATATACCACATCTTCTTGATCCATTCATCTGTTGATGGACATCTAGGTTCTTTCCATAGTTTGGCTATTGTGGACATTGCTGCTGTAAACATTCGGGTGCATGTGACCCTTCGGATCACTACATTTGTATCTTGAGGGTAAATACCAGTAGTGCGATAGAAGTTAGTGTTGTAGACCAATTTTAAAGTTACAAAATAACAAAGTTCATTTCAGAAAGAGGTAGGGGTGTGTGTGTGTGTGTGACTTCATTTGTTCATACCGCAGGGTTCTCTTGTCAAATAATATTCTGTTGGAGCCAGGCTCCTTTGTTTATAGGCAAAGAAAGGCAGGAATAGGAAAGGAAAAATAGTGAGAATTTGCTTTTATTTAGAAAATGGTGTTCCAGACACTGTGCTAAGTGCTTCACCTTTTGTTGCTTAATCTTTACAAAAATAGCACCTGAGATACAGTATCCTCCCCACTTTTTCCATAAGAGAAAATCCTGAAAGCTTGGAGAGGTTCACAGGCATTACTAAGGTTCTGAAGTAGTCAGTATTAAAGGCTGGATTCAGAATCAGGTCTCAGTCAGAAATCAGTGTTGAGAGAAGGGAAGTGAGCTGTGGTCTGTGTGTCCCAAATTCGTGTCTTGGTTGGTCCGCAGCCTCCTGCCTTTGCATAGCTTTGCAGCAGAGCAAAGAGTAACCTGTGACCCCACTCTCCACCCATCTGCTAACAATCCTGTTTGGAGACATCACTTCCCTCTGTAATCCATTGTAAAGGCATGTCATTAATGAGACACTGGGAACAAACAGAAATCGTGCTTCTTCTAGCAGCCTGCTACCAGCTGCCTAATTAGGATTTATGGGTGGCCGTGATAAAAATGTCTGCATAGGAAAATTCTGAGATTTCTCTTGAACTCTTAAAGAATAGCCAACCAAAGCCTTCATGACTGTGGGGATGGATCAAATACAGCTCCATAGTGCCAAGTGTGTTGGGGTGGGAGGTAGGCATATGTGTGTCAGAGAGCATGAGAGGCAGATTATTTACATAAATTAGGCTACTGTGAAAGTCTACAGCTTCAAGTAATGGCAGTTTTTTGTTAATTCAGACCTGAAGTGGATTAAGTTCAAGCCTTCCACCCAATGTCTTTGAAGAGCCATTCAGGTGTGTAGAGCTTGGTGGTTTGTTTCCCTAAGTACATCCTCACAGTGATCGCAGAGTCCACTGTACTGCCTTTGAGCCCAGACCAAGTGGCACATCCCAGCTGAAAGCCACTCTCCCCTTTTCGGTGAGAATGTGAAGTAACAACAGCGAGAACTGCGACAATGACAGCTCTGGTGCATCATCTCTGACCAGGGCCAAATAGGTATGAAAAAGCGTTGTATTAATTAGATGTTGTTTTCTCCAACCACCCTGTAAGGTGACTAGAAATGATCTCCTTCTGTAGCTGAGAAGAAATGCTCATCAAGTGGGAGTAGTCAGAGAGCTCATGCACAACACAGCCAGAATGGGGACAGCGTTGGTTTCTGTAAAAGCCTTTTTACCATTACTTAAGATTTTTAACCACATGCATTTATTAAGGTTTTTTTAATTAAATATAGACAGAAAAGCACCAAGTTTTAGATGGGAGAATCTGGGGAAGGACTCAAAGGAAGAGAAAGCATAGCAGCTTGGCCTAGATGGCTCAGGAGAATTGAAGTGACGGGTGTGGGAGAAGGTGGGAGTGAGGATTGCAGGCAAGCATGTGCATGACCCATGAAGAGATGGCTGTGTTGCTAGGGCTTTTATTATTATGGATACCCCACCCCCAAACCACCCTTCCTGGTCTGTGGATATCCCCATGATCTCCTGGTCACCTAGACCAAAAACCACGGGAGTCATCCCCAATTCCTCCTTCTCCTTCTCAGCCCACATCTGAGCCATCACCACCCACTGCTAACATTCTGGCCAGTCCGTGATCGCTTCTGACCTCCAGGACTGCACAGCCTCCTGTCCCCCCTCCTCACCTCCAAATTAGTTTATTCTCCTGCTTAAACCCCCGTAGTAGAGTTGGTGGATGACACAAGTTTTGTTCATTAAAAGTTTAATAATGACATTAACGTTACCTCTAAAAAGGAGTTGTATTTAGAACACTGCAAAACAGGAGGGGCACCTGGGTGGCTCAGTTGGTTAAACACCCGACTTTTGATTTCGGCTCAGGTCATGATCTTAGGGTTGTGAGATTGAACCCCACATCAGGCTACACTCTGGGCATGGAGCCTGTTTTACGGTCTCTCTCTCTCTCTCTCTTATTGATTGATTGATTGATTGCCTTTCCCCCTGCCCCCACTCCTGCTCTCTCTAAAAAATTTAAAAATTTTAAAAAATTTTAAAGATATTTCAAAATAGGAATATTTAGAGATGATATTTTAGTATGCCTGAAATTTGCTTCAGAGTAGTCTGGAGTGAAGAAAGTGAATGCAGATATATATAGACAAAACTGGTCTGGGGGGTGCCATGCCTGGGTGGCTCAGTCAGTTAAGTGTCTGCCTTTGGCTCAGGTCCTGATCCCAGGGTCCTGGGGTCAAGCCCTGCATAGAGTTCCTTGCTCAGCGGGGAGCCTGCTTCTCCCTCTACCTGCTGCTCCCCCTGCTTGTGCTCTCTCTCTCTCTGTCTGACAAATAAATAGAATCTTTAAAAAAAAAAAAAAAAAGACTGCCCTGGGAAAGCAGGGTGATTCACTACATTAATATTGGATAACGTATACTATTTTATCCACTTGCCTTTGACATTGTGCATAAAAAATGTCTGGGGGCGTGGGAACCTCCTGGTGGATTGCCACTGAAACCAGAATGAAATAAAAATTTCCCACCATAGTCTGCAATGCCATGCATGATCTGGCCCCAACCCTGCTTCCCACATCTCTGTGCTCCCGTCTCCTTACTGTTTACCGTACTCTATCTTCATGGACCTTCCTGGCCTTCGTAGACACCAAGCTCTCCCTGCCTCCAAGGGCTCTGAACTTGCCCATGTTTCTACTTGGGATTTTCTTTTTCTTAACCTTGAGGTGGCTATTCCTTTTCAATATTAGGTCTCAACTCAGTGGAACCATGGAGAGGCCTTTTCTGATCCCCCTAGAGATAACATACACTACACCCCTTTGCTCCCCATTGTATCGTCCAGTTCCAACTCTATAGCATTTAAAACTACTAAAAGAGCTCATCTGTTTCTCTGCATACATTGTTTTTAATCTACCACAGTGTAACTTCCTTCAAGGCAGGAGCTCTGTTTTGTTCGCTCGGATTATCCAGTATTACAAGACTTCCTGGAGTTTAGTAGTTGTTCAAAACATAGTCATGGGGTATTTATGTATTGCTTACAGTGATGCTCAAACTGAGTGCTCCCAGGAGATTTTGTTGTTGTTGTTGTTGTTGTTGTTGTTGTTGTTGTCACAATGACTGGACAAAACCACTGGTATTTAGGACCCAAGGAATCAAGGATACTGAAAGTGTTGCAATGCATGGGGACAATGTCCTGTCCGGAGAGGAATTTCCTGTCCCAAATTCCAAGAATGTCTTCATTAAGAACCAGGGCTAGAGAATGGCAGTCAGAGGTGGTGATTTGGGGAGAAGTTTGACATTGCAAGGAATAGTATGGAATGAGGCAATAGAGAAAATCAGAGCTAGACCAGGACAGGCCTTTTTAACACCATCTTTAAGAATGTGAAATTTATTATTTTTTTTTAAGTTGCATTTGTTTCCATTGATGCTGTAACAAAGTACCACAAATTTAGCAGCTTAGAATAACTCAGATTTATGATCCCACAGTTTTGTCATTCGCGAGTCCGGCTGAACTTGGTTTGGTCTTCTGCTTAGGTTTTTGGGTTTTTTCTTTGTTTGTTTTTTAAGATTTTACTTATTCGAGATAGAGTGAGTGAGAGAGAGAGCAAGGCAGTATCACCTGGGCTGGGTTCTCACCTGCTGGTGCCAGAGAATGATCTATCCCCAAGTTCATTCAGGTTGTTGGCTGAATCAAAGTCTTTGAGATTGTAGAAATGAAATATCTGTTTCCTTGGTATTGTCTGCGGGGGACTTATCTTTGATCCTTGGTGATGTCCGCATTTTTTCTCTTGCTTTCCAAGCAACCATCTCCAGCAAGAGGGGCCAAGTTCCTCTCATACTGCGAATCACCCTGGCTTTTCCTTCTGCCACAAACCTCTAGCTCCAGCTAGAGCAAGTTCTTCATTTTTTAGACTTATGTAATTAGATTGGAGCCACCTGGATAATCCAGATTGCCTCACTGTTTCAAAATTCAAAGTAACCTTAATTATATCAACAAAGTCCCTCGTGCTATCAAGGTAACATATTCACAGTTTCCAGGGATTAGGACGTGGACACATTTGGTAAGCCATTCCGCATACCACAGGAGTCATTGAATGTTTTTAGAGAGGCAAATTACATTACCTACACCTGTTTAAATAACATTCCTTTCTCTATAGCTATCTTTTAGCAATAGGCTCCCTTCTCCTCTAGGAACTATGACAGTGATGCCTGCAGGGACTCTGCTGGGAAAGCCATTACAAGCCAGCAGCCACATGTCAAGCCAAGTGGTGCTGTGGCCCTAGCTCCAAACAGATAAAGCAGAGAGAAAGGGAGTGTAGCTGCTGCCACAAATGGTGGGGCTCAGCTGTGTCCCCATTTCTGGGAGAATTTATGAGAGGAGCACATGCCAGGGGGCATGGAAAGCTTCTCTCCCAGAAGCAGATGCTGCTGATCCCCATACAGAAGCCACCTCACTCCCCAGCACTCCCAGACACTGCCTGCCAGATGGCCACAGCTGAATCCACAGCTGAATAGATATCTGCTGTTGGCACCAAAGACGCCTCTGTGGGATTGGTTAAGGACCTGAGGTGGTATGGCAGGGCATCAAATACACATGAACAATAAAAATGCTTGGGATGTGCCAGGTACTGTGCTAAGCGCTTTGCAGGCATTAACTCAACCTACACAACATTCTCAAGTGGATGGTGTGATTCTTATGCCCATTTTATACAAGGAGAGACCAAGGCCTGGAGAGGTTGGGTAGCTTGCCAAAGATAATAGAACTGTAACCAGCAGAGGCGGAATTTGAATGGAGACAAATAGTATGTGATCAGAGTCTCCAGAATCTTTGACCTTAGACCCTATATTATCTATACTTGAAACCAAGGGCACTTTAGTCCTCTTCCCTGGGCTCCGTTTCATCTGACCTCCCTCTGCACCAGCTGGATATGCCCACATTTGAACAGGTGTCATCTGCCGAGCTGCCCTCATTTACAGGTCACTGACCCTATAATAGCTGTCTCTTGTGGAATGGCATGGAAAGCTGAGAAGAAAATTGAAAGTGACACCAAAAAAGATGTATATTGCCAAGCAAAACTGGAAGACCTGAAGCCAAGTTTCAAATGACCCCAGAAGAGGATGAAAAATGGAGAAAGCGATGTCTGACTCAACACTCACCTTAGGAATACTGAGTACCCAGGGAAGTTACACATGAAGGGCAGGCATATCGTCCTAAGCTGGTATTGAGTGCTTGACATACACTAGGAACTAAATTATACCCATTGCACAGATGGTCTCATCTAATTCATCCATCATCTTTATGAGAAAAGTTATTACCCCAGGTTTATATATGGAGAACTTGAGACCGATGATGTTAAGTAACCTGTTTCAGGAATCACAGCTGATAAAAGGCAGTTTGATATGAAAAATTACTCAAGTTCCATGTTTTCTGCTCTAAAATGTTGCAGGGTATTTTTCATTTAGTTCTTTGGGTGTTGAATTGACTCTGGGAAGAAACACAGTCTGTCTTAGCACCATGCTGAAACTAGAGTGAGTTAGGAGAGCTTCAAGGAATGATGCCCACAGGTTAAGAGATGTTCTATCTTCTGCCAATACACAAAGACAGGGTGCATTTCATAAATGATTAAGTGAATGAACTGAATCAAACTGAGAGAGTAAAGGCATTGGAGAGATCGTCTATTGTTGGACTACTGAATCTGAAAGAGAGAAAATCATTATAAGCATATGGAACATAATCCAGAGAGAAAGATGAGGTTATATCTTGAGATCAAGGTAAGTCAGGTCCAAGGTACTATTAAATGGAGCCTTTTAGGTGTGAAATGTGGCTGTAACTTGGATCTCTCCTTCAATTTGCTGTCAGTTATGTATGCGGATGCCAGGTGCTGATGCACAAGTACCAACCCTCACTGGACCTTATGACCAACATCTCTCATGATGAAACACCACATGTTTGGGGAGATGCAAAGGACAGAAATACCAGGTCTTCTCTGGAAACTCAGTGACTACTATGGTGCACACATTAAAGTGAAACATCTGAGTAGAGTACATGACAATCACTGCCAACAGAATGGGAATTTTAAAGAAATCTATCATTTTATGAAGGACCAAGAAACATGAGCTTTCTCCCTGCAAATACTAGACACTGAATTTATAGCAACAAATGAAAGGCACACATATAAAATGTCTTACGTGAAAATGGAGATAATGTGCTATCCCCATAGAGTTGTGATAGTTAAATAAAATACACTTAGAAACATGCCTGACACGAAGGAAGCAGAATTAATATAATTCGAATGGGTTAATAAATTGCAAGTATCTCCAAAGGAACATAGTAGGCATAGATTAAAAGTTGATTTTCTTCTCTTCCTTTTCAAATTATTCCCTATTCCAGTTTCTGTAGCTACTTTGTAGAAGTCAAGGGTGTAAAACAGCCATTTATCATACTTATCAATACGCGTTTCACAGACTATGACAGCTTACAACTGGCATGGGTTGTTTCTGCTCAACATTATCAGAACCTTGAAGGCTAGGGGTAGAATCAATCTAAAAAAGCTTTGTCACTTACATATCTAGCTAATATAATATCTGTATCAAATATGATATCTAGTAGTTTATGACATCTAAATAGCATATACTATCTAGCACTAAATCATAGTACTGGCTGTGGACTGAGACTTTATCTCTTTCTGAGACCATCTATACAATAGTTGGACCATCTGCATGTCACCTTCTCATGTGGCCTGTGCTTCCTTACAATATGGCAGCCCTGACACCCACGCTGGGAGGAAGACCAAGTTGAAGCTGTACTCTTGATGGGAAGAGCAGTCCTCTTGCACTGAAATTCAAGGGAAAGAGAACTAGTCTCCAACTAGTGATGTGGAGTGGCAAGGCTCTGGAAAAAAAATAAATAACTGCAAATATTGCTGTAAACATTTTTGGAAAATATAACCTGCCATGGCCTTTGATATCCAAAATCCCCATGGATATCACTCATATGATTTATTATACAAAGAAACTAGAACTTTTTTTTTTACATTAACCTTATGTCAATATTCCAGCATATCTAAATCTTGACAAAATTATATGATGAAATTCTAAAGAGAGTTTAGGTTAAGAATATGTCTTTATTGCTTCCCATTTCAATGTCATATACATGCTCAACCTTTCAAATTAAAAGAATAGATTTTTATTAAGTAAGAATAAAAAGTCCCTGATGAATCAGTAATGTTTTTGGATGATACGCATTTTCTCATTCTCCAATATGTTTGGATATTTACAGCTCTCTATTTCTTTCTAATTCAAACATAACATTTAGGGAAAACATATAACTGGCCTCTCTTTGGCCCAATTCCCTCATCTGTCAAGTGGAAAAGAATAGCATACAGAAACAATTCACAAAGTGCACTCATTGGCATGCTAATTATGATAACAAAGAGAAAGTACTGTGATCAAGTAATTTAAGCAGAGTGTGATAGGATTTTTGTTATGAGATTTCCCAAAGCCTTTAATATTTATTTGAATTTTTTTTTTTGATCGTGAACTTTTTCTTTTCTTTTCTTTCCTTTTTTGCGAGTTCACCTTAAAGGGGTAGAGGTCCCTGAAGTATTCTTTGAATAATGCTGAGATGGGCCCATCATTCTTAATTTGTATTTCGGTGTAACACAGTGTTATAGAGAATGGTATTCTTTCCCCCAAAGCACAGAGAGGAAAAGTTAAAAGAGTTTACTCAATGCTATATGTTGGTCTTCTTCTTTATTTCTAACCATTTTGGCATCTGTTACATCTTCCTTTTTCTAAGATCTATTTTAAGATGGCATCTTCCCAAAATTGCTTTTTAGTAATAGCAATTACCACTTATTGAGTCCATATCGTGGGTTAGGCTCATCTTAGGCACTTGGAATGAATGTCTTCATTTAATTCTCTAAATGACCTTAAAAAGGCAAAACTCTTCCTAACCCCATTTTCCAGATGATGAAACTGAGGGTCAAAAATATTAAGGAACTTGTCCAAGGTTATGAGTAAGGAGCAGAGACAGGATTTAAAACCAGGCCTTGAGAAGTCCAACAAACGGTGGGAATACCTGTCAGTCTGGTGTTTTTATCACACAACCACCTCTATAAAAATAATGTTTAAGACTTCACGTCACGCAGATTACTTGTGTTTTTAGTAATTAATCTCATGTCCCAGCTCATCCTGCATCCTGACCTATTTCTATCCTTCTCAGATTGTAGACCTTTAAACCGCATGGTGAAGAAACATGAGGCTTAGTGGCTGCAGCTGCTGCTGCTAATGGTGATAGCCTATTTATTGATTTGTTGTTGTTATTATTATTAATATCATTTTATCATTGGCTATAGAATTTGACTTTTGACATGGCTTTTCTATGGCTTTCTTCCTCATTCAAATTTTCAACTAATTCTCTTGTCGGGGGCATTTTTGCAGCTCTGGGTTAATAACTCATCTGATACCTCTTAACCCAGATTTCCTCTCAGTGCTGGTTCTCCACTAGGGTGCAATTTTTGTTTAGGTTCGACTTAGTACATGAGCACTGTTTTGGTTCAGAGTCCCTATGGGGCAACTGCAGGGTGTTTCCACAAGTTCCATCAAGGTACATTGCCATGAAAACAAGGGTGAGAACTGGCCCTAACTGATTAGCTTAAATATTTATTGAGCACCTACTATGTGATGAGTCCTGAGCTGGGAATACAAAGGTGAATAAGAACAGAACCAGTCTCTGCCCTCATGAAAACAGCCATCTAGTAGGGGAGACCAACACTAGGGCCATGCTCATGAAAGTGGATTTAGAAAAACTGAGATAAGGAGACTGAAGTGAAGGAATAGGAGTCTATGAGCCTGCAAACCAAACAAGCCTAATTTTCTACAGGGGGTCGAGAAATCTTAGTTGAGAGCATGATCCTGTAGTTGAGATCTGAAGGGCAAGGAAGATTAATGGGGTAGAAGTGCGAGGTATCCCAGAAGAGGAAGCCTCAGCCTGTGCAAAGATGCTGGAGTAACGAAGCCGGGGCTTTCAGGTGTGGATGCTGATGATCGTGGTCTGGCTCGTGTCTCCTTTGACACTTGGAGCCTGTAGGCTAAGGATTTTATTATAAGAGAAATGAGATGCCACTGATGTCCCAAGCAGGAACCTGAAATTAACTTACATGCATTTTTAAGAAAATCACCTTGGCTACGGCCACAAGAGACAACTGGAGGGGTCAGCGTGGACTTAGGGAGACCAGAGAGGAGGCTATTACTGTAATCCAATAGAAGGCTGTTGACAGCTGATTTCTAAAGGTTTTTTCTGCTCTTATATTAGGTGATTGTACATTTATCCAGCAGAAATCATAGTCATAATTGACCTGCCTTTATTTGAAACAAACACTAAGGTTTATTTAATTTTTATACAATTCTTTCGGAGATGTGTCCTATTTTAAATTGGACTGCCTGCACTGTCAAATTGTCTCCACAGGTAGGGGACACTTCATTGAGTATGATTGTTAAAGAAGCAGCCCAACCAATAAATTTTTTAAAAAGTCAAACCGTCTGGTGTGCGCTGTGTTGTATGCTAGTTAATGAGAGAGGAATGTCCTTGAGGAGATGTAGAAATAGAGAGGAAACATATACATTTGGAGAGGCAATGCCAGCTACTCCTTCACTGAATAAATATTAATCAAGAATATTTATCGAGCACTTACTATGTGTTCAAAGCTGCTCTAGCCTCTAGAATAAAGTGTCATGAAACAAAGTGTCTTTCTCACACTGGTTCTCAACTTAATTCTATTGAAAGAATGCAGGGTTTTGGATGCATACAGAGAGGACTTTTGATTCCATCCCCACAATTGTGTCACCTTGATTAAGTCACCTTCCTAAGATCGATGTGCTTTGTCTCTAATTCAAGGAGAGTAATACCTAATGATTTTAAGAATGAGATCTAAGGATCTTCTAAATTGTGATAACATAGGTCAATCACCTAACACAGTATCTGGCACACGCTTTCACGATTAAGATTCCCAAATTGAGATTCTACTATAATTGCTTTTGGCACTAATGTTCATGCTTGGCAATAATTTTAACAACCTCACCAAAACATTATACTCTTGACTGGGAAATACTTAACGGTTTGGGATATTTTATTACTTTATATTTTATATTTGAGATATCTTATTACTTTAAAAATTCTTTTATCTGGACAGAAGTTTCAGCTTATGATTTCAGCTTATGATTCTATTATGATGCAAAAAGGCCTTAAAGTATGCCAACAATGTGCTCTTTCTGTTTTTGTAATCGTAAAGACTATGGTCAAAACTATACGTATATGAATACATATGCAAACATATACACAAACACACACACACACACACCCCAGCAGGATGTGGGGGACACCTTTGATATTTGCAGCAGTTTACATTTTGAATGTATTATCAAAGTACTAAAATAATTTTTGAAGCCTTGAAAGATTAGTGCTGCTGGCAATTTAATCCCCACTTTATTCACTACTTCTGCTCCAGGCTGCAAAAATACAGCATTGTTCATGGGTAATTTCCCATTCCCTCCTGCTGCTAACAAAATGGATACTTTCTTTAAACTAGAAAACACACTGTCTGGCATTGCTCACTTCAATTGGCAATGGGTTCCATATGATCAAAGTCATAGCCTGCAGAGAGACAGCTCCTATCTCTTTGAAAAGAGGCTCGGTAGTCTCTAATTCACAGGCTTGTACCTACTGAAGTTTTCATACATTTATTTTCACTAGAGTAGGGTCAGCAATAGCTTGTATGCCCAAATATAAGTCGATCTTCTGTTTTCTCAATGTTGAAAATCCAAAGAGATGTCAAACATCAACCTAAGTTATTGAATGAATTAATTTAGTTACAGATTCTTTTATCATTCAAATGAACATCAAATTCTTCTCATCGTTCTGCAAGATCAGTGTTTATGTGTCATTTAACCCAGTTCTTCAGGGCACTTAATGTTTCCTTACATCAAAATTTCCTAAAGGACAGAGGTTTCAAACCCCTGTGTGATGATGTCACTTGCTTCCAGTGATCACAGTTATAATATGCTTTTCTGTTGTCTGTGTTTCTCCATTCTTCCTCATGGCATGTATTTCTGACCTCCACAATTTAACTACTTACTCTATTTCTTTTTAAAAGTCATCTTTAAGAGGCTTGTTTACAACAGCATCTAAGCTTCCAATTATGAGTAAGAGCCCCAGGAATAATTGCTAAATTGTGTTAAATTCCCTTGCCTTTTTTTTTTTTTAAGCTGATTGTGCCAGTGACCTCTTTAAGCCATCCAAACTAGTATTGATCGAGGTCCTTTCAGGCTAATGTGCGGTGCTTTGTTCAAGCTATAGTAATTGAGAAAGTGCTCTGTGATGTGAGATATTTTATTAGGACTCAAATAGGAAACTTCCCGTGGAGTAATGTTTCCTGGGGGAGAAGAAAGCCTTAATTTGTATGTAAACATGTATGTTTCATTGCATAAATGCTATTATTTGAAATAATAACTTGAAAAGATTTTTTCTTTTGAAAAATATTTTTTAACAAATGTTTTAACCTTCAAAGATTCATTTATTTAGATTTGAGAGAGAAAGAGAGAAAGAAGGCATGTGCACACGTGGGGAGGGGCAGAGGAAGAAGGAGAGAAAGAATCTCAAGCAGACTCTGTGCTAAGCATGGAGCCCAGTGCAGGACTTGGTATCCTGACTCTGAGATCATGACCTGAGCTGAAACCAAGAGTTGGGCACCCAGCCAATGGTACCATGTAAAAACAATGTTTTTAGTACTTCATGGCATTCTTAAGTGTTGAGGCCAACCTCCATGTCTCACACATTGTTCTGTAGACAACCCATTTCATAAGACATTCTGAGTCTTGCTCTACTGTATATATTTAGCTGTTTATCATTTACTATATGTTAGAAATTAGGATAAATGCTTTCCATTTGTTTTTTTTTTCAAATCTCACTAAGTGCTCACAACAAATTATGAGGCAGATATTTCTGTTTTCTCCATTTTGCAGATGGAACAACTGAGGTTTAGAGAAGTTAAGTAACTTGTCCATTATCATACCTAATCAGTGACAGAGCTGAGCCTCACACCCAGCACTGTCTGATTTCAAAATTGTGTGCTTTTAGTGAATAGAATGTTTCTATGAGCATTCCTGCCATATGTCTATGGAAGGAGTTTTAGCTACCTCTGACGGGGAGAAATATTGTCTTACAGTTAAGAAAGGAATAACTTAATGGCCCCATTCCTATATTTTAAAAATCAGAGGATGACCCTGCAGGTTTAGTCCTAGATGTTTAAATAAATAGAGAAATGAAGCATATGTTTACACCAAATCTTGTACATAAATGCTCATAGTAGCTCTACTCACAATAGCCTCAAAGTAGAAACTTCCTGTGTATATCTGCAAATATCCACTAACAGATGACTTATTTACAAGTTGAACTAGAGTACAATGGAATACTATTCAGAAATAAAAAAGAAAGAACCATTGGTAGCTATTACACCTGAATCTGAGAAACATGTTGAACAAAAGCAAAGCACAAAAGGGTATATAATGAATGATTCCTTTTCCATGAAGTTCACAAATAGGCAAAACTAGCTTATCAGAATAGAAAGCAGATTAGTCATTACCTCAGCTGCAGGTTAGATGTAACTGCAGAGGGCTCCTGGGGACCTTTTGGAATAATGGTAATATTCTGTATTTTGACTAAGGTTGTGCTTACATGGGTGTGTATACTTGTCAAAACTCATTGTAATGCACATTTAAATAGGGAAGTTTTATGCAAAATATATCTCAATATAGTTGATCAAAAAATTAAAGAAGGATATTGATTTATGATTAAAACTAGGAACATTTAGGCATTAAAACAATAAAGACGGGCCAATTTGAAGATGAAGGTGTTGAAAGCTGGAGTCAATAAACAAAAACGATAATGAAGAAATGAGGCATATTTGACCTTGATAGCAGATGACTCAAGGGTAAAAGTGGACTGACGTCAAACTCAAAGACCAAGGGTATATATAAAAGGGAAGAAATGGGAACAACCATTAAACATGGCAGGGGTAGCGATCTTGGTTCAACCTAAGGAAACCTTTCTAACAACTGTACATACCCAGTGAAATAGACTATCCTTTGTGGTGATAAACCCCAACAGAATTGCACAATAGAAGGGTGGGTAAACAATGATCAGGAATGATGTTCACGAGATTAAATAGATAATGAAAATAGATAAATAAATGAAAATAGATAAAAGGGCAAATTAGAAAACCTTTACATAAATATTCTATCAATGAGATAAAAACTCAACTTTTAAGTTGTCTGCAAAGTCTAGTTCAATGCAAAAAGCATGTATGAGCATGTCTAATTGAGGGGCATCTGTCCATGTACCAACATTTGGAATGGTTCATTAAATTAAAATGCACAGAAAATTGGCCTTAATTCTAAGAAGACTTTTGGGCCTCCTTATAAATGAAGTACATTTATTCCTCCTCCCACCCCCCAATCTGTGAGCTGCTTCATTTCATCAAATTTTACGATGCTCCTAATAAAAGCTGGAAAATGTGTTCCAAATCATGGGGAATACACAAATATACACAGAGTATCAATGCCAATCAAATTGTGGGGGAAAGGCTCACACAGATAACTGCGATCAGGTATGAACCAAAGAATACCACATATCCATGCTTCTGGAAGGTCAGAGCTTGCAAGAACCTAGCTGTTTTCTACTCTATCCACAGCTATTTTCACCAAGATGTAATAGGGGCCCCTCAAAATCAACATGATGAAAACCCAACTTAATGTCTGCTCAGTCAACCTTCTCTTCTTTTACACCCCACACCTGAACCTGAGATACACTCTTGTCTTTCATTGACACCCTGTTCATTCCCACCACATCCAATTGCTATTTGGTTGGCCATTAATTTTTCTGATTAACCTCCTTAGCATTTCTCATATCCCACCCTTTCTCTTTTTTCTCACTACTACTCTCTTTCATCAGGCATCCATACTCTATTCCTTGATTTAATGAAATGGCTTTCTAAACAGCCCCCCAACCCCTGTGCCCAATTCACCCCTTTTGGGCAGGGAAGCCATCGCAGCAAAGTATGTATGACCCTCTGGGATCGAAATCTTTTCCACCTTATTATCTGACCTAATCTCACAGTTTCTTCCCCTTTATTCTCTGCTTTAATAATAGTTGATTAAAATTTCTATTATGGGTTCTGGTTTGATTTCAGGGCTACTGTCTTGCTACATATAGCTTTTCCCACATTTAATCTGGAGTCTCCTATCATGGAAACCGTAAGCAAGAGAAGCCAAAAGAAAACAGATTATCCCTTTAGTAATGGTTGAGCCAAGAGAGTAGGATGATATGGTCTGAGATCTCCTACACCTTCTCCCCTTGGCTCTAGCACATTAGTTCTAGATAAATCCTTAAAATCACTAGACTGGGAAGAAGTTGTGAGAGAGAACATCTGCTCCAGAAATTTTCAAAGGGTGCTGTGGACATCAGTTCTGCTGAGTAGATCCATACCTAATTTATTCAGTCAGTTACAGATGACCAGAAAAGGGAGCAGAGAGAAAGACCTGGTCTTAGCTAATTTGGCAGGAAGGAGATATTGAAGCAAAGTTGGAAACATAAAAGTTTTGTTGAGAAGTAGTACGTGTGATTGAAACAGGTAGAAGCAGGCAAGGGGAGCCTCAAACCAAGAAGCAACCTCATAGCCCAAAAAAGAAGGTCTGGAACTGCAATGAATGGAAGTGGCTATGCCATTGTTACCACCCTTTGCTTAGTCATTACTTGGTGAACACTCTAAAAAGAGTGTGATTTCAGTTCAAAAGCAGAGGTGGACCATGGAGGAGTTAACACATCGGGGTGTCAGCTAACCTAAGGCTATTGAGTCCTTTCTTAAAGTGCAAACAGAGCATTGCATTTCTGAAATTGTTACAGTTTACCCCTAGTGCTGCATGAATCTTCTGCAAAAATATCGAAGGATCAGGGGAACCTCTCTTCATGAAAAAACACTTAGAAGATGGAGGTTAGCCAGATGGATTATACTCCTTATTGTTGTAGTCCATCTCAGGGCTCTAACTGGTACTCCTTCTCTCCTTCCTCAACTATCTATTCTAGAGTCCCCCTCTTAGTCAGCTACCTGATAAACTTCATTCCTGAGGAATCTGAGCTTCTGGTGATTATACCCTTCTCAGGCAGAGTCACTGCTCATGTCCATTATCAGTCACAAATAGTCAAGAAAAAACTAAGAGGCACCCAAATAGGTCAACTCAGTTCTACATATACCCCTCCTACTCCCATGGTGTGTCAGCAACCTATATCCTACTACTGATCGAGATGAATTACCCTTGACAAAATGATTATTTTTCTTATTGCCTAATGGTCTCTGGACATAATTAGCCCAAAGTGTTCTGGTAAGAACTGAGCCATAACTCATAAGGCAATGTGAGGTTGTTGAGTCTCATGGGGAGAATCTGCTCTGTTTGGCTACCAGGACTTCTTGTAGAGCTCTGAATTTCAGGGATTAGAAGCACAGAATCCCCCAGTAGGTCATTGAGAATGATGGTAATGAGTACATCTACTTCCACTATTTGCTCCCAAACCATGTCATCTTCATATAGAGAGCACAACTTAATAGTAATGGCTTTACTTCAATGGATAGACCACATTGTGGAAGAAGGCAATCCATCTTAGCAGAGTACTTTACCATGAAATTACTTCCTCATCTGTACAAACAGGTGGACTGATTCAGTTATGTGCAAGTTACCTCCTTCTTCCAAAATCCATAACTCTATTTCTCTTAGATGGTAAAGAACTCCCTTGAGAACTACTTGAAAATTTGTGAAGTCTCTAAAACAGTGTGATTTTAATGAGTTTTCTTGTACATGGCATACATCTATATACTTTATTCTCATATAGCTACATGTTGCAGTGAATTTTGTATTACTTTTGAATCTCTTCATATGTGAAACAACCTCTATGTGAAATCTTAGCTTTTCAAGATTGCCATTAGGATTCAAAGGAAAGTAATTTTCCTGCCAAGATTTCTCCCTTTGTTATCTCATCTTTCCATCAGAGGCTCCATTCAGTCTGTTATAGAAGTCAGGCAGTGCCTAGGGTTGCCCCCTTGCATGGAGTATTAAATCATTGGCCATCTCTCCCAATGTATTTGCACACAAAAGCTTGGTATAAAGGTTAAGAATCCATCTTGATATTATCACTTGGGTAATCAAAGAAGTAATTACAAAAATGCTCTTGGAAGAGAGGCAGCATGATTCTGTCTTGGAAAAGCAATTTATTTGCTGTTTTTTTTTTTTTTTTTAAGGCAGATTTGGCATGGGTCCATGATTAATTTAACATTTACTCAACATAGCAATGAAGGGACCTCTTTTTATTATAGACAAGTTATTACAATCAAGTTGAGAAATGATTGCATATTTAAACATGTGATTATATCATAGTTCATATGCTGAATATATGAATTACTAATTAAGACAATTTTAGTGCAGGGCATTGCAAATATACCCAAGTAATACCCTTTTGTTTCAAATCTTTCTGATGAGTCTCTTCCCACTAAATCATAAATCCATGAAATCACAAGACTCAAAGGAAGCTGTGAGACCATCTACTCCAGCAATTTTCAAAGTGTGCTCTGTGAAACCCTAAGGTTCCCCCAAAATGACTCAGGGGAAACAGAAGAAAGAAAAGGAAGGCCAAGTAAGTGAAATTCCAAGTCTTTTGACTTGCCTCAACTTGATCAGCCCCTTTTATAAAGTTTGAAAGCTAATTGTGTTAACCAAAGATTTCAATTTTTTTTCCTAATTTAGTTTCTAATATAAATCTCTTGTGTCACCTTCCCTCCACATGATTATCTCATTCTCCTGGAATTGCTCAAGTGGCAGGACTTTGAGGCTGTCAATTCTATTCTTGGACTGGTCTTAAGACCTCTTTTGTAACATGGACAAAAATATGTATCTCTACAGTATACATTTTCTACTGGAGTTAGTTGTTTGGAGTCATTTACAAAGATTTCATTATATGTGTAGTAGATGTGTTCTTCACGGAAGTGACACAAAGACACAGGCAGGATGTTGATTAGGGAATGCCCTTGGAATTGACACCCCTGAAAGGGTGGGAAAGGATTCTGAAGAGGAAGAAATCGTGCATATACAAAACTGACCCACAAGGACCTCTGGACCTAAAAGTGAACAAACTCCTTGATTAAGCAAACTCAGAATCCAACTCTATGCATTCTAACTTTTGCTATCATTCCGTGCTTGAAGTTCCTTTAAAGAATGGTCTCTTGCTCAGCATATCTAAAGCTGTGCTGTGATGCATCCTAACCTAGTTAGAGATCTAGTGTCCAGGAGGGAAGTGAAGGAACATCCTGAAGGACCATTTTATTGTTTGGAGGAGAGGTCTCTGCTGCCTTCAAAGAGGAAGGATGTGCTAGCTTTTAAACAGGGAGAGGTGGACCCCTGCTGCAAATGCAGATGACTCAGAGACATATGGAGGTAATCAAGATTTTCAGGTTCATCAGCCAGAGGTTCCTATCCAATTTTTTTCCCAAACAGTGTTCTAACTTTGCATAGCAGATCTGCCTTGGTTTCTCTTTCTTTTTTCTTGTCTTTTTTTTAGTTTACTTTTTCAGAGAAGCTTTAGGTTCACACAAGTTTAAAAGGAAGGTACAGATATTTTCCATATGCCCCTGCCTTCACAAATTAATTGATAGCTTCCCCCCATTATCAATATGTCTTCCTAGATTGGAATATTTGTTACAACTGGAGAACTTACATCGATATATCATAATCACACAAAGGGCATAGTTTACATTAGAGTTCAGTCTTGGTGCTATACAGTCTGTAGCTTTGGACAACTGCACAATAAAATGTATCCATCATTATAGTATTATATAGAGTATTGCCACTGCTTTAAAAATCCTCTGTACTCTCCCTGTTCATCTCTCCTCATCTCTGACCTCTGGCAACCACTCATCTTTTTACTATTGCCATAGTTTTACCTTTTTCAGAATGTCATATAATTAGAAACACACAACATATAGGCTTATCAAATTGACTTCTTTCACTAGTAATATGCATTTAAGGTCCCACTGTGTCTTTGCACAGCTTGATAACTCAGTCCTTTTTAGTGCTGAGTAATATTCCATTTTCTGGGTGTACCACAGTTTATTAATCAATTCACCTACTGAAGGACATCTTGATTGCTTCCAATTTGGGACAACTATGAATAAAGCTGCTATAAACATCCGTGTGCAGGCTTCTGTGTGAACATAGGTTTTTCAACTCCTTTGGGTAAATGCCAAGGAGTGTGATTTCTGGATTGTATAGTAAAAGTGTGTTTAGTTATCTAAGAAACCACCAAACTGTCTTCCAAAATAGTTACACCATTTTTCATTCCCAACAGCAATAAGTGAGAGTTTCCATTGCTCCACATCCTTGTCAGCATCTGGTATTGTCAGCGCTTTGTGCTGTCAGCCATTCTAATAGGTGTGTTTTAGTATCTTTTTGTGTTAATTTTTTTTTCTTTTTTTTTAAAAGATTTTATTTATTTATTTATTGGGAAAGAGAGAGAGTGAGAGAGAGAAGGTCATAGTGAGAAGCGGACTCCCCATGGAGCTGGGAGCCCGATGTGGGACTCGATCCCAGGACTCCGGGATCATGACCTGAGCCGAAGGCAGTCGCTCAACCAACTGCGCCACCCAGGGGCCCCTTTTGTGTTAATTTTTAATTCCCTAATGACATAGGGAGCATCTTTTAATAATCAATGTGGAACATCTTTTAATAATCTTATTTGCCTTCTGTATATCTTCTTTGCTAAGCAAGCTCTTAAAATCTTGGTCTGTTTCTTTTTCTTTTTTTTTTTAAGATTTTATTTATTTATTTGAGAGACAGAGAAAGTGAGAGAGAGCATGAGAGGAGAGAAGGTTAGAGGAAGAAGCAGACTCCCCATGGAGTGGAGCTGGGAGCCTGATGTGGGACTCCATCCCAAAACTCAAAGATCATGACCTGAGCCGAAGGCAGTTGCTCAGCCAACTGAGCCACCCAGGCACCCTCTTGGTCCGTTTCTTAATAGGGATGTTTGTTTTCTTATTGTTGAGTTTTAAGAATTTTTAATATTTTGATAACTGTCCTTTATTGGATTATCTTTTATAAAAATATTTTCTCCCAACCTGTGGCTTTACTTCTTGTTCTATTGACATTACCTTTCACAGAGCAGAAATTTTTAATGTTAATGAAGTCCAGCATATCAATTATTAATTTTATGGATGGAATTGTATCTAAAAAACCCATTGCCATACCCATGGTCATCTAAGTATTCTCTATCTTCCAGGACTTTTACAGTTTGTATTTTATGTTTAGGTATATGATGCATTTTGAGTTAATTTTTGTAAAGGGTATGAGATCAGTGTCCAGATTCTTTTTCTTTTTTTGAATGTGGATGTCCAGTTGTTACACATCATTTGTTGAAAAGACTATCTTTGTTCCACTGTATTGCTAGTTTTAAGTTTACCTGCTTAATAATTCCTGGTGCCCTTGTGTTGCTAGGCTTTCTCAGCTCTTATTACAGAAAATGAGGACCTCTTTGTACACTGCCAAGGATGACCTCTGGCTTTCATACAGACTTTCCATCGTCCATTAATCATTCTCAGCCTTTGCTGTTTTTGTTTAGGAAGAGGAGCTTACCCTCTTTTCCTGTCCTTATGGTTATCATATCCCCTACTTTAATCAGAGCCCAATACACTGCAGGAGCTAATGTATTCCTTTTTAACAGTGTACAATCCCATTTCACCATGACTAAAATTCTAGCAATTGGACCACCACTTTGTGCTAGGGGCTGTCTGTGTTCTGTTTACCACCGGTAAGTTCTCACTGCCAGGCAGGTAGCTAGTGATCTAGGTCCAAAATACCACTTTATCAACTGATATCTCAGACTACTCCTGTTACCAACTTTGTAGGTTTGTTTCTCCAGGAAGACAGTTTTTGTTAGGCAATGCTCTTGGCATCAACAAATGTAAGGAGAGAGGAAGGAAGTAGGATTGAGCAGAGTGAGATGTCAAGCTGAAATGCTGGCTCAGTGTCAACCTTGATGAATCTCATTGGAATTTCTATAGTTAAAATGGCCCATTAGAGTTGTCCCACACTGGGCTGAAATAGCCAAGCCTTTATATTCCCATCTCAATGAGACATTGGATGTGAGCCACCCCAGGAAGAATTTGACTATGAGCAGAGTTGCTCTTTGCAGACATTATGCTGGTTGCTTTATCTCATTTAGTCCACACATGGAGAATGAAAGTTTTATTTTCATTCATTTTGTTCATTCATCTATTCATTTATTTAAAAACCTTAAATTTGAGAATCCATCTTATGTAGTGAGAACCTAGAAAAAAATGACCCATTTCCGGTTACAGCTTCTGAAAGGAGATGACAATTCAGCTGAGTCTTGAAGAACAAGAAGCCTACACAACATCACTACCATATCTACACAAATATTGAACAGATATTTCAAGCTTAACAAGTTCAGATCGAATCTCATTCCCTCCCTTAGCTCAGTGATACAATTCTACCTACCAACAGCTCAGGTCAAAATCTTTGGAATGATTCTTCTTTCCCATCATTCTTATGTGGCCCGCATACCTTCTTCATGTAATCATATTGGCTCCACCTTCAAAATACAGCAGGAGTCCAATCCACATCCTACCACATTCAATACCATCACCCTAGTCTGGGATACCATTATCTGTCATCTAAATTTCTGTAGCTCTCCCTGATTCTGTCCTTAACTATGTACAACCCATTCCCAATACATAAGCTAGAGTGATGTTTTTTACTCAAAAATCATCATGGGTTCCCCATTTCACTTAAAGCATAAAATTGAAACTTTCCCCATGGCCAAAAAGGCCCAAATGATCTACTTCCCATTATCTGTATGACCTCATTATTGAATGCCCTCTTGCTTGGTCATTCCAATGCTGCCACACAGGTTGGAATGACACATGTATGGATCAGTGGTGAAAAATGAAGCCAATGCTGGATAAAGCAGAGAAGAAAGGACTTTGTATGATATATCAAGGTGGTTGGATGTCTGTCTCTTTAAAAGTAGTAAAAAACTTTTGAAACATTTCAAGCAAGAAAGTAAAATGATTAGAAATTTGTTTTGAAAAGATAAGGTGATAGGTCACATCAAAGATGGACTAAGGGAATGAAATGCAGGAGAAAAGGAGTATAGCTAGAGGTATTTCAATCACACAGAATGAGCAAAGATGAGAACCTAAAGAAGAGCCCCAGCAACAGAGATAGGAGGAGACACTCAGAGTGTTGTGTGGTCTGAGCTTGAGAGATACTTAACATGCATATAATTAGCCCTTTGAGTAATTGAATGATTTCTTTAGAAGATGAATAAGAGGGATTTCTAGGATGCTGGATTGCACAACTGGGAGGATGTGGGCACCGTTCATTAAGATAAGCAATAATGGAAGATGAATAAATTAAAGAACAAGGTACTTTCTATTGGGGTTGTGTTGGCTTGAATAGACCTGCTTATCAGCAAGTGAGATATTTTAGAAAGAAGTCAATCAGGCAGTTGAAGTTATAGAACTGAATTTCAGGAAATAGATCAAAACTGGACATAATAGGTATTGGGAATCAGCTTAGATGGCTATTGTAATAATGAAGAGAGCCTTGGAAATATCAACCACTAGGTACAAAAGCAGAGGATCACAAACTCAAAATTGACAAGAAAAAGCTATTGAAGTTTGGAGTACAAATTAGTTATCTTTTTTCCCTCTCCAGATTGTAAGGAGTAAAGAAAAAATACAGAACCTATGTGGGGATCAATAGATCAGCATTATGTATGTTCCAATAGCTCCTAAAACATACTACTCCTTAAAAAAGTTGTGCTACCTAAAACCCTACCCTTGAATGTCTCCTGTAAGCTATGTTTTTCATGCTACCATGCCACTGGGTTCCTGAGTATTTGTCAATGGATCATACTGGTGGAAGATTGAAGGGGGTGGTTTAGGGACATTTTATGAATATATATCCCCAGTAGTTCCAGTTTCTGAGTACTCCTCTCTCCTCTCTCCGTGGTATGAAGCAGCCCTATCTCTGATTTTAGTTCCTTCAAAAAAGGCTCAGCTTCTGGGTTCTGTTAATATATCCCTCTTCTCTTTTCCCTTCAGCCCTACAAATAGAAGCAGCTTCCCAGTGTTGCCAAAATCTCTTTTGTTTTTTGACTTTTTCTCATGCCCTAGTTGGTTTCTCAGTTCTTCATTAGTTGTGTAACCCATCAAACCTGTATACATTAATCTGTACTCATTTTGAAATACCTAAAGTGTTCTCTGTTTTCTTCACTTGTGACATTGACTCACATATTTGAAAAGCATATATGGAGACTAAAACCAAAAACCTAGAGGCCCCCTACAAGCTCTCTATCATATACAGTAACCCAAACAAAAGCAGAACATATTCACTATTTTTAACAAACTTGATCTGTCATACCTATCTAGTGGAAAAAAGAAAAAAAAAAAAACTCGGGCAAGAGAGGAGAGAAAACAAGTCTGTTTCCCACCTGAAGACAGAAGCACAAATTAAGTCAGTATCTATGGGTAGGTAAAGAGCCATGGACTTCCTTTCTGGGCTGATAAATTACCTCTGGTAAACAAAATCCAGGGTCTCAGCTATCTCACAAATGAGGTAAGTCATCCCCAAAGTGAGTGGATTAGTGCTGCAGGCCTTCCCTGTGAAGGACTGAGTCACAGGGAAGGGGGTACTTGATGCTCACTCTCACCAGACTATTTTTGAAGGAACAGAGTAGCTAGCACTTTCTCTTTATTGAAAGCTATGGTCTGGAAAATTAATTCTTTCCTGCAAGTAACTAGGGAGACAGGAAGAACTGGTGTGGCTGAGTCCAAAGAGAAAGTGAACTTCAATAAGAGGGAGAGATCAATAAGATTAAATGTTCCAGAAACCTCAAGTTAAGATAGCAATTGAAAATTAGTTATTGGATTCACCAACTAGGAGGGTTTTGATGAGTTTTAATGAGCAGCTTCAGAGATATAATGGAGGCATTAACCAGACTCCAATAATTTGGGAATTGAATAGTGAGGAAGTGATTCCAGTGTGGCTGGACATTTCTTTCAAGTAGTTTATCAGGGAAGGGTACACAAGGTTGAACAAAGGAATGGAAAGAAGAATAGAGAGTTTTTTTTTTAATTAAAAATGCTTGTGTATGCTTATATGCTGATATAAAAGAGCCCATAAAGAGAAAAAGTTTTAAGAGAGAGGAAAAAGAAGTTTTATTGATGAAGCAAGATCACTCAAGAGCTAAAAAAAAAAAATAGAATGGAAAATACAGGAGACCAATGAATCCTGAAAGGAATAAACTTTACTCTTGTCTTGAGACACAATTGTTTGAGGTAGAGATAAGTATGTTATGCACATAAATTTGTGGAATTTATTAAAATCTTTTTAATCATTTACCTTTTAAAATTAATTCAAGACACATATTACTTCTCCTCAAAGATGTTGAATGTATACAAAATCAAAATTTAAAAAATTAGTAACATTAGTAATGTTTTCTCATTGATTTGATAGAATTCCAGCCTAATGAAATATATTCCTAATTTCATCTGGTGGATGAAGCCACATCCCCTTCCTGTGTCCCTCACCTTGCACATTTCCATCATTTTCTACCATTGATGATAGTCCTGAATCAATGTAGAAGAGAGATTTGTTTCACTGGCATATACATTAAATCAGCAGTTTCCATGATGTGCATATTAAGGAGTTACATGAAAAAATTGTCCCACAAGACAAATACTATTAAATGGTTTACTGCAAAATCTGTTACATGCTTTGTTACTGATTGTCTCAGGAGAATCACACAAAATGCAGTGTTCTCCACCACCGCTGGACTGTGGAACATTCTTATTGTGGAGATTGCAAAGGACAAATGTTCTGGAAGCATGCCTTTTTAGTGAAGTCATGCAAAGTGTCCCACTTCTCCCTTATGGGGCCTTTTTATGTGAAAACAGTCCCAGTGATGTATGCCACTGGGCCCCAGACTCATTTCTAGGGATGCCATAAAAGTGCTCATATTGTAATGACTTTGGCACACTCTTGTCAGCTACCAGATTGGAAGTGGTGCCTTGAGCACAAGAAGTGCTCCACATCCATTATTCCCTCCCTCTTCCCTCGTCTCTACTTTCGAAATCTCTAGAAAGCTGTTTAGTAAGTGGAAAACATCCCAAGAAAGATGACTCTCTTGAAAACAGCAAATTCTATAGCTGGCCTCATGACTGTGTATTTTCCAGCTAACTTCTTAAGTTAAAAATCTTAGTGAAGATACTCTCATAATTTTATGATGAGCTTGGCTGGTTGCTGCATCGCTCAAAACATCAAGGTTGAAAAACTCCTTATTACAATGTTTTTCAAAACGTGGTCCAAGAACCCATTTGAGTAGGAATTACCCAAACTGCTTATTTTGAAATCAGCCCTGCTCTGGTCCTCACCACAATGTTCTTTGGAGATAGAGTGCTAAAATCTACTGTTTCAGCAAACTCCCTAGAATTACTCTTTGTAAACTAAAGCCTAATAAATACTGTCTGTTAAAATCTCTACTCTGATGCCCATCACTTTTTTTCCCCAATTTTTTTGTGAAGTAACATATACAGAAGAGAATACAAATGCATACTTTCAATAGAATGTATGCATCTGCATAACCAGGATTTCTATCTGGAATCAGAACCAGCCCAGACCCCCAGAAGTCACCTGTGCCCTTCCCTTTCTAGCCTACTCCCATGGAGGATACCCAGCATCCTGACATGTAACATCATCAGTTTGTTTTGCCCATTTTTGAACTTTATATAAATGAAATAAAATAATGTGACTTTGGGGGGACTGGCTTTTTTCACTTGACATTATTTGGTGAGATTCAAGCAGTCGTGGCTCGCTATAGTTTGTTACCAATCTTTCTGGAGGCTTTGCATTGCATGGGCGAACCTAAGTAACTGCCCTTTCAATTGTGCGTAAACCTGTAGGTGGGTTTGAGCTATTACAAATAATGCTGCTGTGAACACTTTTGTACATGTCTTTTGGTCCACATATGGCCTAGGGATAGAATAAATTGCTAGATCATAAAGCATGCTTTTTTCCTTCAGCTTGGTTGTTTGTTGCATTTCTTTCAAAATCATTGCACCAAGTTAAACTCCAGCCAGCAGGGTGTGTGTCTGCAGTTGCTCCTCATCTTCCATGCCCTCATGTAGGGCCATCTGTCTTTTTCCATTTTACCCATTGTGGTTGGGGTGTACCAGTATTACATGGCGATTTTAATTGCATTTCCCTAATGACTAGTTAAGCACTGTTTCTTATGTTTATTGGCTATTTTCATATCCTCTTCTATGAAGTGCTTGATCAAGCCTTTCACCCATTTTTAAAAACTTGGTCGTCTGCCTTTTGCTCGCTCTCACAGTCCTTTCTACATTTGGATCCACGTCCATTGTTAGGTATACATGTTGTAAATATAGTCTCCGAAAGTGTGGATAGCCTCTTCACTCTCTAAAAGGTTATCTTTTAAATGGAAATTCCTAATTCTTAATTTTAATGTAGCCCAGTTTAATCTTTAGTATTTATGTCTTTTTAAGAATTATTGGAATTATTTGTCTACCCCAAGTTCATGGAGATGAACTCCTGCATTTTTTTTTCCAAAAGCTTTATTGTTTTATCTTTTACACTGAAGTGGGCTATCTGACAGGACTTTATTTTATTTTTTTGTATGGCATGCAATAGGTTCCTCCTTTCATAGATGTGTGTGTGTGTGCGTGTGTATGTATGTAAATGTATATGTATATATGTATATATATGAAAAATATACATAATGAAAAATATATAAATAATAGGTATGTAAAGGAAATATTTAAGAAATACATTAATCAGTATTTATCACATATTTATTAGCATTATTTATGTACTTTATTAAATTTGTGCAATTTAATGTGTATAGTTTGTTAAAAATTATATACTTTATTCAAATTAATAAATAGATATAGCATATGTAAGCTTAAAGAGAAGGTTATGAAGCTTAAAGAGAAGGCTGAACTTCCTAAAGATTGCCCATCTAGTACAGAGGAGGCTGGTTTTGGTGTTAGAACCTACTTTGATACCTTGTTTCTTTTACTGGTAGAACTATATTAATTCTTAGCATTGATTCCTCCAGTCAAAACAGCCTACCAACTCAGTTGAGGTCTTATTTTCTTTTTTTTTTAAGATTTTATTTATTTATTTGACAGAGAGAGAGAGAGAGAGATCACAAGTAGCCAGAGAGGCAGGCAGAGAGAGAAGGGGAAGCAGGCTCCCTGCTGAGCAGAGAGCCTGATGGGGGGCTCAGTCCCAGGAGCCTGAGACCACGACCTGAGCCAAAGGCAGAGGCTTTAATCCACTGAGCCACCCAGGTGCTCCAAGGTCCTATTTCCTGACCTCCATTCTGATCTAAACCACTTCTAATTTCCCTATTCTTTAAACTCCTTATGATATTCAGGGCAAAACAGAGATGTCAAAAGAAGTTCAGCCCCCCTAACCCAGGGTCATATGTCTAATATGTGTAATATCACTTCTGTGACGTGATTTTAAGTCATGGTTTCAAAATACCCTAGTTCTTGCTAGTCTTTGTCATTATTTGATTATCTAGAAAGTATAAATTTACCTCTGCTTTCTCTCTGTGAAAAGAAAGAGTCGGATGAGATTAGCTCTATATTCCCTTTTATTTCCATTAAAAAACTTTCTTAAAACTATGATCCCATTACATTATTTTATTTTCAAAATACCAGTCTCTCGATAATTATGGCAATGTAGGACACATTCATTCAGTTCAAAATAAGAATGTCTGGATATTATTAAAACTTAAGGACATTCTGTGAAAGCAACTCAAAGTATTTAAATTCTTGCAATCCATAAAAAGTATCTTATCTCCGTATTGCAGTTTGCCAAAGGATTTCCATTTTAAAACCCAACTCCAGTCTGACACCTTCATTAACCACGCAGATGTGTTGTTTGATGTGTTATTCCCTTCTAAAAAATCCTAGTTTCCAACCAGGCAGGAAAGACAGATTGAGAGTGAGTCCAAAGAATGAGTTTTATTAATGATTGCTGCCTGGTTTTGTATACATATCTCAGCTCATATCCTGAGAAATTCTTTTTCACTCAATCTATTTCTATTACAGTCCTGTATTGTGTTACCACCTCATTATCTGTCTGAGAGACTGATTCAAAGTGAGGTTTAACATGCTGAGCATTTGGACAGCAAAGAGCAAGAATTTTTCTTTTCTTTTCCTTTTTTTTTTCTAGCAGGAAATTCCTGGGAGGTCTCTGGCCACTTTCTTTTTATCGCTGACAACTTGGTTTTGATATTTGAGAATGTAGAGATCAATACCGACTTAGCCGTCAAAATGACTTGATATAAGAGACTCTCTAATATTGTGCCAGGAATAATACCTCATATCTCCAAGACCTATGCTATAAACTTTGCAACAATTTCCGAGTGTCCCCACAGGGGGATCCCCTGGAATAACTTCAAGAGATTCAAGGAAAGCATTCCGACCCAGTTCTAAACCAGAACAACTCATAGCCCTGAGATCCAAGTGTAGACTCCATTGAAGAGAATATTAGGAGTCCATGAAATGTTTCCACTATTTTAAATGGCCTAAAAAAAAAAAAAATGTCATATGGACAATTGAGTTGCCCAAGATAGTTAAAATTTAACCCTTTAACCATTGGAAAATTTTAACAGGTCGTTTTAATTACACTTGATCTCTCACCCAGATCAGAACCAGCAATTGGAAGATAACTGCTAAATAAGATATATATATATATATATATATATATATATATATATATATATAATGAAATAAATGTCACTGATCAGATAGAATTTGTTTAAAAGTTAGTCCTCATTGTTCTGTCCTGATCACAGTGGTGGTTACTATGATGGTTACTAATGGTGGTATCTATGCATTTGTCAAAATACATCGAGTTATAAACCAAAAAGAATAAATGCTATTGGACATCAATATAAAAATATAATTTTAAATTAACCCTTTCAAAATGAAGTAGGGGTGAAAAATCATTTTCTCAGATGGAGTACAGAGAACTTTGTCCTAAAACAAAATTATGGGGAGAGAGAATATCTTGATTGGGTCTCAAGGAGCCAAGAGTTTTGATAGAAAGAGGTACCCAGATGTGTTAGGGCCATAATACTGGGGAGATAGCACTGACCATCACTGGTCCTTGGAAAACCCAAGTGAGATAGATAGGAAGTCAGGAAACAGAGATGGAAACCGAAAGAGTCACCAAGTGCTTCTTCAGGTAGTTGAGGTAGAGGTGGCATGAGGCTACAGCAGCACTAAGAAAGAGCATCATCAAGTAGAAGCAAAGCTTAGAGCTAAGCTCATAAAAGGAAACCAGGACAGGTTTTGGTTTACTGTATTGTTTTAATGAAGTCTTCAAGTCAAGGAGTTTTAGCTCTCAGTTCTCCACAAGGGGCAGTATGAACTTGCTTATTCTCTCTGGACTTTAGTTTTCTCATTGCCAGAATGGTAAGGCAGAGATGGATCATCTTGATCCTTTCTAGGAAAACATCATGTGGACTCAAGGTTTAAGTTGGGAATCTCTCTAAGTTTTATCTCACATACATGCCCCACAAGCATCATAATACAAGCATATAAAAAGTCTCCTGTGGATAGAAATAATAGCTCTCCACTTAGTTTTTATTCTTGAGCTCCTTAATCTGTTTTTGTAAAGCAAGTAGAGATACAGAAAAACCAAGCATGTTTTACATCAGTTAGCTGTGATTAGTTCTCACCCTTTCCCACTTTGCAATCTTCTTGGTTAATCTTGGAAGTAGGAGGGAAGGAGTATGAACTCAGATGGGCCTGGGTTGTGCATTTATGAGGATTGGGCAGTGGCATGGTCAGATGCCCAGGTTTATGTGGAAACCAACCCACTGGGAAGGGAGAAAGCAGTTGGTTGCTTTCTGCTGGGAAGGGGAAATCAGCTGCTTCTGCTGGTCTCTTTTCTTCTGTCTCAAGAAAATTCACGCTGGCTCTTTCAGTCCCCTCAGATGCTCTTTGGGGTAGGTAACATTAGAGCTATGGTTCAAATGAGGGACTGGAGGCTCAGAGTCTTGAAGTTATTACTTCAAAATCTCTCTGTCTCCAATGAAACTGACACTAGTTCAGAATACAGGGATAAGGACGTGGAAAAGCCCATAGGTATGAGATGAAGTTAATGAGTTTGAAACAAGATGTTCATGTTCTTGAGAATCATGGGAAACCTTGTGAACTATGTAGATTCCAAGCACTCCCACAGAAGATATTGGGGGTAGTAAGAATGGAATGAAGCCCAGGGTTCTGCATAATTCTGATGTAAGATTTATGGTTTTGCGTGAGAATGAAGAGGCCGTGTAGCCTGGTCAGAGGTAGTGACTGTGACTCATTGAAGAGAATGATAAGATGATGATTTGGAGTCATAGGAGGTGACATCAAGAGATAACTTTGAATAAAAAATCTGTACTGCTATATGTCTTCTAAAATGGAAAATCCAGAACACTGAAAACATCAAGTGTTGGAAGAATGTGGAGCAAAAGGAGATCTCATTTATTGTTGGTCCTAATGCAAAATGGTATAGCCATTTTGGAAGACATTTTGGCAGTTTCTCATAAAACTAAACATAGCCTTACCATACAATCCAGTGATCATGCCTTCAGATATTTACTTAAATGAGTTGAAAACTTTAATCTACACAAAAGCCTGTGCATGAATATTTGTAACAACTTCATTCACAATTGTGAAAAAGTGGAAGCAACCAAGATGTCCTTCAACAGGTGAAAGGATAAACAACTGTGGTGAAACCATACAGTGGAATACTGCCAATAATAAGAGGAAATGAGGTCTCAATCCCCAAAAAGACATGAAAGAGTTTTAAATGTTTGATGCTAAATGAAAGAAGCCAATTCAAAAAGACTATAAACTGCATGATTTCAACTATCTGATATTTTGGAAAAGGCAAAACTAGGGAGAGGATAGTTCTGACAATCAGTGGTTGTCAGAGGCTATAGGGGAAAGAGAGAGAGAAGGATGAAGCACCCAGGATTTTTAGGCAGTGAAACTATTCCCTATGATACTGTAAAGGTGGATACATGACATTATGTATTTGTCAAAAAACATAAAATGTACAACAAAAAGAGTGAACTCCAATGTAAACTATGGACTTCAGTTAATAATATTGTATAAGCATTGATTCTTCAGTTGTAGCAAATGAACCACACTGCTGCAAGATATTAATTCGAGAGACCATGCTGGGGTAAGAGGGCCTGAGGTTGTTTATGGGAAATCTGTGTACTTTCCTCAGAGTTTTTCTGTAGACCTATAACTGTTCTAAAAAATAAAGTCCACTAATTTAAAAAAATAAAAATTAAGCATTCATTAAGATTATAAAATAATAAATCTCAGACTTCCTTTGAGCACTACCCTGGACTCAACCCACCCTTCTCTTATGAGGGACCCAGCCCAGGAGTGGTCTTTGAATGTAGTGGAAATGCATCTCAAAAAATTTCAAGCTGTTAAAGCTCTGAGTTCTTCAGGTACCCTGATGTAAACCTTCATGGATTAAGTTATTTCACCAAGCCCACTGAGCTTTCTCAGGGGTTAGAAGACATCGATTAAATATCTCTCCAGTACCCTTCTTCATGGCCTGGGATTCTGATGATTCTGATAGAGCTATCTTCTGTGAAACCTTTGATGAACTTGGCTCCACATCTGGACCATCCATGTAGGCCTGGTCCATCATGGTGCTTCATCCCTTTCCTTGTGCGTGGAGATTGTCCAAGGGGGGGAGACACTGACCTAAGAAGGAGTGATTTATAAGGTTATCTTTCATTATGCTGAATACAGAAAACTGAGAGCAGAAAAGGGAGAGGCTAAAAAGGAGATGGGATTAAAGGGCATAAGCTTGAGGGAAAGGAATGGGCAATGGGGAAAGAGAGGTAAAGGGAAAAAGGGAGCTCTTTTCCTGAGATAAAGAGCTAAAAGAACATTGAGAGCAAGGCACTACCAGGTCCATTTTTCTGCCTATATGGACAGTCTGAATGAGAATAAAACTAATAAGAATGGATAAAAGATGGGGAGGAATGAAGAAAGGGAGAGAAGAAAGAAATCATACAATTTTTGTCGCTCTGAATTTTTTCATTACATTAGCCAATGCTTTTATTTATTTATTTATTTATTTATTTATTTATTTATTGTCTCTTAGTTTCTAGATTTGGGTTATATCATTTACTGTAATCTGCTGACACAATGGGCAGCACTTGATTCTCTGTGTGCATCATTACCTAAATCCTTCCCATGTCAGGTCCCTGCATGAACTGGGGCCTGATTTCATTCCAGCCTTCTGTAGTCAGAACACTCACCAATTTCTCCCTCCAGCAAAGTGGAAGAAATTTGTGCATTATACCTACTGGGAAGGCATGGGCAGAAAAAAGTTTACCATATACAGGTGAATAAAATGAAAGAATACTGTTACCACAAAGAAGTGAATCACAAGAATCATGAGAAAGTCAAAATAGAGAATTCAGGCAAAACAATGCCATGGATGGATAGCCTAGCTTAAAAAAGAAGTTAGCCTGGTAGTTGGCTACATGAGGAGGACTTTCAGTGGAGAGATAGAGCTACATAATTGGTAGTAAGATACGGAAGTTACACAGAAGGCAAGTGAAACTAAATGCAGACTGAGGGCCCACCACCATTCACTTTCAAATACACTTTCTAATATTATTTTTAAAGTGCTATATTTATGGATGGTATAATCCCTGTTTTACAGAAGATAAATGAGACTTAGAAAAGATAAATAATAATAATTTTCATCAGATTTATTTGAATTCTAGCCAATACATCCTTTATTATATGAATGCAAGGTGGTCAGAGTTAGTAGGTGGCCTGAGTAGAATGTGTCCTGTGTTTATGGTCTCACTTTCATCAGATGGACAGAACTTACCTGGCAGTACTATCTCCTGACCAGCTCGTGTTCTCTCTCTCAATCCATACCCCTTTTTATTTCCATGCCTGCAATTAGCATACACTTATAAAAAGGCAGAAACTACTGTATTTCAAAAAGGGGTTGTTAAGATGCAAAAGAAAAAGAGGAATATAGGGGCTGGCCTGCCCTGAGGGTTGCCCACTCTACCGGGGAAGACCATGGTGAACAGGCACTTGCCGAGCAGTATGGTAATGTGCAATGATGGAAGCAGGATCAAGAGTTGGGGAACAAGAGATTCACTCTTCCTGAGGGAGAGGGAAGATTTCACAACACAAGTTATATCTGAGATGGGTTTCAAAGACTGATGGAGAAAGAGAGACTTTAGGGATTTATAGTGTTAGTTAACCTCTCTATGGGGACGAAGGGTTTTTGTTTGTCTAACATATCATATATACCATATTCCCTTTCCTTCCTCCCTCTCCTATTTGAATAAAAACTTTCCTTCAGGAAACCACTCCTCTTCTTCTCTCTGTGCATACGTTTAATTTGTCTTTGACCTCTGTCTAGTAAATCGGAGCAAGACCTTGATTCATTTAGAGGTTGAGGCATGACCTATGTCTGATCAAGAAAGAATCATACCCATAACTTTTGCAATAATTTTTTCTCTGAAAATAAGGACTTTCTCAGGGCGTGTTATCCAGGAAAGATGTAAGTCTACAGGGGCCATGCCTTCATATGTGCCACCCAGTAGACAGGACTTGCCTGAGAATGAAATCTATTAGAGCAAGCACTAATGAAAGAGTATGGATGACTTTTTAAGTACCCCCCTATCTATCTGTGCCTGAAGGCAGTAACACCTCTCTATGCCATCGGTAAATTAACCAATTAAATTAAAACTTGATAGATACTCTACACTAGCATAGTGAATGCTACTTCAGTAACACATTTGTATTTTATCCGGGACCTCCTAGAGGTACCTTCTTATGCATATTCATGGTGAGACTTTTGTATACACAATAGGCATTCAAAAAGTATTTGTCAATCAAATCATCAGCCATCAACTATGGGGTTATTATGTAGGAACTACTCATATTTAGTCTGGGAATAAAGAGAGCTTTTCAAGAATCTCACAGCCCAGCAGTAGAGACAGGCATGAAGTGATCAATCACAGTGACACATGATAAGATGAGAGAAAGTTTGGTGGCAAAAAAGAAGGAGAAATAATCTTTCTGGGTGAAGAGAAGGAGAGCTTCTCGGAGGAGACCACATCTTTGACATAGGAAGATGAAGCAAGAGTTCACATACAGGTAAACAGAATGAGAGCCTTCCAGAGACAGGATCAGCTTGCTATTTAGACAAAGGATAACAAATAGTGTGTTCAAGGAAGAGGAGGCTTTTCTGTACTAGGTCGGAAAAGCATCGGCTGGCAAGATGGGTTTGAAATGCATCTGCGAAGCATCTTGAGGTTCAGTGATGAAGAAATGTTTATGCTGAACCAATCAATTTTACCCCTGTGAAAAATAGGAAGCCAGAAGAAGTTTTTGAAGTAAGAACAGAATTGCTCAGATTTGAATTTTAAAAGATACATCCAGGAGTAAGAGGGGAGATTTGTTAGTAGGGGGGTCAGAAATAGAATAAGGGGAGGGATATAACCATGAGGGCTACTGTCATAGAGTCAAGAGAGAGATGATAGGGCAGACCTAAGGCAGTTGTAAATGGGGCAAGAAGGAAGAAAGGAGAGAGGGGGTAAGAGAAGGAACGGCAGAATGTTACATGGAAGACTGGGAGACAGTCTACCTCTTCACCTCTCTTTACAGATGCAGATTAAAGTGCCAGGCAAGCATTTAAGTGGCAGGCACATTAGTGGCAGGCAGTGTTTTTGGAGTAGTTCTTGGGAAAATTTACCTACATCTTTGAGATCCTGCATCTACCTTAAGAAAAGTCTTTCCTGAAAGCCCCAGCTGGCTATGGTTCTTAGCCTGAAATCACACACCCAGAGCCCCTCTGCCAGCCAGGCTGCACGGAGGTTTGCAAAAGGCAATCATCATCATCCTCAGTTGGCATACACCTGTTATGGGCAAGATGCAGGATCAGACTGGCCTCCAGAGCATTTTGCATGGATTTCCTCATGCAATTCTCACAACTACTCCACGAGAAAATCAGTATTATTTGTCACCACTTTCCAAATGAGGAAAATAACGCTTAGAATAATTTCACATTCTCTCTCTCACTCTCTTTTTGGCCTTCTTCTATTTAAGTCATCTTTTATATACACATTAGTCATTCAGAGGAAAAAAGAAAAGATCCTGAGTATGTTTCCACACTCTTATATAATATTTGAAACATAATTATAAGGATTGGATAATATTCAAGCAAAGAGATGATAGATGTATCATCATTTATTTGGAGGAATGTAAGTCATTTCTATTTTTTTGTGTGTGGTATTGTAAATAATGTTATGACAAACATCCCTATTTACAAAACAAAACAAAGCCCTGATCTTCCTCTGCAATGAATCCTAGAAATAGATTTACTAGTATGAACATGTCTTAGTCATGGCATCATTTTCTAAATTTTTGAGTTTCTAAAAATAGTGTTGCTGTAGTGATAGTGTAGGCTAATCATAGTTTTAAAACAAGGTTTGGGGGAAGAGTCGCTTGGTTAATGAAGGGAGAGCTGGTAGGTAATATACTCAGTTACATTTCTTGCTGAATCCATTGGCCTTTTCTTCCCATCATCACTTGACCATAATACTGTCTTACACAATGAATTCTATTTGAGAAACAGAACTTCCAAAGCCATAAATCCGTGATTGTGCACTCCTTTTTTCTTTAATTGAGAATCCCTATTTATTTTTTTACTTATTGAAAACATATGTTTTAACTGTGAATGTTTGATAGATTTGTAGGTAAAGTAAATCAAATTTTGGCAAGAAAATCACCTAACAATAGAAGCATTCTCAAAATGTCCTCTCCATAGCATAAGCTTCTTGCAAAAATGTTATCTCCATTTCTTCATGAATGAAAAATTGTATACTTAGAATGAGGTTTACCAGAGATGGAGAGAATGATGATCTGTCTTTAAAGTCATTTCTTTAAAAACCTCAACTCACAAGAATAGACTGTAGAAAAGTGGTTACAGGGACTTAGGGGTGAGGGATACAGGAAAAGGTTAATAAAAGGGTAAGATGAATAAGGTTTCAGAATCTAATGTTTAACATGGTGACTATAATTGATAACATTGTATCATATAATTGAAATTTGCTAAGAGGAGCATCTGGGTGGCTCATGGGTTAAGCATCTAGGTCTTGATTTTGGCTCAGGTAATGGTCTCGGGGTCATGGGATCAAGCTGCATCAGTCTCTGAGCTCAGTGGGGAGGCTGCTTTTCCTTCTCCCTGTGCTCCTCCCCCTGCTCTCTCTCTCTCAAATAAGTAAATAAACAAACAAATAAATAAAATCTTTAAAAAATTTTAGAAAAAAGAAAAAATTTTCTAAGAGAGGAGAACTTAAATGTTCTCACCAATAAATAAATAAACAAACAAAAAAACCAACCAACCAAATAAATAAATAAATCTATGAAGTAAAAGATTTGTTAATTAACTCGATGAGGGGTATCTTCATGCAACCTATACATAAATCAAATCATCACATGGTACAATTCAAATATCTTACAATTTTATTAAGTGTTTCTTAATAAAGTTGGAAAAAGTAGAAGTAGACCTAAAATATTTTGTCTAAGATATCTGTAAATATATAATAAAGATTTTCAGGATAAGAAAAATCTAGGAAAAATGACCAAAAAATAATAAATAATTTTCTTTGGTTAGAATTTTGAATGTTATTATAGTTATTTGGCATTTTTCTCCTTTCCAGGATTTTTAATTTATTTATTAACTACTGATCCATTCTCAACTTACCTTAAATTATTTTAATAACAATTATTTAAGTAATAATTTTGGAATGATTTGAAATTTACAAGAAAGTTGTGAAGATAGTACAGACTGTTCCTATTATACCCTCCACCCAGGTTCTCCTACTGTTAATTATGTGTATAACCATTTATCAAAATTAACAAATTAACATCAATATAATACTATTAACTAAACTACAGACTTCATTTGGATTTCACCAGTTTGTCCGCTACTGTCTCTCTTCATAGGATCCAACTACTAAGGAATCTAAACAGTACATTGCATTGGGGTACATCTTTTTGGGGTTTTCTCATTCTTCAGGGACATGACTGTGTCGTTATGTAACTTGAAACATGGCTCATGAAGGCTCATCCTCAGAGCAGCGGTTTCTCCTGCTTGCCTTGTTAGTATTACCTTCAATACATGTCTTCTTTTAAGGAATTTTAAAAATCTACTTGCTTTTGAATGGTTTCATTTAGTCAAGGCCACATTTTATGCTCCACAAGTCTACCTACCTGAGCTGTCCTAACCTGCAGGCCCTCACAGCACAGTGGCAGTGGAATCATGGCTAACCTTGTCAAGTTATAGATCCCCACCCTTTCCTGGGATGCATCACATATTGTTCAGGATCTGGCACCAGCTTCAATCAGTGCCAAGTATTAGAAAAAAAAATATATTGAGTGGCTTGGGTAAATAAATGTAAGTTCTATGCAGATATATGAATAGAAAGAGAGATTCCAGTATTTACTCCCCATATCTCTATAGCTTTGCTAACCCCCCCACCCCCACCCCGGGAAGCATTCTGTTGCCCTAGGAAGCTGCCTGGTTTCTTCAGGCTTTACTGATGCTGGGAGGGGAGAGAAGTGCAGCACAGGGGCTGGCCCATGGTCACCCCCTCCCTACAGTCTTCCTTTCTAGTGCTCACCACTCAGGAATGCATCCTTATTAAACCGGGCTCAGAAGCTCAATGTGTCTGTTCTGCGTCACTGAAAATGCTCCTGAAATATGACATCTGCAGTGTTAGGAAGAGCAGGACTTTGTTGTGTGGCATTTAAACTTTCAGCAGGATCACAGAACATCTGTTATTTCAAGTTGGACTTGATTTTTTTTTTTTTTAAACCGCCAGACTTTCAGACCATACAATACCAGCTTTCTTCAAATGTAACTCTTAAGTTCCTTTTATGGTAAAGTTTAATACTGTGAACATATGGAGGGTCTGAACGTCTGCCAAATGTTTTAAAAGACAAGGTTATAAATACCCCGGCAGCGAGCTTTGTTCCTTAATGTATGGCTCTGTTACTCAGAGTCAACGTGGAAGATAAATCAGAACATAGAGCTGGCTTGGGCATTAACTTGATATTTCTAGCAAGTATTCATAGTATCTCATTTGAAAGAGGGAAAGAGAAGTGGTTGTTCCGAGGTAACATTACCAGAATGCAAAAAAAAAATAAAAAATAAAAAAATAAAAAAGCAAAGAGCAGAATTACAGCTTCGCTGAAATATCTAAAATGCAAATACACAGTCCATTTTTCTTAACCAGAAATTTGAAGCTTGAAGAGTCATCATAATGCCCATGGCATTGGAGATTACACTTTTTGGCCCCTTTCTTCTAGATTTGGAAAAGATACCTCTAATTTCCTTGGTAGTGGATCTCCCTACCCAACCCAGGCTCAATTCACTAATTCAGAGTCCTATTCTCAAGTGTCCCTCTGCTCAAATTTGGGTTCGTCCTCGCCCAGCTCGGTTTCAGACCCACCCAATCATTTCTGACTCTGCTCTTTCTCTAGAAACAGGGATTTGCTGACCTGCCTGGCTGGTCCCATCTGTGGCTGGGCTGGGAGGCTGAAAGGGAACTACCCATTTCCACAACATAAGAAGCATCGTGTCAAGACTGGGCTAACATCCTTGAGACAAGGCCTCTTAGGTGAATAAACCTCAGCATGGTGTAAGGAATTCTCTTTGCCTGAACTTTCCAGGTCACTAGGATAATGTTTAATAATTCATGTTCTCCTCACAGCAAGTGCACTTAGTATCCTGATGGCTTAATGTAGCTTCCAAAGAGTCTAGGAACTGCCTGGACGTAGCTCATTTATGTGGCAGGGTGTGATTAAGGTCAGGGAGCAAAAAAGGAATCAGGAGAACTTCACTAAGACTATTTTTTCCACACCCTGGATGAGGGTATTATTTTTTTTTCCTTTTCTTTTCAGCATGCCAACTAAGCCGAACTTCTCGTTCTCTAAAATGGGAGTAATAATCCATCTGACTTGCTTAGAACGTTGATATGAGACTCAAATGACAATATGCATGAGAAACTCATAAGAGCCTGAAAAGAGCTTTTGCTGTTTGTATTAATGAGTCGGGTTTGGCTGGTATCACAAAGAAACTCAAATCTCGATGGATTACAACCACAATTTTATCTGTCACACATGCTAGCTGTTGTCTGTGGGTTGCTCGCCAATGGAAGTGATTGAACGTAGCATGTGCCACATTTAAAGCAAGGTTTTAAATGTGTCTGTGTGTGTCTCTGGGTGTCTGTGTGTATGACTTGACTTTGCTTCTTGCATACCTACCCTCAGTTACAGGAAGAACATTCATTAAATAGACCCCGTTTCTTTACCTCTCTGTCCATTCAGGCTGGATAACTCAACTCAGACTGAAACTTCAGGATCTCCTAAGCTCATCCAGCCATAAAATTCTACCTGGCTTGCCTTCACCCTCCACTGGGATATTGAGCAGCCATCAAAACTTTCTTTTAGAGCCCATTTGGTACGTAGAAATGGCCAAATTTATCTAAATTTTTAAAAAGTGCAGTGCAATCCCTTCCCAAACACGAGTTCTATTTGAGTAAAATTCTAGCATAAAAAAATGGGGATTTGGGAATAGAGAAGTGTAGAAAAATAGGAAGTTGAACAGATTTTAATTTTGACAGCCTCAGGGGATAAAAAGGGAAAGTGATGTGGGTATCGGAACTCCCTCAGCTGGCACATGAAACCAGAAATGAATGAAGTGTCTGACTGAGGATCCATATCCCCAAATGCTTTTTACTGGGTGTATTACCTGTGACAAAACAAGACACATTTAGGTATATTTCATTGAGACGAAGGGGAAAGAAAGCCTTAAAAGTCTCCAGTGATCATAGGACAGTAGAAGGGAAATTATTTTTTTTTCATTCTAGAAGGAAATTTATAATATAGCATCAAATTTTACTCTTAATATAATGTATGCAAAATGCATATAAAATGAATCTACCTACACTATTTCACCTCAACCTTGTTTGTTTGGTTTTTCCATAAAATTTTTAGTTCTGAGCTTTCTCTTCTCAGAGAGCTGTGAAGAGTCATACCCTACTGACTTGGGGCATTTATGTTATATGTCAGACTTCCAGAAGCAGAGCCCAGCACTTAGGTTTTGCATTCCCATACGACTTTAAGTTCTGATGATCTATTCCTTGATATCTGAGTGCCTTGGAAAAAGTCATTTCAACCATCCTAAGCCCTTGTTTCTTCATCTGTAGTGATAGTAGTAGTACTAATGCACAAGGTAAAGTAGTCATTACATGAGTTAAACTTAGTTGTCTAATACCTGGCACTTGGTTTGGTATTATTTTTTATTCATCATAATATTAAATAATAATGCTTTTTCAATTTAAAATCACTGAAGTCTGTATTTGTTGAGATTCTTGGTTATAAGCAGTGGAAACAGAAGTCAAGTTTAAACAAGAAAATGAAGTTACTGGCTTCCATAATCAGGAAGATTGTAGGTACCCATGAATTCAGTCATAGGAGATGAAAATATGACTTCTTACCCATCAGCATCCATCACCCTCATCATCCTCTCATGTTCTTTCCCTTTCTCTCCCTTTCCCTCTCTCCCCTCTCCTTCTTTTACCTCCCTCCCCTCCCAGATCCCATTCTCCATCCCTTTATTACAGCTACTCTCTGTAATCTCTACTTCTGATTAGCTATTAGCCTGACTATCTCCTGCTTCGGTTATGGTTTCTTCCTACAGTTGGAAGTTGTTGCCAACAACAAACCCTCACATTGATGAAGCAGAAGGAAATACTACCCTTTTGTCCCCAAATAGATTCTTTGTTTCATGGAAGTACCTGTTTGCTTCAGAGGTTCACCACATGGGATGGGCACATCATCTCTGTGGACAGCAAATGCTGCAAGGCAATGTGTATGCAAGAGGGAGCTTGTGAGATTGAACTTTGAGACCCAAGTTGAGGGGAAGGTGCAGCTCTCCCTGGAGCAAGACAAAAGCTACAGATATGCCCTGAGGGTACCTGCAACACGTAGTCATCATTACTACAATGTGGTCCTCATGAGCAATAAGAATTTCTACACCAAACAAACGTCAATGACTTTGGGGTAGCAACTGTCCATTTCTCTTGCCTTAACCAATTAATATGGGCCTCCCATTCTAAAACCCCAGATATCTCAGGCTTTGAGCAACCCTAGATTATATTCTGTCACCACAAAGTTAGGAGTATCCCTAGGAGGCTCCTAGGAGGAGCCTAGGGTATACTTCGTACTGTGATTTGATTGTCTGTATGACCCCAATGGAGCATTATGTCTTAAGACTAATGGAATATCACTTTAGTCTTTTCATTTCCCTCTGCCCTGACCATCATGGAAATTACAGAAACTTAACTATTATAGTTTCCTATATACATTAAAAAATTAAATGCAAAGTTAGTTAGGTTATAGTGCAAGTATTATGGTGAGAAAGTTATTTTTAAAACACATCAGTGGCTCCCACACAGTGGGACCTTAATAAATGTTTAATAATGTCTATATTAGTTTACTTCCTATAATTGTTTCTGCCATTAAAATCCACTTCCACCTTCTGGAGAAAAGTGACAAGTGATGCCTTGTTATGAGCATATGAGGAGGGTTTAGATTTTGGAGCAGTATGCCATTGAGTTGGTATAGAGGACATTTTCCTAGTTGGCACAAAATAGCTCAGGAATTTGCTCTTCTGAATTCCTCCTTTAATCAGGCATATTTTGCATATGTAAAATGCAGGATTCACCCAGTGGCATCCACTGCCATTTTATTCCCGTTGTTCCTAGTGTTGCATTTGAAATAATCAGTGAACAAATCAATCCACCACACATTTTCAGAATGCCCCAGTGAACAAATAAAGGTGTCAGGTGATGTGGGCAATGCAAAGACCAAAGTGCGGAGAGTTCCTGATTTGCTGGGAAGGAAAGATTTTTGTGAAGTTGAATGTAAATCAGATTATGAAAATGTCTAATGTGATTGCTTTGTGATTGTGTGTGCAGATGTGTGTGTGTTGATTTTATAAAGATTCACATTCGTACAACCTAGAGAAACTATGCTTATGAAGGCACACTAACAAACATGCATACAAATTAATTAATGTTCCATTCTAAAATTAATCGCTTGGTGTGAATAACAAATCTGACACAATGAGTTAGATAATCCATTAAATTCCTCATCTAAAAATATCTAACGTGTCATTGTACTTTTAGGTTAACCTGTACCGACAAGTATTCAGCTTCCCTTTTTCTTGTTTCTATTTTCTTAATAGCCACGTAGCTGACATTCTGAGAAACAAGTACTAAGAATTATAAACGGTCAAAGAAACAAGGAAAACAAGAGCGATCTTTCACACCTTATCAAGCATTATTTATTATTACCACCTATTCTTACTTTTTTTTGCCCGCTAAATGTGAATGTGCAACGTACTCTTCTCTCTCATGTAGATCATTGCAATCCCCAGAGGCACACATTTGTTGTATACGTTATTCTCCCCCTACTTTACTGGTAATTAAGCCTTCTGAGACACAAGTATGCAGATCTGAAACCAGATCTGGTCTTCCAGTCCCTTCAACCCAGGTGTTTGATGTGTTGGAAGAACTCTACAGACTTCTCCATATCTGGTCACACAGATGTATATGGGGATACCTGAGGCAAGAAATATGGACAACAGCCTGTTGGGAGCTTTCTCCATCACTTCCTAATGTTAGCAATGGGTAAACAATAAAGCATGCTAAACACTGATGTGATTCAGTGTGTGTCTTAGCTACATCCTTGGTATCCAGTGAACAAGACAGATTAGACAAGATGGCTCAGAGGGTGGGAAGAATGAATTGTAGGCAGCTCAGTAGGGAGACATTTTCTAAAAGCCCAGACTAGGATATAGATGGAAAAGATAGGGGATTTGAAATATGAAGAAGGCAAACACTACTGCCCTTATGTTTGATTATTGGCCCAAATAGAGTTTCTAATTCAGAAATGGGGGTGTGGAATTTACCTATTTATTACATTTGTGGTCAAAAAGCCAGAACTATTTTTTTAGTAGTAGCAATATAATAGTATCATGTAGTAGTAATGATATAGCCAAAACTCTCTGTGACAGAACTGTTCTTACTTTACATGAGTTTTCATATTTCATCCTTATAACAATTTTATGAGCTAGGTACTATAATTAGTATTATTATTATGGATAAGACCAACTGATTTCCCATAAAAAAATCTTGCGTCGAAAAAATTGCTTGTCAAGGAGCAATTTACCTGTGAACTCAGATTTAGGATCTGACTAAAAAATGAGTTTTCTGGCCGTAGGAGATGGCAGGGTAGAGGGGCTAGAAAGGAGGAAAGGTGGGCATCAATTTTATTTCCACTTCAACCTTCCAGTTAGACGTGATGACTCAAGGGTTTGGGACCTTGGGTTTCTAATAGGAGAAATTAAGAAATTACACAAAATACTCTCTCAAACATTTTTCTTAATATTTATTTCTAAGATTTTTATTTAAGTTAGTGAAACTATCGTTGCTAAAGCAGGCTGGTCATTTGTGATGCTCCTTAGGTCCACATTCATGTCACCCTGCCCTGGTTACATACAGCAGTGTTCTGCTCAACCAAGGTTTAGCCTTAGGAGTCTTCCCAACACAAGGCTTTAGTAACCATTGCTAACAAAGCAGAATGGCCATGTAAGGTGACATTTTCCACCTAAAGGGTACTATGTCTATCCTGTTGAAAACGAAACAAACAGCTTTTATAGAAAGTATCTTATTTATGGAAACCTAAAACTATAAATGTTTCTGCAAAGTTTTAAGGAGAGCACCTGCACCAATCCCTGAAGAAGTGCTCACGAAATTGATTATTTTCTACAGTTCTTCCTCCACATGTAGCTACCTCAACACCCTTTGTCTTGACACTGTAAAAATATAAAGACCTGAGAAAATTCGGTACTGAGAAAATCTCATTCAGAAGCTGAAGATCTATTTATAGGATCAGGGAATTAATAATAAGGTTACATAGGCAGTAGAGGTTAGATTAAAAAAGGAAGCCAGTGTTTGTGTGTGTTAATGAGTCAACAGACTGACTTCAGGATCCCCACTTGGCACCTCCGGGCCTGCTGCTTCTCACGGGGGCCGTGCAGCATGTTAGAAAGCCAGGAAAAGAAGCATTGCAACTTCATTTCGTCTCTGAGCTCAGAAGAAGTAGCATGGGGCATGAAAAGAGCCTAGACATTGGTTAAAAACTCTCACTCGCCCTTCCCCCCAACAACAACAAAAAAGTGTGCTTATATTCCCAAAGGAAGGATAATTTCATAAATATCTGTAGAACAGAACAGGATGAGGATGAGTTTTTTTTAGTGTAAACTTGACTAAGCAACAAATGGATCCCCACAATGAAGAAAAAGTGGAAGTCTCTAACATGCTTAATTTTATAAATATGGAGAGGAATGAATCACCCACAGCCACAGACGAATATGAGAGATACATGGCACTGTAAAGAATGTAAAATTATGACCAGATACCAAAGGAGCTCATATGGGTAGGGGGTTCGGGGGTGGAGTGGGAACTAAAGATCACAAAGAGGGTTAAAAAAAACTTTATTATGGAAAACTTCAAACTTGTAAAAGAATGAAGTGAATAGTACAATGAATCCTCGTATACTCATCACTTAGCAAAAAAAAAAAAAAAAAAAAAGTCTAGGAATTGAAGCCAGATAAATAAGATTTATTTATAAGGGATTACCTTATTTATTAATAAGGACTACCACGAGGTGCTCCCCAAACCAGAAAGTAAATTAAATGAGCTGATATTCTGTGAGGGAGGTCGAAATGTCTGTCTGAAGGCTAATGGGCATTCACATTTCTGCCTGTCTCGACATCATGATTGGATTATAACCTGGTTAATAGGAATAACATATCCAAAGACAGAACATGCCCATCCAAAAAGGTGGGAGTAAGTGCTCTACCATGAGAACCTTGAAAGAGAGCCACAGTGACCTATGCTGGCTGTGCACAAAACGATGTCTACAAGAAGAGAAGTCTTAAATAGCTGCTGTCTTAAGATTTTTGATCAGAACAGCGATTCTAGATTCAGTGGCCTTCACAAGCATTCAGATAACATATTCCAAGGAAATGAAAATGTCCCTAAATCCGTAAATGGTCTTTTTTTTTTCCTCTCTCTCTCTCTTAATTCCAACCTGTACCTTTCAAAGTAGGATCTTTGAAACCAAAATATCTAATCATGAATAAAAGGCTGTAGCTCACCTCTTGAAGAATTACTCTGACTGGGTTGTTCTAGCAGTAAGAACAAATTCCTTTTATCAATACTCTTGTCTAAAAGCCAACATTTTATTCTTAGGAGGGCAGGAACACTTTGAATCCCAGGGGAAATTTTTTTACTTTAATTTTTAATTAAATTGTTTCTTGCCAGGAATAAAATAGTTTAGGGAAAGGTCATCCACAATATATGTCTCTATATGATTTTAAGCAAAGCCAAGAAAATAAGAAATGTTTAAACTTTTCTCTAATTTCCTGCAATACTTTTGGAGAATAATACATGTTTCACTGAAAGAAATCAACATTTACTGAGCACCTACTGTGCCCCAAATACTGTGCCATGTGTTTAATATATTTAATCACTGGTGACCATCTCAAAACCCCCAGGAGGTATGAGCCTAATTATATCCTGATTTTTCAAGTGAAGCCACCGAATTTGAGTGCACTAAGTAATGTGATTGTAGTCCCAGAAAACAGAAGACCTGGGAGTAAAACCTTAAGTTTCAAAATTCAGTGCCCACTTTTTCAGGCATAATCCTTCTCAGTGAAGGAACAAACAAAAGAAACTTGGAAAAGCACAAAACAAACTATCAGTAATATATTTACCGGAATCTGATGGAAAGAAACTTAATTCCCTAAACAATGTCCATAAAACACAACAATCAGTTCTCCCTCTCTTCTTAAGTGGGAAACTATAATCCATTGGGTTAATATAATTCTTATTTCACAGATATTTGAAATGTACTTCTTTCTCAGTAAGTTTATAACTTGGGAGCATGTATGTGTATGGGAGTGTATGATGTTTGGTTCTAAAAGAAGAGGGTCCAGGGGCACCTGGGTGGCTCAATTGGTTAACCATCCTACTCTGAAAGAAAAGGAAAGGAAAGAAAGAGAGAGAGAGAGAGAGACAGAGAAAGAAAGGGAAAGAGGGGGAGGGAGGAAGGAAGAAAGAAAAAGAGAAGGCTTTATTTCTTCCCCACTCAAAAAATTAGACATGGTGAAAAACTAAAGTGATGAATTCATGTAGATATGCAGGCATTTATTCTTTTAATATCAGTAATAGTGTAATCAGTTAACAAGGCAACACTGGTAAATTCTTTGTTTTAATTTGAGATATAATTAAATCTTAGTACTCTTTCAAAATGCAAAGAAACTTCACATTACTATGGATGCCATTTTTGAGTTTATGTGGCAACCCATCTTCCATTTATAAGGGACTTTTGTTTCTTCTGGGGCAGAACTGCAGAGCACTCTAGAAACTTAAGAATGAAATCCCAAAGGAAATGAAAACATTTATGGGAATTAGGAGAACAGGCTATATGATCCTGTGACTGTAGTGGTTTGGGGCTACTCTGTAACCTTGTAAACACATACTATATTAGTAAGATCATCACTGTCCCTACTCCAACGGGGTGCTCTATGTGACTTGCTCTTGTCAGCCAATCAGGATCATAGTTATCCTTAGGAAATTAAAAATGTTAGTGCTTTCATATTTTTAAGAGTCCAGTGTTTCATTAATGCTCACAAACACCTGAGGAGGGGTAATAACTGTCCTTCTCCAGCAAGGAAAGATAGACCCAGAGACTTATTCTGACCATATAGGTTGACTCTGCTGGTCAGTGGAAGAGCTTTAACTCACAACAAGCTCATCTTCTCATACCAACTCTGGGGCGACAACTTCATCCCATAGCCGCCCACAAAGAACCCCAACTCTTTGATCCCTCGACTTCATGGTGGCTCATAGTTCTGCATATCGTTTATTCCTTTACTAAGCAGACATGTAAGTGCCCAGGACGGTGCTGGGCACTGGAAATGCTATCTTGAGAAAGCATGCCACAGTCTCTAGGGGTGACAATGAATGTTAAGCAATGCGACCCCCACAATATCTGTATAAAAACAGCTTGATTATAGAAAGATGGTCAGGTAAGAAGCTGACTAAAGGTTCAGAGAAAACAGGTCTAAGAAACCAGGAAGAACAATTAAGAACAAATAAGAACAATTTGGTACAATGCTACTAAATGCTGTAAGAATGCTCAGACATTAACCAGGAAGTATATATGTAAGTGTTGTATTGATCAGCATGTTCTAGGGCCAAGAGGCCTTTGCAAACAAGGTGCAAAGGCCCTGTGACATAAGTAATATGAGCTGAGGATGGAGAAGTAGTTAGAGTCAGACCATAATCAGCCTGTTATACCATGAGGGTCTCCTTTACTTCCCGGATCAGCGAGCAGTGATGAAAGTGTTATAGCAGCTTGGGGAAGGAAAGGGTGATATGACTATGTGGTAGACAAGCAATCTGAAGAAGACTCTAATGAGTTAGGATCTTCTGAAGGTAGCTAATGATATCTCCATCAAATTTTCAACTAAAATTTGCACCATAAAATCAAGCAATTGCAGATAAAAAAAAAAGAAAAGGAAAAAAAAAAGAAAATATATATATATTTTAAATAAGACCCAAGTGTCATGCTATAAAAGGCTGAGTAAGGCCATAGCACTTACTGCCATTTCAGGAGTGGAGATAATGTCAGAAAAGCTTGAGTCCTAGCCCTTTGCCTTATAGGCATGGGAACCAAAGGTCAGGAAGTGACTTATCAGAATTCACAGAGCAAGTGACACTCGGGAGAGGCAATTTCTCTGGCTGCCTTCGCACTTTCCATTTCTAGGGAGATGTGAGCAAATTTCCAGGGGGATTAATCTTCCCTCTTCATTCTGCACTATAAGCAACCAAGATGATATGGTGCCTTCAGATAACAAAGAGCAACAGCTCTCAGTCGACTGGCAAATATCCATTTCAGAAGCAGTGAGGAAATTAAATGCAGAAGGCACGTACACATTTATGTATTTTCCATATCAGAAAATGACCTTGTTAACTGTCATCTTCCCATTGAGGCATCTCCCTCAGCACAACATATATTAAATTTATGGATACAAGGTATAAATATACTCACTAACCATTCATTCAGCCAGCATGTATTAATCAGTTGTATGCACAGCACCATAATTCAATTAAATGCAATTCACTTATACAAGTATTTGGGAGGCAGGAAGAGAAAAGCACACCAGATGCTGTTTTGAATCGTGGTTTCAATACCAACTGGTTGTAATGTCAGGTGACACATACAATCCCATAAGTCTCCATTTCCTCATCAGTAAAAGAAGGACAATACGCAATAATGACCTCACTGTATGCAGGAAAGAGTAAATGAGGTCATGTCATATGTAGTGCCTGGCACTTAAGTGCTTAATAAATGTTTCCTGAGTGTATGAATGACTTAAAAAACACTCTGGGATTTCCCTTTCTTTTTTTTTTTGGTTACTCTCTCTATTCCTGCAGATACTTTGGGTATTTGGGTATTTCTCTACTTGGAGATCTATGTAAAATGGAAACCCGTCTATTCCTTGAAAGCACCAAAATGAACCATTTCTGTAAATCGCATCAGGCACTATGAAGTGGAATCAAAAAGGTGGGTTCTATTTTGCCAGGTGTTGGAACACCATCCCAAGCAGGGAGAGTCAACTCTCCTTTCCCTGGCCCTGGGCAATTCTGCTAAACCAACTCTATGTCCACCACATGATGAAACTGACTAGAAGACTTTTTGTCTTCGTTCTTGACACACCGTTCCTTGGCTTATCAGTGAGCTGCTAACTTGCTCTCCCGTGGCCACAGACTGTTCTATGAACCCAGAACTGAGCTCAGCTGGGGAAGAGGCGATGTCTAATTACATTAGTCTTGAGTTCCAGTGACAGGATGGAAGAATCCACGAACTGCTGGGAGAGCCATTTGTGCGTCCTATTTTCTTTAATCATGTGACTCCTTTCCACGTGTGTCAGTTTCTGGCTGGAGCCTGGGATGTGCCTGACCATCCCCACCATTGAAATGGGGGAGTAGCTCATATTTGATCACCGTGCTTTCCGTCTGAGCAAATATATGATTTCTTTATGCTTTTAAAATATGCAGAATGATGCGTCATGGTGTACATGTAACCACACACACACACACAAGCACACACACGTGCCCTGTGTACTTATACTGGGCTTTTTAAATCTACAGATTGTTACAATGGGAAAGATAGGAGTTCAGAATCAGTTGGACTTGGAATTGATCCCAAACTCAACATGTTAACCAGCTCAGTGACTTTGAGCAATTTTGCCTATCTGAGCAGGGCCAAGATGAGGGTAGTACAAGGGTGACACTTGGGGTGCTGAATTTGAGGAGACAAGCATGACCGTAAGAATCTCTTTAAATTTTGCATCGTAGGCATATTGCTTGTCTTTCTATCATGCTGGCCTTATCTCTGAGCTTCAGAATTTTATGAATTAAGGTATTTAAGGCACTCACTGCACGACATAGCACAGACACCTAGTAAGTGGCAGCCTCTAACCAGGAAATTTCACAAGTATGGGAGCAAATGTGCTTGCTGGCCCCCCTCTATGCTAGGGTGAGGTGGGTGTCCATGACCACCCAGGGGTCCAACGGACGGCGGCCACTGATGACAGGGCAGGGATGCTGGGACCCAGATGAAACAGCAACACAGGGTGCTTCCGGGGCAGTCCTGGAAACCCAGTCTGCCCACACTCCACAGAGAGCCACCTGAACTAAAGCAAAGGAATTCCACAATAACATTTGAAATACTTTTTCTGCTCATTTGAGTTAATTTTAGGGAGCACATGAAATGCAGAAACAAAAAAACCCACAAAAAAACAATATTCCACAACCAAGAGTCACTGTTAATTTCTGGGGTAGTTGTTCTTTCCTTGCATATACACATCCTCACATCCTCACATAATTTGGAATGCATTTGGTGTAAAGATTTCTCTTTTGTCTCTTACATAAGATTGCACCATGACTCCTATTCCATGCCATCAAATATTCTGACATTGTGGTTTTAATGGCTTAAAAGAAGGTCATTTCATAAATGTAATATAACCAATGAATTTTGTTTTGTTGGGTTGTGAATAAGGGTCTGTAATACATAATATTGTGAAAATCTTGTCCTCATTTATCAGTCCACCTGTTTGTGCTTTGATATTTGTCAATGGAATTATGGACCAAAGGCCACAAACATTTGATGTCCCTCTAGGAAAGTTGTACCAGTTTATGTTAACCACAGCTGGTGCATCAGTGTGCGAATCACAAGAGGACATTTGCACCTTACAATGGTTGATAGTCGAGGGAACTGACTGGGCTTTCCATTATTTAGCCAGGGGCAAACCTTCTCATGCCTGAGATGTTCTCCTCTGAGCTACCAGCCTGTTTTCCTGGTCACCCTACTTCCATTCCATCCCTGGGGCTATCGTGCTCCTGGATCTGACCAAAAAACAGGGAGTTCTTCATGGTTTTGCTATTCCACTCTTCTCTCAAAAGCAAACAAGGGCATTAAAGAGTGAGTAGGTTGTGCTGGGTACAAAGCAAAGGGAAAGGTATTACAGAAAGCTGACCTTATGGGTGAAGATACAGCTTCATAAAAGGACAGGAACATCCTGGGAATTAGTTAAATATGGAAACAAACAAACAAAAATATTTTGCTAATGAGGAAGTGATGAGAAAAGTGGTTGGACATGTTGAGCTGAGGCTTTTATTTAAATTATCGTCGATTAAATGCATATAGTTTACTTCATTAGTTCTTATTGGAATCTTATACTATGGGCAGGTGTTACTATCCTCATATTAAAGGAGAAAACAGGTTCAGAGCAGTTTAGAGACCACCCCCAAAATAATCAACTAGGGGACCACCAAACTTAGATTCAAATGCAGCCTGACCCTCTGATCATCATCTTTTTCTCAAAATGTACCTTGGCATCAGGCAAAGTAATTTGGATAATTGGACTTAGCAAGTAAATATTTTTAAGGCTTTGATCTTGACATTGTTTTGAAATCACATTTTTATCCCTCACATTCTCTTGGAAGTACTTTGTTTGGACCAACTCCCTCTAAAAATAAAAATTGGTAGCTCAGTGTTTATGCTGTTCCAGGCCTTTTTTCCAAGAATTTTACTTTTAGGAGACCATTTAAACCTCAAACACCCCTGTAAAGTAGATTACCATTACTATTCTCATCTTCGAAACAAGAAAGCAGAAACACAGAGAGTTTAAGAAATTGGCCTATGGCTGGACAGCGATTACGTGGGACAGTTGGGTTTTCTCACCCAGATCTTTATAACTCTATCCTGTTTCAATGGTTTCGTGGTCACACATGGAACGCATCCCATTGTGGAGGCAGTGAAAGAGCCTCTGAGAGCCACCTGGACCACGTTGGATGTACAGGGCACTAGGTGAACCCCCAGCCCCATTCCCGCCGCAGGCAGTTGGTTATTAGTCCACAGATTTGAAGGTTATCCAGTAAGAATGAAAAAGTAGCTGCCCCTGCATTACTTCGCACCTAAAATAAAATATACTCACAATCATCGATCTTGCTGGTGTTTCACCATCTTTCCTGTGCCGGATTTCAAAAGTCTGACCTTTAGACACATACAATGCCGGCATGCCTGTGACCTACACCTGGCCCCTGTTGGAGTGGGCACACGCTCAACATTAATTGCCTGAATGACTCCAACCGAAGAATGGCAGATGAATTTAAGCAGCCAACCATCCAACAAAGAAATTTCCATTAATATTCACAGAACTTAGAGTGCAGTAGAGCAAAGATTCAAATTGATGCTGGCTTTAATCTGGTGGTGAATACATTCCTAAACTCTTTGGTTGGGGAGTTGGGGGAGACAATTCCTTCATGCAACCAAAATACAGTGATTCCTGCACTCTGGTGTGAACACAGCCAAGTTCCATTAGCAACATGACCTTTAGATTAAGGTAAAGGGCTTTAACTTCTTTAAAGACTTAGATAGTTCACATGCTTCTGCAACATCTGAATGGAAAGTAAAAAATACGGTGCTTTTTCCAGGTATTTTCTCCTTGTTGAGCATATAGATGTTTCAATATCTTCAGGTATTTGGCACCGAAGAGCGAAAGAAAAATCCAGGTGATAGATTACATTTTCCCCTTCACATCTACACATTTTTGTGGAGCGTATCAAATGGTGTGCTGCAGGGATCTATTTCTGGTCTGAATGAATAAACTAACCCATGAGCATTTTGCTGTTTTCTCCAGCAAAATAAAAAATAGCCATACACCGCACAATCTCGGGGCTTGATATTATATCTCCCCTCGCCATGAAAAAGATAGGTATGTTATTTAGCAGAAAGAACAGAGGTTGTTTGTAGGGTGGGCTGCTGGGGAGGGACAGTGTTCTTTATTTTTAATATGTAGAAGGACTGGGGAAATAGTTGAGAAATGGAATAGAGCATTTGCAAAGCAAGAGGACGTGGGAGTCACACAGATCTTCCATCTACTAGCTGTGTGACCTTGAGAAAATTACAAAACCTCCCTGAACTTTGAGTGTCAGAAGGTAAAATGCTCTCACTGGCTGTAAGGACCCATAAGATGGCATTTGTAAAGTCTTCCCTAACACTAGGTAACTGTATTGGCCCCTCATTTTATAACACTGTCCTAAGCTCCTTTTTTATCTATCTATCTATCTATCTATCTATCTATCTATCTATCTATCTAAGTTCAATTAGCCAAGGTATAGTGCATCATTGGTTTTTGATATCATGTTCAATGATTCATTATGTCCTAAGCTCTCTATGTGAATTAACTCAGTTTAGCTACAAAATAACCCCATGAGAGAGGAACTATAATTTTGCCCACAAGAAAAGAGAGTCTGAGGGAGGCTAAACTGTTTGGCCTATAAATGACAACACTGGGATTTGATCCCAGGCAAGCTGACCCAGAAATCAGCATCCTTAACCATTACACAGTACTGCCTCTATGATGTCACCACTGATTTATAAATGCCTCCCATTGGAAGCGCCTGCAGAGCTGGCCAAGTTCTCTTAACAAGTTCCTCTCAATCAGAATACATGCAGGCCCCTAATAGGGGCCCAGGAGGTTTCTGACTTGTGACCCAAACATCTGATGGGCCCCTAGCGTGACTCACCTGAGAATGAGGGAAAATGCGATGTAGAAACCCGGATGTGGACTTTGCCATTGGGCATTTGGGTCTATAGCCCATTTTACCTCCTCTTAGAGGAGTGACTCAAGCAGAGGCTTAGTTTGCTTGTCTACTTGTTATGGGGAGTGATTAGTACTATAAAAATAACACCAAGTTCAATAACTAATTGTGAAGGTGGGGGTCAGAGCAGTGGCTGAAGGAGTTATAATAGTAGTAGTAATCAGGATTGTAGTTGTAAACATAGCAAATGTTAAGTTTGCACGGGCTGCTGTAACAAAGTACCATAGGCTTTAACAATAGAAATTTATGTTCCCATGATTCTGTAGACTAGATGTCTGAGATCGAGGTGCCAGCAGCGCAGCGTTGGTTTCCTCTGAGACCTCTTTCCTTGCCTTGCAGGTGGCTGTCTTCTCCCCATGTCCTCACATGATCTTCCCTCTGTATGTGTCTGTGTATATGTCTGTATGTGTCTGTATAGTTTAAGGACAGCAGTTGTGTTGGATGAAGACCCACCCGATTGACCTTATTTTAACTTAACTACCTCTTTATATATATATATTTTTTTTCTTAATTCTTAATTACCTCTTTAGAGACCCCTTCTCCAGATACAGTCACATTCTGAGTTCCCGGAGATTAAAACTGCAATATTTAAGTTCTGGGAAGGGGGTAAGTTCAACCCAAAATAGTAAGCCACATACCTACCAATTTCCTATGGGTTAGGAAGTTATATCCTTATACTTCAGGATGCTGAACATGATGGCATTTAGGACACTCCACCTCAGGAGCAGTGGCCTAAGTAATGATTCAAGCAAGAGTTTGGATGCAAGACTGTGAACCAAGAGAGTATCACAGAGTGTATGTGTTTAATGGTGATAGGGATGAGGAAGCCCTAGTATTTGAATGGATGGAGGTCAGGGAAGCAATGCCAGAATAGTTCTGGACTGTCAAAGTGTCACTGTGATCCATAGGCTGTTTGAAAGTCCTCCATGTAGTTAGGTGGATTAAAACCCCTTTATAATCATATGCACCTAGATTCAAGTCTGTTTTACATATGGGCATACGGAATTTAGCTCATTGATTTAAAATGCACTGAGTTTTTCAGGAATACAACTTCTATGTAAATTGGGCAAGATAGCTTTTTTAAGTTTTACTGAGTCAATTACACCTCAATTAAAAAAAATCTTACCAAGAGCTCTGTACTTTTTTGGAAAGTCATATCAGTTACAGAAATACCCCTAATTATCCTGCCAGTATAATATATCTGTTTCAGTCTGCATTTTTAGCCGTTCCATTCATGGTGATTTTGTGTATGGATGTAGGTGTCTTACTGCTTCATTTTACCTTTTTATAATGTTATGTCATGCATTATAACTTATGGGAAGTACTTATTACTTTATTATAGTCTATTTTCTTTCATTTTTCTTCTGTATTACAATTAGGGCATTGCACTGATTTTTAAAAAATTATCTATGTAGATAATATATACTATCTATCAATTTCATTTCAAGATAATAAAGGGAATATTATAAAATATTTGTTATAAAAAGAGGCAATGGATCAATAAAATTTAAATTAACTACTCTCATCAGTGCCCCCAGTAGAGAGGCTACAAGTGGCTAATGGATTAAGTATTGGACCCTAGCACTGAATCCAAACTATCGAAGCCAGAGGGGGAAAGTGAGTCGAAGAGAGGCCAAGTGACCTGCAAAAGTCACAGAGTTAGAACGTTTGTATTGTAGTGATGTCTATGGTATTAGTTTTCCACGCTGCCTTTCACAGTTACCCAGAAACACACCATGAGCACAAATAGAGTGCTCTGGATTTAAGCAAGGAAAGCAGGTTTGAACATACAAAGTTTGAGCACCCTAAATATGTCTCTTCTATCGGTTTCCTTTGGGGAGGGAAGGTTGTTTTGTTTGTTCATGGCCTTAATTTAATTTTTTCCAAGTTTACTCATTCAGTTTGGAGTTCTCTGAAGGAAGTAGATAAAACACAGTAATTAGCTTATTGCCCTGCAATTACTAAAAACCTATGATGGCAGTCCCCATAGGACGCGTCCGTTTGTGTAATGCTTTCAGAAGGAAATGTTACCTTATACTTAGCTTGGCTTTCACTAGTTTTATGGTAAGTTACGTGATTCTCCTACCAAACTGTGAGATATGACAGGCGGTAGTACCTCTCCCCTTAGCTTAAGATAAATGAACTGAGTCTCTCAGGTTCCCAGCAATCACCATAGTTCTCAGAAACATGTCAGGAAATTTAAGCCATTGATTGACGAAGCATATTCTATCAACATCTGCAATGATTCTCCAACATACAGACGATAGAATACAGATTCTTTAGAATGGCCTTTGAGCCCCACCCTATAATATGATTTCCCCATTTCTTCAGCATCATCTCTCATCCCATATCCTCTAAATCATGTCCAATCCAGCCTCATAAACTGTAGGAGATTGACCTGCCATCCAGACTGTTTCTAATGCTGACTTTCCCAGGCTACTTCATGGATTCGCACTCAGTATTAAATACCCAGCTTCAGTGAGAAGCATCCCAATCTCATTAGCTTTCTAACCTCTTCCCCTTGTGCTCCAATGTGTTCCAATGTCTCCCCGTTACATCACCTGTCACCATAGAGTGTCATTATTGATGACCGTATTTCTGTAGATCCCCACCCAATCAGACAGTGACTTTTTGGAAGGAAAAATACTTTTTGTGATTATTTTGCACTTCCAGAGACAAGGGTAGTGTTTGAGACATTGCAGTTTTGTCATGTCCAGTGAATCGAATAGCTGATGTATACACAGTATAGAACATTTGACCCCTTTATATTTTCAACACTGGTTGAAGTGTTTCCTCTTTTTTGGCTGCCCCTTTTCAGGTCAAGCCTTCTTATCCTTCCAGGACCAGAGCCCAGTCTTCTTAAATACATCACGAATGAACTGAAATCTCTCTATCCATCTGCATGTAAGTTGAGCCATGGGTGTACACAGATGAGTATCTCCCTTATGGATTTAGCACTTCACGGGAAGACAAAGAAGTCTTACTGAAGAACTGGGGGCAGTTTATCAGTGTTACTTGTGGAATCTTATAAGAAGTGGTGTTTCCTTAGGGGGTATAGGCTGATAAGCAACTCTGCTTGGGGTAAAGATTTCTGAGTCTGAGGCAGAAGCCTTGAGTGGACAGCTTCTGGTAAGTCCATCAGTACTTTACCACTGGCTATGGTGCTAGATTGGCTCCCCACTTCCTGATGAAGGCACACAGGCAGCTACAAGAGCTAGAGGAGAGGAACTCTGTCACACACAGCTGTAAGAGCAGAGGCTGGCACCAGCTTTCTGGGAGGAACTTGGACATCTGTGTGTAGAAAATGTTATTAATGAAAATATGAAGACAGTCACTCTAGAATTATTGATATTAGAAAACTAATGAAGAAATTAAATGTTTAATAATAGAGATTAAGTAAAAGATGGAATACCACATGATGAGATATTGTGAACCATTAAACACTGTCTTTGTTAATACAAAATAATAATAATACCATCAACAAAAAACACAGCTCAACAAGTTTTAAACATTAGGCGGTTTCATCTTATTATCAAGTTTATGATATGGTCATTATCAATCTTATTTAACAGACGAGGAACCTAGACTAAAAAGAAAATGTAGAGTCTTGCTTAATATCACATAACTAGGTAAAGCTAGGGACTTAAAACTAGATGTGCCAAATTAAAAAGCCCATGTTCTTCCAACTTTAGTGAATTGCTTATAATACTTCAGTGACACAGAAAAATGCCCAGGCTAAAGTGTTACAGGACAAAGATGATGGATATATGAATTGCATTAAGATCATAAAGGGAAAATATGAAAAAAAAGAAGGAAATAATAAAGTCGTAGTTTGGTTATATGCATCTTTTCTTCTCCTTTCACTTTTCTGCTCTTCCTAAAGGTTCTTCTACAAGGAGCATGCTGTCTCTACATAATGCAAATATTAAAATAATATAGGACAAAGAAAAATTCTAGCTTCATGATGGATATCCAATATGATGGCACTCACCTGTCATTTCAGGCAGAATCTTTGTGTACCTACAGAGCAAAACCAGGCAGGAAGCCCCTTTCTCAGAAAGAGACTTTAGTGTTGCTCATTCCCAGCAGGTCCTGCTACATTTATAACAGCATCACAGAACTAAATAAAGCAGCGTGGGTGAGGAGGGGTGGAGTGGTCAGTGTGACAAATGATCCAATCTGGTTGAGGGTAGGAGCAACAAAGAAAGGCCATTAGATTTGGTGATTAGAGGGGTATGGGCAGAACGTGCCAGAGTCGGTGGGATACCAGGGCCAGAAGCAGACCACAGGGTGTGAAATGAGACAGAGAAACAAGGAAAGTGTCAGCAGGTATATGCCACTTTCAATCAATGGGAGAGTAATAGCATGTCAATTGAAGTGTGCCCAAGTTGATATGAAGGTTGCCCATTGTGATTCAACAATCATTTCAAATTTCTCAACTGCAAGTATTCACACACATTTGACAGGAGGTAGAAATTGGTGTCAATGGGTTCTAAAGAAAGTACTAAGACTGAGCCATTTTGGATTGCCAGTTTAGTATTCTGCTAATTTCTAGAGTACAGTGAATTTTTGACTCGGTGGCCTCCGCTGAAACGTGGGCCTGTCAGTGCCAGAGGAGACCTGGTGTGGATTAACTACTGGTCTGAATCCTTGTGAACTAAACATTCTTGCTCCATGTAGCTTTCCAAGAAAAGGATACCATGGGAAAAGCAATTGCCATTAGCTCAGCCTGCCCTGGGAGAATTTAATGAAGAGAAGGAACCTGGGGAGAAAATAGCACTTTCCAGATAAAACCTGGATACCTCATTTCCCCCAGCTTCCCCATCCTGACTCGTCTGAGCTGGATCCATTTTTCTCCTGAGCCCAGCAAAGTTTGCCAATCTGCCTTCCCTTCTTTAAGTGGCCGCCTCCAATTTAACATACTTATTGGTGTTCTCAAGTGAGCCTTCAACAGAACTGAGCCATTTAAGGGTTTGCCCTCATCTCATTATAAATTAGTTTTGAATATCTCTCAGTATGCACAACATTCTTCAGCTACCCGAGTCAGAACTCCTTATTAGACTGGGAAGAATTTGCGTTTTAATTAGTTTTACCTCTGGTGTACGAAGCCCACTGAGATTACTACACTTAGTAAAATTTAATTAACTTGACAAAAGATCCTAATTGTTTTCGTGCCACTGGTCCTTTGCAGGGCTAAAAATAATGCCCTCCAAATTAAGCGGCCACCAGAAAGCTTCATTTTGACTGTCCTATATTAAAAAAAAATCCAAATTATAATTCACAGGGAGTTTTTCTTTGTCAGACACCAGGATTTGGGTGCATAACAGAGATTTACAAACCCCTTAGGAAGAGCTATCTAGGCGTGGGGATGAGTAGGAAGAGTGCCGGGAAAAGATCCCCCACCCCCAATCCCCTCCCAACTTCGTTCTTGTGGAAAGCTTTATAGAAATGAGACGAGGTACATATTGATTTGTTCAAATCCCCAAAGGCTCAAGCAGACATACTATATCATGTGAATTAATAATGAAGGTCTATAAATAAAAAATGCTGAATCAGTAAACATTCATTCATTCATTCATTCACTCATTCATTCGTTCATTTATTTTTTTAGTGTGTATTTCCCAAGTGTCTTTGGGTCAGGTGCTCACAATGGACATGTCTGATCTTTACATACCTTAAGCCTTTGGGATACCATTCCCAATGTGCCATTTCCCTTTTCCCACACTCCTTCCAGCTGACCTTATACAGCCTCCAAGACCGGTAGCATTGTTTGCCCACTCCTTCGTGTTCCTAAAGCATTCTGTCTTCCTATCCTAATAAGACTAACTGCATTGGAAAGAAGCATTGTGACATTGTATGTTACTGTTGTGGGCTTCTGGTTTTGTTGTTGTTAGTTTTTTGGAGTTTGTTGTTGTTGTTGTTGTTGTTGTTTCATGGCACTGTAGCAACAACAGGGCTGAACTTGGGCACTGTTTGACCTTGTATAAGAAAATCTTTTTATTTCAGTCTGCCCCTCTGCATGAAGAAATGATAATAAATAACCTCTCCCTGGTGGAAGTTCTGAAGGATTGAATAAGAGAGTGATGTAAAGAGGAACTGCACACAGTTTGGCATAGATTTGATGTTCAGTATTATATTCTGAATGTCACTCCCAAGAGCCACGTCGGTTCCCTGGACCCCGATCCTACAGGTAACTTCCTTACCTCCGGTCTTGGGTTACCCGTATGGTTTGAGAATGCACAGGCCTTATGATTATGCCCATCAGACTTATGGTATATTTTTGACCTGAGAAAATCATCACCATCATCCTCATCTTCGTTATTTATGTGAGGAATGCATGACTATGCCTATAGTCAAAGCTGTACCCATCAAGTTCAGCTTAAAAAAAAAAAAAACAACACACACAGAAACAAACAGAATGAAAAAGTTGATATTGAGGAGGGGCTGCAAAATTTCAAAGGGTCTTAGTTTGACTTTTTTCCAAAATCAGATGACTTTAACACACGCTGGAGTATTGTGGATATGTCCAAAGCTTTATTTTCTTTTCTCTGTTTCTATCCTGCTAGCTTCCCCGAGTTAATGAGGACTCGGAAAAAGTTGTTTACTTCACTGATCAGTGTTTGGGACTGCCTGAAAGAGTCTTTCCCACATTTCTAAGCTGGCAGAATCCATTTCTTCTTGTGTTTGGTTAACAGCCTCCCATTCTGGACATTCCTTTTGGAACCCGCCTCTCCTCCATTTCTTAATGGCCATCATGCTCCGGCTGCCAATCCCGGTATCCTCGTGTGCGTACACGGGACCCAGATCTGGACCCTTGAGTGAACATGCGTGACCCAGATCTGGTCGTCTAGGGCACCCCGTCCGTCTGGCCACAGTAGCTGCACAATGATGAGTCTGTCACCAGGCTGGATTGTGTATCGGTTTTGTTTTGGTTTTGTTTGGTTTCCATTCGGTTTTTGTTTTTGTTTTTGGAGTGTGTATTGATGAAGTAAGCTCTCCACTTCCTTCAGGCTCAGAAAGCTAAGCCAGCCTAAGCCTGGAGCTGGATCTGCCTGCATCTCTCCCGTGCCTCCTTCGAAAGATGCCTGATGCTGGGAGGAAGGGCTGAGGGCAGCCTTCTGAGACCGTCTGAGCTAAGTAAGACGTGCAGAAAGGGAGGCGAAGAAGAAGAGGTGCGGAGGGAAAGAGGTGGCGATGGCACTGTTCCTGAAGTCACTGGAGAGGTTTGGCTCCAACCTCAGACTCTCTCATTAAGGGAGAAAGTAAATACTATCTCCCTGCCAGGTTAGTTTGAGTCAGATTTCTTCTAGTTGCTACCAAAAGACTTTTTCTCTGTTCCTTTGTACTTTCAACTTCTTTTATCAGGCCTTCTTTTAAATTCCTGATCTTTCTTCAACAGTGACATGACCAGCTCCGAAGATAGGGCTGCCCCCAGTGCACAGTTGTACAGGAACATACGAAGGTCAAATGCTGAGTGCCCGTGAGTGCTGCCTCCCTTCACCCCTGCCACGTACATCCTGAGCACGCCAGATGGGATGCCGTTTCAGGGGCTTGCTGTGTGCTTGCTGATGAATTCCAAGGGGATCAGCTTTGGAGAATTGCGGCATCTTTCAGCGCCGAGGCCCTTGCAAAATCAAAGGACAGCCAGAAATAAATTAAGCCTCTTCCAAACCACTGGGCTCCAGGAGTCGGATTTACAGCTCAGAAACGAGCTTCTTCCTCCAGAAACAGGTAGACCATGTTGGCAGTTTTCTCTCTACAATATAAGAATGATGTTGCACCATATTTTAAGTGAAACAAAGTAATCTTTGTTATTCAAATACCATAGGGTCTTAAGGTCAGTCATTAGCACAGGATTCATCAGCTGTGTCGGGCCCACGTTAGCATAGGAGGAGGAATGTGTGTGATTAATACCCATATCCGTGTCCATATCTGCACCTCTATCTGTAGCTGCACCTTCCGTTCCTGTTCTAAACGTCCTTGGGATCAGATCTATAACCCTTGTTATCATGGAAAATTAACTGTCCCCAATGTTGTCTAGTCCGACCACAGCTCCTTCAACAAAGCTTTAATGATCATCTACTATATGCTGACACAAGGTGCCAGGAACACAGGAGTATGTGAGACAAGTCCCCACTCTTAATGAATCCTGTATATGGCTTGTTTCATGGTCACATTTTGCGCGTGTACTATTTCTTCTCTCTTTAGGACCCTCTGTCTCCTCATGGGCTTTTTGTCTAAATTCTTCCCGACCTTCACAGGTTATGAAGTCATCTCTAAGATATCCAATGTGGAAATGGTGTTTTCTCTTCTAGATTCTCATGGCATATTAGCTCTCTCTTTTGGCCTATAATGCATTTGGTCACTTACTCGTTATTTAGATGCACGCCATCTCTACAAATCACTGGCGTATCACATACATACACACATATGTGTGTATATGTAAGTTACCTACGAGGTCGGCATGCGCATCCTATGTGTGCACATGTTAGGTAACACCAACTATAGGCTTCGTACTGAGTCTGACACATTGTAGGTCTTTAAAAAATAAAAGAATGTTTCATGTCCCTACAAATGACTGACTTAAACTCCCCCTGAGTGTAGAATCCTTCCCACAAAGAAGTCCTCATTAGAGGAGGTGATTCTCTGAGGGGGTTGTATTTCCCAGCTGAAATGCTGAGATCTGTTTGCACTGAACAGAATGCATTGCTTGCCTCTGACTCAAGCACCTGTTTGAGGGGTAACATAATAAGTTCCTGTAACGACCACGGAAAAGGATGGTATTGATCGCTGAAATTGGCAGGTGCATAGGTGGAATATTCATTTAAGAAAATGGCAAGGATCGAGAGCTCAAAGGTCAGCAGGACAGAGGACAGGTTGTAATTTCAGTATATGGCCTGACACCATAGTGGGAAAGGGTCCATTTGTCGCATCTGGGGGATGAATCTTCTGTGTGCCTCCTTATTGAGCATAAAGCCACGCAAGCTGTCAACAGCTGTGGCCTGGGCACCCTAATCTGAGAAATGGGGTAAGGTTTACTTTATTTATCAGAAGTACCGCCCATGGGGAAAGAAGTGAAAGCAGCATTTGTTAAAAGCATGAAGCGTGCATCAGACTTGGCAAAGCACATTTTCACAAGCCCTATCAAATGTCATAGTCACAAAAGCCTCGAGAGGCAGACAATGCCATTTTTGTTTTCCAGATGGAAAATCTGAAGTCCCCAGGGGTGGCAGGGCCTAGCGAGGTCCTTTAGCTGTAAGCAGAAATTGGGATCAGAATGAGCCTCTAACGGATCCTGGGACCCCTAATCTCACCACTAAGCCGTAAGGAGTGAAGACACATTGAAGGAGCAATTGCTGACTTCAGGCAACTCATTCTCTTGGCCTCAGCTTCCTCATCTGTGAACTGGGAATAGATGGGGTGGAAAGGTATGTAAGTGCTAGAGGAGTCTTTTTTTTTTTTTTTTAAGATTTTATTTATTTATTTGACAGAGAAAGAGAGATCACAAGTAGGCAGAGGCAGACAGAGAGAGAGGGGGAAGCAGGCTCCCCGCTGAGCAGAGAGCCCGATGCGGGGCTCGATCCCAGGACCCTGAGATCATGACCTGAGCCGAAGGCAGGAGCTTTAACCCACTGAGCCACTCAGGCGCCCCAGCGCTGGAGGAGTCTTAAGCCTTATATACATCCCCTTCTAATGTCAGAGGGGACATTTGCTCACACTTTGAGACAGCGGAACACTTTTACTGTAAAGATGAGGATAATGCTCTATGTTGGAGAGAGCCCCCCTTTTTTTGTTATTCATCTCTCAAATTCATTTATGATCCAGTCTATTAATTTTAACATTAGCACTGGGAATATAACCCTTCTTCCATCTTATGGAAACAGCGGAATTATTCTTGAATTCTTGGTTCCCTAAAAACCCATGCTTAAAGTGCCCCTTACCTTGCACTCCCTGTGAAATATACAGGCAAACAATGGATAGTTGCCCTCCACCCCAACATTTTCTGAATTGCCCTAGAGGAAGAAGAGAAGAGCAAAGATTAGACTCAATCAGAGCTACCCTCAAGCCCCAGATCCTCCAATAAAAGCTGTGTGAGCTGAACTCTTCACGTTAGATCACCTTCATGAGGTTCAGTCTCCTCATCTCTAAAATGGGGACATTATTTGATTCACAGCTTCATTTTCAGTCTTGAAAGGGGACACATGCGCAGAAACCTTGCTCTCTAGCATACAGTAACTACATGGTAAGTAGTTCCTAGGTGGTTCACACTGGTTCTTAGGTGTTAGTCTATCTGAGTGGACATAGGAAAAACCCCTGGATGATACATCTGTAGGAGCCACCCAGAAGTGTATATTCCTTACAGACACTGACTTCATCTAAACTAGTTACTACCCAAATAGCAGACCAGAAGAACCACTCATGCAGCTAATGTACACCATTTGGTGGCAGTGAGAGGTTCTATTGTGTGCTTTCCTGGGCATTGGGAGATTTTTAGGAACCAACAGTGGAGGGCAGAGGTGGGAAGAAGAGTCATATAAACATAGAAATTGCCTTGCAAGTCATTTCAGTCTTTCTGAGAATACTGTCCTTCACATAGACAGCCATCTAGCACTCTTTGGTTGGAAAACATACATCTTCACTCCATTTAGCTGTTACTAACCAAAGTAATTGAGGAACTTATTTTCCCATAATAATAGTGGGGATGAAATTGATGATATAGCAATAGTCCTGCCCCCTTCTTGTTCTTATTGCAAGCATACTCAGCTGAGCATTTTATGGTCATCAGATCACAGCATTGCTATATGGGAAATACTATCTTTTAAAGATTTTTTTTTTTTTTTTGAGAAAGAAAGAAAGAGAGCGCGCGCAAAAGACAGCAAGCTGAGAAGAGGGGCAGAGAAAGAGAGAGAATCCCAAGCAGACTCTCCTCTAAGTGCCGAGCCCAACATAGGGTTTGATCTCACGAGCCCTGAGATCATAAACCCAGCTGAAATCGAGAGTCAGATGCCTAACTTACTGAGCCACCCACATGCTCCAAAAAGTACGATTTTTATCCCTATTTTATATGAAAGTAAGGTGAGTCTCATAGAGGTTGCTCACATTGCTTGAGGTGACACAGCTGTTAGTAGCAGCACTAGGGCCAAACTTAGCTCTGTGCTATTGAATACTATACCAAACTGGATTACAGATAATAACATTTAAAAATAAATGGGTTCTCCAAAGAACATATATAAATGGCCTGTAACAACATGATAAGATGTTCCACATTACAAATAATTAGGGAAATTTGAGCCCAAACTATAATGAGATATCACCTCACACCTGGTAGGATAGCTACTAGCACACAAACAAACAACAAACAAACAAACAAACAATGAAACAAGACAACCGAACAAAACAAAATAGAAAATAACAAGTGTTGTCAAAGATATGGAATAATTGCCTTTTTGCACCATTATTAGGAATGTAAAATGGGATAGCCACTATTGAAACCAGTACTGAGTTTGTCAAAAAACTAAACATCTAATTACCATATTATCTAGCAATTCCACTTCTGGATATATACTCAAAAGAATTGAAATAGGGTCTAGAAGATATATTTGTACACCTACATTTATAGCAGCATTCATCACAAAACAACCCATGTTTCCATAAAAGAATGAATAAGCAAAATGTGGTACATACATACATACAACGGAATATTCTTCAGCCTTAAAAAGGAAGGGAATTCTGACTCGTGCTACAACAAGGATGAATCTTGAGAACATTAAGTGAAATCAACCAGTCAACAGAAGACAAATACAGTGTGATTCCACTTATATGAGGTCCCTAGAGTAACCAAGTTCATAGAGATAGAAAGTAGAAGAGGAGGCATGAGGAATTACTGCTTAAAGATTTTCAGTTTGGGAAGATGAAAAGAACTGTGAAGATGGATGGCAGTGATAGTTGCATAACAGCATGAATACACTTCATGCCACCTAACGATGTATTTAAACAATGGTTAAGATGATAAATTTTATATGTGTGCTTTACCGCATGACTAAACGGATCCATGACTAAATGGAAGACACTGAAATTGGTCATATTCTCATGTTGAGCCTACACATGCCAGGTATTTCCTTTTTGACTATTTCACAAAAGCCTGAGAGGAAGCGATATTAATTTAGCTGTAATTTGAATGTAGCTGCTCAGAGAGGCCAAGTGACTTGCCAAGGATGCACATCTCTTCACAGGCAGAGTTGAAGGATTTCATCAGATGCTGGGTCAATTTTGGGGAAAGGTATTCTATATCCTCAGGAGAAACAGCTGTCTTGCAACCATGAGTCGGCATTGGGGTCTCCACCACCATGAACATGTTGTGCATAAAAGAAACTAAGGCTGAGAGAGGAGGAAGTTGCTGCAGTTAAAAGGAACGTGGGGAAATGCAAGAAAATATCCGCCCATCGGAAGAGGCGGGAGACTGTGCCTGAGGCCCGAGTTAAGGATTCGGAGGAAGTTTTCCTTCGGTAAATACTTGTTAAATAAATGAAATTGTGGTTAATAAACGGACAAATGGTTGCAGTCAGGGAACAGTTTTTGGAATGCTCCAGCAACATCCCAGGTGTTCTAGTATAGGCAGCGTCAGGGGACACGAGAAGAATCCCCTCTGCAAGGGAGGCCGGCAGAAACTGGGAGCATCAGACACTGAATCCTAGACTGGGGCACAGAGCTGTTTCCATCGTATGTGAGAACTCTTAAGACTGAGGCAGAAGAAACCAATCTCTGCCTCCAAGGATGTTTTGTCGGCACCCACAAATTGTCTGGTGTTGTAGAATAGTAAAAAGGCAGAAAGTGAGAGTAGCCAGGAGACACACTGGAGCAAGACAAGAAGAAGGAACTAACACTTTGAGCCCTTGCTTTCTGGCAGGTGCTGTGTCAAGCATGTTGCAAGCCCTGCATTGTTGATGTGTGGAGACATCAGGAGGCAGGGACTATGTTTTCACAAATGCAGCCACTAAAGTACAGAGAGAAATTTTTTTCCCAGTGCATGACTGGGAAGATGGGAGACCAGGTGGACTGACATCACCCATGTGCTCCTCGGGGCTGCAGACTTCTCCTCAGAGCAGGGATGTCCTTGCACCCCAGGCCTTGGTGCCAGCAGACTGCCCTGGCTTTTAATTCCTTGCAGATTGGGAGGTGACTGAGACTATCAGCACACTCTGTTGGGCTGATAAGATGGAAAGTGGGTGTGAGAGACTGCCTGGGCCTTTGGGCGTGCACTTCTGGGCAGAGAGGGGGGAAGGAGGTGGTGTGGTCAGAGGCGAAGGCTGGCATTGCTGAAGTCTAAGGGGAGACATTATGGTCTCTTTATCAGGCCTTGTTGTGTGGCTCCTGGAAGCAAGGCAATGCCAAAAAAAGGCCTTCTCCTCTGATCTACTTTTATTTCTGGTTCTTCTCCACTTTTGATCTCTCTGCCCATGCTGGAATGTCTAGCTCCAATAACAACGGATGGTTACTGCTCATCTTCCTTTCCTGTCTTTGCCTCTCTGATAGCCCTCCTGCATTTCTAAGATACTAAAATATTGTATGTCACAGCATTTTCTTTAAATAATAAATGTACGGCAGCAAAATTGGAACAGCCTTCGAAGCACATTTTTTGTGATGAACCTTGCCTTGATGTATTACAACATTTAAAGCAGGAATTCCACCCACAAAGGACTCATCAGGACCTGAAATGATTAGATACATATGAAAAAAAAGCAGTAATGGGAAAGGCAGGCCCCTCTCTGACCTTTGCTTCCCACAGTCAATACTAATCTTGTTCTTTTTTAATGACACCCACAGCTCTTGCCTAATGAAAATTTTCCCACTATGGGCTTCTGTCGGAAGAAGAATGCAGCAGGACAAGACACATGTCCACATCTGGGTGTCTGCAGGGGTATGTTAGCCAAGCTGAAAGGACGAGCCTTCATAATGACGCAGCCTTCTTTTTTAACAACTGATGTTAGCTATTCCCCATTCGTGTTTATCTCAAGGGCAGTATAAATTATGGCAAGCTGGCGTAAAGAATATGATTCTTTGTCCCTGATTTAATAATGCAGGGGCAACTTCAGAGGCATATTTCTAAATCGCCCTTTTAATTTATCGTAATGCATTAGTGAGACAGGGGAAGGGAGTGGACGTAATTACCATACTTTTTGGAGATTATACACAGTTCGATGGTCCACACTTCAAAATCAAGGTGGCCCTTTGGGTAAATTATGATTTCTTAATTTTGTGCTATTGCATTTTAAGTCACCTTTGAAATTTTATAATAACCTATAATTGATTGGCTTAGCGAACTGCAGCTTAATTGAAAACTATGTCTAAAAGCTATTTTAATTAGCCGTTATACAGGCATTTAGCAGATAGGCTGCGGCAGACACAATGCAAATAAATAAATACATGAAGAAATAAATACATAAATGATATGCGTCCATCAGCTCTATCGGATGGCGACCTTGTGCTTCAGAGCACTGATATGTGGACAGAGCTGCAGGGGTAGTGGCAGAAAGACTAAAACCAGCACTGCTGATGGGACTTAGACTTTAGTCCAGGGAAATAGCTGCTTTTTCATCCCAGTTATCACACCCCATTGAATTTCCTCTATCCATTTGCCCAAATGCTGTTCCTAAACCAAGGTCTTCTGGACAAGGCATAGTTTAGATCTGGAATCATGGGTTTCCTACAGAGAATTAAAGGACCATATTTTACAAGGGATTTTTCTCTGGCATTTGTGGAGAGGAAGTATGAAAACCAATACAAATAATGCTTCAAAAACTACTTTAAAAAAAAAAAATTTCTTTTCATCCGGGGGGCTGTCACAGTGGTATATACATGTATTAGAAGTCACTGCATTCTCCATTAAAGTGTATTTCCTATGTGTGATTTATACCTCAATTAAGAATAAACAAGTGGGCCCCTGGGTGGCGCAGTTGGTTGAGCGACTGCCTTCAGCTCAGGTCATGATCCCGGAGTCCCGGGATCGAGTCCCACATCGGGTGACCTTCTCCCTTCTCATGCTCTCTCTCTCACTCTCTCTCTTTCCTAATAAATAAATAAATAAATAAATAAAATCTTAAAAAAAAAAAAAAAGAATAAACAAATACTGGAAAGAAAACAAAAATCCAGTCTGCCAACATTTCTGATCTGCTTGGCTGTTTTAACATGGTGTCTACTGATTAAGAGAACCACTCATTGCTGATGAGGAAAACAAAAGCTAAAGGTTTTGTTTGTTTGTTTGTTACGGCTTCATGATTAAAAAGCTCATTTCATATAGTACCTTCTATATTCACAGCACACAATTTATAATGAACCAAACAAAAATGTCTCAAATTTTTGGGAAAAATTTAAAAAACCCGTCCAAAATGGCTTCCAAAAGGAAACCCTTCCAGTGCTGAAGGACATGAAATTGTACAATTTTTAAGATGAGGGAAGAAGGAAGGAAGGAAGGAAGGGAGGGAGGAAGGAAAAGAAAGGGAGGAAGAAAAAAATAGAAAGATAAGGAGGGTTGGGGGGGGGGGGAGCTGAACCTGTTTATAACATATTTAACCAGCCAATTACACTGTTAGCCCACAATGACAAATTTCTCTCTGAATACAGCTTAGCTGTTCCTTGTTCATGGCACTAATTTTCTTCCAATTTGCCACTGTTGCATAAAGTTTTGTCAATCATAAGCATTTTTATAGAAGACTGAAATGGCAAGTTAATGGTTTACTCTAAAAGAGAGGAACACCGGGCTAAAACAGCTGCAGCATTTACACGTTGATGGAGAATGCCAATGTAATGAAGGAGCAAGCCGGCAATTAAAAAGGGAAGGAAATGCTCACGGAATGAAATTCTAATGTGGGGAGTTCGCTAATTTGTAAATGTATTGAGGATTGTTTTAAACATGCTGCTTTTGATCAATAAAAATTCTGGTGGCCATTTGTATTCTCTCTGAAGGTCTCAAACCGGCATCTGCAAACTTAGCAAAGTGGAGCAGGAAGGATATCAAGTTGGACCTGGACCCGGAATGCTGGTGAGTGTGCCTTTCTTGTAAAACTCTGAACGGAGGACAGAACTGAGGTGGGTCTTAAAGATGGTGAACTGAAAAGATACAAGAAAGTGAAAACTATCTTAGAAGAATTCTAGTCCAGAATTTACCTGCCCCATGCTGTCTGTTTTATTTTTTTCCTTCAAAATCTGGAGAAGGATGAAGTAGGATATAAAAGCTGAACACCAATCCGTAAGTCTCTGCATTAGGAAGCTTGACATATCCAAAATAGATTTGGGGAGAAGGGTGTGTCTGCCACGAAGCAGTTGCCAAAAATGTCTTTGCCTGCTCTCAGCTCTTTTTGTTTATTCTGAATCCTTAAGTTATCAAGTCTGTTCCTGACAGCATCCCATACAAGACCTCCTCTGATACCTGTTTACATTAAATGATTTCTCTTGGCTTAACCCCCACAGTATTTCCAAACCTTTGTCATCCTTCCCATCATTTGATGGCGTGTGCGTGATCTTATTAACGTTTTTTCTTCTTAATTTTGCAACTTTCTGTTGTGATCTCTCGCTACACTTCTGCTCTCAGATTCGAGTTCCACTCAATTCTTTTGGCTTTAGTGCTCCTGCTTTTGCTCATATATTTCAAGGAACTTTTTTCCTGGTTTGTGAATCAGAGAGTAAAATAGACAAGGACTAGTGAAAATAAAGTCTCTTCACATCCTCTTTGGAAGTAAAGGGGAGATGGGTCAAAATGAGCAGTTAAGGAAAACAGGCTTAGCAGACAACTAGGAAAAGATGCAGTTGGGCAAGACAGCTGTGAGCGTGGAAAGCTGATGACTTTGGGGGGAGGGACTGCAGGGACCCTCTGATCACCAGCTGGAAGCCAGGGCAGAATGTAGTTCTCCTTGCCCTGGAGCGCTGGGACATCCAGAGCTGTCCTCTGTGTTGGCATAGCAACCACAAGGCTTATTATCCTCTGCCGTGGAGGGTAGATGGGAACTCAGGACTGTGGGTAATTTCTGTAGTTTATTCTTCTAAAGAAGGAACTTCAAAATTAAAAGATTACCAGATGAGCCAAAAGTTTCCCACAGACTACAGACTAGTGAATAAAAAATGCTTAGCTGGCACTTTACAGCTGGGAAAACTAAGGACAGATGGGTTCAAATGAAGAGGCTTCTAGGACACATCACATTAAATATGCCCACATCATTTATTAACACAAACACGAGATCATTATTATTATTTTGAGAATGCCCTCCACACCAATCCCTGTGCTAAGTGCTGGACAAAAGGAGAGAGACTGCCCTCAAGGACTTTGCAGTCTACGAGAGTAGACAGTCCTTAGGAACTAATATATGAAGAGTTTGGTTTGGTTTTGGCCACTGTGGGGAAATGAGTTTATTTTGATTTTCAGATTTAAATAGTATGGTTATGTTTGCTGATCATAGAAGCAATACGTGCTCCTTCATAAACATGGCGTCACACCATGCACGATGCTTTCTAAACGGCTCACGTAATTCATCAAGCACAGTGCATTTTCCAACGTCAAAATAGACTCCATCATTTTTTTTCCAGTGGTTGCAGAGTAATTCCTTGCATGAATGAACTATTTCCCCTAGTCTTCAGCTCTTTATCTCATTCAATCATAATACCCCTGTTTTTGGGGGCAGCTGGGTGGCTCAGTGGGTTAAGACCTCTGCCTTCAGCTCAGGTCAGGATCTCAGGGTCCTGGGATCAAGCCCCACATCGGGCTTCCTGCTCAGCAGGGAGACTGCTTCCTCCTCTCTCTCTGCCTGCCTCTCTACCTACTTGTGATCTCTCTCTGTCAGATAAATAAATAAAATCTTTTAAAAAAAATACCCCTGTTTTTAAATATGGTTCTTGGTGATTTTACTGTATGATTTGGAAACACGTTAAGCAAAATGTTTGACAATGTTTTATAAGCTATGGGCACAGTGCAAACTCAACGCAAAAAATTCTTTTTCTTTCTTTTCTATTTCTAAAATAGACTGATACTTCTCCTTCACATAAACCAGGATCAAATTTTGGCTTTTCCAATCAAAAGAGATTTTTTGAGGGCCCCTGGATGGCTCAGTTGGTTAAGCACCGACTCCTGGTTTTAGCTCAGGTCTTAATCTCAGGGTCCTGAGATGGAGCCCCACAGCAGGCTCCCCATTCAGCACGGAGTCTCCTCCCTGCTCCCTTTGCCCCTCTCCCCATTCACACACTCTCTCTCTCTAAAATAAACAAATATTTTTTTTTAAAAAAAGAGATTTTTATCTTAATTTTTACTTCCCTGAAACATTATCTCCTGATTTTCAGAATAGGGATACCTGCATCTCAGGGTTCTCCCAAGGTCCAAGTGTCAATTCAGGTAAAATTATTAGTCTTGTACTTGACATACTTAAATTGCCAATACACATTAGGTATCTCCTTTGCTGCTATTGCTCCAGTCTGGGATCTTATCATCTCTGGTATAATTTCTTCCTACCTGGACTCTTCTTGTTGTGGAGTCAGGCTCTCCTCACTGTAGATAGGCTTGAAATGCTCATAAGCACTGTGTGTGCATGAATTCAAATAGTCTTCCAACAGCCCGTAGGCAGGTACCACGATCATTGTCATCTTACAGGTAAGAAGACTCAGAGAAGTTAGGCAAATTGTCTAAGATCACTCCGCCTATAGATACCTCTCTGAGGAGGTATACTAACTAGGGAAGGGAAAGTCATAGTTGAGGCTGAAGAGGTAAGCAATGACCATACAACATAAAGCACCTTTTGCACTGCAATAAGAAACCTGAGTTCTTAAAGAGCTCAGCTCCATTTTAAGAGCAGATAATGGGATCCAACAAGAGTAATCCATGAGGGGTTATTATGTAAGTCAGGTGGAGTATGAAATGGTTGAGACTTTTTTTTAAAGATTTCATTTATTTATTTGACACAGAGAGAGAGAGAGAGAGAGATCACAAGTAGGTAGAGAGGCAGGCAGAGAGAGAGGGAGAAACAGGCTCCCTGCTGGGCAGAGAGTCCGATGTGGGGCTCGATCCCAGGGCCCTGAAATCATGACCTGAGCCGAAGGCAGAGGCTTTAACCCACTGAGTCACCCATATGCCCCTAAATGGTTGAGACTTATGACATGTCCCCAAGCCTCATATTGACCACAGTGATAAAATCATTTACTATTTATCAAACATATTGCATACTGTCACTGTTTGAGTTGGAGATAGAGTCAAGATCAAACACCAGAACTATCAAGATTGCAAAGCACACCATCTTTTTGAATTAGCCCTACATGAATGGGACCATATTTGAGATTCTGAAAGAGATGTCCAATGTGGTCTCTTTGATTAGAAATTCCAGCAGGAGAAGAGAACAAACCAAATTCCTAGTCATTCCTGTTGTCCACATCTAAATTCATGAAGCTGTTCAAAAAAGAGAAAAAAAAATTATCTTCCAAATGTATCATTTGTTTCAGAACTCTCTGAGACAAACATCAATATAATATAGTCATACTGAGTAGCTTGATGTATAGTAAGGGAAGGACTATGTATTATGACAAACGGCAGCATGCAGAGGAAAATTCCATTGCCATGTGATAACTTCTCCTTTGATAATACATTAAAACCCAAAGAGAAATCTCTAAGGGATGTGGTTTGATGGGTTGGGGTAGAGGAAAGCCCAGAATAAATAGCCATTTGTATATGAGATCACACACCAAAGAGTTGTTTTCACTAAGACTAAAACGACTAACCACCAGCCCATCAGACAGCAGGAGAGAGTAGATCCTTCATAATGCATGTGTGAGTAGGTGTGTCTCAGGGGGACCCCCATGATAATGTTGTTGATGTAGTTTCCGAGAAGGTTGATACTACCTTATCCTGGAGAGAGCCTGAGTTACAGAAACCCAATCTCCCCCCTTAACCCACACTCCTTATCATCACAAAATGCCCTCATATTTGATTGTGTTTCAAATGACAGGTTAGAGCTAAGATAAAACTTTTATAAATTATTCTGGTTTATTTTATGATGTGTACCAGTTGGCAGAAAGGCATTCCATTAATCTGAAATTGCTTCCTTAAAAAAAGATTCAAAAACAAAAATCAAAGGATTATCTTATCCTGGTATGGAAGGATGGACCTTGCAGTCCTGATATTCTTTACCCATATTATCTATGCCTGACACTAAAGCTAATTATTGCCCAGAAGATCCAAAGAGAAAAGTTAAAATTCATTTATGATGAATTCATTCATTCAGCAATTTAAATATATCCTTTTCCAAGAACTATGCTAAGATCTAGGAATCCAAGAATGATTAAGACTTTGCTTGTGCTCTCTAGAAGTGAAAAGCCCCATAAATCAACAGTTATGGTGCAATACGGTTAGTTATATAGTATGTGTGTATGTGTGTGTGTGTGTGTGTGTGTGTGTGTGCATGCCTATATCTGTTAAGAATGACAAAGTTTATCTTAAAAGGCAAAAAACAAAAGGAGATAAGATCGCAGACAATGGAGCTGCGGAGGTTTTGGCTAGAATGAACCAGACTTCAGTACATCAAGACAAGGACGATCAATGGAAATATTTTAGAACAGATAAAAAGAAGGCATGTGTCACAAAACAGCTAGCAATGTTTATGAAGATTCTCTGCTCTAAAATATGATGCTTCCTGAAAATAGAAAATGCTTCATAAGAATAGCACCGTCTTCTCAAGTTGTTGTGAAGATAGAGGAAAGCATGTATGAGACCCAAGTCTAATGGGTAGTGCATGACCAGTACCATTTACTTCACGTTCTCACCTGGGATCCCTCAACCTATTCTATTGAGTTTCACCCAGTGAAACTAAGCCTATGGGATCTTTACTCAAAGAGAACTAAGCCCCTTCTGACATTTTAAGTACATAAAAATCAAGTTGTATCAACAAACAATCCTTTTCAACTTTGTCATCCAAACCTATGTCACCAGCTCACCGTGTCCCTCGTGGAGAATTCCTGAGCTCTGAAGACCACTCTTGTTAAAAATGTGAACCCTTTCTACTTCTTCTCTACCCATCAACTTCATGTGTTTACTTCCTATAATACAGTTCACCTCTCTATCAAATTTATAAAATTGATGGATCCTTTAGTTGGAAAAATACCATGTGTGTTTGATCTGTTTACCAGCATTGTTAGAAAGTTCTTGCTTCTGTTGAGATGAATTTTGCCTCTCCCAATTCCATCCCCACCTAAGATAAGTGTGACCCATCTTGATAATGACACACATTCAAAATGGGCACCATCCTCCCTCTTCCAACCCGCGTAGTATTATTTGAATCCAGGTGGCTGATTCTCACTATTTCTGGGAAAAGAGATTTGTGGAGGAGCCTGGGTGGGAGAAGGGGTGAGGAAACACACTGGGGAAGATAGCACTTGAACAAATATTAAAGGAAGAGAAAAAAAAATCACAGGCCTTTTTCAATTGTTTGGGTAGAGAAACAACTCAACAACCTAATATGATTTGTCAACTTGGGACAGACATTACATGGGGGTGAGTTTTCCTTACAGGAATATAGTAATGAGAGAGATGGGTGTTGTTCAGGGCAACCAAGTGTTGATATAGATGATGTTCCTCCAGCAGGCTCATGCACTTAAATTTCTTTCTTCCTGTGCCTTTCTGGACTCCCACACATAAATGTTTAATTCTCCATTTCGCCATCAATCAGCTTGCTGCTCTGGGACGGGTCTGTGGATAAAAGCAGCCCAGTGCGGTCTGCCTAGACCTCCAGATGCACTCAAGGCACCCGGAGAGCTTCTAACGAGCTGATGTCAGGATGGGGCCCTTGATTAATGATTCCCTGGGACATTCTGACACCCTTGCTTGGACTGGAGAGATAAGAGCCTGGCCACAGCCGTCAGAAAGTCCTGTTTAGAGGAGTGAGGCCAAGGTCAAAAACATTGGGGAAGTCCTCCGTGAAACACAAGGCTCAGAGTTTCCTCTGGGGCAGTGCGTTGGCCTGCAAAGGTCAGGAAGAGAGCAAAAGATCATTCTGTCTACTCAAAGACAAACAAGAGACAAGACAGATGGTGTTAAAAGGGAGACCAGAGACAGGAGGAAGAATCCACAGATAATTGAGGCAGAAGGCGCCTGGGGATTTGTTCTGGAATGCATGATTTCATTTATCAGCAGAAGGACTGTTTTGTGTCACCAGCCGTTGGGTCTGCTTACTTGGGAAGGGGGCAATCTGGTCAGTGCAAGAACACCTCAAATTACAGAACTTTCTGATGAATTGCAGCTTCAAGTTTTCAAGAGCTGGAAATAATATTCTTCATGGTTGTGTGTCCTGGGAGGAGGCCCCTCTGGTCTCTCACTGAAGACTCCACTGCAAGCTAGGGACAGGGCTGTCACTGACAAACCCAAGGCACGATCAACTCCCCGAAGTGAAAGCACAAGAACTTGGTTTCACCTCTGGAATGCCCCACCTCCCCACCCTACATCAGAACCCTTCTGGCCATGCTGCCTTAGCCTAGGGCTTTGTCACATACAGCCTCTCCATTACCACAGTGTATCTCTGAGTGGTCTCTGTGGCATCTGTCGTACTATTCTCAAGGAACCTCTAAAACAGTAACCCTCAGATGTTAACAAAGTGTATCAAGATGGGCAGAGTGAGTGGCTGAGAAGATGGGGAGAGGAAGTTAGCCTCCAGTGAGCCGCCTTTAAAAGAACCTGCTTAAAAATGTGTGTGTGTGTGTGTATACATGTACACATCTCTATATGCACATGGTACAAGGATGCATAAAAGCACGTGTGTGTCTTCATGTTGACAGATACATGGGGTGTTGATATAAATATATAGAAAAAGAGTATTTATCTAGCTATCTAGCTATCACTCTAGTGCACCCTGAGACTTAAGATGCTTCTCACCATCATTCTTAGACATCTATAAAAACAAAGGTCCTGACCATAGGATTTCTTAAAGGTCCCTCCTAGCTATTTCTCAGACCTTTTGTCTGTTTGAAGTTACATAGTTGTCAGAGGGAGAAAACGTTGACCTTTAACTTTATTGTCAGAGGACTGGAACTACAAGCAATGTCTCTTCATTCATCATTCAATAATTATTTATTTACAGATTAAGCACTGCGTGAGATGCTAGAATTACAATTATCAAAACAATTTAGTGTCGGTCCAAGAGCTTTGCAGTTTACTGGAAGAGACAGGCAAGTGGATGGGGAGATCAATGGAGTAATTTTTGCAGCAGAGAGGTACACAGGAAACTTATACTCCCACCCCTGCAAAAAAGAAACAACAAAAACCAAAAACATGTTCTCTTGTATATGCTGAGTGTGCTATTAGGAAGCAGAGAGGAATTTTAGGAAGTGGTTTTGCTCAAAGAAAACAGGTACTTAAAAAACTAAATTGTAGCAGCAGATAGTTCAAACAATTAAGCATCTCTTAATCTTGCTTTTGAATAAAGGAAGAAGAGGAAGACACTAATGAACTCCTGGTAGGGACCCTAATCTGCTAAATACTGGGGGATAAGACAGTCAAGAGCCAGAGGGAATGAGAATCAAGGTAAGAAGAAACAGCCCCAGTCAGTTTCATGATCTGTAAGTGGTGATGGTGACACACATTTCTTGCCATGGGGCAAAAGTGAACTGATGACATGTATTAAGGCCACCATCACATGGTGCTAAGAATTGAAGCTTGATAACTGAAAAAAGTAAATTAAAATGAATAAATACTATGTGGGCTTAATAAGGTCATAGGATGCAAAGACATCAAATGTATTTTTCCATGTTAGCAAAAACAAATGGAAATATTTAAAATCATCACTTTCACTGATGATTTTAAGCACTTTTTTTCTGAATCTGATTTTTTATTGTTTTGTTTTAATCTACTGTAGAGAAAATGTTCATTTTATGGGGGATAAAACTGTTGGATTTTCCTTTAAGACTTACCACTTTAAAATTTACAACTATTTTCCCCCAGGAAGACCTCATAAAGTGTTAATTTCACTTTTCTTTTCAATGCTTGGGAATTATTTTATACATAAACCCTTTACCCATCAGGAATCTGTAATCACATGTCAATGCAAAGGATTTATTGATATTTAAACCCCTGAAAGAATTGCTAGCTTTACCAACATCATTTATAAAATGATCCCTTCCCTCCAATTACACAATGATAAGTTGAAGTCATATGGGTAAGTACACATACACATTTTCCCTTCTGTCTCATTGATCCATTTGTCTGATTTTGTACAAGCATCACGCTGTGTTAATTTTTGTGCTGTATATCTTTATATCCGAAGAGCTAGCATCTCCTAATTCTTTAAACCACTACTTGACACGTATATGTCCAAATATATTTCATAGTAATTTCACTGTGTTGCAGGGCATTTCCTTTTGATGTTTTATTTAGGATTACATGAAATATATGCATTAACTTGTAGAGTGAACGTACGTCCAGCAAATGGCTTGGACTCTATAGTGAAATTTTGTAATATTCCCAATGCTCCTTAGGAGCCAAAGGAAAAGGTGATTACTTTGTGTCTCTACTCAGGACTTAATTTGGATAGTGCTCCCTGAGAACCAAGTTTCTTGCCTACCAAATGTCTCTACGTGTTAGAAGATTTTCATTTCTCCTTCCTGACTGTGACACTCATCAAATAGAGCAATAGCAGATCAATGACTGGCAGTGGGCTTCGATTTTACCTGCAAACCAAACCAGCGGTGCCCTGATGAGCTCGGGGGCATAGTCTTACCTTGAGAACTGGAACAGGGTCCGGTGATTATGCAAGGCAGTCACGTTGGGGTACTAGCCTTTCTCTATGCTCAGCTCAAGTATTACTGCTTTTAAATGTCAGGATACCACCATTGTAAACATGTGTACCTATTACAACTTTTCTTTCCTGAGACATTTCAGGTGAACACCTTGGGGGACATTATACATGTAAAATGTTAATCACAACTCTAGGAACTGTGAAGCCTTGGTTAGAACTGGATAGTTGACGAGAAGAAAATGAACTTTAATTAAGGTCCTGCTATAGGTGTGGCCCGGTTAAGCACTGCACATCCAACCCCACCATTTCTGACCTTGGCCTTTGTTTGTGTTCTGCACTCAGGGAAAAAAGTTCTTATCTCTCTGCTCAGATTCAATGCAAAGGGATTGGAGGGTCCAACCATTCCCATTGAGTGCCAAACTCATCATATCAAAAGACAGAGAAACTCCTACCAGCTCTGGTATCTTTACAGTTAGGAACTTTTTGAAAGGATCACACACCTCATACCGGGGGTATCAAGGGAATCTGTTTATCCCCCAGCTGTCGGGGCTTCTACTGAAAAATCCCTGGACCTCATCCTGATCCCAGGGTAATCTGTGTTCTCAGCATCCATTTCTAAGATCAGTGTTTTCAGGAACACGTCACCTTTCCCTTTCCAGAAAATGGAGAGAACCCAGAATTTTAAATCATTTTTCTTTTATTTCCTTTGCAACCTCTCAGGTGATAGCTTTTCAACAGATTGTTTGATCCACCTTTGAGTCCCATGGAGAATGGATGGGTGACTTGTCCCCTAGTGAGTCTTCCTGAAATCTCATTTCTCTGGGCTCTGCTTCAGAGAGGAGCTAGAGACCAGCCATTCAAGGTTATGCCCTCTAATGAGGGTCTAGAGTAAGAGGTTCAGGGTATGGAATTTGATGTCAAGAATGATCAACATCCAATCCGTATGAAATTATTTTCTGACTCCAGCTGACCATGCACTTTCCTTTGCAGCTACAACTTCATTAAGTAGGGGAGTGAGTTTCCAACAAGAAAAGGTCAACATTTCCATTTGGGCATTCAAACATCTCCAAGATGGGCTTGAGGCTTTAGAGTTCTATTGATTCTGCCATCCCCATGCTGAGCACAGAACTTTGCCCAAAATAGATGGGCTCTGTCAATCAAAGCTCACCAGTGGGGCTATTTATTTTCTGTTTGATTCACAGGGCTATCAAATATTGAAGTTGAGGGGACCAAAGTAATTCTACTTTAGTATATATTTGCATTTAGTTTATATTTACTTTCACAACTGACACATTCCTGAAACTAACATTCATGAAGAACACTTTGAAAGGACAAACTTTTGTCCTGCTTCGATTTGGTCTACCCATGAAAAGTAAAAATGCTAAAGTTGGGATTTCCAGAGCAGACACTACATCTATCTAAAAGAAATTATTGTGATCAAGTGACTTAGAAACATAAGACACCATTGATCAGGGAAAAGGGGTCTTGGTTTGGAACATAACAGATATTTATGGCATTTGCACATGCAGAGTTGAAGAATATGCTCCTGAAAGAAGGGAGAGTCCATCTGAGAATAGTTTACCTAACTTACATTAAGAATGAAGGAAGATGTGGTACATCTATACAATGGAATATTATACCTCCATCAGAAAGGATGAATATCCAACTTTTGTATCAACATGGACAGGACTAGAAGAGATTATGCAGAGTGAAATAAGTCAAGCAGAGAGAGTCAATTATCTTATGGT
>CM052803.1:31860149-31919643 GCA_028533885.1 Nasua narica
CGAGCCTGGTGGTGGGTATTGAGAAGGGCACGTATTGCATGGAGCACTGGGTGTGGTGCATGAACAATCAATCTTGTAACACTAAAAAATTAAAATAAGCATATATGGGGAGAAAAAAAGAATGATAGCAACTTCTCAAATTAGCTGTATACTTTTCATATACTTTGAAGGCAATTAATTGCATCCTGATAATGTTTTTATTTTAAAAAGATACATGTTACACATGTAAACTTTTCTTCTCAACAGCATAAGCTGTACAATAGATGTTGTTCATCAATTTTTTTAATAAGCCCCATATTTTTGAAGGTTTATCATTCCTTCCTCTGAGTGGATCGTATCTACATCTCCTCCCCCACACCTAAAAGATACCTTGAAAAGCTTTCTTGACATCTTGAGAAGTCTTTGTTTTCCAAGCTGGCCTTTGTCTTTCCATTCCAAGATCACTTGCTTTAATTTTAAACACTAGCAGTGAATGTGTCAAATCAACATTATATAAAACAATCCAATCACTTATAAATTTATCATCCTGATCCAAGGGGTATTTTAATAAAATGCCTTTACTTTCTTTTGTAAATGCATATAGATCTCCAGCACCTCTATATCTCTAGCATCTTGGTTAATTAAGTTCATAAGTTTCATATCTTACTTTTTTTTTACTTGTTACAGAGAGATCAATTTCTCTCCCTTTAAGCTTTCTTCTTCTTCTTTTCTTTTAAATTTTCTTTATCAGTGGCCAGATTCTGACTTTCCTGACCTAGAATTTAATACCTATGTTTAATATAAACTACATATGAGTCATCTCTTTACATGAAAAATGTATGAATATCTAGTAGTTACATAAGGTAATTATGAGAAATTACTAAGTCTACATATGTGGAAGTCCTGTAGTGGGGGAGGGGAGGAGCCTGAGCAGAGTAGCTCTTCTTGTCTTTATTATATTGCTGTGTAACATGAATTACAGTAATCACAGCTCCTTCCACCCTTGATGTTTGGAAGCTGGTCCTGCCTAATGCAGTCATGCAGTATTCCGATGAGGCCCCAAGGTAGTGCTTCAGGTTTGCGCAAGAGCAGGTCCCGTGGCCTTTTCTACAGCTCCTCATTTTGCTGACCTTAGCTCAGTCTCTGGAAGTGACTCTGAAGAAGTCACCTTTTGCCTGGACAATGCTGTGTCTTGATGGTGACTCTATGCATGTCCCCTCTTTGTGCTCTTCTAGCTTCCTTTCGTCTGGTCCTGGAGTAAGCCCCTTCCCTGAGATCCATATAAGACTGCCCAGACACAGCTAGCAATGTATGTGAATGTTGTACTGAAGATTTTATTATAGCGGAGCAAAGTATAGCCTACTTTTTTTTTCCTCCTCAGGACACTGAACACACTAATTGTTTCTACAGAAATAAGATTTTTCTCATTCTGGTTCTTTCCTACTCAAGAGGGATGACTTCTTCTCAGGCATTTGATAGCTAGAGTACCTGGTCCCTTTAAGAAACACCATCCCACCCCCATCACCAGCACCACCTACAGAAGTATGGTCTGGTTATGACTACCATAAGACCCTAACATGGTGCACAGACATCAGCACCTTTCTCAAGGTATGAGTTACTCACTCAGTCATGCCTCCACACATGAGATGACCTGAGCCTTCACTGGTTTGCTTTCTCTTCTCCATAATGGCTTCAGAAAATCTTTATTTTTATTTATTTTTTAAAAGATTTTTAAATTTCATTTATTTGAGAGAGAGAGCCAGAGAGAGAGAGCACAGGAGCAGGGGGAGTGGCAGAGGAATAGGGAGAAACAGACTCCCCACTGAGCAGGGAGGGCAATGCAGGGCTTGATCCCAGGACCCTGAGATTATGACCTGAGCTGAAGGCAGATACTTAACAGACTGAGCCACCCAGGTGCCCCTATGGCTTCAGAAAATTTTGATGCCAGGAGTCTCCTCATCATGACCATAGAGAAAGACAACTTTGCAAAATAAATTCACTAAGTTCATCCTGTTCCCACATACTCATTCCCAACTCATCCTTCCTGCTTCCTTTCTTTTCATATTCCCATGGCCTTTGAACCTACAAATTAAATTCAGCAAACATTGTATGTATACTGTGATGAACCTGGACTTGAGTAGGTGCTGTGGGCAGAGCTAACTTCAATAAGAGAGATCAGAAAAAAAAGTTCTAAAGGAATATCCGTGAGAACAGGGTAACCATTTTGACTGGAGTAATGTGGGGAGGTATCATGGAAGTGGTATCGTAGAGGTTGGCTCTTGAATAAAGGTGATTATCTGAGAACAAGCACCCCTTATTACTCAAGTGTATGCCTGGAATATTCTCTATTTGTACATCACTGATGTGATTTTATTCCTTTTCATCTCTTGGGTGATACCTAGCAGCTCATTCCATTAATTCTTATCTAGAAACTTTGGCATACTCTCTGTGTGTCTTAATATTTATCTTTTTAAGAACTCCCATACACTCCATGGAAATATAAATTGATACAGAAGTCTTGCAAAGCAATTTGACATTAATGGATCAAGAGTCTTAAATATGTTCATACAGGGTTATTATGATCTAGCATTTCCACTTCTGGAAATCCAGCCAAATGAAATAACCGAAGACATAGGAGAAAATAAATATGCATAAACGTATTTGCAGAAATACGTTTATCAAACCATAGTTTCCCATCCTGTTGGTATAACAATAAAAAACTAAATAGATAATGAAAGAATTATTAAGTGATAACACATTCATGTGAGGGACTGTTATGCAGCCATTAAAATGGTGCTTCTGATGTATTGTGAAGAGAAAGATGCCAGGTGTAGAAATAAGCATTGAATCTGATCATGAGCAGGTAAAACTTGCATATGAAACAGTCTAAAAACGAAATGAAGTAGAGTGGGGAAAAGAAAAGGGAGCAGAAATGTTGACAGCCAGATTCTGTGTGGATTGTTTTCACTCTTTTGTTTCTACTTTACTGAACATTCTAAGTACTTTGAGTGGACAAACATTATTTTTTCTAATGTGTAATATTTGCAGTAAATTTGTAAGAAAAGCTTTTCATCCAAAGTTTTATATTCCTCTTGACCAGGGCCATGTTTTGTGCATAGAGGCACACAGTCCAGATGTCTCCATTTGCTTTCCTTCATTATCAAACTTGGGTCCCCATAAATTTTACATGTGCTTGAGTCTTCCCAGCCCACACACACACATGCAACATCAGATGCCAAGGCCAACTCGCTTCCTTCCTGGTCAGGGTCGTTTCCATCCAGCCCACCCACAGAGCACAGAGAGTCTGGCTATTTGAATATACAATAAACATATGTATTTCTGTAGCTCATCTGGTGATTCTGACCCTTGCATTGTGTTATAAAGACAATCCCAATTTGTTCAATCCAAAGTCTCCTCTGATCCAGCTGTTACCCCTACCTGCCCCTCTCTCTTGGCAAGCCCCATGGTTTGGGTTCCACAAGTACAAATACCGGCTCTTTTTGAAAGGTCTTTGCACCTTATACCACAGGCCTTTCTGCTGCCCCAGAAAGTTTTGTGACAAGATTTTCATAAACTCCCACAATCCGTGTTTAGAAATGCCAGTCCGTTCATTCTTCCCAGGTCTGATGATGATATACTTATTGTTGCCCAGGTCTTCCACTGCCTCCAGCTTTCATGTACCTCTGATTATCAAGCATGACATTTAGTCCAGGTAACTAAGTGAGATTGCCCAGTAACTTCCTCCCCAGTCGGATCTGCTGCTAAAACATATGTAATCTCATGGGGGTCTCTTTTTTATCACCTTCTCTCTTCATTCCCTCTGTAAGAACTCCAGCATGGGCACCTCCACTGTGTATAATTAATCCATAAACAGACGTATATTGAGTACCTGCCACTTGAAAAGTATAGTGCCCTGCCTGTGTGAAATCCAGAGAAAGGAAAATAGGTGTCCTTACCCTCTAAGATCAAATAGTCTAGCAAGAGAGAGAAGATAGGTTTGGTTCGCATTTAAACCTAAAGTATAACAGATAAGACAGGCAGAGGAAAGAGGGAGGGAGAGAAGGGGGGAAGGAAGGAAGGAAGGAAGGAAGGAAGGAAGGAAGGAAGGAAGGGAGGAAGGGAGGGAGGGAGGGAGGGAGGGATTGGGGAGGAAGGGAGGAAACTAACATTTTTCAAGCTCCTTCCATATGTTAAGCACATAAAAATCTGTTACAGAGAAATAAAGCCAAGGATTTGAGAACTCAATAAACACTTCCTGCTTCCTTTCTTTTCATATTCCCATGGCCAACTATATTTATTTTCATAGAAAGAACAGAATGATATGTGGAAACTGAGTGTGTTGGGAGAGGGGTAAATTCGGAATCCAAGCTTAAAAGATAGAAGTTTATATAGATAAAATCAAAGCGATAAGGTAACCAAATAGAGATCACGTATGGACAAGAGCATTCACTCATTCCCCGATTAGGTATATTATGTACTTGTTATGGGAAGAAAATAATTCCAGGACTTCTAAAATGGTGGAGTAAGTAGTTCAGTGGACTCATTCCCCAGCAAAAGAACAATTTAATTGGTGGAAATTATAAAAAAACAAAAACAATCACTTAAAGTGTGTAGAAAATTTCCCAAGGGCATACTCAAATGAAGAAATGTGTATTTGAGAAAATTTATTAAATTTCAATACAGAAAACAAGATTCTGTGGTATTTGAGCTACGACCTGCTTCCCTTCTCCCTACCACCGTATAACAGAAACTCTTGCCTGGGCACTCTACTCTGGACAGGTGCCCCCAAGAAGACTGAATCTCTGCCTTCCTAGGCTTACAGTCTGGGGTTATCAGTCCACCTGGGAGGGGCGGGCTGCTTGTGGTTTTTATCCGCAGCCCATGTCATAAAGCCTCTGTGCTCTATTCCAGTCAATAGTGACTGAGAGGTCGGGGCACCTGGGTGGCTCAGTGGGTTAAAGCCTCTGCTTTTGGCTCAGGTCATGATCTCAGGGTCCTGGGATCAAGCCCCGCATCGGACTTTCTGCTGACCAGGGAGCCTGCTTCTCCCTCTCTCTCTCTCTCTCCCTGCCTCTCTGCCTGCTGGTGATCTCTCTCTCTGTCAAATAAATAAATAAAATCTTTAAAGAGAAAATAAAGGTGACCGAGAGGTGTAAGGCTCCTTCCTCTACCTATCCTTTACTACTGGGGAAGCTCTACTTCACGTGGATGAGTCAAGAATGCTTCCTGTCCACACCACCCTCCATCAGTTACTCCCCATCACCTCTACTCCAGTGCAGTCCTAGAGAGGGGGTGCCAGGACTTCTACATTGGTGGATTAAGTATTTCGGTGGACTCATTCCCCCGCAAAAGAAGAATTTAATCGACAGAGCTGACAGAAGCTTAATAGAAGGAACCAAGGAAACTAACAGAATGGAAGATCATAGTCAATTCTTTTTTTTTTTTTTTGGAAACATTTTCAATTGTTATTCTTAAAATTATTAATCAAAGCAGCAAAAGTGGATTTACAAAGCTACATTGTCAATAGCAAAACAGGAAGGAGCTGAAATGTTGGGCAGACATCTTGAAAAGTTTCAAAGGAACACACACCAGGCTAAAGGTCTGCAGTTAAACTGTGCTTGCACAACAGGCTCCGTTCCCTCCTGCACTTTCTCAATAAGTTCTTCCTTATATATGCCTTTCTCTTTTCCAACCTGTTGAGATTTGGCTTTACGTTCGAGAAGTTTTATTCCGATCTTTGTCCAGTTTTAGCCTGGTGATAACCACCTTGCTCTGCTGACCATTCAGGTCATAGTCAATTCTGGAAGTCAAGAAGGCTCTGCTAGGCTAAACCCACTCAAGAGAAAGCAGGAAAGAACTTGAAAGAATTTTTCAAACCATACACTGACCCATCCACACAGAGCAGAGAAGCCTCTCTGGCAAGTGAGGCTTACACACAATCTCTGACCAAACACTAGGTACTTTGATGCAGACGCAACTCCCAAGTAACCAGGCTTACAAATGAAACCATCCTCCACCTTGTCAGTGTGGAAGACTGTGTGCATGCCCACAGATGTACATCCTCAGCAGAGATCAGAGAGGGAACTTCTCATCTACCAGTACCTGGCTGAATGTGGGGCAAAATGCCATGAATTCCTTAAATTCTGATAGTAGCCTTCAAACCATACACATGTACGATGGTAAAGGGTAAAAATACAACTTGTTCAGGAGGCTTATGCACAACTTTGGACCAATACATGGTTCATGCTGACCCAGGGCAAGCACTAGCAGCCTGTCTAAAGATTAAAATAAAGGGGGGAATGGCTGGGGGAGTCTGAGCAGGACATTGGAAACTGCACACTACTGGGGAAAATATTTTATGGAATTATTCAGCCAAGTCACAGAACAAATTCATGACCAAGCAAATGAGCAACCACAATAACCCTCTGGGAGAGATTAGTTACCAGAGTTGCTACAACATATTATTTAAAATGTCTAATTTTCAACCAGAAAATTATAAGACACGCAAGAAACAATATATTGCTGCAATACATTATCTAAAAGTCCTGTTTCCAATGAAAAAATATGAGACATGTAAGAAATAGTCACATAAGACCATATATTGTATGAACTAATGTATATGAAGTGTTCAGAGTAGGACAGTGCATGGAGGCAGACAATTGATGAGTGGCAGGAGCTGCACTGGGGCTTGGGGCAATGGGTTGTGACTACCGATGGATACAGTGCTCCTTTCAAGGGGGCTGAAAATGTTCTAAAACTAGATACAAAGCCCTATCAATAAGTTAAAAAACATTGAGTTGTACACTTTAAATTCAGATCTTATGATGTATGAATTTTAATTAATACACTTATCTAAAAAGTAGGTTATAATTTGTGCTGGTGGCATTTATTATAAGGTGGCCACATAACTCACTAGGGGTAGAGTTGGGGACCTAATGTTTTGAGGGAGAGCTGATGAAAAATAAACTCAAACAGAACTTTTAAATGACCTTTTCTTAGCACTGAGATGCTATTCTGGAACAAGAAGTTTAAGACAAAGAGAAGCGAATGTATTCCATGTATAACGTTCCTTTTAGGAGAAATATTTTTCTAATATTGATTTAATCTAATGTCCTCTTGTATTTATGCTACGGGAGAGAGGCTGGTGAGAAACTTAGGATGACAAAGAAGTATAGAGGAGAGACTCCAAAAAGGAGATGAGGCCTTGAAGTGAAAAGGAAGGAGTAGCAGAAATTGGAGGATTAGGTACACAGGGAGAACGTTCCCAGCAATGACATCTGCGTGCCCAAGACAGTGAGAAGCAATAAATGGAGCCTGATCTGGTTTGAGGACTTCTAGGAGATCAGTGTTTCTTGGTACTTGGTGGGAGATGAGTATGGGAGAGGTTGGATTTAAATCATGAAAGGTCACAACTGCCTTGCTAGGTTGGTTTCTATATCATTCTGTAAGCTGTGTTGACTTTTAAACAACTGGCAGTCCTAATCAGATGTGCATTCTAGAAAGATTTTTTTCGAGCACGCTTGTGGGAAAAGGATTAACGAGGGTAGTCTAGGTGGGTAGAAAGATGGTTGAGGAGGTTGTTTCAAAAGTTTCTTTGCATAAGACAGTGATGACAGCTGTATGGAGAAGAAGCCAGAAACATTTCTAAGGTAAAACCAATATTTCAGTGGTCAATTATTTGAAAGAGTGCGGAATAGAGGAAAGGAAAGTATCAACCAGTTCTAAGGCAAAAAGTCCATCATAGCTGTGATTGGAGCTGAGATCTGGTAAAATTTAGAGCAGAACAAGAAAAAAAAATTGAAATGAGCAAAAGTTGAGTAACCCAAATTAATTGCAAGCCAACTCGGGTTTTTCTTCTGACTTATCTTGAATGTGGATCATGTCAATGAAGCTTGAAGTATTACTTTCTCTTAGGTCCATTTTCCTTACCCAGTGTAACTTCTCCCCTGCCTTAGTAAACAAGAGTTAACAATATTTCTCCTGGTCCCATCCTAAGAGCTTCATTTGTATTCTATTTCCACTCTTCTCCCTACTTTGGACCTCAAAAGCTGCAAACAACCAGCTTGGCCATGCAGACTCTGCCTCTGAGGACAGTTGAAGTAGAGAAACTGAGCAAAGACAGAATCCATGTTGCTGGGATTACCATCTTGATAGTTGATTTTGTCACATAGCTTTCTGGACTTGAAAGTTCACTGAAACCTTTCCTCCTGGAATTCTCTAGTATTCATAAGGCTCTACAAGTTCTGCTTTGGTCAAAAAGCAAAATCCCTAGCCCTACCAACATAATATATTATTATTATTATTTTTTTAATTTAAGGAAAGTAGCAAGTAAGATGTGAGCACACAGCTACCTGTAGAAAACACCCCTTTCTGCGCACACCATGAGCAGTCCTTGAATAAGGACTGCTTATTCAAGTCCTTATTGACTTAAATAAGTCAATTCAAGTCTTGACTTGAGACTTGAATTCAAGTCCTTGAGTAAGGACTGCTCGGAGCAAGCCTGGCAGTCTGAAGAGGAACTGCACCAAGCGATGATGGCAATGACATTGATCGGTCGTAATCACAGACGCAGTCACCTTTCTGCACCCTCACCAATGCCAGATGGGCCTACGAGTGACGAATGGAAATATCACGTTGCGTCTCTCACTTGGCGTGAAGGAGCCCTCCCTAATTCACCAGAGGTTGGGCGCCAGCGTCTTCTGTTGCCCATTTTCCCCATAGGAGCATTGGAGCAGATTCGTCTCTGGGAAGCGGGGGCCTGTCTGTTGCTTAGTCTACAAAGCAGATGGAGTGCACTTTACAGTTCAATCAGGAATCCAAATTAAAGTCATCGGCTTGTTCTTAATGGGATTAATGGGAGTTGAGGAATCCGTGCTGGCAGCTTGAGAAGCTGTCTGGCGTCGACAGGAGGCCTGCCCGATGTTAAGGACACCTAAGTATGCCAAGTGGCTGGGTCTCCACCTTCTGGGGGCCACACAGGGTAGAGACACTCTTGTTTACTAAGGCCAACAAGTGTCCTAGCCTAATACTCCCCCCCCCCATTTATTTTATTGAGGTGTAAGTTATCTGCAGTAAAATTCACGCTTTTAAGCACATAGTTCTAATCGTCTTGACAAATACAGTCGTGTGACCACCACTGTAATTAAGCCATAGAAGGAAAGTCCCCCATCTCCCTCTGTAGTCAAGTTCTCCCCCAGACCCCAACCCTTGTCAAACACTGGTTGGCTTACTTTCCTGTAGTTTTACCTTAGCAAGAATGTTATATAAATGGCAACAGGCAGAATGTAGCCTTTTGAGGGGCGCCTGAGTGGTTCAGGGGGTTTAAGCCTCTGCCTTCGGCTCAGGTCATGATCTCAAGGTCCTGAGATAAAGCCCCACATCGGGCTCTCTGCTCGGCAGGGAGCCTGCTTCCCCCTCTCTCTCTGCCTGCCTTTCTGCCTACTTGTGATTTCTCTCTCTGTCAAATAATAAATAAAATCTTAAAAAAAAAAAAAAGAATGTAGCCTTTTGAGGCCAGATTCTTTCACTGAGCATAAACGCTTTCAACATTCATCCATGTTTCTAAGTGTATCAATAGTTCCTTCTTGTTATTGGATGTACCGCAGTTTATTTACTAATTCCCCAGTTTATGAGCATTTTTTTAAAGATTTTGTTTATCTACTTGACAGAGAGATCACAAGTAGGCAGAGAGGCAGGCAGAGAGAGAAGGGGAAGCAGGCTCCCTGCTGAGCAGAGAGCCCAATGCAGGACTTGATCCCAGGACCCTGAGATCATGACCTGAGCCGAAGGCAGAGGCTTTAACCCACTGAGTCACCCAGGCTCCCCTATGAGCATTTTAAGCTCTTTCCAGTTTTTAGTGATTATGAATAAAGCCACTGTGAATATTTGCATATAGGGTTTTGTGTGAACATAGGTTTTATTTCACTTGTTAAGAAATACTTGAAGTATTTATACTTCAGAGTCGGTATGTCTAACTATGAGAAATTGCTTAAAGGTTCTCCCAAATCAGTTGTACTATTTTGCACATAACCAGCACCGTGTGAGAATTCCAGTTGGCCTATGTTCTCTCACCAACACTTGCTTGGTATTTTTGTTGTTTGTGTGTGTTTTATGTTGCCCATTCAAATAGGTGTGTAGTAGTGGTTTTAACTGTGGCTTTAATTTGTGTTTCTCTAATGACAAATTTTGTTCAGCATCTTTGCATGTTTATTTTTCATCTACGCACTGTCTTTAGTGAAGTATCCATTCAGATCTTTCATGCATTTTAAAAAATCCAATTGTTTTACAATCATTGCATTTTATGAGGTGTTTAGGTTTTCCGGATACAAGTCCTTTAACAAAATATGTGAGTGTATTATTTTTTAGCCAGTCTGCAACTTGTCCTTTCATTAAGAGGAGAAGTCCATAATTTTGATGATGTAAAACTTGTCCAGGTATTTCCTTTATTGATCAGGCTAAAAAATCTTTGTCTAACCCAAGGTCACAAGTATTTTCTCCTATATTTTTTTCTTGACATTTTGTAGTTTTAAGCCTTAACATTCAGATATGTTAACCATTTTGAGTTAATTTTTGTCTAAGGTGTGAAGGACAGGTCAAGGTTCTTTTTTTACATATGTCTATTTTAATTACAATTGAGATCTTGATCATTATTGTTGCTCATATTTCAATTTGTATATTTGAAAATATGTATCATTTAGCTTGTTATGTAATTAACACTTAATTTTACAGATTTCTTCTCATCTTTTTCTTTTTCATCTTTGTCTCCTCCTCCTCCACCTCTTCTTCCTAATTCTTTTTATATTGAAATTGTCAATACTTTGCTATTTTGACCTATAAAAACAGGAACTGAAACTGGTAGGTCCCTTCTTACCAAATTAGTTTTTAACATTTCTTCATATATGTTATAAATAGATTTTTGTGTCTGCTGCCTTCAATTTCTTATTTTTCTCAAAAAGTTCTCATTGTAAATGAGTAATATGATTTTAGCATTTAACAAATGTCAAGCCTTAAAGGTACACATTTTGAAAGAATATGTGAGAATTAAATGCATGAGAGACCATCATTTAGTTGGACAACACCACTGACTCACTTCTGCCCATAAATCATGGGGAGATGAAGTCATTGAATAGTTATGGGTCCAGGCCCTATGGAAAAACAATTTCAAATTAGCTTTCAAATGTCCCCTTTTTTGGGAATTTGTCAAAATGAGCAATATCTTCTGAAAATGCAAGGTTGGATACTCAGATATATTCTTTTTTTTTATTGGAAACCATCTCTTAATAATTCTACTCAGATATATTCTGTGAGAAAAACAAAAATACTAAACATTAAATATTTTGATATTAAAGTTCCACAGGATTCTTTTTTTACTGAGGAGAAAAAAGCTAGATTTTCTTAAAAAGGGGCTATACAAAAATACTCATTGTTATAATGAGAAATATAAGTATTTAAGACATATAATAGCCCCTGCACTACCCTCCTTATAGCCCCACCCAACCCTAACTTTCCTGGGCTTGGTACAAGTATTTAGAACTTGGAAAAAAAAAAATAGGACCCTTAGATTCTATCCTATTCCTGGACAATATGGATGAGCAATACTCCTCACCGATGATCCTGTAACATCTCTTTAAATAGTACCAATAATGAGGAGCTTATTGTTTTCCAAAGACATACATTCCATAGTCCTCAGTCCTTCCTTACACTGAGAATATATATATTTTTATTATTATTCCCATCCATCAACCCACCTAGAGGAAGCCCAACCCTACCCCACAGGATAATCTTTGGGATTATTATCCGTCCTAAACACATCCAGATACGTCTGTTTTCTAATCTAACAGGACTCTGACCTTTTGCCCTTATCCTTTTGAAATGATTTGAAAATCTTTCACCACTTAAACAGATGTCAATTTGTTTTGTTTTGTTTTTGATAACTAGGGTTTTCATGTCTAGAAACAATTCTACAGTTGTGGTATGACCAAGGCAGACAGAAATCTATTATCCCCCCCCCCTTTATTCTTTTGAACAAATGAAGTTCTGTATTTGGAAAATAAAAGGATTACAAAGAGAAGACAGTAAAGCCATCATGAAAGATCTGTGTGATTGGCTTGGACGTCTGCAGTAGACTCAAGTCAGGAGTCACAATTACTGAGCTCATATCATGCTGCTGGACATCTACTTTGCTTCTGAGACCACTATCCACTCTTGTGAATGTATACAAGCATCTATTTTTCCATAGTTGGGTAACATTCCTGGGTAGATGTTCAGAGGTAGAATGCCTGCTCTTGGCAATTTGGCTCATGAAGAAATTGGCCAAATTAGTTTTCCAAAGAAGTGTAACAATTTACACTTTCATTGTGTCACATTAAGGTATTTATTTCTGTGAATTCTTGCCAATATTACTATTACAGTTTTAACATTTTCTGTTTTTATCTTGCTTTCACTGAAGTAGAGCAGTTTAAATGCTCCCTTAGATTAGGCTATATTTATTTGATTACTAATTGGGGATATATACATGATTTTTCTATATTTTGTAAGTTATATTTCCTTCTTTTGTGGTTTGATCATAAACTTTACTCAAGTATCTATTAGTATCTTATTGATTTATGTGGGTTGTTTAGATGTTAAATATATGATCCCTTTACTTGCCCTATTTCACATAAATATTTTCCCTTCTCTATCATTTGCCTTTCTACTTCAGTTGCCTTTGCTCTTGCTGTTCCCACTGCTCGAAATACTCTTAAACCAGATGTGTGTGTGATTAGCTGCTCAGCCCTTTAGGGTTTTTCCTCAAGTATCACCTTCTCATTGAGGCTTTTCCCAGCCAGACTACATAAAATTTGAGCATCTTCTCCTCCACCTGAAAATTTCTTTCCACGTTCCCTAGTTTATTTTTTTCTCTTTACCACTTATCACTGTATAACTCTATATAACTTTAGCTGTAACTATATATCTATTTATCTGTCTATGCATTTGCTGATTTATCATGGTTATTTTCTGCCCCCTCCCACCACCAGAATGATATGGTAGAATACTTTTGCTAAATATTATTCATACTTGAGTCTCCTTATATTTTCCGTCCCACTCCATTGTATTTTAAAGAGGCTGCCAAAATGTTTTGAGCTCCTGGCCTCAAGGAGATGTGCCCAGGAGAAAGCAGACATATCCTAAAGCCAAATATTATTTCAAACTGTTGTATAAAGGATTAAACCCAATGAAGAAATAATAACAGCTAGCAAGGAGACATTCAACGTTTCACCTCCACTCTCAACTAAGACAAAAAGCGGTGATGTCCATCCGACCAAGCTGACCCACAGGTTACCCTTTGGTGTGACCCCAAGGAATTAGTCATATGTCAGAGGAGATGGGATGAGTGAGAAAGTGAGACCCTAGACATTAGATATTTTCTATATTCTGGAGAGTCAGGACTCCAGTTCCTCAGACCAGTGTGGCTCACACAAGCAAGATGTTTGTTGAAAGTACATAGAGGTGGAGATCAAAGGTCATTGCCCCATTTTCCAGAAGGCTTCTGTATTCCAGTGTGACCCCAAGAGGGAAATTCATGGGCAACCATGGCTGGGGTTCATCTCCTCCACTTTGGCAGAATGGACATACCTCACAGAGATTAGAGAAATTTAAAAGAAAAAAGGAAAATAATACTTCCTGCAGGACTAACGTCATGGTCTCAGATAGAAACCTCTTCCCTTTCTCAGTCAGAGATGGTAGTTGCAGCTCGACCCACCCCGGGCTAAAGGAACCACATCAAAGCAGCCAGGCTCAGAAGGTACTTACTCTGAGTAGGATGTCCTGCCTGTGGACGGCTACCTGAGAGGAACTTTTTCATCCCAAAGGGGCAAGCTTGACTGGGGACCTGAAGGACATATTTTAACAGCATATAAAGTAAGGAAGGCAGCCAATGGTATCTCCAAGCAACTGCATTTGAGTCACCTTCTGGCAGGAATGATATCATACCCTGATCAATAGTAATGGCCAGAGGAGTGTTGGACATAGAGCTGCTGGCTTTTCACGTCTCAATTTACTTAACGGGGATTTACTTAATGGGGGTTATGAAATGACTCACCACAGAGAGCTCCCTTGTCACTTTACCTTTACTCCATGTGGAAGGGGACTGATGTCAGTGGGATAGGATTCACTTTGGTTCTTTGTGCATATGACATATGTTTTATCTTATACCTTTCAGAATAGCTGAGAACTTTGTAACTCGGATGTGGTCTATACACCAGAAACAGCAGCATCACATAGTAGCTTATTACAGACATATAAACTCCAGATTCACTGCAGCCCTACTGAGTCCCTTTACAAATTGATTCACATGAACATGAAAATTTTGGATGTGTTGACCTAGACCACTCATTGGAGCAGGTTGTTCACCCTTTACCACGAAGGTATTAGAATCCCAGGAGGGAGGAATGGCCCTTGAGACACTGGCCTTCACTGCAAAATTTAGGGAGCACCAAAAACTCAATTACCAAGATAAATGAAATCAAATTCAAATTTGCTGAGAAAATAAAAATTAATGCAAAAAAATGCATGATGAAAAAATATCAAATTTTAAAATACTGTTGTATTACTATTTTCCGTTTATATCTGACTCTGATACTGCTAGATAAGGCGCTGCTTTAAAAAAAAATACAGATGTAACGACCATTCTATTCTGAATCAATTGGTCTTAGATAAGGACAAGACATTAACAAGAACAGCAGCAACTGTAGAGCCAGAAGAACATTTATTAGTTGGAAAAAGCAAGTCCTATTAGGTTTCCTATCAAGTTATATGCCTATGTCAGGATTTAATTATCACCTGATCATCCCCAGTAGAACTTAATCCATGTGAAGGCAGGGACGTGGTCTACTTTGCTATTGTTGTTTTCCCTGGGGCCTGATGAGTGCCCAGGTTGTAATAAGGTGTCTAATGTATTGCTAATTTAGTGTACAAATAAGTGGTGATTCATCCATATAATGTAATATTGTATAGAAATTTGAGTATTTTTTTTGAAAATCCTTTTGTTGATATTGATATCCTTCTATGTTAAATACAGGAAGCATAAAACTGTACAAACAGTATAAACCCAATATTCTTTCTCCCCCTAGTATTTCTATATCCTGGGAAAGAGGGTTAAGTTTATTTTTTTTTTAAATCAGCCTTAAAATTTAAACCTACAAAGAGAAATTGATAGGCTGGAATATTTCTCTAAGATAAGTAAGATCAAGGTTTATGTTCCTTTTCTTTTCTTTCTAGAGTAGCTAATCACCTTTATGCGTTTGTGTGGGAAAAATCCCTCCAGGCCATTGGAAACTCATCACACTGTCAACCCACTGAGACAAAATTATTGGTAGGAGGACCATAAAAATGATTACCCATAATGGGTCACTTTGGAAAATGAAAGGGGGCACTGTTCAAAATTGGACTACAACTACAAACACTAGGAATGTCTTGGGAAGAACCAGGACATGTGGTCACTGTGGTTATTAGTAATACCCCACATGAATGCCCTGCTTCTACTTGTTTCTAATAAGCAAACAAAGAATGGCTAGGAGATATTTGGGTCTTTAGGACTTCGGTCATCTTGCTGGAAATTAAAAAAATAAAATCCCACAAAACCAGTGGTAGCTAAAATATATTCTTTATTTGGAGTTTTATCCATAATGTTGAACAGTTGAAAGAGAATCACTTTGAATATTAAACAGCTCCAATTTCTAAAACGAAATAGGCTGCCAATAAATTGTCCATTTGATCTCTGAGTGTGAGAATCATGTGCGTGTTACACACAATTACAGGTAAGAGCAGATGTTAAATATTTAGCAGAATGACTAGCAACTATTGTAGCTTCCTTTCTGCCAACTAGTCTGGGTTTAATAATCCATCATAGTTAAAACAAAAACCTATCTCATTAACTAGAAACTTACTTCATGGCAAAGCTCTCCTCGTCCTGGTAGGTCATTAGAATGGGATTTTGACACTTTCTTTCATTTAAACATTGGCGCCCTGAGCAAAACCAGCCGGAAGATCCCTTTGTGCAACTCACATAGGGCTGTATTCCCTTCATTTAAAGTCTCTTCTTTGGCACTGGGGATGCATAGCTTTTGGTGCTGCAGCTTTTCAGATGCTGGAAGAGCTAGAGGGCAACCCTCATATGGGGTTAACTGGATTAACAATTGCTAATCAACTACTACCCAGCAGTATCTGAAATACCTGTATTAAAGGAGTGATGTGGTTATATCCTTTCTGATCCTCATTTGATTGGCATCATTGCTATTAATAAATAGGACTGAAAGAAGAAGCTGAATAAAAAATCTCACCCAAAACTTCAAATTAAAAGCCTAGTGTTGATAATGCTTATATTATTTATTGGTTCATTCAACAATTATTTATTGAGCCCCAGTATATGCCAGGTACTTTTCTGGACTCTGGGTGTAGAGAGGTGAACAGCACAAAGCTACTGCCCTCAATTGGACTTTCACTACAGTAGGTTAGTGGACACAAACAATAAACACATATACAAGCATTCATTGTAATGTAGAGTAGTGGTAAGTACCAGGAAAGGGAAGAAAATGAGATAAATAGCCAAAAAGAGTCTCAGTACCAAGGACTCATTATTTTATATAAGGTGATCACTGAAAAGCTTTCTGAGGAAGTGGCATATAAGTAGAGCAATGGTGGGTATGCAGGGAAGATCGTTCTTGTATCTGGGCATTTCTTTCCTTTAGTAAGAAACAACGTGATCACTGGTAACACTTTGGAGTTGTTTTCCTAGAACTGAGAGTTGGGTCACAAGTAGAAGAAGTTCATTTTCTTTCCAGATCCTCTTCTCGGTGCTCTGATTCTTGAAGCAAGTTAACCTATCTTCTAGAACCTCAGTGCTCTCATTCATAAAATGGGTAGACTAGACGCCATCTTTGTTGTCCAAACTCCCAGGATACCAGTGAATTCAACATTGCCCTTCACCACCCACCTTCTGCCCAGCCAGCATACCACCTGAGGAACATTTGTGCTATTTATGTAATACATATTTATCTTAAGTAGCTTGTTGTTGTTATTTTAACTAAACGGATGTACTTTTAAATATTTCTGTAGCCAATTCTAATATGGGGGACAGGAAGATTACCCCATCAATAAGTATCTAAATGTCTTACTCAATTCTGACACTATTCTGACTTGGATACAGTGTCAGATTCCACACATTAAGGGCTCAGTCCAGTGAGACTGTCCCCACTCCACACCGCCAACTTCAGATGTCAGCCACCCGGTTGTCACCTGTATTTCTGATTGACTGGTTATAGTTCCAGCAACCCTCCTCCATGGCTCAATGACTATGCTAGAGAAGCTCATAGAACTCATAAAAATATTTTACTTACTAGATTACTGGCTTATTATAAAAGGATATAACTCAGAAACAGCCAGATGTAAGAGATGTATAAAGCCAGGTCTGGGGAAAAGGCTCAGGAAGTCCATGCTCTCTCTGAGTGGCCACTCTGCCCAAATCTCCATGTGTTCACCAATCTGGAAGTTCTCTTAATCCTGTCCTTTTGTTTCTTATGGAGACTTCATTATATAGGCATGATTTATTACATCATTGGCTATTGGTGATTGATTCAATTTCCAGCCCTTCTCCCCTCCTTGGAGGTCTGGGCAGGGGTCCTTAAAGTTCCAACCCTCTCATCAAATGGCTGGTTCTCCTGGAAATTATCTTTCATCCTTAAGTGGGGTCCAAAAGTCATCTCATTAACTGAACAAGCCACCTTGGTTGTTTTCATCACTTAAGAAATCCAAAGGGTTTTAGGAGTGCTGCCAGAAAGGGGAAGAAGATTAAACATAATATTTCTCATTATAAATTGCAGTATCACAATTTTAAAAGGAAACATTGTGTTATTGCTATGAGTGGAAAACTCTCCATAGTACAGAAGATAACTGCACAATAAATACATGGAAAGAAAACCATTTTATTAAATTTTAGCTACAGATTTGCTGCTGAAAACTTTAATCTTGAGATTTTATTCCCCTTCCAAAAAGGGAATCTACAATGGTTAGACATACAACTTCAAACTAGCCCTTACTCCATTAAATCTAGCAATAAAAATTTAACCAACAGCCCTAAGAGGTCAACAGTTATTTACTGAATATTTACAACATTGTAGGCTCTGTTCTAGGCTCCAGGATACACAGTAAAACAGATAAAGTCTTTGTTCCCCATGAAGCTTACATTCTAGAGAGTAAATACATTTACTGAAAGTAAACAGTGCATTGAAAAGACAAAAATATCAGAAAAGAATATGTGCTCTTATTAAAAGAAAAAATATTCATGACACTTGTGAAAGATGGTAAGGCACACTTTATTCACGTAGGGCTACTATAATGGGGTTTTCTAGTAGGGGAGAGAGCAGGGATTCAAATCTAGTTTAGACAGGGGCAAGTGGGGATTTACATCACAGAAGCAGATGGGGATCAGTGGATAGAAAATTACTAAGGAAACATCTACGTAAGGGGGATTCTTGCTAGACCTCCTCAACGGGATTCTTGATGAAGTTAGACTAGGGTGATTAAGAATGAGACTAGTCAGATACTAAGGGTAGGGAATTTTTACTACAATGACTTAGCAGGATTCTTGCTCAGAGCAGATTCTACAAAGACAGAAGAATGGCCAAGTTCAAGCCTATAGGGACAGAGGACTCAGAAGAGCCCGATTTAAGTTTGGTAAAAGTAGACAGTCTTCGTCATTCTGTGGAGAATGATAGATGGGCAAAATGGCAGACAGGGAACAGAAGGCTAGAATAAGCCACTTTAGGGAGAAGTGGATTCCAGATGGAGGGAGAATTATGTGCAGATTATCTGCTTAGTAATTTAAAAGGGAACACATCTCTTCCTTTAAAATGTGTTGGCATTCAATGTCTCTTTAAAACCATTTCTTCCAACTGTGAGAAATTCAGAAAAGCACATTCCACACTATAAAACACTGGACCACTGGGATCAAGAGCCCTCATAGCCTGGGCCTAGGAGTCATTATTTCCTGCTGGGATGGAAGCACCCCTAGGGCCCTAATCCCTGCACAACAAGATGCAGTCCCCATTTTAGAGCCTACCTTAGGGTCAACAAATCAGGTCTTCCAAAGAGAATCCAGAGTCCCTTTAATTTGCTTCTGGATCTGATGTTAACTCCAGAAGCATTTACAGATGCTGGAAAGATCCAGTTTACAGTAGGAAGAAGTCCAAATAACAGCAAGCACAGCAACAATAAAATCATTCATATGTGCAGCAATTTGTACATTTAGGTTATTTCCTATTCTAGGTCATCCTTTTCTGGAATTCTTGGAGTCATGCCAGACAGAGATTACATATCCCTCTTGTATAAAGAAAATGAGACCCACAGAAATTGAGCAAATTTTTTCAGGGCTAGCAAGTCAGATACATCACCTGACAGCACTTCCGTCCGTTCAGTAGGTTGGACCAATGGATCTGAGTTGTGCGTTGGGTGACTATCCTGAGAGGAGTATTAAGTCACGTAAAATCTAAATCCAAATCATTATAATGATACTATCAAAACATGACATGGGGAGCAAGAAAGGATGCCCAGACAAATTCTCTTATCCATTTCCAGGACTTCAGAATTCTATAAAACCTAGAATATGAAAGGGAGAATTAATTTCCCTTTACCCATCCTTCACTATATTTCAGCCCCTAATATTACTTAGTGCCTTTTCTGTGCTGATAATCCGAAATGTAGGAAAGAAAATGTAGATGCCCCACAGGAGGGCCAATCTAGTTTGCTAGGTCAGCATTATCAAACTGACCACCTCATTTCTAATTCATAACAGAAAGTTATTTGAAGTGTCCTTCCAAGCACTATTATGTCTTCCATATGCCAGTTAGTGTTTGGAAAAAAAAAAAAAAAACTTTAAAAAGGAGAAATTTACTATAGCATCAAGTAATTTCCAATTTTCTGAGTGTTAAATGAAGTAAAAATTGTGGTTAAATTAAACTCATCAGAGTTGTTATGAAAGAAAAGCATTCTAATGAAATTATATTTTTTTGAATCTAAATATTTTCAGAGAATTATGTGTATAAAAAAGGAGCACCATTGTTTTAACAAATGAGCAAAAATATATCAAATATGAAATTCCTTATATTAGAAGTGTCAGTTTTTGCCATTCTTGATAAGCTCATCCAAATTTCAAATAGCATATGATACATAGTTTCTATCCAATTAAATACAATTCGTAATTATGTGAATTTACTTATTGTCTTCTAATAAAATATTTAAAAACTATTTTACATGTTGCTTTGACAGTTTTATGCTATATATTGCAATTAAAAAGAAGTGAATTCATTGATCAGATAATTAGTCTTATTTAAAAAAAAATTCTGTTTGGTGGTAGGAAGCTTGCTCGTTCTCTGCCTCAGCTAAACTACCATGTGCTAAGCTATGTTCTATTGTTGGCTCAGGAGAGAGACAAGAGAGTAAATTGATTTTGAAGAGGAAATGGGAAGCAGGAGCTAGTAAAAACTCTTCCCTTACCTCGTCCTGAAATTTGGAACAGGGAAAAAAATGTGAACACTAACAATAAAATCACTCCCTTCTATTATTTTTCCCTGTTCTAGGAACGTGTAGTGGCTCTAGAAACAGGAGCTCATTGATCCTTTGCCACCACTTAGGAGCGTGGAAATTATTTACATTGCATGTTTGTGGAAAATGAGGTTCAGAGAGGTCAAGACACCTGTCTGAAGTCACACAGCTAGTCAGCGTTGGAGCCATGTTTTATACACAGGCATGTATTGGATGCCACACCCAACAAGAGGTATGTTGCTTTCACTGTTGAGCTGAAGATTCGAGCCCTGAACAATGTAAGTGGAGCATTGCCTCTGTGAGCCTGTGACAGAATATCAAGTAGTGTTAGTTAGTTACTTGATTAAAGTGACAAAGAACTATAAAATCATATTTAAAATGTATGGACACCTGAAATAAAGAAGGCCTTTTGGCGATGGTAGCCTGTGATCATTAAAAAAATAATTAGTTGAGTTAGTCTGCAAGATAAAAATTCAATTCTCACTCCTAGGCCATTGGGACCTGACAGAGGCTCCTGACATTGATCTAAAAAAAAAAAAAAAAAACCCAAAAAACAAAAAACACACAATTTTAATCCCATAGAATGAAATATCAAATTTATGTGTGAAGCATAATACAAACAGTTATAAAATGCCTAATCAGTTTTTTAAAATATATATATATTTGATTTTCAACATTCACATTGTAGAAATGTGCAGACCCCAGCTGAAACAATGCGTTGTCTCATCCCATCTATTGATTTGGGTCTAGAAGGTGGGTTAGGCAATGAGAGGTCTAACTAGATCCTGTTGTTAAGGAAAAAACTGTAAGCTGGCTGACCAAACCAGCAAGGGAACTCCAGTCCCTCTCTCAAAGCCCTTCCGGGTTCTTCTTTCCTACCCCATTTCCTGTGCGCACCAAAATACCAAGAATGCGGAAGTAGGAGGGTATAAATTACCCTCCCTGCTTGTGCTCAGGCCTCAGACCTCTGGAGAAGGGACTCTGAGCCCACTGGTGTTAAATAAACCTCTGAACCTCCCAAGTCTCCGAGTGCCGGTTGGTTCTTCCGCCAGGATCCAGTCCAGCTTCCTCAACACTGTTGTCTAGCTCTGCAGCCAATGGCCGTTCAAAGTAAGAAGCCAAACCCATGGAGACAGGAAGTGTGCATCCCATCTTTACCACCACTATCTTAGCTGCATCACTGATGATGAAGTGTAACGTCATTTAAAGGATAAACCCCTGGACTAAGGTCAAAGAAATGGGACCCATTCCCATCCAGCTTTGACAATCACTTCCTGTGATGCTTGGGAGAGACACTTAGCCTCTCATTCACCATCTCTGCCAGTATAGCCCATACTTAGCCTTCTCATAGGAATGAGATCAGTTTTTCATGTCTAGTATGTGCTCTCCCACATAGCAAGAGCTCAAAAAAAGCCTCACTGATTGAAGAAAAGAATTATTGAATTAATTAATATGCCCTTCTTATTTTTCAAAGTGTTTGACATACATGGATAAGGTTTATGCTTACTAATTACCCATATTAATAAAACTAAAGTCAGCGTTACTCCCTAGCACCAGAGGGACTGACTTACTTCACCATTGAAATACGCCTTTCAATTGGCAGAGAAGAGTGAACCCCAGTTAGAAGCATGGTCACTCCAGAGATTTCAGGGCCCTCTGATGACTTCTTCTCTACCTGCCCAACCCACCTGTGTAGGGAGCTAGCAGCATATCCCAATTTCTGATGATATATTTGACAGTCCTATCTGTCACACAGGCACCCCCAGTTCACAAGTCCAGCCCAAACTTAATTCAACTTTTTCCCCACAAACCCACTTCTCCTTTTGGACTCGTCACCACAGACACCAAGATCACCATTCACTCCATTTCTCAGATAAAGAAACTTAAAGTCCTACTGGCATTCTCCAAACAACCATCACATCTGGATAATCTGCCTTATTGATGTGCCATCATTCATCCAAGAAATATTGCTTGCATACCTGTGGTGTTTCAGGCACCATGCAAAGAACTAGGCATGCAGTAAGAAAGCACGATCCCTGCCCCCTTGAAGCTTACACTCTGGTGTGACAGACCCACACACACAGGAAAGGGCGGTAAGTAGCTAAGTTCAAAGAGTTGCAGTTGATACAAAGGAAACCAACAAAGGGTGGTCTGCTTTGGTTGGAAAGGGGGCCCATTTTGTCTGTATGAGGAACTGATGGATGGCCAGCATGGTTGGAGCACAGTGCACTGGAAAGAGAATGAGAGGAGATAAACTTGGACAGGTTTGCAGGGTCCTGGTCATGTAAAGCAACAAAGTAAGGGAATTGGAATTTATTCAAAGACTTTGGGAAGCCAGTGACAAGGTTTTGGTTATGGACTCGTGTGATCTGACTTGTGTGTTAGTATCCTTTTGGCTTCTTTGTGGAGAAGAAGCTGGAAGTCAGAGAGAATGGCTGTGGGTTTGTCTTAGTCCTTCTGGGTCAGAGGTGAGGATGGTCTAGACCAGCTAATGGCAGTGCAGAAGTGGAGAAGCCTCACTTCCTTCCCATCTGGTTTACTGAATTATTTTAGGCCCTCATTATATCTTATCTTTCATAAAAACCCTCTTGGACTGCCTCTAGGTATAGATGTTCCTAATCTGTCCTCCATACTGCCAGCCACATAGACTTGGCCACCCCTGTGCTTAGAGATCCCAATTCAACTCCTACCTTCTACTCACCACCATTGTCCTATAGAGGCTCTCAAAAAGGGATGAACTATACTCACGATTACGTAGAAACAACTGGAAGTATTTGGAACCAGATCCCACCTGCTGTGCAGAGTGATACTCTCTGGGCACCATGAATGTGTATCTTTAGTAAGTTTCTCCAAGCCATGTAGATCATCTGTCTCTCATCCTCTCCACCATCCCCAGAACACTGGCTAAACGCAAGGTCTGTCCAAAACTGCTGCAATTGGCCTACCCCCCTCAACATCTCACTATCTCCTGTTGTATCTCTTGTATATGTTGTTCTCTCAACCTTCAGGGAGAGAAAGTATGCTGTTGCACTGTCTGGGAAGGTGGGTGGGCACAGAGGGCAATCAATAGGTGATTACAAGACAGCAGGATAGACACTTTGGAACAGGGTTGGGAAGACCAAAAAATTTCAAAGAAGGTAGCAAAATTCTTTGGGCATCCCAAAGTCACTAGCAGAGTCTACCAAATAAGATATGAATGATTGAATGAATGAACGGTAAATGTAAACAAAAGCCACTACTCAAGGACAAGAAGAACAGAGCAGTGTTCCTTCTTTAGCTGAATTGATGTCATAAAGCAGTAATTACTCTCTCTCGAAATAAGGAAGAACCACTTAAACGAAGATTGCTTTTAAGGCAGTATGTTCCAAATGAAAGAGGACTCCACTAGTCGGGAAAGACATTTTATTTCCAAGCTTCTAAGAGGGTTCTACAAACAACAGAGGCTTAAAGTAAAAAAGAGAAGATAAAAAGAAAAAAAAAAAAAAAGAAAACCAAGTATTTTAACTATTGAAAATTAGACAGCCTTTTTTTTTTAACTTAAACATAAAAATGTAAAAATGTATTTGTCAAATCTAATCTAAATACATTCCTAGACAAAAAGGATCACTCATGGTGATGGGGTTACTTACAGCTGTATTCTTGTTTAAGTGCTATTCATATTCCTTTTGAATTATTTTGTTATTTCAAATTCAATTGGAGATCTGTGCAAATCTAGCAAAATATTCTTTGGGTTACAAAAACTATATAAAAAAATGACCAAAACCTGCAATTATGGAAGTATTGAGAATGTGCAATCCTTCATTGAAATGAAAGATTCCAAAGTGACATTGTCCACAGAATTTACTCCACTGAAGGGTTCAGACAATTTGATTTAAATGCAAAGGAAAATGAAAGTGAGCACTTCATAAAAACATTTCTCTTACGCATTTTGACTGAGTCATAAAAATAGGACGTAGCAGGATATCAAGAAATGCTTGAAACAAACTTTCACAAGAAAATTAAAAAAAAAAGGAGATAAATCTAAAAATTGTCTGCAATGCAGGAGAAAGCATGTGCCCTGTGTCTAAGGGAAAGAGGGAGAACACTTGTAGCATGACTTTGTGTGATCTTTCCCCGAGTATTGCTACATTTTGACCTTTGGCCCAGCTGAACAGGTGAATGTCTTTCATGGAAGTCCCAATCCCCAGGCAGCTAGATGGGACTTCCAGAGACAGTAGGCATACTGGAATTGACCTTCAGAATCCACCATGGTCCCTGCCTTCATTCTGAGCTTATTGCCCAAAGCATATTTTAAAATAAAGGTTTGGAAATGAATTGCTCTTTCTTTTATCAAAATTTAAAATGCCACATTACTTTACGATGACTTACATTCACGGGAGGAAAAAATAAGCAGTTTCTAGTGTCAGAGTCATTTTGATAGCCTGGCAAAATCAAAGTAGAGAAAAATAGAATAACATTAGATGTCTGATTGGATTTACATTTTTGACTCTTCACTCCCTCAACTACCAAATGCTAAGTATGGGGCATAAAACCCGTATCTTAGAAGTTTTGAGTTCTGATCATTTTCAGTTCCTCATGGATTCATCTCTTATAGCTACTGAATTACTGATATGCAAGATAAACGCCCATTATATAGCAAGTATTGCAAAATCAGAGACTGACCTAGATCTTTAGCATCCTTCTTTTTCAGAAGATGTATGCGGAGGAAAGCCAGGAAGCTAACAGTGAGAATGTACAAGAAAGCTTTACATGGTATTACAGAATCTTGTCTGAAAAAAAATTTGCAAAACAGATTTGATTTTAAATAAACAATAAAAGCAGCAGACTACAACAGCTCATAAATAGGGTTATGAAAAGATCACAATTAAATTAGAAATATAAATGGGTCATTAGAAATATTTAAATTTTTCAATGTTAAGAATGAAACCCAGAATTAAAAAAGAATCTGTTTTTATTTCAAAGGTTGCTTCTTATATTGAAGCTCATATTAAAGCAACAGTACAATGTTCATAAAATATAAGTGTGATGCCGTAACATTTCTTACATGTCAGAATACTGATATTTGTATGTATACTAAAATAAGAACTTTAAAATTGTACAAATAGATACATTAAAAATGGCATAGAAATAGGGAACCTCTCACTGAAACAAGACAGTTATATCTGGCACGTATTAGTTTAAGATGAAAGTAGAAGCAAAAAGATTTACAAGAATCAGCAGTAACAAGATTGATGCTCAAGAGACATAATTGTACATTGTATTGTACATACATTGTATGGGTTTAAGCTGGCTGAATATTATATATTTCAAGTTTAAAAATGCACTACATATAGAGTGTCCATAGTTTAAGGCGAAATTACAGCTCAGAACTGTTGTCCTTTCTAATTTTGTGGAAGCTTCTTTGACAAATAAAAAAAAGAAGAAAGAACGACTTAGATGTTCATAACACATAAACAATTTCCCTTCATTGTAAGTTCACCGTTAGACTTCTCCTTCACTTAAATATTTTGTACGCCAAGTGGTTTTCTTTATAGAGAAGTTGACAAACAACTTCAATATTTGCCTTTTTGCGAGAAAAGGTACTTCACAGTATTTACCACTTTGATGTCCTTGCAGTTTTATTAAATGTATCCTCTCTGTAAAACTTCGCTTGTTTTAAATGAGCCTTTCCTTGATTTAAAAAAATACCTGTTTACATATCTTCTAGATTCTTCAGAACGCCAGACACAGTTCTTAAGGCCAAATTTGTATCGTTATTGTTAAGAGTCGTCATCAAAAGTGTCTTTGGAACCATACAAGTCTGCTAGTTTCTTAAAACGAGGTCCCCAGTTCTGTAGGTAGTCGTAGTCCAAGTCTGAATCTGTGGTGGCAGACTCTAAGGAGCTCAGGGACCCCGCCACTGAGCCCCTGCCTTCGTAACCATAGATTTGGATGGAATCATAAGGAGGAGCGGTTGGGTCATTATCCGCCTCCTGTATTCTCGTGTTGATGAAGTCATCGACGTCCACACTGTTGGGTGCTGGCCGGAGCCCAGGTCTAGGCATGTACTGATACTCGGGTTTTATGTCTTTGCGAGGGATAAATCCATTGATCCCGTCTGGATTCTGGAGGGTGGCGATATCAAAGGCTTCTGTGTCTTCTTCCCCGCCCCCTTCATCATCGTAGGTGATGATATTCTCACGGACATCTTCTTCCTCAAAGACGATGAGTGGTTCTTTCTTTTGCCTTCTCAGGGTCACAAACAACACTACGATGACTACAAGGAAAGCACAAGAAAGTGAGCACAGGTTAAGCCCAGTATTCCTGGATTTTCCCCCCTGAGGAGGACTCTGCTTACCGTAAGGCATGCTGTATTCATGCTCAGAATAGGAACCAGTCTAAGAGTCTACGAAATGAGAGTGTTACCTGGAATCCCCAAAGATGTGCAAAACCGCCCTCCACCTGGCTCTTCCTCTGCAAAACGCTGCCAGGAAAATACGATATCCAAACAAGCTGGCAAGTTGGAACTATTTTGAGCTTTCTACAAATGAATCTGACATTATTTGGAAGCCATCTTTCTAAGAATTAGGAAGATTCTAAATAGACTGGTCTGCAGCCTCTATAAAAATGGCTTATGTTGGTTTCTTTTTCCAGGGGAAGACAGCTGTCTCTCCAAAGCTTATGAATGAGGGTGTTCCAACCGAGACCTCAGGTCCTACCTTTCTGTGAAAAGTGATGCTCCTTCCTGCCCAGAGGGCTGGGGGTCAGGGGTGGGGGTCGGAGCAGTGATCCTACTCTGCCTTAATAAGAAATCTTATCATAAATGTGGTTGGATTCTCTTCAAACCACAGTAGAGAAGAAGGGAAGTTTATAATGACCCTCAGGAGACAAATCTCCCTCTATTTATTTAAACATAGGAAGGTGGCATCAGCGGAACCCGAGGGAGCAGCTCTATCTCCTCCTTGAGAGAGGCAATTCCAGTCCACTCAGGCAACCTAGGATGAGTGGGCAGAACCACACTTAAAAGGAAAGCTGAGACACTGCTTAATCCTTCATCCTCCATCTCCGCACAAGAGGCTTCTACAATATGCCATGAGAATACTCTCCCACACTTTAGTGTGTCTAAGACTAAAGAAAACATTTGTACCTGAACCTGGCAAGGGATCTGAGAGCCCCTCTGGGTCCACCATCAATGGGATATGCAAGGTTGAGAGCTCCCTTCATCCCCCAGGGCTGGACACAGTGCCCGGTACCCAGATTATTCTCAAGAACTCTTGGTTGACCTGAACTCACTGGCTCTTTCCTATGCAGCTGGGCCCTTTCAACTCATTCAACGGAGAACCAAACATCATGGAACACGCATGAATTTGATATCAGAAATCCTTGAGTTTGAAAGCTGATTTTTCTCCTATGTGATCTCTTCCTGAAGCCCAGCAGTGGTAAGTGTTATCAGCATGAACACACTGCCATTCTTAGAGATGAGATGTGAGTGTAGGAAAAGCCTCCTAGGGGTCCCCATAAGCTGAGGCTCGCACCCAGACATTACATTTGCTAATCAGAGGAGGCATCCAGGTCCAGCCTGGCCAGGCCAACGTTTGTCCAGTTCCTTGAGTCCTTCATGCCATGTCTTTGGTCTCATGATGATTCCTTCTGTCCCTGACTCTTCTCTTTCCTCTTCTAAGGCAAACCTTTGCTCATATACCAGGCCTCTGCCCAATTTCCTCTTCTGCAAAACCTTGTCAGATGTCCCCCTGCAGGACCCCCAGACAGCTGCTGCTCTGCAGTCCTGCGACATCGGCAATGTGCACATCATAAGCTTCCCCCGACTCTGCTCACAATGTTCGTCCCGTTTCCTCCCTGTCACTCCCGTACCATAAAGTGCACCAGGATTGTCCCCGGCTGTAGCCACAGGATAGGGCATAGTTCTGGCAACCAGCCTGCACTCCAGAAATACGCGTTTCAGGGATGGGCATCCGGTTGCAAAACCCTTCCTGCGGGTGCCCGCAGAGCCCCCTTACCCAGGAGAATGACGATGCAGGCAAGGATGGCAATCAGCGCCCCCGTGCTCAGGCCGGCGTTCAGGATGTAGGCCTCGGCATTGCAGGAGAGCAGCGCACCGTGCACGTCACACCCACACACCTTGATGGTGAGGGTGTTGGTGCTGCTCATGGGCGGGATTCCACCATCGCTGATCACGATGGGCAGGAGGTACAGATCCTGCTTCTGCCGACTGAAGCCTCCACGCCGGGCGTACACCCCTGCGGTGTTGTCTGTTGGGAGAGCAGAGACATTTCCTCTCAGAGCGGAGGGGGCCCCGGAATCAGGGCGTGGATCTCTGTGCATTCGCTCGGCAGAGGAGAGGGTGCTTTTTCTCATCACCAAGGTCAACAACAAGAATCTTTAATCTAGGTATCTGTGGAAGCCACCGTCATCTGGCATTGCAGAATAGTGTCTCTATATTTTGGAACCAAATTTATAAATTGGCTCTTTTTTTTATTTCATAGATACCAAGGACCCCCCCCCCCCCAGCCCCGGGAAGCTCACCACACTGTTTTCTGTTTGGGTGTCCCCTTCATCAGATACCACTACGAAGAGTGAGCTTGGACCACATACCCTATGTGAGTACGGCAGATAATTAAATATATAAGTGAGAGTGAGAAAAAAACAAACAGAAAAATCTTTTTCATGGTTGGACTTTCCGACTCCATGACAAACCTTTGGCCGGTTTCTGTGTGTGTGGTGTGTAAGTGTGTGTTTAAGAGATTTCCAGTCCACACTCAAACCTTGCTCAAACTGTAAACCCACTTGTGTGTGTTAAAGGAAAATTTTATCTTTTAAGAGAAAATATTTTATAAAACCAGGAGCAGGGGGGCGCCTGGGTGGCTCAGTGGGTTAAAGCCTTTGCCTTTGGCTCAGGTCATGATCTCAGGGTCCTGGGATCCAGCCCTGTGTGAGGCTCTCTGCTCAGCAGGGAGCCTGCTTTCCCCTCTCTCTCTCTGCCTGCCTCTCTGCATACTTGTGATCTCTCTCTGTGTCAAATAAATAAATAAAATCTTAAAAAAAAAACCAACAAACAAACCAGTAGCAGGTTTATAGCTTCTTTGAAATTCAAGCACCATCCACCACCTGGTTAAACATGTCGTGCCTCCAGCCCAAAATAATTCCAAGTTCTCTCTGTGGTCTACACAACGCAGCCCACCTCTACACAGCGAACCACTGCGTTTTCCCTCATCTGAAGACTTTACTTTGCGGTCAGGGTCACATCCCATCCGTTCCATATGTCCCAGTTCAGCCTGACATGCAGAACTTTCTTCTGTTTCCCAAGCACACCGCACTTCCTACATGCCTTTTTAGCCACTGCCCTATGGCCCCCCAGGAAGCTGTTCCTGGTGGCATGACAGGTAAACTCCTCACGCCTCAAAACTGAACCCAAAAGTCATCACACTGGGGAGGCCTTTCAAGACACCTCCCATCATCTCCTGTTGACATAACCACTTTGACCTCGCCTGGAGTGTGATCTTCTGAGACTAGGGGATTCATCTCAGTCTCTCTAGTGTTGGACACACAATAGACATTCAATAAGTATTTTTTGAACAAATGGCATAACTGTATTCGGGGAAGATTTAACCAAAATTCCAGATGTTGCCCTCCATATATTTCTCAACCTTTTGTCACCTAAGCCCCCAACTACTTTCTCAGCATGTTTTCTGCAGATCTGTACCAACCAACAGTATTTTTTCCCAGGCTGTATGCTCTGGGAGAAAATTACATAACAGGTGAAGTTTTGAGTGTGTTCTATACAATTATTCACACACACACACACACACACACACACACACACACATCCTCAGTATGGTTTGCCTCTATTTGTGATTACAATCAGTAACTTATAGCAATATGAATGTTATGACCAACATGATCACTCAATAGCTAGCAGGTTTTGAATGCATTGACAGTACTCTGAATTAGCTCTTATAGGAAGAAATATCTTAGAATCTCAAAATTAAATTAATGTATTTTTGGTGAAGGGAGATGTAATGCATTTTCTGTAAGATAAAATATATTAAATATAAAAGGTAGATTCAGAGGTGCCTGGGTGGCTCAGTTGGTTAAGCAACTGCCTTCGGCTCAGGTCATGATCTCAGGGTCCTGGGATCGAGCCCTGCATCAGGCTCTCTGCTCAGCAGGGAGCCTGCTTCCCCCCTCTCTCTCTCTGCCTGTCTCTGCCTACTTGTGATCTCTCTCTCTCTCTCTCTCTCTCTCTCTCTCTGTCAAATAAATAAATAAAATCTTAAAAAATTTAAAAAAAAGGTAGATTCAATCTGAGTTAGGGATAAGCAGATATTCAGATTATTGCAGAAGGTAAGGTGCATGTATGCACTGGTCTCTGGCAAGCTGTTTAATGACAGATTCTCTGCCCTTCATTGTCAACATCTCAAACAAAACAAGGCTGAACACCTAGCCCTCATTTCTGTATTTTCTGAATATTTTATGACTCGCATATATTGTTCTTATCACTGAAAAAAATTATACATACTATGGAAAATCATGAAAAAAGATAAATAAATTAGACAAAAGGACTGTTAACTGAAAATTCAGTTTCCTGACTGTTCTCTCCTATTACAGCCTATACCATTGTTCTATGCTTAAGGAGTAAAAAAAAAATTTACATATCTATAATAAATTATTTCAAAATATGTTATTTTTCCCATCTCATACATTTTTTTGAGTTCGGATAAGACTTTCACAAATTAAAAGTGACAATATCTACCCCGTTTTAATGATACAAAATGTCACTAATGCCACTATGAATAAAAGTGAAAATTAAGAATCAAAGAGGAAAAGCAAATTACTTAAATTGCTTGGTCAAGTACACTTCTCTGATCTGAACAACATCCCCAAGGGATCATTTATTTAGTTTATCTCTTGGGTCACAACCTGTCACCCAGGGCGTTGGTTTGGAGGGCATGGAAACTGAGTGTTTCGTTTTCGTAAACATGTAGAAGGCGCAATTTCAAATCTATTCTTCAATGTGTCGTCCACAAAAAACTGGACCTCCAGATCACAGTACGCCATCTTTCACATGACAGTAACTGAAATCAAACACTAATGGAAACACGATCTGAGCAGGATACGAGCCTGTGAATGCCGGTGAACGCCGGATGTCTCATATTCCGAATAAGCGAGTCCCTTCAGACATTCAAACTATTGCAAAAAAGCTCCTCAAAGTACCCACATGACCCAACCCCTTACAGTCTCTGAACGACAGACCTACAGAATCTCGAGAACTTCTAAAAACGTTCCTCTAGCCAAACATGTTTCACATATGGATTTTAAGATGAGTTTTAAAGGTGGGAAAGAAATGGACTGAGCGTCTCTTCACGGGCATACGCTAACTGCACGCTTTCGAATGAGTCATTTCTCCTGTCTAGAGCCTCATTTGTTCATCTTTCAAATGAGGACACGGGCTGAAACCACGCGTGCCTCACAGGAATCAAATAACAGAATAAAAGTCATGGTTCTCCCGGGGCTCATGGAAACCCTTCTACCAGAAAACTGGACACCCAGTACTGACATCCTCCAGAGCTGATGAACTGGAGAAGAGTAGACAGATGTGTAGGCTAGAAACGTGACTAACCAGCCTGGCGTGGCACTTAGGTGGTTGATACTGTTTGAATGAGTAAAGTATTTCCCCTCTAGATCCAAGTGGCTCCAGTACCAAAGGGAGACTGAGCTTTTTTGGGGGGATGGCCATTTTAGAGGAGCCAGTGCTGTGCCCTGTGATGGTCTTTCTTGCGGTCCATTCTGATCACTGATCTACTAACAGAAAAAGCCACCGCTATGGGCAGGAACTTCATAAAAAACACATCCAGAGAAACAAATTGAAAAACTAACAAACTAGCTGTAATAACAAACACCGCTATTCTGGAAATCAGTTTTGCATCCTAAATTTGACTACAGACTTTCTGTCATCCAAATTAGCAACCACTGCCTGTCTTTCTTTGAGGGTCTCCTCACTTTGGACATATACATTCCTCAGGTTTAGAGTGGCCCATGGATAAAAACAGGTTCCACGAGGACACATTTTCAGGGAAATGTCAAACTGGCTCGATGGCTCATCAGATGAGGAGAATAAGGCAAATGTTCTCAATGTTTAAGTGTCCATCAAGAGATTTTCCAGATCCTTCTCTTTTATAAAACATCCAAAGAGCAAATCTCTCAGTGTTTGGGGTCAAACAGGCCTGGGTTTGAATCTTGAGTCGTCTACCTATTAATTGCCTGACTTTAGTTATATTAAATAAATGTCCTTTTTCTCTGTTCTCACCCAGTTAACTAATAATTTTAAATGTTAAAATGATTCCATTCATAAAGGTACTCAGCACAGCGACAGACTGTTGGAGATGCTCAGTAAATATTAATTCTTTCCTGGAAGCGATCCTCTTTGAGCAATAAACTAATGAGGAAGAGAAACTTATTGGCAGAGAGAGGAAAGAATTCCTGGAAATGTCATCGCAGCTTGGAATGCAGCTGCCTCCGCAGAAGGGCTCATCAGCCAGAGGTAAGAACACAGTTCATGCTTTTCAGTCCTGGGCAACGTATTTCCCGTGGTAAGACAATGTGTTCAAGCACCTCTTTTTCATCCTGACACCCAGTGTTCCCATCCTTGGCCACAGACATGCAACCAGTTTCATTTTTCCCCCCACTTAGGCAAAACCTTGCAAATGGGGTCATTAATTACTGGTATATGTCATGCCCAAATTGTAGTGTTTCTATTAATGGAAAATAAATTCAGATTTGAAATTTTTATCTCTGCAGCTTGGACTCTCTAATCACATGCTGTTTTTACCTGCACACTTTGTCAGTACACCAACAAAATGTAAAGGTACCTGATAATGATGGTCTCCAGGGTACCAGTTTGTCTCCATGGTACCACTTTGGGGATGCAAACATTGGATTATGATGATGATGTAGCCCATTGGAGGTATACACACAATTGACATTAGAAAGGGGGAATCATGATGGATAACCAGTCCTTGACTGGTAGACCACACTGGGTGCCATCTTCCCCATGCTGAAAGCAGTGGTTTGTTGTTGTTGTTGTTTTCGCTGATACAGGACTTTGCAAAACATTGGAAATACTGGTTTGTGGTTTTTTTTTTTTTTTTTTTTTTTTGGCTGATACAAGATTTTGCAAAATGGGCAGCATACAGGCATAGACCCTGTGTGTTAAAAATTTGAAAAAGAGAAACCACCTATAGCAAAGGATTATGGTCTCACCAGGGCATTAGGAGAAAGGCTTGACCTAAGGTGAGGGCATCCGTCCCCTCAGTAGCTTCACTTGAAGTTCTTAAGATGCCCTTCCTTGGCCACTCTGTTTCCTCTTTCTGTCATTGTTCAACCTGATCAGATGAGGGCCTTTCTCTGGAGACTGTTAAACATCTGGAGAATTAAAGCCAAACTTTGCTCTTATTTTGTTCACTTTTGACCCAGATCTACCTACTCTACCCTTACTGCTCATGCCTGAGACAAAGTAGGTCCATCTACCACTTAAATAGTTCCCACACACTTGAAGACAGTTACTTATGCAGTCACTAGCAGAAAAATCATTATTTGATTACTTTCCTCTGGGCCCTTTCCATTTTCCCTAGAAATGTGGCAATAGTTCTATCAGGATAATGGAAAAAATATATATATGCATGTGTGGGAAATATAAGTGTATATATATCTTTATCTGTGTATATATATGTATATACATAGTATGTGTGTCAGAAGTCTCAATGGAGTTTTATACTTTAGTACTTTCAGAAGTATATATGATACACAATTACAAAAGACATCACTGGAAAGTTTAATTATTTAGATTTAATTTTTTTAAGTAAACTCTACCCCCCAAAGTGGGACTTGCTCATAATTACTGAGCCAGCCACGTGCCCCTAGTTATTTAGATTTTTTTACACTCATTTAGATTTGTGATTATTCAAAACTTAATTGAAATTATTGATGCCATCTTTTCCATCTTCAATCTCAGGGGCCGAAATAATAGAAATTTCAAATAAAACTTGTAAAGTTTGTAGCATTTATATTTTCAGTATTACTTATGCTCAAACATGAGCTTAATAGCTTGTGTACACATATTAATGAAAAAAGTTGTTTGACCCAGGACTGTGATGGCTCTAACGTCGTCCAGCTGAATTAAGGAGCTGCACACTAAGAGGAGATCATTACGATCTTTTAATTAACACCTTTGATGCTGAGGGATCGGCAAAACATGAATTATAATAAATAACATCGTAGGAATAACTGTCTATGTGTATGAGTGTATGCAATATCTCAATGTGCACTGTTGGTCGGTATTAATAGATTTTCCTTTGTTGTAATTTACCACTTCCCTTGAAATTAACACTTCCTCCATTGTTGTATGAAGATAATTCTCTCCTCCATGATAGGGAGGGAAAAAGAAACATATTGCCTAAGCATTTCTTGGTTTAAGACAAGGAAAACTAGTGCGGGGTGCCTGGGTGGCTCAGTGGGTTAAAGCCTCTGCCCTCAGCTCAGGTCATGATCTCAGGGTCCTGGGATCGAGCCCCGCATCGGGCTCTCTGCTCAGTGGGGAGCCTGAATCCCCCTCTCTCTCTGCCCGCCTCTCTGCCTGCTTGTGATCTCTCTCTCTGTCAAAAAAAAAAAAAATACTTTAAGACAAGGAAAACTACCAAGGAATTCAGTGGGATATAAACATTTAGGGTCTTTTAGTAAGTTGAGAAATCCCAGGAGTTAGTTAAATCAGTGACCAGAGGAAAACCCTGAAAGAATAATATGTCTGTTCCACCAAAATGACCGATCTTTTTTTGGTGTTGTTGGGCTGGGGAGGGAGTGAGCTCCCAGATAAGCTGTGTTGTAATGGACAAACTGCTGCAATGAAATTCAGGCAGAAAAGGAACATAATTATTTACACAGAGAAAATGGCAGCACATTAAAAGACATCTGCCATTTTGATCTGCCAATAGAGCATCTTCCATATTGAAGCAATTAAGAGGGGGGAAAAAGTTCCATAGAAATCTATTTGGCTATCTTTAAATAATAAAAGTAAAAAAACCCAGAAGCATATTTGGATGCTATCTGATGCTGCTCATAAAAAAAAAAAAATGTTCTAAGCTTAGGAAAAAAAAAGGCGGGGTGAGGGAGAAAAAAAGATGTGTCCCAATTGGTCTAATGGGGTGAGTGTGTCTTGGATATCCCAATTTACTCAGCCAAATCTGCTTTTCTTGCACACTTTTTGTTGTTGTTTTGGTTTGGTTTTTGCATTTTTTGAGCACTTCAAACTTAACTCTGAATATATCAGGTTTTAGAGCTCATTTCATCTGTAACTTGGCTCATCTTAGATAATATACGTGCAAAATAAGCACATTTCAAGGTCATCTCTTCCCGGATCCATACCTTAGATGTCCAGTTTAACTTCGTGAGATAATAAATAATGAATGGAAAGAAGAGGTGGCTTATGTGCTTTTGGCTCCTCAGAACATTCTGGGATTATAAGGTGGTGTCTTTTTAAGCCTGAAACTTAGGTCATAACATAATCCTTTTCCCCCTAATAATAACAGATCCCTGAAATTTCTGAAGCACATCACCTACTTCCCCAGCCATTCTTTCATTTTAATCCTTGCATTTGGTCAAGCCACTATTTTAAGTGCTCGGACACTATCCCCACAGAGCTCGTGCTCCAGTGGGAGACAAACAGGGGATGAGTGTTTAGAATGCAAGATGAGGAAAAATAAGAAAAGCTACTGCAGTGTTCGTTCCTCAGAGGAGGAAGTACTCAGGACGGGCTGGGGATACCCTGCAAAGCTTCGCTTTAGTGACAGCACTTATGGGGAGACCCGAAAGAGGAGGAATAGGCAGGAGGAGACTATTCCTGGTAAAGCAAGTATATGAAAGCAGCTCATTTTCCCATGATTAGGGAAGATGGAAAGAGGGGACTGTAACCGGGGAACTATGAAATTACCTGGTTTTTGATGGAAGTCACGCTGACACAAAATATGGAAGAAACATCAAGGGTGGGCAAAGAAGGTCGACTGAAATAGGGAAGCAGCTTCATCATGTTTAAAGGGCTCCTCTGTCAATTTGTTGATTTGAAAATCCTAAGAGTATTTTTGTTGGTTTTTAAGATAAGAACTTATTGCCAGCTCCTTAAACGGTCCTCTGTTGCTCAAATGATTAAGCAATGTATCTGTAGCTAAATAACCCCATGATCTGATAGGCCTCAAACTTGAGTTGAGATGGCCTACTGGAGAGCATGGAACATTGGGGTTCTCGGAACCTGTGGTGTGTTCCAGTAATTTGGTGCTGTCCTCTCTCAAAATAACAGCTCTGTCTATGAGTTAGGATTGATGTAATAATTGACAATTTTTAAAAAATAAAATGGGAATAGGATTAATTATGTGTCAAATATTCATGTTAGGATCGTTCCCCCTTCTAGCAATGAAGAGTAAAGCCAAGCATTTAATCGCTAACTTCTGCTGTTCCTCTATATTTTATCAAATGATCACAGTTTGGAAGAAGAGGTTTGGAAATTAAAAATATGAGGTTTGATATCAGGATATTTCAATTTAATTACTTTAACAAATCATTAGGTCAAAGGATAAAATCATACTCCCTCCTCTGGTTAGAATCTAAAAATTGTGATAAAAATTGAACATCCATTTTTTTTTTTAAAGTAGGCTCCATGCCCAGTGGAGAGCCCAATGTGGGGCTTGAACTCATGACCTGAGCTCAAGACCTGATCAAGATCAAAAGCTGGACACTTAACTGACTGAGCCACTCAGGTGCCCCTGAACATCTATTCTTTAATAAAATAATAATGGAAAGGAAGTTTCCTAAAACACACACATATCCCCCACAACACAACTCTTAATTTTAATATTACTACCAATATTATGCTTAATGGTGAAACTCTAGAAACTCCTAAGTAACAAGTAAAGCAAGAATGGCTATTATTATTGCTATTATTTAACACAGTTTACAGTGCAAATCTATACAAATAGAGAAAAAAAAAAAAAAGCCCCACCAAATGTTAAAAAAAAGACAAAGCAAATTGTCATTATTTAGTTTTTATGTAGTTGTCTCCTTCAAAAATCCAGGAAAATTAGTTGAGATGTTATATCACTTTAGAACAATGTCCAATAATAAGCAAATTAATTAAAATAGCTATAGTTTATCCTAAAAATACTCACTTAGAAAATATAACTTAAAAATCCACTTCACAACAGCATCCAAAATATAAAGTAACAAGCCATCAGCTTAATAAGTACACAGAAGAAAACTATAAAACCTTCTTGATGGCAATAAAAAGAGAACTGATTCAGTAGAAAGTCAGATCATGACTCTGGATAGAAAGAATATTTAACAATTTTTGTTCTTAAATTAATCTATAAATTTAAGGTAAACTCAATGAAATTCACAAAGGTACTTCTCAGGCACCTGAAAAATAATTCTAAAAATTATCTAGAGGAACAAAAATGACAAAATTTAAGAGTAATAAGGGTAAGAAAATGAAAATAATGTAGAGAAAGCATCTGTCAGATTTTAACATATATGTATATGAAATAGTAAAGAAAATTATAATACCAGCACCAGAGTAAATAGATAGCATTGTAAGAATTAAAAGTCCAAAAAAATCTAATATGGTTGACTCTTGAACAACATGGGGAATAAGGTACCAACCCCCCATGCAGTCAAAAATCCGCTTACAAATTTTGACCTTCCCAAAACTTAACTACTAATAGCCTACTGTTGACCAGAAGCCTCAGTGGTAACATTTAACAGTCGATTAACACATATATTGTATAAACATGTATTATATACTATATTCCTACAAAAAATAAGGTGGAGAAAAGAAAAATATTATTAAGAAAATCATAAGGAAGAGAAAATACATTTATAGTAGTGTACTGTATTTATCTTAAAAGAAATCCACGTGTAAATGGACCCATGCCATTCAAACCTGTGTTGTTCAAGGGCCAAGTGTACTATGTAATGTAGATGCTAATATAGTGTTATGAAGCAGGTGGGAATGACCGATTATTTCTTAAATGATATTTAGGTAATGGCTAACAAATAGGGACTATACAGTGATTTCACATAGACAAATGGTTGAAATAGAAAACAGGATGTGTAAGAAAGAAAAGACAGGTGAATACTAACATCAATTCTGGATGAGGAAGGCCTTGCTAAAGATAATATTAAACAGAGAGAACCTGGTACCCAAAGTGGATCATCTATAATTACAAACACAGCCGATCAAATTGGAAGGGCATGGAAACACTGAGAAATTCTATGCAGTAGGTATGGCAGGTCCAAGGTTAATAACATTAGAAGATGATGAGACTTTACAAATCAATTGCAAACTGGTGAATATACAATTGAAAAATTCAAAATTTAAAATTTGGGCAAAAATTCAAAATTAAAAAAATGTGCAAAGAACATGTATAGCCCATTTACAAGCGAAAAAGCATAGAAAATAAATGATGATACTTATTTAAAAAAAATCCTAGGTTTACTAGTAATGAAAGGCATTGATGTTTTAAAATGTGATTATATTTCAACTTATGAAATTGTCAATAATTTAAAAAGAGTAGTAATATCTAGAGTTGGCTTGAATGTGAGGAAATGAGACCTCTACCTATTTTACTCATGATATTATGAATTTTTCTGGTAGTATACGTATTTCTGATGGGCAGTTTGTCAATTACTTATCAAAGGCTTTTGATCTAATAATTCCACTCTAGAAATTTATCCTAAAATACTATTTGGCAAAAGTGTGTGAAAACAATGTACTTTTACAATAGGCAACTGAGATCAGACACCTTTACAGTGGAAGTTAGGAAGATATTCAGAAGAAAATGTTGACATGAGCATATTGATGCTTATAAGTATGTATCACATATTATTAGGTGGGAAAAAAGTGGACATGAATTTTATGATGGCCTTTTGTAGAGATCATATGTACATATATGCAAAGAAAAAGTCTGGACAGAAATAAAAACTAGCAGTGATTATTTCTGAACAGCATATTATCAAGTTATTTTATAATTGGTAATAAAATTTCTGCTTCTTTGTATTTTCTGACTTTCCTACAAAGAATATGCATTAATTATGTAGTAGAAGAAAATCATAAAATTCTTTGCAAATATATGTTACTATAATTATTATGGCTGTGATTTAAATTGAACCCGAAGTACAATGTGTCCCCTATTCATGTTCCCTTGGAACGTTAGATTGATACATTGAATTTCAGGTTCTTCCTCTTCTGAAGATTATTATAATTTGACTATGGGTTAAAAAAAGTGTTTTTTTAAAGCATTAACTAGAAGAGACATGGCTTTATATTCATAGTATAGTGTATACAGCCAGTGGTACCCTCCAACAACCCAAGTTTGTTCATTTTTTCAGTGATGAGCAATGGGACCTCGGGCAAGTCTCTGAGGCTCCCAATGTCTCAGACTCCATCTTTATCCAGAAAATGGGGATAAAAATATTCATCCTGAACCTCGTAAGGCTATTTGAGGAATGAAGTGAAACAATGGCCATGACAAAAAGGTTTATAATGAAGAGCTAGATAGATGGGAAGGATTATTCTCAGTATTTTTTTTTCTTTTTTTTTTTCTCACCCATTACAAATTTCTTGTGTTTTTAGAGATGCCATAAGGCTGATATTTTCAAAGTAAATGCATCTCAAAACTGGGGCAGGTCAGCTCTGGTGCCCGAATAGTGTCCAAACAGCACCATGCTTGATAGTAACAGCCCAAGATGGACTTAAATGTTGAAGAGTCATCTCGTGTTCTACTCACCCGCTGCCTGCTGAGTCATCTGTTAAGCTGGGCTACAGAATAAAGGAAAATGAAATAGAAGGCTTGGGTGTATTAAGATGGCTTCCCTCCTCGTATTTCTAAAGATCCGTAATGCTTATGCCGAGTTTAGGCAAACACAATCCTGATTATTTACATGGCATAATGGAAGTAAACACTCAAGGAGAAAGAAACCTGATGCTTTTACTCAGCATGATATAAACCATTATCTCATGTTTTCTATGGAAAACGGTCTCAGCCGAGAAATTTGGTAACTCAGTAGGCTATTAATAGGATGTGGAATGTGATTACTCCTTTTGGATTACTTCAATATGTAATTACTTCTAGGAGCTAGCAGAAAGAGACTCTATTAAATGATAATTATAGGACTGTATTTGCTTTAAGGTTTTGTAATAGCTCTAAACATGGGAGTTTTCATTAACTGTTTGCCATAGTTAATAAAGTCATTTTTCTTAAAAAGTAGCAATTCCCTGCAAAAGCGGTGGCTCCGCATAGGATTAAACTCTTACAAGGAAGGGCAGGGGAGACAGAGTGGGTACTGGGCTGGCTCATCTGTGGTAATAGAATCTCTTTGAAAATACCAATGACATTCCCGAAGTGTGACACAGTAAACTACTTATAACTCCCTAGAGAACAATATGTCTTCATATAATGTTCTCAGAGGGTTAACAGCAGCTAAATATTATTGCACACATAAAAACAAAGAAGACACGGCAGGTGATGGAGGCGAAGTTGGCACAGTGAGAAAAACCTAGAAACACCTGCTGCGTCAGGTGTTTCTGACCGGCTGACCGCAAATATCTGAGTCGACAGATCGTAAAAGAGGGGGTGGCATAAGACGCATGTGAGAACAGCAGTGTTTCCCAGACAAATGAGTCAGTCACCTCACTGTTGATAAAAACTAAACGTATGCGGAAATATTTTGTAATACGTGTCTTCTTCATCATAAAACTGATAAAAGCCTAGCTAGGCTTATGTCAGTGTAGTAATCTATCAACCTAGTTTGGGATCCCAAAAGAGTTTGGGGACTAAGAAAACTCCAAGAGTGGAGGCAGGGATTCTCATGCACTTAAAGTGTACACATATCATAGAAAGTATTAGGAAAACATTGTGCGTGCTACCTTCTTCAGTTCAGCTCTGAAAACACTTATTACATAGCCACTATGTAATGTCAGGGTCTCCCTGCTTTGGAGAAATGTATTTTATGAAAGGAAATCCCTATATCATACACATGTAGCCCGAGAGGAATGTGAGCTCCCAGTTGAGAACTACTCATCTATCTCTTGCTGGGTAGAGTTATCTCTTCAAGGTGCTTAAGGCACTCACAGGTGCCCATCAACCAAAGCCAACAAGTAAAAGAAAAAGCCTAGATGAAATAGAAAATTAAAGCACTCCTAGTACTGTTTATATTTCAAAATGATAGGAATCATTTACAAAATGAAGGACAGATTGTTTTATGGGGTTCCGTGGAAACACAGGTCTCTTGTGTAACTACCTTGACGCCCAGACTCTCAAGAGGACGACCACTGTGGAGAGCAAGGCATCAGGAGAGAAGAGTCTGTCATGGACCTATGACATTTTATCCCCACAGTGTCATTTGCTATGTGCTTCATTTATTCTTTTAAGGTTTTATTTACTTGAGAGAGGGAGAGCACAAGCCGGGGAGTGGGAGAGGGAAGCAGAGAGGCAGAGGGAGAAGGAGAAGGAGACTCCCCATTGAGCAGGGAGCCCGATGCCGGGCTCGATCCCAGGACCCTAGGATCATGACCAGAGCTGAAGGCAGATGCTTAACCAACTGAGCCACCCAGGTGGCCCTTGACCTGTGCTTGATTAAAAAAAGCCATAATTAAATGCTCAAATGAGGTCCAGAAGTAATAATAAAGTATGTTAGATCCTATGTCCTCAAATCAAAGCAGCACAGGGAATTCCTTTACTTTAATAATCCACCCAGTAGAGCCAGTGGTTAGGGCTGTAACCTCTAGCCTCTGAGAGCCTGGGTTTAAAACCTAGGTCTAACTCCTCGGTGGCTGATTGACCCTGCACAAGTTATTGATGGTTCTGGTGCCTCCTCTTCCTCATCTTCACACGGGAAGGGTAATAATCACCCTGATCTACAGTGTGTTGAGAGGATGCGATTAGAGAGTGTCGGAGGGTCTGGGTACGGTGTCTGGAGCGTAGCTGCTGGGATTTATGATAGCGATGATAGTGAGAACAGTGATGGGGAAAGTGATAATACTTATGAGGTTAACTTAAGCTCTTCTAAGCCTGCTCTCAGTCACTAGGAAAGCAATCAATCCATAACCCAGTGCACAGCGAGTGTGTGGCTAATGAAAGCGTCTGTACTCAGGAGGACCACCTTTTATTCCTATGTCAAATGATGGCATCCGTCGTCCCACTTCCATAGACCTGCATTGTCGCTGGCTTATAGGAACAGCTGCAGACCAAAATAGCCTGGCCCCAAGTCAAGAAACTTATTTTTTGATCCTGGCTCACTACCAACTTTGTCAATCAGTTTGGTGCTATACAACAAGAACAACTACTTCCAGTAATGAGTGAGTCTAGAACCTCTCTGATGACATGAGAAGCAGGAATGATACTATATTCTGCCAGGCTTACGGGTGCCAGACGATCCCTTGTTCATGCCCTTCTCACGATAATTCTGCAACCAGCTTTAGGTTTCAAGCTCTGTACCCGACCACACTGCATTAAAACCAGGCTTGGAAGGGAAGGCCAGCTCAAAGATTACACCGCCTTACAAAGTTGAACTAATCTCTTTTAATGCTTTACTTTAATACTCTATGAATATCAATATTCATAGAGCCATGCTTCCCCCAATGGGGTTTATCAACCTCTTAAAAAAAGATAAATGAAGTTGTTTGCATATTGACCCTGTAAGCTTCCCCACTTGGTTTTCCCACTGCTTCATGAATATCAAAGCCAACAAAAAGAGTAAAATAAATTTAGACTCACTTATTCATATGCACCAAATGAGCCCACGCGTCTCAAAAATAAAGGTGGCATTATTATTTCTTGTTTGTTCTTCAGCAGAGAGGCATTATTAAGATTAGGGAAAACACTTGTGCTCTGCAATATAAAAGCCATTCATTCTCCATTTCTATGTCTCTAATCCATAGGAACCTTGGTACAAACCTCTGTTGTCTCTGACAGTGAAATTTGGATTGTGAATGATTTCAGGGGGTAGACTGAAGATAAATCTTGGTCCATTGGCTGTGTCATCCTTGTCATCTGCACTAATTGTAACAATTGGCTGAAAGAGAAAGGTGGCCCATAAATAAATCATGCTGTCATTGATACATCATTTATTCAAAAATTCCTGGCTGGCTGAGAAAGCTGGGTTTAACAAGAGAACATAGCTACAGAGCTAAAGTAGGGCTCTGAAGCCCTCTTGGGCAGTGGGCATTATCTCTAGGTGAAGCTCTCAAGAACAAATTCTGTTTCCAAATGCCTTGTTTATAGCTGGGGAAGGGGAAAGAAAGCATCATTACCTGGTTAGAAAGTGGCTTGGTCTGATCACTCTCACAGATGAAGCCTTCGTAAGGGGCGGCAAACTTGGGAGCATTATCATTGACGTCTAGGACCCTAATGGCCACGGGGACTTTGGCTTCCTGATGCCGGTTGTCTGGAAGAAGAGAATTCAGATGGTAAATACAAGCCCTCCACGACATTCCAGTGTGTGAATAAGTTTGAGAACGGCTGGTCTATAACTAAATAAGTGCCTACAAATCTTGGCTCTAAGGGTCCTGCTGCTCCAGGTTTAAGCAATCCTGAGTGGCAGCATAAAGTAGGGAATCCTTTGGTGATGGCTATGAGCTTTAAGCTGCTGGGGGCTATCAGTCAGCCAAGACTATACCCAGTTCCGCCCCCCCCAAAAAAAAAAAGAAAGAAAATATCTATGTGTTTATATGCCGTCTTTGATAGATAACCAAGAATAAATTTTAATGTTTGAAAAAATATGCTTAAGACTAAAAAATATATTTGATCTCAGCTGTCTGTCATTTTCCAGAATATATATAGAGTCTGATGGAATAAAATCAAAACCCTTAGGAGAATACTTACGGATTTCTGCTGCAAAAACGGATATATTGAGCCAGGCAGTTTCCTCTCTGTCCAAAGGTTTTGTGGTTTTAATAAAACCATCCTCTGGATTGATAGTGAAAAACCTGTCGAGGTCAGTATGACGATCGATGGAATACCTAAGCAGAATGTAAATGAGGCAATTAGACAGAGACATTCTGAGTAGCTTAATATTTGAATATTTTCTCCATGCTATATTTAAAACAACTTTTTCAATGAATTGCTTGGGCTAGGTTTCCTTTTTAATCAAATTTACTTTTTAAACTTCATACATGAATCTTTTATAGAAATCATTTTGCCACATTGGAATTCTTTATTCAGTACAATGAGTGAAAGAGCTGTTTAGCATATATTTGATTGAGAAGCATAATATCATGTTGCATATTTCTTCATATTTACTACAATCACCCACCGTCTGAATATTTATGAAACTGCATTTGGGAAGTGGGATTGCCTTGCTCCCAAACTACTCAGAAAGTCACAAATGTATCAAACCTTTATTAGATTTTTGCAGTATGAAATATTAAATAGTTTTAAGTTTATCTAAATTCATCATCAAGGATCATTTATGGTCCTAAAAAATCAGTTTTCTCTTTGTTTAAAGAAAAATGCTAACTCTATTTTGAATGAATTTATTTAGTTTTAGTTATTTGGTTTTAGGGGTTCCCAGGGAGTATCGTTCTGAATTCCATGGTGAAATATGAAAATTTGTAGAGCATTCTCCCCACACTTTCATAATGGGCTGTGCCTAATAGCATAGCTGAAAGGTTTTAGCCACTCCTGTTCACTAGAAAATTTGCTTTTTTCCTAACAAAAGACAAAATAAATTCCAGAGTATTACTGGATTGTATTTATGGCAAAGGGAGGAGGGAGATGGGACAAGAAGAATGGCCTACATTGAGGCGGGGTAAGGTAACATATCTTGCCCAGGAGACCCAGAATTTTAAGTACTAGAGTAATGGCTTTAATAAGTCTGTTGAATTCCAAAGTCCCTTTCCTTTTCACTCTGCCATATTGTCTCCAAAATGAAGAGTGAAAGTGGTTAACTCAACTCTGGGAGTTATACTGGGCTTCATAATTGGGTAGATTCCTGCTCTTAGGAATGCTTTCCTGAGGTTTACAGAATACATATGTCTGAAGGCGTCCATTGAGAGTCATAAAAGCCAGATATATTAAAGGTGGCAAAGACCATGGACATCAGAAAGCTTAATCTCTTCAATTTACAAATGATGGGATTTGCAAATGGCCAGTTATCTAGTTTCTGGAGGAGTCAACACAAGAACCCAGGTCTTCCAATTCTTGATTATGTTATTTCCACAAAGGTCTCCCACATGGAGCTGTACTTGACAGTGTAAAAGAGAAGAGCTCATCCATGATGTCATTAGACGTTGAAGCTCCCTATGGGAATGGAAAGATGAATACCCTGCCCTAGTCAGGAAACTGAAGATAAACCATTTACACCTTGTAAATGTCAGAGAGGCTCAGTAGCATAGCCTTCAGCAGATAGCCCTCTGTGAAAAGGAGGCAAAAATAACAGAATTGCTTTTTCCTCTGCCACCAGGAAGTTTACTATGTAGTTGACAAGACACAGTCACAGGGAGAAAGATAATTAACCATGCGAAGTGTTGTTCTCTAGAAGCAAAGGGCATGAGTTTTGGTTTTGTGAAGTCCTAGATACAAGTTCATGCTCCAGTACATATAAGCTCAGTGATACTGGAAAAGCCACTTAAGTTCTTTGAATCTCAGCTGACTTACCTCTTACACGGGAATATTACCAGTACCTAGAGTTTAGCTTACCTGTAAGAATTACAGAATTACATGAAATGACGATACATGATAAGATATATAACCTAGCACCTTGCCTACTATAAACAGCACAACAAATTGCTCTTCTTTTTCTTGTTGATGCTGTCGCTTGTTGTGGACAGATCACGGAAGTTCTCAAATGTCAGTCTACAGAGTATGACCTTCATCCTACAGCCAGTGAAAAATTATGGAACGCTTTTGATCAGAGGAACAAATAAATGGAATCTGCCATGGGGATGATTAATAAGGTAGGGTAGGCAAGGTGGTCTAAGCAAGAGAGAGAGGAGAGGACGGGCAGAGACATGGTTAGGTTCTGAATGAGGCGACGGGAGCTGGTATAGGAGTGAGAGTGGGGACAGAAGACTGTGTGATGCAGAGAGCACCAGCAGGAGGCTGCGAGAGCCCTAGAGAGTTCCTCGCCTGAGTGTCAGAGAAGGAGACGTGGAGAAACACAGAAACAAAGGCGGTTTAGCAAGAAGCAGAGGTCAGAATTCCACTAGGGATATGCTGCCCCGCTGAGAGACTAACAAGTCAGCTCTACCTCAGGTTCCACAGAATCAAGGTGGAGTCAGGTTTACTTATTTTTTATTTTCTTTAAGGGTGGCACAATAAATATGAGCTCAAAAATAATTTTAAAAAAATGAGTGAGCCAGTGAAGGAGAAAAGCAAGTGTGTGAAAATTCACAGCCGACAGCAGACTAGGTACAGAGTAGAATTAAGGAGAAAGATCAGCCCTGAAGCAGAGAATCTGGAGCGTTAACTCAATTCAATCACACATGGGTAGGAATGCTGTATGCGAGGGGACAGAGAGAGAGAAAGGTCCAAGTCAGAACCAGGGATCAAAGACTGGTGAAGACCCCGGGGTGCTGCTGTCTCAGGCATGAACAGATTACTGCCAAGGTAGCTAAGAAGAGAGTATTTCCAAAAGCCAACAGTGAGCAAAAGTGGAACTCATGCTACAGAGTCTGAGAAGAAAGATCTGCAGAATTTCCATACAGCTGAGTCTGGTTGACTCCATAGTGTCCCTAACCACATGTCCAAGGACACGAGTTCCTGTACCGAAGAAGATAAACAATTGGGAAATTAGGTAGCGCGGACAGCAGGACAGGAGGCAAACCACATAAAAAGATGTGAATGTTCTATAATTTATTTGGGGAACAGGGACTGAGTGGGTAAGGGGGGGGTTCAAGGGCGGTACTGAGCATCTTTGGATAATTATAGACACGGAAATTGCCTACATGCACAGAGCAGCTACCACTGAAAACATGACCCAAATAACCAATCGCAGATGTGGATTCCGGAGACATGAGGCACAGAGGAAATGAGCAGTTGTTTCAAGGGTTTTTACGTCATCACTCTTCCAAAGCATTGCTAATGTACCTAGATATTCTAAGGCCAAAGTTAACTCATTTAAAGTCTATACCGTGGACACTTTTGAGTAGTTTAAAGGTGTTGTTAGCCCGATCCTCAGTCATTATGTAATATTTCTCCCTGCATAGAGAGAACACCATACTCCAACCTTCTTGGGAAATTTTTTCATTGGTGACTGTTTGGCTAGAGTAGGAAGCCCAAAATGGACTGAAGGCAGAGCTGGACTGAAGTACAGTCTTCCATACTCAACTGGCTGTGTGACTTTGAAGGATGCATTTCACCCCTTGGAGGCTCAGTATTTCCACCTATTGCATCCTAAAGCCGTCACAGTATCAAAGGCTGTCTGAGAATCAGTCTCGATAATTTAGTGCAACACATTGTCTTGGGCTAAGAAGACGCCTATTAAAGGGCAATTCTCTTCCTTTCTCCCAAAAGAGAATATTCAAGGATCTGAAGGCAACTCACAACATTTTCCTGCGGGTCGTCCTCCAGCCCTTTCAGCATTTTCTTTGGTGTCAACAGAAAAACTCCGTTGTTCATGGCAAATTTTTCTTTTCATGCTCAGATTTGTTTACTTTTTCCCTCCAGCTTCACTGAGGTATGATTGACATATAATAAAAAGTCTATATATAATGTATACAATATGGTGTTTTGATATAAGTATACTTTGTGTAATAATAACCGTGGTCAAGCTAATGAATATATTCATCACTTCTCATGCTGCCATTTTCTCTGTGTGTGTGTTGAGAACACTTAAGATGACTCTCTGAGCAACTTGCAAGTATGCAGTATGTTTTTAAATATAGTTAACAGGCTGTACATTAGATCTCTGGAACTTATTCATTTTATAACTGAAAGTTGTACCCTATGACCAATATCTACCTACCCACTTCCCCACCCCTTAGTGGCAAGTACCCTGGAAACCACCATTCTGTTCTCGGTTTCTCCAAGTTTCATGTTTCTTAGATTCCACATACAAGTAGTATCATGCTATGTATATCTTTCTGGGTCTGACTTATTTCTTTTAGCAGAACGTCCTCCAAATTCATCTAAATTGTCACAAATAATAGGATCCCCTTGTCTTTTTAAGCCCAATTTATAATATATATATACATTTATACACACACCCATATATATCACATTTTCTTTTTCCATTCATTCATTGATGGATCCGTGTCTTGGCTATTGGGAATAATGCAGCAATGAACATGGGAGTGCAGATGTCTCTTCAAGATAGAGCCATTATGAAAAATGGAATAGAGTTTCCTCGAAATGCAGCTGGCAGCTGGATTTTTCCTGTGGGCTGTAGCGTATCACCCCTGCAACCAGACAGTCCCTGACCCTCCTTGAGCGTGCCAAGGACAACACATGGCCTAAGGAGTCACTGCGATTTCGCATGGCGAGCACTGTGAGGTGGATCTGAGCCATCAGAGGGCGCCCTGGAAGAGTTTCGAGGAAAGGTGACACCAAGTGGAGGTGGGAAAGATGAGTTACCATGCAGCAGGTTTGAAGGAAAGGGGAGCAGAGCTCCCCTGGGGAGGAAGAACATGCGAAGGCCAGGAATCAGGAGAGAGCAGGTTCTGCTTCAAAGAATAGGAAGTGTCCCAGTTTAGCTGCCACTCAGAGTCTGACGCCGAAGGAAAGTAGACCGAAAAGGGAAGAGATGAGCAGGGCACAGCGGGAATCCGGGTGGAGAGGCTCCAAGAGGAGCCTGACACTAAATAAGAGAGTTGGGATTATTCTGGAGGGAGCTGCAAGGGGGAATGGTTTGATCCTCGATAACTGAAGTCTGAAGTCCGTTATGATGTTTGGATGTGTGCTTAAAAATGCTCAGTCTGGGGCGCCTGGGTGGCTCAGTGGGTTAAAGCCTCTGCCTTCGGCTCAGGTCATGATCTCAGGGTCCTGGGATCCAGCCCTGCGTCGGGCTCCCTGCTCAGCAGAGAGCCTGCTTCTCCCTCTCCCTCTGCCTGCCGCTCTGTCTACTTGTGATCTCTCTCTCTCTCTGTCAAATAAATAAATAAATAAAATCTTAAAAAAAAAATGCTCAGTCTGGCTATAGGACAACAGAAAGGTGGGTGAAAACTGGAGGCAGGAGACTAGGAGGAGGCAGAGGAAGAAGTCCAGGTGAGCCAGGAGTCAGTGTGGGGCACCTGGGTAGCTCAGTCGGTTAAGCGTCTGACTCTTCATTTCAGCTCAGGTCACAATCTCAGGGCCAGGGGATGGAGCCCTGCATCGTGCTTCCCACTCAGTACAGAGTGTGCTTTTCCGTCTTTGTTGGCTCCTCCTCCCATCTCTCTCTCTCTCTCTCAAAGAAATAATTAAATCTTAAAAAAAATGAAATCAGTGGAAGGGCCATGGACAAATAAGCACCTGCTGGAATCCAAGCCTGGGGCTGCCTTGCAGCTGTGCCCTCCTATCCCATCCGCATCTCCGATGTGTGACCAGCCTTCTCTGGCTATCTTCCTCCCTCTCATCTCCGTCCTCTTCCTCATCAGCCTCATCGGTCATTAATACAGGTTGGGGCAGGGCCGGAGGGGCGGGGGGAGGCAAGGTTCTGAATCACTTTTCTAGCTAGCTTTTTTAAGTTACAAAGATAGATTCTTAATAATAAAGCACCCTACATTTGTGCGGCCCTTTGTTATCATTTCAAAGTGCTCGGTGGCCATTAGATAGACAGAGCTTGCTCTCCTAGCCCCCTGTTCACTGGCTGTGTCACCGGCCAAGTCACTTTGCCCCACGGAGACCCAATATCCCTTCAATTGAAGTGACAATAATTCCTATAAAATAAAGTTGACGGGATACATTAGATCCCATGTCTAACACATGTAATAGAGTAACTGGAGCATAGAAAGGTGTTCAATAAATTATAGTTACGATAATTACTTCACAACCCTTATTCCTCCTTCAGCACAGCTCCCTGAGACAGGCCACGCCGAGCTGCCTCCCCTAGCACACACTGGCAAACCTGCTCCAGACGGAATTTAGGGAGTTTGAACAAGCCGGTCCAAAAAGTTAGCGGCAGAGACGGAGTCAAGCTCCCATCTCCTACATCTTAATCTTGTTTACATTGCCTTGAACCAGATCATCTTGGACCCTTTTTGACACTGAAGGATGTGCTTCCCTCAGGGCTGTCCTAAAACCTCTTGCCTCCAAAATTCCTCCTCCAGGCTTTTAAATAAATGTCTGTACCTTATCGGGCTGTTGGCAGCATCAGGGTCTTTGGCATGCACTCTCCCCACCACCGTGCCAGCGGCTGCATTTTCTTGGACTTCATGGATGTAACTTGGGGCCAAGAACATGGGGGGCTCGTCAGCGTCTTCCACTGCAATCTTCACCGTCACTGTGTCTTTGAAAGGCCCGTTGCTGATGAACTTTGGGTCGATGTGCACATTGGCTGCCTCTACCTTCAAGCTGTACGCTCTTTTGGTTTCAAAATCAACGGGCTGGCGAGAAAGAAGAGAAGACTGACAACCAGTTCCTTGAAAGAATCATGGAGGAGAAAGACCAGATTGTTTTACAGGGCAGAGTGAATAGCTCCTCAAAGGGGGAAAATCAGTGTGTATTCAATATCCAATTACCTGAGCCATTTGGTCAGAAAATCAGACAAATCAATGGCTGACATCTGGACTGTGCTCCATGGGTAGTAATTCCAGGAGCACAACGGACACAAAAAGACCACACGATTGAAAATGAAGTTCATTCTGTAATAACAACACTAAGGCTGTCCAGATCACTCACTAAAATCATCTAAGGAGGGGAATTAAAACACTACAAAAGTAAACGATGCAGCCCATTCTGTAAAGTACTAAGAATCTTGGTAATAAAAACACCCACTGAATTTCAGCACAAGTATGTCTTGTTAGATGACTGTTCTCTTACACACACACACACACACACACACACACACTCACATGGCTGGCTTAATCAAATTGACAGATTAATTTTTAATTTTCTGACCATGTAGCATTTCCCAAAGTTTGGGACCCTGACCAACAGTGGCCCTTAAGAGGACTTTAGGTAGTTGATGGGTAACTTTGGTGGATGGATTTGTTGAATGACATTAACTTACTTATTAAATTATGTATCGACACTGGTATTCCTTTCCTAATTCTTCCATTAGCCAAACAGCTCGAGCATACATCAGTAGACCACAGTATAGTGCTACTTTTTAACATATACAATATGCTTCCTAATCCCCTTTTGAGAGACTGATACAACTGTCTAGCTAGAATGTAATGACATCATTTTGTGTGACTGCATTCATTTCTAGGTTACCTTCCACTTATGGCAAGTGATATAGGAGAGTGAGAATAACGCTTCTCTGTTAAAAGAATGCATATATGTTTAAAAGAAACCCACTTGAAGGAAAAAAAAAAAGGACCAACAGTATAGATTTCACACAGATTTCAAGAAAAATTGAGAAGTCGTATTTGAGTGGCTGCAGTGATTGAGAAATTGATGGCAAATACTGTTTCTGGATGAGAGGAGGTACAGTGAGTCAATCAGCCAAAGGTGAAAAGTACAACTGTGGCAGCGAAACCAGCCTGGATGCCTAGGAAACAGAACTTTCTAATTAGCGCTCAGGATGATGCTGAACTACCAAATGTTTGGAAAGAGTTGGGTCTTTTAAGGTTAGCATCTGCCCGCCATGCTGTTGACAACTGCCTGGCACGCACTTCCTGTGAACAGGCATCTAATCATAGGGTTCAGCCCTGACCTAATTCTGCAAAGCTCACAACTAAGGATGCTTCCAGTTGCAGGAAGGAGAAACACATTCACAGTTTTTCCATCATCTTCCCACCCCAACACCCCAGACTCAGGACACACTCTCCTTCCTGAAGGAAAATTGGACACGGCCAATCCACCCTTCTGGGACTCAGTAGCTCCTTTGTCCTCCTCGGGGTTACTGAGCAGCAGAAAGGAATGTTATTTATGGGCTACAGGTACGAGATTGCTGCAATACCTCAAACATCTCTCCAATTGTTGGGCGATGTAAACAACTGGAATATGACAGTTCTGAGAGCAGATAAGGAGAGACTTTCTAATCTCAGGTAGCCTGTTGATACTCTTAGAGCAGAACTTCCTGAACTCTATTTAGGCATGTGGCTAGGGACCCAGAGCCCAGAGCCATGTTCCCAAGGGACAGCACTGTTGATGATGAGGCTACGGTAGTCCAGCTGCAGTCTGACTGACAATTTTTAGATTCCAAACAAAACTCCCCAGATCCTTGCAAACATTTGTCTGCAATGCCCTTTCCTAGTTTGGTGGGATTTGACTAAGTCTTGAGGTGGTCCTCCCAATCCTCATTGCCTTGTGGAGTCAACTTCCCCGAGCTGCCCTTCTGCGGTCCCTTATTCTCACCCCTACTAGGAGGGTGGCGGTGGGGTGGGGAGCGTCTCAAAGGACTCTTTTGAGTCTGGTTGATCTTTGCTTCCCCATTCCCTGGGATTTGCTGTAACAAGTGAGCATCTACACTAACTGTTTGTGGAGTGAATGCGGGACAGGGCTGTTGGATGAACGACCTTTCCCCATTTACCTATGATTGATACCTTGACTCTTTCCCAAAAACGATTTAAGGTAGTTTCCCCTATGAACATTTATGTCCATGTTATGAGTAGTTGAAATAAAGCTAAAGGAGGCAACACACTACATAAACCATAAAAATCTTAATACCCCTTCGTTTACTAATCCCACCTCTGAGAATTCTCCCTGAGGGATTAATTCAACAGAAAACCAAAACAAACAATATTCAAAAATGCATGGTGTTTGTCAGATATAATAAAGGGCTATATCTAATCAGGGGAAACATACACACACAACTCCAAATCCAACTGTGAGATTTTATTAAGGAAATAATGGTCCATCAATAGGATGGGATGTTGTGTAGTCATTAAAAATGATTATGTATGTTATATAACAGTATGTAAAATGTTTATGATGTGGCGTTAAGTTAACAAATCAGATCACTCTATGATTGCAGCTGTGTCAAATGTTATATACCCGCGTGTATATACATGTGGACAAAGAATATAAAGAAATACTCAGACATAAAAATAGTTTTATTAAAATAGGGGATATTTAAAACATCTTCTAATGCTGCTCTCACACTGGTTAACAAGGAGTTTATTTGGTAGAAAGGAAATAGCTCAGAAACTGCGCCAGGATCTCTGTGCCATAAATAGCAGCCCACTTGATCGAGGGCGTTGCAATGAACAGATTGGATTTTCCTCCCCAAGTCCACCAAGCCACCGGCATGTTTCATTTTTATTTCGCACTGGCTCTTCAGCTAACCACACGGACGCTGTCTGAATATCCTGAGGGCAGGTTCTCTCTTATGCACCATTACACCTCTGACACTTACTGTGTTGGACACAGAGTCAATACTCAAGAAATATTTATTGCTTCCTAAGCTATTTGATACATGAATGACTCTACTTCCTAAATATCTCTTAAATTCTTCACCCTAACCTGTTCTGCCTTCTTCCGTTTCTCCCTTGGATTCCAACAACAGTGTTTCAACTGGCCCCGCAGTACCCAGCTCCACCTCTCAAGACTGAACGTATTTGAATTTCTTAAATGTGTCCTGTTTCTATAGTACTAACCCTTCAGGAGCTATTTTTTATTTTGGGGGGGGGGGGATGCTTCCTCTCCTTATCTATCTGGTAAATTCCTACTTCTCTAGGAGGAAATTCTTACTTGTGTAAGAAGTCATTCATGACCTATATTCATAGATTTTATCACACTTTATTACAGTTGGTTCTCAACTGGGAAGCGATTTTGCTCTACCTCACGCCAGGGATATGAGGCAATGTCTAGAGCTATTTTTAAATCATCACCACAGGTGGGGTGCACTAGTCTGTGTGCTTACATCTAGCAAGGGGAGGCCGGGGATGCTGCTTACCCCCCTACAATGCACAAAACAGCCCCAGACCCAAAAAAAAAAAAAAAAAATTAGTCCTGAAATGTTAACATGCCCAGCCTGAGAAAACCTACTCTATTTCAACTGTCTTTTCACTTAACTGTCCTGTTAAATTGTGACCTCCTCGTAGCCAGGACTCTGTCTCCGCAACTTTAGTTGTCCAGCCCCTCGCGAGGGGCCCTGCTTACAAAGAATAAGAACTCAATAACTCTTGGTAGAAAAATGGGGGAATGAATTAAGAAATGAGTAAAAATACCATATTAAAGAATATTTTAAGAGAAAAATACATCCATGATCTCTTTATACTCTCTTATATTATTAAATCATATACAATGACTTCTATAGGATTCATCATTTTATACAATTACCTTCCCCCCTCGAAATTCTTTTCTTTCCTGGTGGACATTTAGAATTTTGCGTTACAAGTTCAAGCAAACATTCTTTTACAAATGAAATCACCTCATACTGTGCCCTGAACCTAGACTTTCAGTGCTTTACAGAAGATTATTCCTTTGCCTGGAATAAACACACTGAACTGGGGGGAAATATGCAAATTAATCATATGCAGAGAGCTCATTTGTGATGTGTGAGTTCCATGGGGTGATTTAAATGTTTCAGGATCTCGGAGACACAGTACGTGTTTATACCCCGAATACACTGAAAACAGGTGACAAGCTTAGCATAACCAACCACCCAATTACTTGAACAGCAAAGGGTGGGAGGCTAGAATTGCTGATGTCAGTGCTCATATCTCAGTGTCAAGCAGAAGGGGTAGTAATTAATTGACGAGGAAAATTTCAGCTCTGTGCTAACACACAAGTCACTCAGCTACTTTTCTAGGGGAACACCAGGGGGAGGGATTACCCCAGCCCTCTGTGGTCAATGATTAGGCTGCCACGGCCACTAATTCTTTGCCACTAATGTTGACTTTGCCAAGTACCCAAAGTTCACCTCAACTTCAATATTCTCTTATGAAAGAATCACTTCCTACGTTCTCTTTGTTTCGTGTCCCATATACTATCTGCCAAACCCAACAGTAGTTGCAAGTATTGCGAAAAGTCAGCTTCCGAAAGCACATCTCTCTCTGCTTCCCTAACTAAAACATTCCTCCCAGGAATTTCCCCGACGCTACTCCTGCCTGCTCTCCAGCTACTGGCCTCTTTATTGATTCTCTAAATTAATTTTTTATCAGTGTTACAGTTCCAATCTTTCCCATCGCACCAAGGAGTTTAATATTCATGCTACAAAACCAAGTTGAAAATGAATGCTTGATTAAAACCAAGGTAATCCCATCATCCAATTCAGATTTAATGCTCCATACACTTTGATGATAGAGAGGTGTTGATTTCTCAAGTGGTAAATCAGGGGGGAAAACCATTTTAGAAAATATCGTAACTATTTCTTCACTTGAAAGTGAATCCTATCTGGCTTCTTTATAATCCTTTTTCTGACCCAGCTGTTTCCCAGATGTCTTGAGTAGGAAGTTGTTCCAGAATACCCTAGGTTTGAATTTCTTGTCCATGAGCTGCTAGCCGTGTGACTATGATAGGATCAAATTATTTAATCTGTCTGAGTCCCAGTCTCCTCATAATTAAATTGAGGTACCATTGCCCATTGGGACAATGCGGTCTACTTTATAGGATTTTTCTGAAACATAAATGTTTGTAAGATGCTCAGACTTCATTTAGCCTATACTGATGTACTGAGTAAATTTTAGATTTTTAAAATAAAACAAGGACAAACAATAAACTCCTCTTTGTGGTGAGTTAATTCCAGGACACATTTTTAGGGACAATTCAGCAGACTGTGGGGGAAAGTCCATCATTGCTGTTTCTCAGGCTCAACTTTGAGAGAAAATCAAGCAGAGGCTCCAGTTTCACAGAGCGCCTGGCAATGGAGTGGCCCGTGGATGCTTCAGGTGGGAAGTGCTCTGAGCAGCCAGTATGAACAGAGTTAGCTTGGCAGAGCCAAAGGAAGAACCCCCTACGTGCTCAGGGCTGTTTGTCCAAAATCTAGATTGATCTAGCTATCTACCCTTCCATGTGAAAACGGTGCCAAATCACAGAAAAAACTCACAGGTGGTTGGCCGGCATCCCCAGCCTCTTTGATAGCTCCCTCTGCAGTAACAGAAAGGGATAGAGTTCTGTTATGGCCCAGAACTGGGAGCTGAATCGCAATGTCGCGTCAGCCCCCAGTTGTCCATATTCTCATTTCTTCGCCTTCCACTCTGTGTTCCCTGCAGTGTTGCCTTGGCAGGGCCGGCCTGCCCACTCACACACCTGCGTCCTCACTCTGACTCACCTTTTTCAGTTTGACCACGCCCTCCTGTGTCTCGTAGTCCGTCGTGATCTCAAACAAGTCCATACCATCTCCATCAACAATATTGTATGTGACTAAGCCATTTTCTCCAATGTCTGGGTCTTTTGCCTTTACTCTTCCTACTTCCTCCCCCGGGACAGCCGCTTCTGACACAGACATCTGGTATACGCCTAGAAGAAGAAGACGACATCTATTTTTATTTTCCCTTTTATTTGGCAGCTGTAAGACTTTAGATTTCATTGAATCCCAATAAATTTCTCATAGGGTTTGAAATTGAACTCTCTATTGATTGAAAACATGAAAGAAATGTACGGATGGGAAGGAAGATCCCACATGGACTGCTTGTCAAAGAAATGTGTTCTACAAAGGATGATGAAACAGTGTTGGGGTCCAAGGTGATATGGCGGGGTCACCTGCCACATGTGAGAAAGGAAAACAATACTCAGTTACATTTCCCATCAGGAAGTGATGGAGGACCGTGTATGTCTTTATACGTTCAAAGAGCAAAGACTTCTTTTCATGTCTTCAGGATGGTCCACAAATTAATTCCAAGGCACTGCCAGGTACCCAGAAACACATCCTTCTCTTAAAAAAAAAAAAAATTCACAGCTCCATATTTTTTTAAAAAATCAAAAGCAAATTTTATCTTTCAAGGTTATGACTCTCCTAACTCTCTGCTTGCCTCTCCTTTTACATCACCTCCTTCACCGTTCAATCAATAAGCACTGCCTTATCTGGAAAGGTTTCCCACGGTGTAGTCTGTCCCTATATATTTATTTAATATTTACTGGGAACCTGATGCGTGCCAGGTGCAGCGCTAGCCCCTGGAGACTCAGTGGTGAATGAAATCGTCAAGTTTCTTCCCTTACTGAGGCACACTGAAGGCGAAAAACAAATGTATACCTACTATGATGTCATTGCCAGTAAGAAGAAAAATAAAATAGTGTAAGGGGTAGAGCGTAATGAGACAGTGTGTGACTGCATGTGAGTGTATGATGGTTTGTGAGGGGGATGGTGCATGTGTGCATGCACGCCTAGGTGTGTGTGAGTGGTATACATATGCATGCATGAGTGTGAGTGTGTATATGAATGTGTGATGTGTGTGTTTGAGTGTGCACACTTCTGTTAAATATGTCTGTGTGAGAAGAAGAAAGAGGGAGAGTTGAGATTGATTTGGAACTAGTTGGTCAGAGAAGATATCCCTCAGAAGAAGGCATTTGAACTCCCTTGAAGGGAGTTAGCAATCAATCATGTGAATCTCTGGGGATAAAAATTACAGATAAAGCAGAGAACAAATGACAAAAACTCTGAAGTGGGCACATACTGAAGATATACAGAAGCAAGAATTCAAGTGCTGCTGGAGCTTTCTGTAAAAGGTGAGGGTACATAGGTAGGCTGGGACCCATCTATGTAAAAAGGTCATTGCAGGAAATGGGAAAGACTTCAGGTTTTGTTTAAACTTGGTGGAAGCCACTGGAAGGTTTTCAGTAGAGAAGCCAGATTTGAGATGATCTTATCTGCACTTTCACATTTTAAAAATATTCTGTGTGAAACAACACAGAGAAACAAGGGTTGGAAACCTTGTCTCTACCACTTCCAAGTTGAGTGGTTTTGGACAAGTTACTTAAACTCTTTAAGTTTTAGGTTTCCTTCCATGGATTTTATCAGTTCCCGTACTCTTGTCTATATTTACCTATATAATGTGGTTTTGAATGCTTTCATGTTGACCCATATGCTAACTTACACCATAATGTGCATAGTCAAGGACAACTGGGACGTGTAGTCTTCATTGATACGTCTCAGAAGATAATTACCAATTTACACGAAGGATTACAGAAACCTATTTTGACTTGGTTTCCTCCAAATCTCATTCGAGTTCAGGTACAAAACTAGTACCTGTCCTGAAGCAATGGAACTTTACTAAATGGTTGCATGTGAGCGAGGGCATTCACAGCTGCCTGCTAATAATCCTGTTCGTTTTTTCCTTCTACCGACCAAACAATTTTGTAGTGTAGATAATGGAGCATGCAGTCTGTTAGAATGCCATATGAGACTTAAGCTTATTGGGGGTGCTGAACCTTATGCCTGACCAGGCAAAGCAGTCTTTCTTCATCTCGTCTGGGACCCTGCGAGAATAGTTTATTGCCTTGTAATCCTATCTCAGTATCTTCCTTGTGCAGGCCCTTGTCTTTGGATTCCTCTGAATGACCATGGTGCCTTCCTGGGACCATCGTTGTTTCCCTGCTGCCTTGTTCCCCGGTTTGCCAAATGTGCCAGCTCTCTGATTTCATTGTGGCTTTGATTTACATTTCCTAGATGGTAGGTGATGTTGAGCATCTTTTCCTGTGTCTCTTGGCCATCTGTATAGCTTCTCTTCCTGTCGTCTGCCTATTTTTAACTGGATATTTTTTTGTTTTTTTGGGTGGCTTTGCTACATTCTTTGGGCAACTTATTGCACCTTTCACAAAATCCAGTTTTATCTGTAATATGTAGGCTCTTGTAGAGATACTCCGTGGTAGTTACTCTTCATTAAATGATGGTAGTTGTTGTAATTATGATGATTAATAATCTTACAAAATCATTTCTT
>CM052803.1:31920143-31982037 GCA_028533885.1 Nasua narica
CCAGTAAATGGACAAAATATCTGTTTGACAGACTCTGTGTATACATGTTAATATATATAATATATATATATTTCATATGTTTATTTTAATATATATTATATATATATTTCATATAATGTAAGTATACCAACAAATGTGGATTATTTGTAAATATCTTTCAAATATATGGGGAATATTGTAGAAAAAGCAGAAGGAGTTTAGGGGATTATTGTAGACTAGAGGTTTCACAGGATTTCAGGGTTTATTCTAACAAAAAGCCCCTGGAATAAAGTCTGGTATAAATGAAGTGGTTTTGGTGATTATATTTTTTCACTCTTTTGGTCTGCCATTTTTCTATAAGAACCATGCAGAGCCTTCTTCCTGGATAAGGCCTGTTGGGAATCTGTAAGCACAGCGGAGGGAATGTGCTATGTCCCAAACACACTTGAACGTTAGGAACGCCCATTCCCACCGCCCTGCGTGGCGGGCTTTGAAGCAAGCTTTGAGAGCTGCCAGTTTTCAAATCGGCCCTCAAGTTCTATGGTGTCCTCCCTGGGATCCACAGTTGATACTTAAGATAAAACGTAAGTGTTTTAAGAGAAGCTCTTGAATTGAAGTGGGCTTTTAAGATAATGATTTTAAGATAAAAGTTGTATTTTGAGATTATTAGTGTGGCACGGTGACATAGAGGCCGAAACAGTAATAAATAAGGCTCGTTGGGAGCTAACCACACCCAGGCACGTGCACACCCAGCGTCTGTGCCTCTCCACAACCCTGTGAGGTGGCCTTTCTCATAGGAGAGGACACTGAGATTCTACTGGTTTAGTGAGTAGGGTGGGACGGCTCACTCACAGTGTGTCACGGATCACAAGGACATTGCACGCTACCTGTCTGTGCTTCTACTGAAAAGTAGGGCTGTCCTTCCAGGATGCTGTATACTAACTTGGCGCTGTTCCCATAGGTAGGATCATCAGCATCTGAAGCGGTCACCTGGATGACCGATGTCCCTTAAAAATGAAATAAATTCATTAGCAACACTCTCACGGCTTTTTGAATTATATTCCAGTTTACAAAGTTCCATCTTAAAATTAAAAACGAAGAAAAGCCCCACAACTTTGTAACAATCTCGCTTTTCTGGGGTTGAGATGTAGTAAAATAACCTTCCTCTCTTCCTCCTTTTCTTCCTTCCCTCTTGCCTTCCTTTAAAAAAAAAAAAAAACACATACACACACACACAAAAAACCCTCCTGTAGCTTAAAAATGAACTTTCTAAATTTCTAGTACATTGTGCTATACTTAGTAGTTAAAATAATAATAACATTACTGCAAAAACATTCTAAGACCCATTCAATTGAAATGTTCAGTATATCAAATAATTAAATAAAAATCCTCCCAAAGAGTATAATAAAAGATAATTAATGATGAATTGCTTTTCATAAAAGGACAGAGAGCAGTCTTCCATCTGTAGCAGAGCAATAAATACATCATTTTATTGTTGCTTTGCATGTAATAAAATAGCTCCTAATACTACATTTTAATTAATTTATGGCTATAAATATTGTACAGAATGTCTTTCCCTGGTGACATGAAAATTGCGTCTTCCCACCTCTAACGGGTCTGGTAGTTATTTAACAGAAACCGCCCATAGACATCGGTGGGTCCGAATGACAAGAAACCAGGGTAAGGAGGGAAGATGGGATTCCGTTTCTCCTAGCGAGGCCTCTCTTCCTTGATGGTCACAAGAACTTGAGGGCACAAAGTGCTCACTACAGAATGGGGTGTGGGGCCAGAGAAAGAGAAAAGGCATTTAATGCCTTTGCTCCAGGCACTGTTTCCGGCATATTCCATTTGTTCTGCCAGCCTCCCTCTGCTCCTCATTTTTACATCTACCGCATTTTGAGAAATTGGGTGTGAGAAGTACAAACTTTTACCATCTAGTTTGCAAAGTGGATTATTGCCAGAGTCAGAAGTCTAAACCCATCCAGCAACCAACCAAACCCACAGTTTCTCTGTGACATTTTTGGCATAGGGGCAAGGTTCTGGGTGGGGGGAGGGAGAGAGAAGGTTCTGGGGTGGGGAAGGGAGCCCATTTACACAGCCTCTGTCAATCCTTCAATTGATAATTGTCAGTGATTTGTATATGGTGTAAAAGTCAATCTTGCTTTTTCCTAGTTACTTTTCTGTAATTCATTATTTCATGCAAACAACTTTTCTGAACTCTTCCCATACAATCAGGCACTATTCAAGGTAGCAGGGGTTTTTCTAAAGGAGATTAGGCTCTATTCTCTACTATCGTGGTTGAGTTAAGGAAATTATTAAATCTCTATGCTTCATTTGCTTCTGGAACTCCATTAAATCCATTACGACTCCTTCTATTTTCCATCTATGTTACTGAACCCTCCTCACAGTTTACATTATCCTCACTTTATAGATGACCAAATGAAAACTGAAAGATGTGACGGGTTGCCCAGGTTCCTCTGGCTGGTTGGGGGCCACCTCCACAGTGCTGACAGCAGACTCTACTCTTGTAAGCCGTGACAGAGGGACTGGGTGCATCAAGGGGCTCCCCGAGGTGGGGACAATGTAAATTCCTCTAGAGTGTTTGTTTGAATGACAGGCCTTTCCTTCTGGCTCAGTTGCGGATGCTACTGTCCCCTATTTAATGATTTGGTTCATTCATGTCTGCTTTTTTTCTCATTAAAATCCCTAGGCAAATACCGGGGAGACTGAAGGACTGGTCATGGCCGGGGAAGAGAAACAAGAAATGAAGCCTGACCTTCATAAAATGTAAGAAGAGCCTGACTTTATCAAGAGGAGAAAAAAAAGAGACTTTTAAAAAAAAAAAAAAAAATCCCAAGTTCTATATACAAAGTGGAAAGAGCTTAGGGGCTTGGGGTCACTTCTGCCCCTAACTATTTTGAGCAGGTTGGGACCTATTCTTGCTGCTTGGTTTTCTCATCTGTAAAATGGGCAGTTTGGCCCAGATGATTAAGTCCATTCAGGCTCTAAAATCTCTGATTCATATAACCAGACTCATTCCCTAAGCAGAACAGCCCTGATCACTATCTGAAAGACAGACCCTTCTCAGCATGAGGCATGTTTCTCAAAAGACCACAACTGCATGCATTCTGTAAAGCCAAACAAAAGTTACTGCCAGGACAAGGTGGCCACCTGAAGAAATCCACCAGAGAAATATCCTTTAACAATGCAGCGTGTCTTTAGGCCTGATGAAAAGACACATGTACTTGTAAATTAGTCTAACAGATCGTGACAGCATGTCACGACTAAGTGTGTATTCTGGAGACACTTAATAGCTCAGATGACTTTGGATAAATCAGTTAACCTATTTCTAGCTTGGGTTTCCCCATCTGCAAGATGTGTCAAATAAGACCTACCTCACTGTAAAGATGAATCATGGCAAAAATAAAATGCAAGAATGCCATGGAAGTCATTAATTAGCATGATGTCTACGTGCAACAACTATTTTTAAAAAAGATTTTATTAAAAAAAAAAAATTAAAAAAAAAAAAAAAGATTTTATTTATTTATTTGACAGAGAGAGAGAAAGAGATCACAAGTAGGCAGAGAGGCAGACAGAGAGAGAGGAGGTAGCAGGCTCCCCGCCAAGCAGAAAGTCCGATGCAGGGCTCGATCCCAGGACCCTGACATCATGACCTGAGCCGAAGGCAGAGGCTTTAACCCACTGAGCCACCCAGGTGCCTGTACATGCAACAACGATTAACATCCCTGTGACTTCAATAGACATCAGTGTGCGTTAGTGACTGAACTACATTGCCTCTAATCCGGCAAGACTAGAAACTGTCATTCCATTTTACAGAAAGGGACACTGAGGCTATGAGAGACAGTACTGTGTCCAAGTCACAGCCCATGAGGGCCAGAGCCAGGATTCCCTGGATGCGGTCGTGTTCTTGCCACTCTGCCACATTTCTTTATGGTTTATAAGTTTAGGTTTTAAAATCTCAGGTCCATTTTAAATATTTGAAACTTCAACTACCCAGATAACATTTTTTTTTTTTTTTGTCCTTTTGCCATAGAAGAGGCAGTATAAATTCAACTTTCCGGATTTAAGAGAACAGGCACCAGCCCCCGCCACCCCCAGGGACACAGGCTTGTAGATGGAGCAGGTCTCCCCTGCCGTACGCACCCACGTTGGACCTCTCGGGCACGTTCGCATGGTAGGTCTCATGCAGGAACTCAGGAGGGTTGTCATTAATGTCCTGGACCTTGACAATGAACTCCGACGGTGGCTCCAGCGGCCGGTTGGTGTCCCTGTCCACCGCCTGTGCCATGAGCGTGTACTGGGCTCTCTCCTCTCGGTCCAGGGTCTTGGTGGCGTGAATGTTCCCTGATTTGTCATCAATCACAAAAATGGTTCCGGCTCCTTCACCTGAGAGAATGTATTTAATGTTCCCATCACCAGAGTCAATATCGGAATGAAGCTAGGAAAAGAGAAATCGAGATTTTTAATTCCATGAGGGAGGCCATGGGGAGATAGAGTCTCGCTTGCATGCTGTTTGCTGTAGTACTTTCCACACACACTCACACAGACGTGCAGACACACACATACAGTGCGAGAGGGAGATGCTCTCACCCACTTCTACAGACGAAGCAATGGAATCTGAGAGAAGATAATTGCCTTGGCCAAGGTCACACAGCCAGGTCCAGTGAGCCCAGCATTCAAACTTGAAACGCGACTTCTTTAAATTCTAAGATTCATGCTTTCCTCACAAATATGCACACATATAAGATAGATGCACATATTCCCATGAATATCACCCAAACAAAATATATATGCATATACATCTATATTAATAGACTTATTTTGAAAGAAATATGTACATAACATAAAAAACTTAAAAAAAACAGTTATGCCATAAGTAAGTCTTCTCAGTTCTGATTCCCACCCCTTCAATTTCTCTGCTCACACACGACAGTTGTTACCAGCTTCCTGTGAATCCTCTAAGATATATTTTATGCATGTGCTAGAATATCTGTACGGTGAGATACATAAATGTCCCAGTTTATTTTTGTGAAATAAAGTGCTATAGTGCACACGTCACTCTTCACCTCTGGTGTTTTCCTACGAAAGTAAATTCAGGTGGCCTTTCACGCAGGTACACACACATCAACCTCCCCCACTGGATGGATGTTGTCACCTTATTTTAGCTGTCCTCTGCCAGAGGACACGAAGGGTGCTTCCAGGCCTCTGTTGCTACAAGCAATTCCTTGATCAGACCTTTCCAGAAGACCCCCGGTGAGGCACATGAGGTGTGAGGGTCTGGGGACACGGCCTGCCTGGAGGAAGCGCCTGTTCTGATCATAGGCATCGTGTGGGTAGGATGGGCTCATAGATGTGCAACTTCTTAGGCAATAGAGAGAACTTTCGATATCTTGAGGGTCTTTTTCCCCCTCCTTTGACAAAGCCCAAAGAAATGATGATAGTTGCCTAAATCCACACTTGGCTAGACCCGGGCAGGATCCAGTTGTTCTGAATACCCATCCCGTGCTTGGCTTGATTCTGCTCTGTGCGGATCTCACCCAAACACCACGTCCAATTTTCCTGTACCAATAAATTCCTCACCTTCCCTTGCTGTCACCTCAATGTCTGAAGCTTCCCTCTTAATCTGAGTTCCTCTGCCCTCATTACGCCATTTGTCGGAAGAGATAAACATTGCTTTTACCATTTCTGTGGGCTTCAAGGGTAGCGCAAGGGCTAAAAATCCCTTGGTTCTACCTACTACATAAGAAACCCCAGTATAAACCAGAAAGCTTTATTCAAAAGGCATTGATGATAATAATAATAATAATATCAATAATAAAGTGCTAATAATGCTCTTATTAGCAATGGCATTTTAATACTGATATAAGTAAATGTCTTTTTAATATTATTATTAATGCCATTTTAATTATTCTTGTTAGGAAACCAAAGCTCAGAGAGCTTGCTCAGAATCACACAGCAAGGTGGAACACATGGTTTTAAAAAATGTGTTGTTTCAATTTCCCAAAAAGTATCAAATTGATTTGCAGCTAGTCCCTCAGTGAAACACCAGATATTTCAGTTCAGGGGGATACCTATAGGCACAAATCAGGAAGACCATTTTGATTTTAGCTCACAGTGTGACTCAGGAAAATTAAAAAAACAAAACAAAACAAAACATCTTTCAGAACTTGTTATTCATAACCAGCTACGTGTTTTCAGGAAATGATGGTTAATACATTTCTCGTGAATAATTGTGAGTAAAATATGAAGCTATTGAGTGACCTTCAAAGGATGAACAGAATTGCCCTGATCTTCATTAGATTTCCACAGTGAGGGCAGGATCCCTGCTGCTGTTCCCCTGGCTTTCTCCCCAACCTCCCCCCCTACCCACAGTCTGTTATTTGTTCATTTTCTCTGCCTCAGACCTGGCAAAAGTTAGGGGCTCGGTCTTGTGAATGAGAAACAAGGAAATCAATGCTTATTTTAATGGGAGTGTCTAAAAGGGACGTTTCCAGGGGCTTTCATGGATTACATGTGAGTTTGGCCACGTTTCTTGAGAATGACAGATTCTAGTTCATGATCAACCAAATAACTGAAAAAAAAAAAAAAAAAAAAAAAAGTAAAACCATAGTGCTCATTATTTTCCCCTACTTTGTTTTCAGATTTGGAAGTTGGATATAAATTCCTTCTTTTTCTCTCTCCAACAAAGATGACCTATACAACTGACAATGATATTTATTGGGTTCCCACAAAAAGCAGTTTGGGAAACCATTCAATCCTATCAGGGGATCCAGTTGCCGAGGCCTACACAGCCAATTCCTAATGCCAAAGACTGATGGCTTCCCCCTCTGCAGAGCACAGCATGACACAGACTGTGTTTCCTGCAAGAAATCTGAAAGTCCGTTGCCTGCCAAAATCTACTTTTTCAGAACAGGGTAAAGCACTCAACCTTGAATGTCGTCAAATCAAAGGTCATCCCGTCTATTCCCTCTATTCGCAGGGAACTATATATCCACATTATCTCAAAAGGAAGATCCAGAGGATCTAGCCCCCTTTGTCTTGTCTTCTTCCCCCATCCAATCTGACATCTCGCTCTCAACTCCATGTGTCTATATTTAAAGACCACTCACTGCTTACTTTTCTCCGTGTTTTGCTCTATGTTCCCCTTTTGGTGGGCATGTTAGCTGCTTGCTCCGCAGAGATAAGGAAAGGGTTCTCCAGGTCCTGTCTCTTCGAACACACACACTGTTCCCCACTGAGAACGTCCCCCAGGCAGAAGTTCTATATTCTCTGAAAAATTCACGCACAGCTCCCCATGTTGTTTAGGCTGCAACGGGCCCCACCATGACTGAAGTCTCGTCTTCCTCTCTGGGCACAGAGCCCATCTCCTCATGTAGGGAATTCACATGCCAATTATTTCCCTGGGTTCCCATTTCCCCCAGACTACTTCTATTTTGAGTATAATCTTTCCATTTTTGGGTATACATGAATGAAATTCTTTTGGTAAGTCTGGCTTTGAAAAGGCACTTTCCCAACCCAGAACAACGTTATTGAGATGCTAATATGAACCTCTTCCAAATATGTCAATTACATAAATATGCATTGCTGTTCTCCAGTTAAAGAACAACTGAAATAACTCATTGGAATATAGGAGGCTTAGAAATCAGCATGTACTCTTGGCCTTTGCCCCTTCCACGGGATAACTCCAAGTCCTCTTTCAAGTCACAAGTTATTACCATGTTCTCTATGAAACCTTCCTCCATCCTTCCCAAACATTCCCATGTAAAGGTATAATAACTTCTGTTGAATTTCTTCATTATCCTGTTCTGTGTGTGTGTTTAAATCGCTTAAGTGATTTAAGTGAAAGATAAGTGTGTCTTTTCCACTAGTCTCTGAACTCTTTGAAGACAGGGATATTTTACTGTAGGTTACCGTCTGCCTAGCTCTTCCCCAGAGCACAGTAGGCTTTCATTCTAATGCAGATGAACGCCTATCTCCTTGCAGTTAATGCCATTATCCTCTGAAAGATGGCTGCTCCTTTAAAAATAAATGATAATGGGCAATGCATTTTTTAACGTCTTTCAGACTGCCTAACCTTTGCACCTTTTGGAGCTGGTACACAGAGAATGCAGTCTAAGTACCGGTAGGACACTCAAATCCTAACTGGGTGTTGCCATCCCTAAGACAAGGCGCTTAAAATCCCACCCATTCTTCAGACACATGCATCTCATCAAATATTTATAAAGGCCTCCCTCAAACTGGGCTTAGTACCAGGACCTTGGGACACAGAATGACACCGGTCCGGTCCCACGAGGGAGACAGGCAAATGAATCGACCCACGTAACGCAAAAAGGAAAACTCTCATAAAGAGCAGGGAGGGTTCTGAGAGCACAAGGAAGGGGCGTCCACATTGGTGGTAGGGTGTAGTCAGCGAAATGCCCTCCGTTGGAGAATGAGTCAATAAATAATGGTTTCAACTCAGAAGACTATTGCACGGTCATTAAAAATGGGGAGTTTAGTGGTATATTGAGTAGAAAACAGAAGTGTTCTTAATATGGTAAGTTTATGAATTGGAAAAAAAAAGGCTGAAAGATGTTTGAACAATGATTTCATGCATGGTTCTTACTGAAGGCCATTAGTGGTTCCCCCCTCCTCCCCCACCCCCAGCAATTTTCTTTCTTGGCCATACCCTACTACTGGACTGGTGAGAGGGAGAAAGAAGCACTGCAGAGCAGCGGCCTTACCCTGCCCACGAGCACGGGGTCAGGCCCTGTGTACTCTTCGATCACGAAGAACTGGTTCCAGACCCAGCCTCGCTTGGAGCGCTGCAGCACCTGCCCTTCCTTGCCTTTCTCGTGGTGCCCGTGGAACGAGGGTCGCAGGTGGCCCCGCCGCTCGGTGGTGAGGGCCTGGCTGTGGCACAGCACGCCCAGGCACACCAGGGCGGCTTGTAAACAGTAGTGCTCCTTCATTTTTGGTTACGTGGTAGGCACAGGAGAATGCGGCTGTCGCCCCTCTCACCAACCCGGTGGCGGTCTGGCCGATGGCGGCCTCCCGGACGCGTCACGCAGACCTCTCTCGGAATGGAGTATCTCTGCTCGCTGAGTACATCACGTCAGGGCCGCCCACTTCCCCAGTCGGCTTCTGCGGGAAGAGAGAAAGGTCAGATTAGCTGCAGGCTAGGTCCCCAATTCACCTCAACCCCACTCCATCAAGAGTGGACCACAGAAGCGCGTCCTTCTGGGTACTGCGGGGGGCGGAGGGCAGGCTGAGCAAAAAATAGTCTTAGTCTTAGTCTTAGTCTTAGTCCCTATTGCACCTAAGAGCAGGGACTCTTGGTCCCTGCTCTGGCAACTCACCATGTCGCCGGTGGAATAAATTCTTACACAAAGATGACCCTCAAGGGCTATACGAGGATGAACGTTGTGTGCTGAGTGCGCTGTGGAATCCAGCTGCCTGAGTCTTGGTGTCCGTTTTCCCACTGACTGATTCCCTTACTACGGATTTGGGGTAGGACTACAGCTCTTTGAGCTCAGCTTGCTCCTTTATGAAATGGGGGATGCTGATCGTGCTCAATGAAAGGTCGACACAGGGATTAAATGATTAATGCATCTAAATCCCTTAGTGCAATGTCTTGTACACAGCAAGTACTACATATTTATCGGTTGTCATTACTGATCATAACTGTACTAGGGTTATGTTTTCATCCCTAGAGAAACTTAGGGCATTATGGGGGTCCAGGAGAGGAACATCTAACCGATGGGGATTAAGGGAGGACGGGGCGGAGAGTGGGGATAGTCATGGGAGACTCCCTGAATGGGGGATGGCTGTGCTCCGCCCTGTGATCAGAATGGAGTGGATGGGATGACCATGCAGAGGGCACGGCATGCTCCAAGCCCAGAGCTCCTCATACGCACAGCGCATTCCCACACCAGTTAGCATGACTGGATGGTGTAAGGGGGAGAAAGGCAGCAATGGACCCTGTCAGAGAAAGGACAGAGACCCCAAGAAACCACTTATGCTCACTAAAATACTTGTCAGTGAAATAACGGATCAAGTCCTCGTGGTGGATCGGTGAATGCTATGGTGTGATTTAATGAATAATCACATTTGCTCTTGCTTGATCAAAGGCCCCACTCAAGAACCTAAAGATCGTTCCTTCACCTGGCAGTCTTAAAACAGATACTTTACAAGCTTTTCCCAAACACGAGATGCAAAATTAAAGAGCATTTCCTACCAATTGATCCAAAGGTCTTATTTCTGGCACCCAGCATGGCTCAGCTACTCATCAGTGTAAGGATAGGCCTTCCACGCCCCTTGTAAGTTTCTAATCTACAGTTACTCTGGTCTTTAATTTCTGCCTTGGGTTCCTGGACTTCTCCACTACACTTAGTCTTGCTGCTGCCGGAAACTTAATTATCCCCTATGGAACTTTGCTTGCTTGTTCCCCTCTCTTAGCACCCGGCAATTTCTTCTGAACAATTATCTTTTTCTCTTGGTGTGCCACCCAGACTCGAGCTGGAGCTCTAGCTCCCAGAACCTGGCAATCCACATTACCATGCCCACCACCGACGGGAGACAACCACAGAAGATTGTTGGGCACAGGGCATGGCACTCTGACACTGAGGGTGACTCTTCATTTCGGCACCGGTGAGTCTGAATGCAACCAGGGAGCTTCTTGAGCCTTGTAGAAAAAAAATCATCTAATTCTTAGCTATCCGGTATGAATGTAGTGGGGGTGGGGAGAGGTGAACATAAAGGAAAAGAGCACGAATCTTGGCAGAGTGGAATGTGCCTAGATTGGGAGATCAGAGGGACATGGGTTGGAACACCACTTCTGTATCTTACAAGATAGGTGACATTGGGCCCACCAGTTAGGCATTCCGAGCCTCTAGGTGTGCTCCCATCTGAGCCATGGGGATGACAAGAATTGCTGCACTCATATGAGGCTGCATGGGCACAGACTGGGTTTCCTCCTCTCTTCCTGGAGTGCCACAATTCAAGCCTGCAGGCCTCACTCAGTAGAAGGAGGTGCTTTGGCCTTGCAGATGGAGATGCCCAGAAAAGGTACTTTCTCTAAGAGAGGAACTGAGGAATAAGAGTTACATGGGGATACCACAGCCGTCTGTTCTGAGTGGTCTAGAATTGGTGAAATTCTAATCTGTTGGAGCAGAACATTTTTCCTTCTCATGGGCTTTGACTTCAACCCGAGCTTTTCTGGTTTCTTTGTTATATAGCAAAATGTATCTAGGGAGGCCGCAGATAAGTTCAGGTGTCCATCACTGCCCCCAGTACACTCCATAATGTACGCTGTTAGTCTCTTTTCAAGGAATAGGGAGTCCAATATGTGGTGGACTATAGTGGTGTAGTAGACAGACATCTCAGGGTATGAAAAGGCTGTGTGGAGGAGAGACAGAGATTAAACAGACAGTGTCGTCATTCAACGGCTTTATCCTCAGACTCGGGCATGCTAATAATACATGAAATGCTGTTTTTTGCCATTCAAACTGATTGTGTGAAAAAAACCCCACAAAAACACAGAGAGGAATCCCAGGAGGAGTCAGATTCTAAAATGAGTCAACGTGAAGCAATAGAAAGACCCCTGGGCTTAAGTCAGGAAGCCAGATATATGGTCAAGAATCTACCAGTAGCTTGTCATGGGACTTCATCATTCCTGTATTTGTACCTTCTCTCCAAAATGAAGCCATTGGGTGACATTTTCTACAAATGGCTTCTAGTTTCATATTCATGGTTGGAGCTCCAGTGAGAGATTGCTGGGGATTTCTTCTGATTCATACACCGTCTCTTTACTAGACTGGATGCATCTTTATGATTGGGATTATATGTTACACATGATTATAGGTCCAGTGCTGAGCTTTTGAAAGCAAGCCATCAGTAAAACTTGAATGTATGACTTGAACCACATACTTCAAGTGCAAACTTGATAACACCACCAAAGAATCTCAAGAAGAAACAGCAAAGACCATATGGAGTGACAAGATCCCTGCCTATTTTACACCATGCCAAGTATTAAGTGTTCATTCACATGGTGATAAATTATTCTTACATATAAACTGTGAAGTGTATTTGAAAGAAAGGGTTTAATTAAAGTTCATATTTCTGCACCTCTTTCTTCTGGCTGCCATTTTGCTGTAAAGCACAATTATTTCTGACACCAGAAGTGTTAAAACTAGATGACAACTTTTTTCCCTTGATAAAAAAATTCTAGCTTGATACTAATGAATTTAAGAGTTTCCACATGACCTCAAAACAATGAGCCCATTATTGAAAAGATAAAATTATCTATTTTCTTTTCTTGGAAATAGCAAAACCAACTTGCTTTTAAAAGTAACTCACTGAACCCATTATTTGAAAGTATTTATACGACTATAGGAAACATGTGATGTTATTTTAATGATTAGCCTCAGGTATGTATACGATGAATTTTAAAACATAATTTTAAAAAATTACTCACTTTCAGAATGAAAATTCACTTAGCAAAAGCTTTTTCTAGCTATCGTTCTAATAACTTTACAAATAGTAATTCAGCTATTTATTTCTATAACAGACTTATGAATAGGTACTATCCATATTCTTATTATAAAGGTTGAGGAAGCTGGGGCCCAGATAAATGAAGCAATTTGTGCAGGGCTATGCCTCTGGGAAATCGCAGAGCTGAAATTTGAACCCATGCCATCTGGCTCTGGTGTCTGTGTTCTTAATCAGTGAACAATACCAACTCCTGCCATTTGTTTCTGTGTGAATTCATAAGGCAATGATATGGTTACTATGATATGGGTATTGTAACCTAGAAGGGACCTGAAGTAAACCAACATGAGAACTTGATGTATAATAATATGACTGATAAAAATGGTAATAATAGTTAATATTCATCCACAGTTATGATCTGCCGAATACTCTTCTAAAGGCTTTGCATGAGTTGAGTCAGGACATTTCTCACAGTAACCGTGCCCAAATAGTATTATTGCTATTTCCATTTTATAGATAAGCAGTCTGAGGCATAGCGAGATTAAATAACTCGTCCATGGTTGCAGAACCAGCAAGTGGGGAAGATCTGGGACATGAACCCTAGATATTTGGCTCCAAGTCCTCTATCCTCATCCCCTACAGTCCCGTGCCCAGACTGCCTTTCTAAGACAAGACTGCAGGGCTCGTATAGACACACATCCTGATACAAACGGAACAGTCTTAAAATGATAATAATTTAAGTTTTGGTGGCACTGGTGGTGACTAAAATACTAAAACCAAACCGGAAAGAGGAGGATAAAGCATTTTATCGCAGAGACCAAAGTGAAGACAAACAGGAAGTAATTACATTAGTCCATCACAGCACAGTACAACCAGGCCTTTAAACAACACATTTCACAAAAGTTAATCTTTGCTTTTTATTTTTAAACGCCCGGCCTCAGAATTTCTAAATGTATATGTTTCAAAAATGTGTTCAAAGAGATTCTTTTTTATTTTTATTTTTTTTAAAGAAATGCTTCTAAAATCTAGAGATCTGATTGATGCATTCAACGGTAAAGAGTTTGCAGGGAACACACGTGAAAATTAATAGGAGGCAGCCCTCCTAAGAAGACCTTGACATTGGTAATAATTACAGAAATATATCAATGTTCTAATTGGTTTCAATAAAGACCCCCGAGGCAACTCTCAACCATTCCTTCCATTAAAGCACTTTCTAGGGCTATGCCAGGATGTCTAAGGATTGGGGTTCCACTAAAACATATAGGCGGACTTCATTTTACGGTAGGAGCCTATTGCTAGGAAGGAAAAATAAATGTTGTTGAAAGTCACAGGAGTAATAACATGACAGGAAAATGGATTTGCAAAACCACCAGCTCTAAGTGGAAGGCTCGCCCCTCTATCTTGAGAGCAGATAGCCCGTCATAAGCTATTGCGCCTTGAGCATAAAACCCTCTTGCTGTGCCTGCTTTTGTCTCCGTAAAAGAAAATGACATATACGGGTGTTTAAGTATATTTGGACTCCTGCTGGAAATTGTTATCGGGTAGAGAAAGAAAGACGAAAGCGCTTAGCAGAAAGCAAGTGGCTTTGGTTTTTCAGCTTTCTCCTCCCCACAGAGCTGGAAGGATCAGACAGGCTGACCCGTTCTTTTCATTTCCAGGGAGCTAATTTACAGTTAAAGACAGGTTAGCATTACATTAAGAATATTACCGAGGCCGGCACCAGAACTCAAAACTCCATATTCTGCATGGGCAGTGTCCCCTTGTGGGGGAGCTCGGGGCTCTGCTAGCCACTTCAACAAACACAGCTTTGTAACCAATCGGATTCTATTATGCAAATTAATTCAAGCATATTTTATTCCCTGTTCAGATCTCATCACTCAGCACTGAGCTGGCCTCTAGTTTCAAATCAAATCACAGGAATTATGCCATGTCTGTAGAAATCACAGAGAATGGGGAGAGGAAGTATTATAAGAACTATTGAATCACATTTCTTCTTCCCTGATTTCTGCAACTTGGAGCAAAGCATAAGCTTGGGGTAATAATCACTTCTGCTTCAGGTGCAAAACACACAGGAAAGACGGCAAAAGGGTCATTGTTGTTCCACGCTCTGATAGGAAATTCAAACGTCAAAGTACGTAGCAAATAAGGCCCCTTATCAATGACCATAAGTTCTCTAGGGGGTGAGTGGAGAATTTAAAACTACTACAATGTAAGTCTGATTCCCTTCCTCTAGAGAAATAGGGAACCACGTGAGTGTCAGCTTTGAAAGTGAAAAGATCACTCGCTGCCTCGTGTTGGGCAAACCTGTGTCCAAATCCGGGTCCTATCACTTAGAGGCTGTATAACATTAGGTATTGATAGTAGAGGTCACCCTTGACCCGGTACTCCATCTTTCTAGAGCTGGGCAGCACACTCAGGGCTTGGTACATAGTATTTAATTGTATCTTTACCACAACTTGTATGGAAATATCACCCACAGTTTATCTACAAGGAAAGTGAGGCTCAGAGTGGTTGCATAAATCACCCAAGGGTACACCCTAAATCAATAGCAAGGCTGCAATTCCAATTCAAGTTTATGTGACAGCAAAATCCATGCTTTTGCTTTCCCTGACTCTGGGAGACTCTGGGAGACCATGTTCCTCATCTTCGATATAAGGAAAGGGTATGATCCATCTCTGAGGATCATCTCAGCTCCAAAATTGTATTCGATATTGAAAATAGTCTTCGTTAGCTACGAATTTCATTTATTTTTCAAGTATGTACCATCAGCCTTTATATTCTCGGCCTCTCCTGGCCACAAAGTATCACTGGAATCCAACTTCAGTTCCCAGATCCCAAACATGTAGAACCATTCCATGATTATTTATTTATCCCTTCAAATAATTAAGTAAACTTCCATTAATAAGATGATTAAATACAATGTGTGCAGTGAAGAACTTATTATTTGTGCTCTACTCAATCCTTAAGACAGTCTTTTTCTCACTGTAATATTTTAAAATGTTAATCATTAAGATGAATAAAATATATCAACATGTACAGGAAATAATGTCAGCTGTGTCATCTCAGACTGTGAATAAATAGTGTATACGAATGCGTGAAAAGAGAAAGATTTTATTTTTAATTTTGTGCCTTTTTTTTTTTTTTTTTTTGCATGAGCTAAAATACCTGAGGGAAAATTAGGGCAAAACAGCAATAATAAACAGATGCTCAACATGATGTAACTTCATTTGTGGTATCAGAGGCCTGTATGTAAATTTCCCTTTGTCTCAGAGCAGTAAATATCTATAAAGCTTTCTTTACTTGCCAGTTCCTTCATTCAGCAATAACTTTTCACAGTGCCAGGCCTGGGTTGGACCCCAGGGATTCACAGGCTGCGGTGTATCTCTGATCTGTACCCAAACAATGGTGAGACAGTCATCTAAGCAGATGAATAATAGTGTGATGGGATCGATGCAAGCAGGACTTATGCTCATGGCACCGAGGAATTGGGGAGCACATCTCCCCAGGGGAATTTGTACCGTATCATTCCAGTCTTCTCGTCCTTGCCCACTCCTGCCTCTTCCACGTAAACACCTATCTCTGCAATCTCCACTGTGGGAAGCTCCCATTCTCATCTTGAACCATGGCTGATTGAACTGCATCTAGTTCAGCAATAACCAAATCTTAAATTGATCACTGATCGTTTTAACCTGTGTCTTCTGGCTCATAAGGACAAGCTGGGTGAATAACAGTCCCTTGGGGACTTGAACGAAAGAAAACGGGAACCTCGTGTTTCCTTGAGTGAGGGAACTGAACCAGGAAGGTGATGGGCTGACTGGGGGATGGAGTAGTCATCCTCCACGGCCAGAGATTCGGTGAAATCAAGGTTATGCGCAAGCCAGGTAGTAACCAAACAGAAACAAACATGGCCTCTGTCCCCCAAGCCAGGTAAATGGTATGACACATGGCTCGGCTCTCTGAAAATCTTGGCAATCAAGGACTGCCCTCCACCTGCTGACTCCATGGGCCCCACCATACTGATCTTCTGCTCCTGAGTTTCCATACAGCAAATGACAGTAGGTCTCCTGTAAGTGAGCCAACTTGAATGGTTTCTGTTACCCTCAGACAGCAAACCTAGTAAACTACAATAATCACTAGGAAAAAGTTAGGTGGTCCTTCTGGTAAACGGTGAAGTACTCTAACTGTGGAGATCATTTGCTCGTACATAGAAAATGCCTTCTTCATTTCTGAATATCCAAGAAACACTGGAGCCATAGGGAGACTTTCAAAAGTCGAGACGCCTGGGTTCTAGCAAAGATTCCATCATTGAACGGTTATATAATCTTAGAAAAAAATTCTTCCTCCTGAGACTTTCTCCTTCCCATAAAACGGGCGGCTGACAATAACCTCTCAAGCCTATCAAGGTCTTCCGTGTCTACCGGAGCCTGTGAGTCTGTGCTGTGCTGAGACAGAGCAACTTTCCCTGAATGGAGGTTGCACCTAATTTAAAAAGTCTGGGTCCTAGCTGGCAGGACTGCCCCATGCACACCAGAAGGCTGTACTTGCGTCGGATATAATGGCAGTGGCATTCTCTGGGACAAGGCAATGCGGACCCCCGTTAATGTGACAGACAGGCTTTGAGTCCCAACATAAGGAATCAGAACTCACCTATTGGGCAATGGGAATCCACTAAAAACTTTGATCCAGAGATTGATGGAATCCAAGCTGTCAGAACTATAAGGGAGAAAGTGGCACGAGAACTGGGAGTTCTGACGCAATTGTTAACAGCACGGGCTCAACAGTCAGAGGGGTTAGAGGGTTAGAGCTCAAGAGCTAGGGCTTCTTCATTAGATGTATGACTCAGCTTCCAAGAATCTCCATGCCGCCATATTGAAAATGTGAAAACAGGAGAACTGGTCTCAGAGGGAGAGTTAAAATCAAAGGAGATGATGCATGGAGAGAACCTTGTATAAACTTGACATGGCCTGGCACACTGCAGGTGATCAAGAGGATAAATGAGGAGTTTTGTTTCCTCAGCAAGAATACATAAATATGTACTATAAGCCCTGGATACAGTGATAAGACACACCATATACATACCATATGTAATAACGTGCAAGCCTTACAGAAGGCTCTAAGAGGCTATCCATTCAGAGGAGTTAAACAGAATAATACTTAGAACAGGAATTGTTAAATATAACACAAATAAATGAGGGAAATGAGATAAAGCAGACCAGTATTGTCCAATAGAAATGTAATAATGGGAGTTACATGTATAATTTTAAATTATCTAGATACCACATTTTTAAAAGTTTAAAAAAATGGGTACATTTGTTTTATTTACATTTACATTTATTTAATCCAGTATGCCCCAAATTGTATAATTTTAATATGTAATAAAAATATGAAATATGGAGATATTTTCCACACACACCTTGGTTATATTTTATTTATTTTTTTGGTCCTAAGACCTCAAAACACAGTGTGTGTTTTAAACTTACAGCACATCTCTGTTTGGACTAGCCACACTTCAAGAGTTTAAGAGCCTTATGTGGCTCCTGGTTACCATTTAGGACAGCACAGTAGAGGGTTCTAGAATATCTGGAGAGAGAAGGGGATGTGGTCCACGGAGGCTTCCTGGATTCATTACAGTCATTCAAGTAGAGAGGTAACATGGCTCTAGATAGGAAGAATAAGCCTCTGGTAGAGGAAAGGGAGACCTTCTGGAAAGCATGCTAGCGGGGGCCTGGGGAAGTGGGAAACCGAGAAGGACAGAGCATGAGGCTGTAGGCTGAAGATGGCACTGCTGCTTCTGGCCTCAGTAGGAGACGGGCTGGTCTGGGGATAAAGCACATGTGTTTGGTTTTAAACGTGTTAAAGCTTGTGAAGCCAATGGACTGAGGCTCACATGAAAAGTTTCAGGGTAGAGCTAGGTTTCTGAGTTCTTCCAACAGTAGGTATTGGGCATTCTGCTGCATTATTCACCGCTAGAGTCTCAGAACTGAATGAAACCCTCCCTTAGACCTTCCGTGCTTGTTCGTCCTTCAGTGAACCAATAGGAAAAGAGAGATACAGAAATGACAAGCAACTTGTGCAAAACAAAAACAAAGTGCACAAAACGTAAAGTCCTCACTCTGTGGAGGAAACATGAAAGAGAAAGCATCGAGCGGAAGATCATTTATGCAGTATCTATCCTGCCCTCTTGCTCCCCAAAACCAGAGTAAAAGGAGTCTTTCCTTAGCCAACTACTTCTATGGAAACAACCAGTCCATCTTCTATAAGGGAAAAGGACATTCATAAATAAGGACCTGGGAGCTTTCTTTAAGGACTGTCAGTGGAGAACAGGAAGAGGGAAAACAATCTGCATATTATCGCTGGAATCTGCAGGGAACCACTTTCCACAAAGAATGTTTTTTTAAAGTATAAACAAGAAGAGGAGGAATTATCCTGATGTGGTCTTAATAACTGACAAGGGCTGGATGTGGTTTTTCTGAAATAATTACTAAAACAAGGGGAGAGAGTGCCTCAAATCACCACTACCGAGTCCTCAGAATTCTGCGACATCCAGCCCGTGACCCCAATCCACTGTGGTCCACATGCATCCGACCTGCGTAATCCGCCTCTGAACAGAAGTGAAGAATGCAGAAAGTCAAGCTGCTTTCAATGATCGGAAGCTTGATTCCTACCAGAGTGTGGATGGGCTTTTCTGGAGGAGGTCTCTTTCTAACGCACCTCCCCAAACGATGCTATCATGCTAAGAGTAGACTAAACTCTGCCACATTTTTTTAAAGATTTTATTCATTTATTTGACTGAGAGAGATCACAAGTAGGCAGAGAGGCAGGCAGAGAGAATGGAGGAAGCAGGCCCCCCGCTGAGCAGAGAGCCCATGTGGGCTCCATCCCATGACCCTGAGATCATGACCTGAGCTGAAAGCAGAGGCTTTAACCCACTGAGCCATCCAGGCGCCCCTCTGCCACATTTTTTAATGGCTTTTTTTTTTTTTTGGTATGTCTACATATGCCACAGGTTTTCTTCCCCCCTTTATTTTTAGAAAGCAGACCCCAACAATAGCCCCATAATGATCTCATTGTAGTTTCAAATAATCCAATCTTTGAAGCCCGATTCTTTCTTTTTAGATGTATTAATGTCATTTATCAAAAGTAATGGGATTCTTTAAAAAGTTAAGCATAAAAGAAAAGTAATGGGATACAGCAAACCAGTCAAGTGCCTTGTATATGTGCAGAGCATTTTCTGAAGCATATGCTCAACACTTTTAGACAAGCAGGACTTTCAAAGGCAATGTTAAGTGTCTTTTGTGGGTCTCAGATAATATGGTTCACTTAATTAGATTTTCCATAATCCCAGGTTAATCCTATTGTGAATTACAGATGTGAGTTTTGACTTGCCTGGCAGAAACACCCGCTGCTATAAATGCATTTCTGGAAAAAAAAAATACACCTTATTTAGAATTCATTACCAGAATCATTACTGTAGGGACTGCCTCTTCTTGTCCCTTGCCCAGGTAGAAGTGACCATTTCCACTCCTTTGGACCATATTGGTCTTTTAAGCAATTTAATAAGGGCACTTCTAATATTTTTTGTCCTTGATTATGTCTTCTTCTTCCCCAAGATATATGAAGTTCTCTAAGATTTGGGAACCTATCTAACTCCTCACAAGTGGGTATAATGATGCATATAGCTGACATGGCCTCATTCCTTTATGAAGCTCAGCATGTAGACTAGTGTCCCTAGAACTTGATTGCATATTAGACTTAACTGGGGAGTCTTAAAAATCCCATTTCCAGGCCTTACTTAACACCAAGCAAAATCAATGAAAACCAGGAACCGCCATTTTTGAAATTTCTCAGGTGGTTGTGGTATACATTTGAGGTGAGAACCACTGGTCTAGAGCTGCACTCTCCAATATGGTGGCAACCTAGACACATGTGGTTTTTTAAGTTTAAATTAAATTAAATTAAATTAAATTAAATTAAATTAAAAGTTTACTTCTTCAATGTACTAGTCCCATTTCAAGTGCTTAGTGGTCATTTCTGTCATAGAAAAGAGTTCTCTTAGTCTGTGTTGGTCTTCATCTCTAACATATCTTCATCTAAAGCATAAAGGGTCTATCGAATGAATGAAGGTATACGAAGAACACTGTACTAGGCATTCCAAGGTCGGCCACAAACTCACTGTGCAATGTCCAGTGGTATAGAATTCTGTTTTCTTTTCAGTGAAATGAAGGCCTGGGTAGGATGAATGGCTCTCCAAAGATGACCAGCCGAATGCCCCCAAAAATTAAGAGGGAAGGGTCTGCAACAGATGGGGTCAGGGGAACTGATTGGCCCCGTATCCCACAGCAAACAGAAGCACAGCCAGATTAAGCACAATGTGTCCTTGAAAAGCAGTTTGGCTGCATTCAAAAAATAAAGGAAGAAAAGAAACCACTTCTGAGATCTTGATACCTAACAGACTCACTGTCTCAGCCCATCAGCGGGTTAGTAAATTCCTGCTTCAGCGCCCATGATCTCCTGGGTTAGGGAGGGGGCCCCAGCTCAGGGAACCGTGGGGCCACTGACAACTGACAACTCACTTCACCTCCCTGAGTCTGTTTTCTCTTATGACAAAAATAGTAGAAAGATGCCTGACCTCCCTGGCTCCCAAGTTAATTTAAGGGTGGAAAGAGAAAATAGGTAAGGAAGCTCTTAGTAAAAGCATAACATCCGCTGCCCGGGTGAGGAGGGAGACGATGAAATGCTGATGGGGGCGGCAACTTCCATTTCTTTGGGTCATTTTTCAGGTTTGGCTTTTTGTCTTTAGTAGTGCAGTTGTAGATAAATGCAAATGACCCCTTAGCATTCCAGGAAGGAAATGTGATTACATTCCTTTTCTCTGATGGGGATACAAACTCTGTCAGATGCTGCAAATGGGTTCTTTTCTTGTACCTGGGTACCCTCTCTGTTTGCTCCTGGACCCAAAAGGATTCCATAATGCTGACTTGTGAGGACGCGGACCCCCGGTGTAGCTCCTCAGCTGAGGGATGGCGTGTGTGGTGGTGAGGGGAGGGATGGCCGATTTCAACAAGAAAGGCTGTGAAAATAGATTAGAGCCCCAGACTTTATAGGGATCCAGGCCAGATACCTTCTGCAGATACCAGGGTCTTTCGATGATCCATAATAGGGGATGGGAAGGGGACAATCATGGTAAGTGTGGCCGAAGCTGCCAGGAACTGGTCACATGAGATGGCATGGGCTTTCCTGGCTGGAGAAGTTCCAGGAGGCAGTCCTGGCAAAGCGTTCATTCTCCTTTCAGCTTCCGCTTGTTGGGGGACAGCTTATCTGAGTACCTCGCGTGTGGCAGGTACTGTGACAAGTGCTTCACATGCATTCTTTCTCAACCTATTTCCCTCTAGCATGCTCAGGAATCTTGTGTCATTGTGTCCATTGTCCAGATAAGGAAACAGGGCTGGGGGCACTTCACTTTCAGAGCACTCACTTTAGTTCATATGACCAGTTGGCCCCGAAAAGGGGACTTGAAGCCATATACGGTCCATTTGGAAGCCCTTGTTTATCTGCCTTTATGTTGAACTTCTCTGTAATTCTCCTATGGAGGTCTTAAATTTTTTTTTTTTTTTTTTTTTTTTGGTGGGGGATAGTCCGAACTCAGCTAGATTTTATTCCACATAACAATCATTTAAGAAATATTTGTGGAGACTAGGATTTTCTGCAGTAGTTAAATGCTATGAATTTAGGGAAACATGTTCTTTGCCCTCAAGAAACTCCCATAAGTACTGGGAGTTTTAGGAAGTGGATATTTCACCCAAGGTCAACCATCCCCAGCTCCTTTGATGTTTCCTTAGAGGATTTCCCCCAACCCCTGATATTCTCCGGCCTTGCCACACTTTTCCAAGTAGTCTTTGAATGAACAAAGCATGATTTTCAAACGTCTCCCTCATAATGTTTTCCACATGAGAACAAAATTTTGCTCTACATCCTTTACTGTCTCAGCCTCCAAAGGAGGTGCTAATGATTAATAAAAGGCAAAGGTGCAGGGAGCTGTGGGAAGGCAGCCAGACAATAAATATCTTCTAACAAAGGAGCTAGCTCAACATGAGGTAGCTCTGTGAGATCTCATGAGCTAATCGTTGTTAGAAAGAGTGGGTATGCCACTCCGGGAAGGAGGAGGTAAGTCCCGCTCATCAATATTCCATCCGAGGGCATGAAGGTGAGGCCTGGAATTGCTTTCTGATAAGAAGAGTGGTTGTTACCCAACCACGACTCACCTCACTGGTCAATTCAGTACCCATGCTGCAAAGGAGATTCAATCCTGTTTTCAGTCCTGTTTTCAACAGGAAAGGAAGTGACACTACCTTGTCTTTGTTTATTTGTTTGTTTATAAAATTATATAAACGAGCAATATAAAACTTTAATCAGTTCATAGAGCATTGGTGTGACTCAGTCCAACTGGACGTTTCCCCAGGCAGGCTCGTCTCCGTAAAGAGAAGCATGTGCAGCCAGGGATAAGTTTTTGCCATTGCTCTCAGGCATCTTACACGGATTGACTTAAGTACCTCTTTCCAAAAAGATTTTACTGGGAGGGCAAATTTGCAATCCATGGTAGCATTGGTAATATGGGAAATGCTCTCTAGAATCACTCAGTAAGGGAAAATCCTTTTCGATCACAGTTGCCTCACTCAACCAATGAGCAGGTGAACAAGGAACAATAAAGCGATTGCTCTATGTCATGAGCTTTGCCATCAAGGACTTACTGCCTTTTTGGCAAGACATCTATGATGGAAATGCCCACCCTTGCATCTCAAGGATGGCTGCTCATGAGGCCACAGAAATATGGCTTGGTCTCCTGGATCAGAACTTGTTCCTGCTTCTTAATCCAACCATGATATTGGGTATCCCAGGCAGGGGCGCTGTGCACTCTCAAGGTCTTAGTTCCAATTCTCCATATATACCACACCTAGACATTTTTGGATCTAAAATCCAGCAACCTAACCAAGCCCAGCCAGCACTCACAAGGTAGGGGTCAGAGAGAGATTCCAAATTTGAAAGCTAGCTGATTTGACAAATAGACACACTCAGAAAATAACTAACAGATCCAGATGAAGTTAAAATCAATGGTAATTATAAACATGAACGGGGGTCAAGACATGCTCAGAATGGCATGGCCATATCACAAAGAAGAAGGGACCTAGATCTGGAGAAAAGATGGGTAGATTTCTGCACAGTAAAAATGGGAGGAAGGCACCATAGCCTCCGCCCCAACCCTCCTCCGAAGCCAGGTTTATACCTCATTTCATGGGACATTCCCCATCTCGTCTTCTGCGTGACTGCTGCTTCGCTGAGAATCCCAGCTGGACTGCCGAGGGCTCTGAGGTTCCACCAAGGCCCTGCCAGGTTTTCCTCCCTGGGGTCTGCCCCTGCCTCTAGCATGTTTACCTCCTTCTTGAGGTCCCATTTCTATCTGGACAGAGGAGACAGTAAATGATCCTGCCTCCTGCCCGTATCTATATATTTCTGTCAGTGACTGCGCTCCTTCTCCAGACAGACCCTCTTTGCACCAACCCAGATCAAGGACGCTCAATAGTTTCTACTGTCTTAGAGCTGTTCTAGCTACCCACCGCTGACACACGTACACAGGCTAATTCCGTGCCTCCCTCCCCTTCTTCACTCTGCAGCAGAGATATTCCAGCAGACCTTAGGGCTGAGTCTTGGTAAGGTGCTGCCAAACCCTGCTTTGTCCTGTTCGGAATGAACGGAGCCAGCCTTTGGTTGATATATATTTTATATCCTTTTCTTTCGCCAGTCTAACTAGTTTGCACATGGGCTCCAGCAGATGCCCAACCTTCAGGGCCTAGGTTAACAGGAAGATCTTGCTGCTGAGGAGCAAAGGTGTAAGTGATACACAGGGCTGTGTCCTGGGGACTGTTTCCACACAAAAAAGGGAATGACTTTTCAGACTGAAAAGTGATGCCACCGTGAAGTAAGCAGAGTAGAGGTTTTTTTGACAGAAGGAGGGGATGGAGGTATCGCTTTGGGAAAATTCAAAGTGAAACGCCAATGGGACCCAAATCCAAAGCCAGGAAAAAAATGTTTTTGGGGTCATAAAGAAAAAAACCAAACCAAAATAAAACAAAACAAACAACAACAACAACAAAAAACATTTCACTGAGCATATTTCAGAGAAGCAAAGTCTTCCTCAAATAATTACAAATCACAAACTTGGTACTGATATTGAAATGTGTGCAGAAAGACATTTTTTTTCTTGTAAAATATTATAAAGATGTGATTTCTTTTTTCCCTCATTGAAGCCATCTTGGAAAAGAAAATCACAAGAAAAAGGAGAAATTCAGATTACAGCAGAATAGTGGCTAAAGAATGTTCTATCTGTTCCTTAGTTCATATGAGGAATTGAAAGTTTATATTGAAGACAAGTGGACATCATGAATGTTAGCTAAATGGATCCTTTAAATTGTGCGCCCTTATTCCATCGTGTGGCTTTGGTTCTCCTCAAAACATGTCCTTGGTCACTTTCTCAATATCCTCTACAACCAAAAATCCCTGCATTTTTTAAGAGAGGACCTAGCCTTAATGTGAACTCACCTGGCATGTGCAGTCAGGCTTGTGGTGTGATGAAGTGACAAGACTACTTTGCAAGTTCCCCGAAAGCTGTCTTACTATGTCTCATTTCTCTTGAGTTGCACCCCAAGTTAAACCGATGCTTGCTTTGCTGAGATGAGATGGATTTCTAGGAATAATCATCTCAAGCTTGCAAAAAGCCCTTTGCACTAAAGTAGAAAAATTTCCACTCCTAATCATATGACTTAGGACTGAATACCCATTTGAGACTCAGAAAGTCCGTGTGTTTCAAACCTTATCATTCCCATGATGTCAAGTCTATTAAAGCATACTGGCCACATCATTTACTTTTGTGGGAACTAGAGGTGCCAGATCTGGTGAATACAAATACAGGACACCCAATTAAATTCGCATTTCAGATAAACAGCACTCGTTCTTAGTAACACTATGTCCCATAGGCTTTGGGGGGGGGGGGGACACACTTATTCTAAAATGATTATTTTTTTTTTAATCTGAAATCCACATTTAACTGGAAGTCCCGTGTTTGTCTGATAAAGTGGAAAGTCATTTGTCAAAATTAAAAACTGGACGAGGCAAGCCAGTCTCCAAGCCTCAAATTATTTTTTTCTAAAATCCCAGAATCATATCTTCTCCAAATATCTTCTATGCGAACTCAGAATGCTCTTGCCTAGTCCTCCGGGAAGCAACATCCCTGAGCTGAAGAGAACACATTTGGGGAGATGATGACAGTTTGGAAACTTTTAACATGAGTATAACGGAGGTCAGAGAAAACCAAGGAAGGATCTTTGATTTCTCTGGAGAAGATGGAATGGACCCTTGGATATTGACAGATGACCTACCATGTAAAAGGCCTAGAGACGAGAGGATTATCTACAGCGCTAATTGATCGAGGAATTAGGAATAATGTTCTCTTTCATCCTGAGTTGACACTAGTTCTCAGAAAACAACCAATACCCTAATCTTGGGGTCAGGATCATTTCTATGAGGAGCATATACCAAGGAGGCAACTTTCAATAATGCCACTCTCATAGACTTTGTTCACATACAAACAAAAAAAATGGTAAAAATGCACCCACCCAACATGCTCAGAGCATGAGGTGGGAACCCGATACCGAGCTAAGCAGAGGCAACAGCAGGAAGACGCCGCCGCGGTGCTCACGACTCCAGGAATGTCACGGTGGGTGACAGGCTGGGAGACAGCCCAGAAAATGGTAAACATGTCATGAAAGGTGCCTTGATGCGGGTTTGAGTTGCTGAGAGAGCTCAGTGGAGACTCACATAAAACAGGGTACCAGGACGTGGTCACTCAGGGAAGACGTCCTTGATAAACCTGAATGGGGCCGTGAAGGGATGTATATGGCACGGATGAGATATTTCAGTGTGCGAGCAGCAATCTAGCCAAGGGGAGCAACAGGAGCCAACATCTAAGACAAGAAACGAGAACCTGTGTTCAGGTAACAACAGGAATTTGGAACAATAAAAGTGCAAAGGCCGCTCAAGAAAGAGGAAGTGGTGGGGCAGGAAATGTAGGCAGGTGGTAGACCACACAGACCCAAATAACAAACAGCACTTACAATGACAACATTCACTCTTCGGCCAGTGCTTGGGTTCATACTGCCCCGCTGCATGCGAAGTCAGAAAGTCAGGAGCAGCTCAGTTGGCCAGGCAGAGTTAGCCACACGTCCACAACTGCGGCGTCCCTCAGCCAAAATGAATGGCTGTCTGCTTCAGTTATGCGTTTTCCATCAGGATGCGTTAAGCCTTAGAACTGAGGAGCAGCCTAAGACTCAGACTCGGAATGAGTGCGTGACTGCTATGGGTGGGGGGTGGGGGGGAAGAACCCCGAACAACAACCTGGGTCCCACTTCCACAGGCTGGGGGGGGGAGGGGCAGGGAGTAACGAGAAAGGCAAAAACACTTACTGTGTACCTATAATGTGAGAGCATGAGCAAGAACCGTACTCCTTACAGTCTCATGAGGCAGGGATAATGACTCCTACTTGACGAATGAAACAAAATCAGACAACTTAAGTCCTCACGTCCTGACATCAGATGTAATGGCATAACCTACATTTGACCCCCGCTATAGGAAATAAGCCCACGCACACGGGCCAAGCCTTCTCCAGATCCCCAGCGAAAACAGCGAAGGCAAAGTGGCTCCTGATACAACCGAGGTGGTGCCTATGCAAAGAAGGAAATTAATTTCGTTCTGATTTCCCCCGATCTGCACTGTATGTACCAAATCGGAGCCATCTTTGCAAAATTAAGGGCATTAGTTATCTCCCCATTCAGCCGGAGTGGCATTACACTTGGGCGCAGACGTTCCCAGCTAAGCGGAGGAATATCAGGTTTTTACAAAATCATTCATCAAGAGGTGAGACCTAACCCTGATTAGCGTTTCAATAAGAAGCCTAAGACTAAATAGAGAATAAGTGCATGATCACAGTGGCAATTAGGCACCTTCTCGACAGCCACATTTTTCCTTAGACGAGTTCGAGCAAATGAGAAAATTTTTTTTCCTTTCTCTCTCTTTTTTTCCCCTGATGTGAAGTGAACTGCCTTAAATAACTGAAGAGGTGACAGCAAGCTTGTTAAAGAAAACGTTTGCCCATTAAGTGAGGCTTAATTAAACAAGAGCACAGGCGAATCATTCTTCCATCTAAGACGTGGCGCACCCTGGTTAAAATCACCCTGCTTGCAGCATTGGGTCTGGGAGGCCTAGGATGACACCCAGCAGTAAACTAGGGGGAAAAAAAATAATAACCCAACAGTTTGAGACTTTAAGAAATCACACGTCACTTTGCGAAGCAGTGGATGGATTGGAGATGTGCACATGCAAATAAAGTTAATCAAAGATGACTTTTGGTCTCCAATTATGCTGTCTTTAGATTTACTCAGAGTGATGAAGCTACATTCTCTTGTCCCCTTAGATGAGCCATTTGGAAATGCTGATGAGAGGTTTCGCTGCAGTACCAGGAGGGGCTCGCGGGAGAAATTCTGCAGGAGTGCATCGCCAAAGCTCCGTGACAATGGGGATCATGTGTGTTCCATCCATGTGTTCCATCATGTGTGTGCAGCAGGTAGCATGACGTTGGGCACGGGGAAAGCAGAGCTGGGATGGGATTATCATAGAATGATCTCTCCCCAAAAGATGCTGAAGTCCTAACGGCAGTCCCTGTGAAAGCGACCTTATTCAGAAGTATGGTTTTTGCAAATGATGCAGTTTAGATGAAGTCATTAGGGTGGGCTCTACTCTAGTCTCACTGGTGTCCTTAGGGGACATCTGGACACGGGGTGGGGGCACCATTTAGAAGCCAAGGAATGTCGGAGGATATCCGAAGCTAGGAGGCACGTATGACACAGATTCTCCCTCGCAGCCCTCGGGACAGGTCAACTCTGCCCACACCTTAATTTTGGACTTCTGCCTCCAGAATTGTGATCCAATCAATTTCTGTTGTTTAAGCCACCCAGTTTGTGGCACTTCGTTCCTCCAGGAGCCCCGGGACACTAACACGGGTGAGGACGGGCAGAGTGCATTCTGAACTGGGTGATTTCTCTGTTTCTCCCTGACACCCTGCTTCCAGGACACTTAGCCCAGCGAGGTGGTCCCACTGCCGCCACCAAGAGCACTGGGTCGAAAGCTGATCTCGGCTCTTCCTCATCTCGTGGCCTCACCTGAAAAACGGGGGTACTGGTATAGCACTTTCTCCTTGCCTTGTTGTAAGGATTCCATGTAATTCTTGTGATGTGCTGGACCCCGTGTGCAGTGTAGAGTGAGTGCTCGATAAATACTACCTGTTACTATCATCAGCCCCTAGAACTGAATTGCGTTAAGGTCAAGTTTACATTTCTCTGGTTGTGGCGGAAACAGTGGGGACATGCCTGTACCTGGACTGTCTGAGTGGAGTCGGCAGGTAACATAAGGTCCTTGGAGGCCAGACAGGCCCCTTATCATTGGACAGACATGGCCTGGGTGTCCACACTGGCTTGAAGACATGGTCTTCCCCTCTGTGCACCCTCTACCCCACCCCCCACCACACACGTAGTTATCAAGAGGTGGCACTGGAATCTGCAGAGATCTGGCCCTGCCGCAGCTGATCCTGGAGGCCTGAAGGTCAGCAGGCCAGCGAGGTGCTGGGAGGTGGGCTGCTGGGCTGAGGGGGCAGGGATCTCAGGGAGCCTGTGGGGAGTCCAGCTGAGGGCAGGGGTTCTAACCCTGACTAGCATTTTGATGAGGGGCCGAAGGGGCAGGAGAGAACGCCTGTCCATCAGAGGGGTAAGGGGACTGCAGTTAGGAGGCTTCCAGGTCCCCAGCACTAGGTAATACATCCAAGGCTTCGTGATCAGTAGCTTACTGACTGCTCAGTACAATGCAGTGAGGCAGGTATTAGTATCTCTATTCTACACAAGAGGAAGTGAGGGTCAGAAGACCTTTGGTAACTCAAGGCGAAGTCACAAAGGGCAATGGCTGCCGGTACGTGAGCCTGGTGGGACCAGAGCTGTCACAGCAAACCACGGTGCCCCATTGCCTGCTCTCGCATCTCTGCACTGTCCCTGCTAGAAAGTCGCTCTTGGTGGGCGGTTACCGATATTTAAATCAGATTGAAGACTGTATTGTCAAACCCATCTGCTGATAGTTTATAGCTGGATGCTTAAAAAGGCATAAATGCTTTTTGAATGCCAGCAGTACGCATCCTTAATTTTCTGCATTGTTTATGAATTGCCTGGAATAGAGCGATCACAATAATAATTCATACTTTATCACACTTTGTAATTTACAAAGGGCTTTCACAAACATTAGCTCATTCTACACATCAGCCCACAGAGGTAAGGGTTATTATTACCCTCGTTTTATTGATGGGGAATGAAGGAATAAGTCATACTCTTTAATGCTCAGAGATGCTACTGCACATGAACGCTGCAATCTTGAGAGGAGGGTTTAGGCTGAAAATCCTACCCCAGGAAAGGGAAAAAAATATTCCCTGGTGGGGGACACAGTTTCCATTTGGGAGTGGACAGCTCCAAAATCAACCCCAATTCAGCCTCCAGTCGGATGCTTGGCCTGCAGAAGGACGCAGCTGAGTGACAGCAGCCCACGATGAGGGGAGCTCACAATTACTGGCTGCTTACTCGGTGCTCAGCCCCGAGCCGAGCACCTCTGCATACTTCAGTTAATCGGCATTCAGCCCAATGGGGTTGGAGATGAGGACACTGAGGCTGTGAGAAGTTCCCTCACCCAAGGTCAAACAACTCGTGAGAACCCCCGACCATCCAATCTCAGATCAAATCTTAATTTGACATGAAGGGGTACTGCCCCATGAGTACAGCCTTTCTCATAGAGAAAACAATCCTATGGTGTTTGGTTTTGTTTTCTCTGCTCCCTGAGCCTCTTAACTTTCCCCGTGGCTTGCCCTGGGTTAGAACTGTAATGTGTACTTGATTCAAGGCTTGGCTTCCTTTTGCTCAGAACTCACAGAGGCGCTGGATCTATTACCGCACCTGTAAGTTACCTATGCTCCCCTCTCCTAGGGACTGTAGTTTGCAACTAACGAGATTGATTCTGTTGCAAATACCTGAACCCATGCATCCAAAACTCCTGATGGAGAAGCTTCTGAGTTCCCAAAGAGCTTCAGCTCCAACTCATTCGAGCCACAAACCCACGTTTGGTGACATCCTCTCCTCACACCCATCTTGTCTCTAGGGACATTTGACGAGCTTCCAATATTCTCTCCAGACATACTCTTGCCATTTCTAAAATGATTCAAAACATAGACACCCCCCCCCCAACAGCTTCAGAGGCATGCTGGTGAAGACAGAGCCACAGGTCAGGTCCAGCACCCTTTGGAAGTTTAACTCTGAAGGCAAGAGGGATCACTGGGATGCTTAGGTCTCACTCTGTTTGCGAACATCCATCACTCACCTCTTTGCCGAAAATAACTAGGAAAAGATTGAATGTGAGATGGGAAGACAGGGTTGCAAAGAAGTCTGGGCAGATGGTGATGTTTTTTGCAAAAATTTTGGGTGAAAGAGAGAACACTGAAACACTATCCCGTGGCCTTAGCTTTCGGCCTGTTGGGGGGCGGGGAGCGGGCTCCGGGGCTGCCCTCGCGGCCTGCAATGCGGCCCGTCCCATGGAGAGCAGACCTGCTCGTTCGGGCGGAGGCAGGGCCTGCTGTGACAGCCCAGAAGCTCCGTTTTAGATTTGAAGTATTAATTCAATTTCCTTTCCTCGTGCCACTTACCAGCTGTGAGGCATCAGGCAAATTAGTCAATCTTTCTCAGGCTCTGTTTTCTCATTTGAAAAATGGAGATAAAATGCTCCCCTGCACAAGGCAAAGTGGTGGAATTAAATGACAGGAGGACGCATCAGACACATAGTAGGCTTCTTCCTCTTTCCATGTTTTTCCTCTTCAATCGTTGATCCGTGAACAACGCGACTTTTACACAGAAGCAGTCAGCCCCCACCAGAATCTTGGAAGCCCGAGCTCAAATCCTCACCTGTCTGCTGCCGCATTCATTACAGGACGCGGCCGGTGCCAATCTCCGAGATAATGTCATGGCAGAGCCTAGCCTCGGCCGGAAGCACCCACAGTTAGGAACCTTCATCAAGGCTCACGGCTGGAGAGGGTGATAGCTGTTCCCACCGCTGCTATTTTGCAATGGGCTGTTTTCCCTGAAAAGCCAGTAAACATACCTTTACACCAACTTGCTTTTTTTTTTTTTTTTTTGGATTCACCTGTGCTCCATTATTGTCGTTCATAGATCTTCAGTGGAAAACCCCCCGAGTCAAGCCTTTCGTCCTCACCTCAGTTTACGAATAAGGAAGCCGAGGCTTAGAAAGGAGGCTCGCCTTGGCCAAGCCAGCCCTGCTGCAGGGCGTGCTCTACAGACAAAGCTGTCTCTGCAGGCCGGCTGCCTTTCCGGACTCAGACGGGTGGAAGCCCCCAGCCACTGCCCAACAGGGATTCCGCGCCCGCCGGAGAGCAGAACTGCGGCACTTACAGCTGTGGCCATCCCCGGCTGGCTCCCCGGAGGTAAGTAAGCATATGGCAGTATCGCTACTTCTAAAGAGGAGCGTAAACATGCGCTGAGTTAGGAACCTGTGCTAGACATTTTACATGCATTATCTCATTTGATGTTTCCAACAGTCCCACGAGTAGGAATAATGTCCCTTCCCCACAGATGTCCACATACTAATGCTCGGTATGCATGGGTCTAACTTGTATGGCAAAGAGGACTCTGTGGTCAAATGAAGGGCCTTGAAATGAGCAGATTAGCCTGGGCTCCATGTATGCACAGGGTCCTTATGAGACGGAGGCAGGAGGGACAAAGAAAGAGAAGATGTGGTGAGAGAAGCAGAGGGTGGTGTGATGGGCCTCAAAGAGAGAAGAAGAAGCCATTAGTTAAGGGATGAATGCAGGAGGCCGAGACTCAGAAAAAAGATGAGAAATATCATTCTCCCCTCGGACCTCCAGAAGGAGGGAACCAGCCCTGTTAACCTGGTCTCAGCCCATAGGACCCCTTCTGGACTTTCGGTCTCCAGAACTCTCAGATAATAGAGCTGTATTGTTTTCAGCCACTGAGTTTGTGATCGTCTGTTACAATAGCAAATAGCCAACTAATACACCCATTTACCAGATGAGCAAGCAGAAGCGTCTCGGGGTCAGATCACCTGTCTGGAGTCATAGGTAGTCCACTCACGGGAAACAGAAATGATATCCACGGCGTGACCATGGTTTGTGCTCTTACATGATGGGGAAGGAGGGCAGTCCCATGTCACAACTTAAAAATGTAAGGCCTGCTAGCTGTCACCATCACACGCCTCCCCCAACATGGTGACCCAAAATGTCTCCAGACATTGCCAACTACCTCCCGAGAACAAAACTGTCTCTGGCTGGGAGTCACTGATCTCAAGGAAGTCACGTCCAAGGCAGACTTGGATGATGAGTGGTAGGGATCCGAAAGAAAAAAGAATTGAAAGAGAGGCCCGGGCAGAGGATATAGCACCAGGGCCCAGAAGAGAGAGGCTGGTCCTGGGAGATGAAAGTAATTCCACGTGAATGGCTCCTAGAATTGGATATAGGGGATTAAGAAAGAGGAATCTGGAGGACAAGCAAGATGGTGATAAAAGACCTCCTACTCTACATTTTGGGAGTTGGACCATATCCTAATGCAAGTGGGGGCTATTAAAGGGAGAATGACAAGATCAGACTACATTTTGGAGCCCTCACTCTCACCTCCACATAGACAACGCACTAGAGAAGAGCAAGAGTGGAGGCCAGCCAAGACACAGCTATGTTCCTACTTTCTTTGCCTGTTGATCCCTTTTCCTTTTAACTATAATCTTAACATTTAAAATTAAATGTGTACTCTTCATATGTAAAACAACAACAACAACAATAAAAACCCCACAAAAACCAAAAAATGCAAGGCCTTCCTCAACGTGGTGAGATGGTCAAGAGAGTCAGTCTCCTGCTACATTAAAACAACAACAAAAGGGGCGCCTCGGTGGCTCAGTTGGTTGAGCAACTGCCTTCGGCTCAGGTCATGATCCTTGAGTTCCGGGATCGAGTCCCACATCGGGCTCCCGGCTCCACGGAGAATCTGCTTCTCCCTCTGACCTTCTCTCCTCTCATGCTCTCTCTCACTTTCTCTCTCTCTCTCTCAAATAAATAAATAAAATCTTTAAACAACAACAACCACAAAATCATGAGCGTGGGCGAGCAGCTCTTCCATCCAAGGGCACAGGTAGAGGCAGAACCGAAATCCTGACCGGGCCGGCTGTCTCCTTCCATGACTCTGCTCCTGCCCCCACACTGTGCGGCTTCTGTATTTTTTGTGCGGCATCTGCACAGCTCCAGCCTTTCCACAGGGAGAAGCAAGGACCCCGCCCCTGGGAATGAGGGTGCAGGGCCGGCAAGCCCAGGGGAAGGCCTGCCTGTTGCCGCCTTGACCGGCTGACACCGGGGCCAGCTCAGCACGATCGGCTCTGCCCCACAGAACTGCACGCGCACCCTGGAAAGAAAAACCTGGCTATCACCTGGATTCCGTCCATCGCTGAAAACCTCTGTCTCCACAACCCCACATTTGGAAACACCTGGCTATTTGGAATTGTATAGACTCATGCATTACCATCACCGCCCCCGCCCCCGGAGTCCTGTCTGGGGAACCTTTCGGGAGGACATGCGTTGGTCTCAGTGCCTCAGAGGTTATACCCCTTTTGGTTATTGCAGAATCCCTGTAGAGTAGGCACTGATCATTAGGTGATATTGTAATCACCCCTTGGTTGACAAATGAGCCAAAAGGAGCACAAGAGCAGAAACAGGATCAGAATCCAGGCATCCCCACTTTGGAGTCAACCTTCAACGAGGGCAAAGAGCAGACATTCTGAAATAGGCAAGGATATTCTGCAGGAAGTATTAAACTTCAATTAGTATGATTGTTACTATTATTACTACCATTATTTTATTGTTCTTTGAACTCCTTTAGAGCTAAGGGAAAAAAAGTCAATGAAATGGGAAAAGAGGATGTCAGCTGCTTGAGACTTCCCTTTCGTAAATCCCCGTGCCTCCTTGCCACACAAAGATCTAATTTTATTTATGCTTCCTGAATGCAGCCGAACAGTGGGGACTGCTGGGATTTGGGCTCTGCTGGGTGATGGCAAACAGAACTTTTGTTTTGATCTCACTGCTTAGGTTAATGCATCCTGATTCCTCCACAGGCTGTTTCCCAGGATGCTGTTATCCCACTGTCTGCTGGGGAAGCAAATGTCCCCGTGAAAATGAATTAAATGCAGTAGTATTTACAAATCTTGAGTCAGATTTCCATCCTGTCCAACAGGATGGGAATTTGACCCATTATTTACACTAGTAAGCTGAGAGTGACATCAAAAGCTCTCTTATTAACTGGAGGGGAGATAATGACTTAAGTGGCTTTAATCTAGACATGTGCTTTCCAATAGAAAAGTGCATCTGCTCCTTCTACAGAAGAGAAAAGAAAACAGCATTTACGTCTCTACGTAACGGATAGGATACCTAATTCCAAGCCTTGTCTCTAAACATCCGTAGATCCCACATCACTGTGGTCTCACTTAGACATCTGGCTTGCATTGGAGGAAAGGGATGCATGTACAAGTCCAGGGAGAGACAGAGACCTGAGCGGAGGCAGGGGCACTTTGAATGCCTGGAAAGAAGCGGGGGGAAGTGCATTGCTCTTTACACAGCCTGGGAAAACAGGCTGTGTTCTCCGTGCTCTCAGTGCCCCCTTTTCTCCTAAGACGTACCCCACATCCACAGCTGTAGGCGCACCCATTCCTGATCATCCCTCATAGGGGTGCTGTCAGAACGGATGAGAGAGGAAATGGGGAGGATGCTTTCGCTGAGGCAAATCTGTCTTATCTTTGCTGCCACTCATGTTATGACTTTATTCCAGAATCTGTTTTTCTGGGCACCGGCAAGATGGGGTGGGAAGCATCTGAGCTCTAGAGCCAGAAAGTCTGGAGGTGAAGTCCCAGCCCCCTTATTTGCCAGCCGTGTGGCTTCACTGGCAAGTCATGAACTGATCTGACTCTTCATCCCCTCATCTATAAAATGCCTACATCCTTCCTTCCTACTGATGTTAATCGGCCTCACCCCCGTTATCTATTTGAACTCAGCCCAATTCTCTGAGCATATAACAAACTCACTATAATTTAGCTGTGCAGAATTTGTAAGGTTTTTTTTAGTGTGTCTGTAAAGTTGTGCATCAATCCACCATGGCCTAGGTCTAGAACATCTTCATCACCCCCTGAAAGCAAACTCATAACCACGAGCAGCTGCTATAGTTAGAACTTAGTTTGCTAATCAACATCTTGCTATTCTTCAAGGTCTAAGAAATCTCGGAGGCCCATGCTGCAGTACTCCTGGACTTGCAATCAGCACCAAAGTGTCAGGCATTTCATGTGTACCCCTCTGGGGTTCCCAGATCGATGGCTAGAATCTCCCCAGCCTTTCCAAACAGATGGTATATTCGTGGAGTTCAAAGGCCACGATTCCTGCCTTTCCCCCCTCCCCCTCAGGGGGACACACACACGTAGGTGCTTGGTAAACGTGTGGCTTCTGACTGAGGGGCCAATCGTCACTTCTTCTGAAGACCTGCGTGTTTGTTATCTCTCCGCTTCCCTGAATGCCGGAGCCTCTGCAAGCTGTCATGTTCCAGGATTATTCTCCCCAAAGCATGTGCTGTTAATTTTTCATCTTAATGAACTGTCCAGTCGAGTTTAGCAACGGGAATAGCGAGAGTAGCCCAGGAAGAATGCCTTACGCCTTGCCATTGTCAGAAAGCTTCTCCCTCCAACACCGGCGCCGCATTGAAATAAACTCTCTCAATGGCGACAAACACCATTTATCAAGAACGGCATGGAGTAAGTGCGATTTCAAAAATTCATACTAACGAGCTTTATAAACATGGATTATTGGAATGTTCCTCTGATTGATACCTGCTCAAGCATTTATGTGCCCGGCTATTATGCTCTGTGTTTGCTTGAGTGAAACCACTTTGGGGACCAAACTACTTGTCAGCCCTAATTTTCCAGAGTATTACGGATGCATATTCTCTCCTGATGGGAGATGGGTCAGGCAAGCCGGAGCAGGCCCAAAAGGCCGGTGTTAATGCACAGATGCACACGCAGGGAAGCTATTATGCAGCTGTTGGCCTCCCAAGAGCGGAGTGCTCCGGGAATGGATGCCACTCAAATCCGACCGATGGCCCAGGAGGGACAGAGAGAGAGAGAGCATGAGGGGTAGAGAGATGTGTCTGAAAATTCTGCTCAACTCAGCAGCGTGAAGGAGCCCACGTTCCACCCCTCGGACACCCTGACCACTATATTCCTGTTAACCCACCAGGGAAGCATTCGGAATGTAGGTGCTGGCTTAGTCCTTCAATTAGGAAACAGTGCCTGAAAGGCGACTCGCGTGAACAGCCCTGCTTGGTGCTGAGGACATGAGGTAGGCCGGGCCGACCACGTCTCTGAAACGCTGGGGCTGAGAATCTCATTGAGAAAAAGGACGATAAGAAAGGAAACCCACGAAAGAAAAAAGCATTCACAGATGGGGATGGCTGGCTGGGAAAGGGTTAGACAGAACGATGGAATGTGGAATAAGGGGGCGTGGGTGGCGGGTGAAGCGCCGGGGTGGGGAGGGGCCTCTGGCCGGGGGAGGGGCGGCAGGCGGTATCTTAAGTTGGGTCCTGAACGATGGCAAGGGGCCAGGCACGTGAAGAGACCCGGATGGAGCGGACACAAAGGGCCGAGCCCTGGAGGCTGGAAAGGGCTGGGCCAGTTGAAAGGACAGCGATCCGCGGCTTGGCTGAGTGGACCAGGCGAGAGCGCAGAGGTAGGGAGCGATCATGTCATGGACGGCCCGGGTGGCGCCAGTAGGATCTGCGTTCTGTTCTGATTATGTGGGAGGTTGTGAACTATTTTTAAGGAAAGATGAAGGGCAATGGTGATCACTCTCCAAGCCCTGACGCCACTCTGCTGCAAATTAAATCTAGCACTGCCTCCCCTCCATCTTTTCAGTTCTGCTCCTGGTCCTGACCTTGATTCCTGCAGGCCTTCTTACGTGCACCTGTGTCCTCCCTCTCGGTACCCCTCCTGGGCAGCCACCGCAGCCCCGGCTCTCCTGTTCCAGCGTCTGCCCCTCACCTAGACCTCACTCGGGGCCCTCCGAAAGGGCCAAGCGGAGGGAGCAGAGGAGTCTGATCGTGGATAAGGAGAAGGCCATTCACACACTCTTAGAAGCAGGATTTATTCTGCAAAGCAATCAGCAGGGCTCGATGGGAAACTTCTCTTGTCCTCCACCTAAGTGCAGGGGTAGCCAGAACACACGGGCAGAAGCATGATTTCAGTGCAGAAACAGGATTAAAATCCATCTTCAGAGTAGGAGTAATTTGAGTTCCATGTCACGAGAGCTCCTTTCTGTCTTCTTCCCACAGTATCTTGGTGCTGAGCATGGTGCTAAGCAGCCAAAGAATACACATTCAGTGAAAACAATGAAAGTACAAAGGAATCTGGTGTGTCCATGCAGACAACAAGAGGGCTTGCTGCAAAATATTCCGTAGAGTTTCTGGCAGGTTAAGTTCTCTGAGACAGAGTTTTACGAGGGGATGCTCATCGCAAGCTGCCCTTGAGAATGACGTGAGCGAAGGAGAGCAGGAGAGGACAGAGGGAGAAGGCGAGATGTGAGAGGGAGCCTGGCCAAAGCCTCAGGAACCCCTGTGTGGTGCTCTGGGCTAGGATGGCCCTTCTCAATGATCTCGAGCAGAACCGAGATGGCCAAACCCCTACTGACCCAGTGATCAGACATGGGCGGCCCCAGGAGGGGCCGCGATCTTGGCCGGAGCAGCCCACGTGAAGCAAGTCCAGAAGGGGCTGAGAGCTGCAGGTTCTCTGCCGAAAGTAGGTCACTAGCTGGGACTGCCAGTCCTCCCGTGAAGAGAAGATGGGGAGTGCACAGCAGCGTGGAGTTCAGAAGCAATTCTGCCTACGCTGAGATCTACCGTTTCTTACAGGTCCTGGTATGGAAAAGGAAGGGGTGGCATTTAGGATTGGTAGACCTGTAGTGTGAGAAAGCCACGGCAGGCGTCCGAGGGGAAAAAGGGACTTAGCATCAGGCTCCCACCACACGCCGAGTGTGTGACCCCGAGCAGGAGACAACTCTGTTTCCTAGACTCAGCTCAACTTCTCTGAGACTCAGTTTACTCTTCCAGAGAATAAGATGGAGAATGTCCACGCACAGGGATCAAAGTGGGTGAAGCACAAGGAAGGGCTGTACGGAGGGTGAGAAGGGACGACCTTGTCCCTTTTCAAAATGGACTTGAGCCAGGAGGCCCTGTCGTATCTGGGAATGCCAGCCAAAACTCTGAGCAGCCAGGGCCCAGGAGGATGGAGACCACGTCTCCTTCCTATGGAGGCCTGTTCAGCAACTGTGTGACCATACCCTACACACTGTGACAGAAGACCCGGCACCGGGGCGCCTGGGCGGCTCAGTGGGTTGAAGCCTCTGCCTTCGGCTCAGGTCATGATCTCAGGGTCCTGGGATCGAGTCCCGCATCAGGTTCTCTGCTCGGCAGGGAGCCTGCTACCCCCCCACACACCCATTTGTGATTTCTCTGTCAAATAAATAAATAAAATCTTTTAAAAAAAAGAAGAAGAAGAAGATCCGGCATTAAACATCCAAATTCTAGCCTCAAAGATCCTGCAAACTTGTAGACAAATCAATAGCAATGATGTCACAAGGGAAGGCCACACCGACTTCTCCATTAGACATGATGCCTGGGGCCCATAATACTTTAGGGGCTCACAGGAATGCTTTTGCGCCTGCTTGTCTTTTTAATTGAGATGTAATTGACATATAACATTATATTACTTTCAGGTGTACAATATAATGATTGATATTTTTATATATTGCGAAATGATCACCACAGGAAATCTGATTAACATCTGTCACTTCACATAGCTACATTTTTTTCCCCTTGGGATGAGAACTTTTAAGATCTGCTTTCTTAGCAACTTTCAAATATGCAATACAGCATTATTAACTATAATACTGTCACCATGTTGTACATTACATACCCTGGGCTTATTTATTTTATACAAAGGGAACTTTATACTTTGGATCGCCTTCCACCTATTTTGCCCACCTCCCAGCTGCTGCCTCTGGGCTCCAATCTGTTCTCTGTACCTGTGAATTTGATTTTACTTGCTTTTTTTCCCCAAGTTTCTACGTATAAGTGAGGTCATACGGTATTTGTCTTTCTCTGACGTATTTCTCTTAGCATAATACCCTCAAGGCCCATCCATTTGTTGGTGCAAATGGCAAGATTTCATTCTTTTTCATGGCTGAGTACTATTCCAGTGTGTGTGTGTGTGTGTGTGTGTGTGTGCACAACACATTGTCTTTATGCACTCATCTCTGGGCATGTGTGCTGCTTCCGTATCCTGGCTATTATAGATAATGCTGCAATGAACATGGGGGCACATCTGTCTTTTCAAGGTAGCATTTTTGTTCCCTTTGGGTAAATGCCCAGGAGTGGAATTACTGGATCGCAGGCTAGTTCTATTTTTAATTTTTTGAGGGACTTCCACTTACATTCCTACCAAGGGTGCACAGGGTTCCCTTTGCTCCACAACCTCACATAGCAATGCTGTAATGTCTTTTAAAGTCAGAAGGGAAATCAACTGGCTTTTTAGGGTAAAAGATTAGATGCATCTTTTTACCAAAACGATCATAAAATATATTTATTTTTTTATGGTAAAAGGAGATCTTGAAGGTGAAGGTGCCTGGGGCCCATGGAAGGCATGTTCAGACCCCCAAGGGGCCAAGGCACTTGGGGGAAAGGAGTGACAACCTGTTTCACGGGGCCAGGGAACGCCATCTGGAGAGGATTCTTCTCTGCACATCCAGAGAAATGGGGACAGAGAAGGAAAACTTGTGCAAAGGAATCCAGAGGGAGGCGTCCTCCCAGTGAGGCCCAGGGCTACCAGCAGTAAGCTACAGATGGAGAGTAAACGGGGGATGACACGGGGGCTTCAGGAGGCAACAGGGAGTGGAGGCTGGATCCTGGTAGTCTTCTAAGCAAAGCACCCTGTAATTTATCCTGCGAGGGACACCGTCTTCTGAAGCTTAAGTTATCCTGCGAGGGACCAACAGTCTTCTGAAGCTTAAGGTTTTAGACTTAAGCAACTTGATACAATTTGGATTTTGGAGAAATCCTGCAGCAGCTTGGAGGAGAGCGCTGGGGAAGCAGGCGCAGGGCTGGATGAGCTCCCAGGAGCTGGAGTGCCCGCCACCCGGGCCGGTCCCCTGTGAGCACAGGCTTGCTCGCTGCCCTTGCGGTTCCGCTCCAACCCTTGAGGCGAGTGCAACCACCCTAGCGATCAAGGTTTTTTCTTTCTTTGCCCAAAGCCTGATGTAAACGGTTTAGGGGCAATAAGTACCAATCCTCCTGGGTCCATTTTTCAAGTGGAGATTCTGAAGTGAAACGGGGGAGTGCTGAGAGGTCCCAAACAGTACCTGTCATGGACGGGAACAAGGGACTTGCGGAAACTTTTATTAGATAGTCATTTAGAGAAGCCCCTTGTCACCTCGCCCCTTCCTTGCAAGTCTATGGCTGGATTTTTTTTACAATTTATTTTCTTAAAGAAAAATGTGTAAGAACTGTTGCTGTGGCAACCTAACAGCGTTTGGAATGGTGCTTAGATTCTAAAATTCAGAGCTTCTTGAAAAGATGAACTCACTGGCCCCTCCACCATTTTTCTAAAGTTTCCAAATGGAGGCACCTGCCAGGTGTCAGGCTGCAGCCTTCTAGGTCCTCAGCAGACACAACTAATTGGTGGCAGATTTTAGTATGGCTTGTTACCTTTCCTCCTCTGCTGTCTCAAACTTCCTGGAGCTCTGCGTCCCCCACAGGGCACAGGGTAATTTGGGTTAGTAGCCTCTGGAGGAAATGGTGATTCTCTGGCTTAGGAATCACACGAGGCCAGGGAGGGCTGACAGGCAATGGCCTGATTTCTGTCCTGAAACAGTGGGAGCAGCTGAACCTTCCTGATGGGACATAGGAAACAGGCAGACTTAGAGCGAGGTCAGGGGACCCCCCCCCTGGCCCCGGCATATGAGGTCTATGGAAATAGGAACGACAATGGTCTTATTCACAGGGGGCACGTATTGGAATTAGGACAGAGCAAACAGGCAATCGATATGTGTTTAATGTATGAATGGGTGGGGGGATGGGCAGGAAGTCATTCCTTAGAGATTCTACCCCATCCTTCTCAGGTTCGCCTGCTTGCTTCAGCTGTGATATGCCTATATGTCTGCCTCCCCATAGATGACCATCTCAGTCTGCAAAGAGCATGCACTGATCTGGCCACAAAGCATGAAAGAGTGCCACGAAGGCTTTCAGTAATTATTTGACGAGCGAATGAATGAATACGTGAAACCTATCCTCCTACGCCCAGAGCCCTTGACTGCAAACCCACCTCACCCTGTCCTCTTGGATTACTTCCTGCCCGGCATAACGTTCAAAGTCCCTCTCACGTAGAATACAAGCCCTCCCTTGCCAGGGAATGCACAGAGGAAGTGCAGAGATAACTTGAGCAGTGCTCAGGGGCTTTGATCTTTGAAAGGAGGGAATCCTACACCAGGCTTTGGGGTGGCCGTGTTGAAGCTGACACACGGGACAGAAGAGTCACTATCCAAATGGCCGGTTGTCGGAAGTGAGGTGATCAGATTCTAACAGGGCTGTGTGTTCCCACCCTGGACCCCTGGGTCCAGGAGGCAAGTGGGGAGAACATGCTCACCGGCCAGAGAGACACTCGCGTCTTGCTGAGGGAGCACGGGACATGACAGCGCCAAACCTTTCCCAAAGCTGAGCACAGGGTGGTTTCAGGCGGCCCGAAGAAGGGCCCTTCCTGCCGTCTCCATCCTGGAGGGGGATTTGCTGCTCATGGCATCACAGAGCAACTGACACGGAGTGGACCATGTTCTAGATTTCGAGGTGTATCTGGGTTGTCTCGGGAAGTAAGGGCTCCAGAGAGGAACCTCACGCAGCTCTCTGGGCAACTGACATCCAGGCTGTGCCTTCATTAGGGATTAAATCTGTACAATCATTGCACAGAACAGGCAAAATGATTAAAAAAAAATCAGTGATTTCAGACGAAGCGTTTATAAGAATTCGTTGTATTATTTTTGCAACTTGCTGCAGGTTGGTAATTTTCTTACTTTTAAAAAAGTTTAAAATCCAAGGAGAGCAAGTAAAACAAAGGTTAACACTTAATAAAAAGTTTTCTTTTTCTAGAACACTGTGCAAAACAGTGTCTATGGTTAGATACCCTCTACATATACAGATGCGGAGAAAGTGACTCTGAGGATATGTGTGGTTGTAACTGTCCAGAAAATCTCTGGACAGTCACATCGGAATCCAAAAATCATAGTTGCCCCCGGGGATGGAAATTCATGGAGGAGATGATGGGCACTGAAGGAGACTCTGTACCTTCTATCACTTTTTGAATTTCAGACCATTTTCATCTATTTAACTGTCTTATCTACTTAGAGATAATGAAGAAGAAAACAAATAAACCACCTAGTCCTGAAAAACTCGGGCTGAAGAAATTCTGTACTGCCCTCTCTCTCTCGTGAACTTCTGTACTGTAAAATCCTTCCTGATCTTTTCCAGTAAACTCCTACTCATGCTCCATGTCTAAACCCACAGGTCACCGCCGCACCGAAGCTTCTCCTGATTTCCTCTATCAAGAGTCAGCTCCTCTGGGCTCCTATGGAAGCCTAGACCTGTTTAGAGGGAGCTATGCACCATGGTTCTTTGTCGGCCAGCTTGGCTCCGTCACGAGAAGGGAGGGCCTTCAAAGGTCTGTCTTCAGTTTCACTGTTGTGACCCCAGAGGCGTGGGCATTTGACCCACTGTTTTATTTCCAGGACCCAGTCCAGTGGCTGAAACAAGAACAGTTCTCAAGAGATGGCTGAGAAGTGAACGGATCCAGGCTCTCTTTGCCTCCCCCGGTGTGTTACCTCTCTCTCAGTGGTACCCATTCAGCTGCATGCTAGTGCATTAGCCAGAAGCCGCTAGGCCTCCTTTATAACCCAAGTGGAGATTTAGGACACGGCCATCCCAAGAGAATTGTAATATAATTGCCCTCCAACTTCGTTAAGACTGGAAGGCAAACTGCAGAAGACCTAGAAGAGCCCGCGATCAGGAGGAGAGACCCTGGCTCTACCCATTGTTAATCACGTGTCCCTCAGCAAGTTGATCGTACCCTCTCCGAACCTCAGGGTCCTCATCTACAAAAGAATCATGACGGCGGCACACACCACTCGAAGTTCTGGTGCTGTCCACCCAGATCACGGATGTAAAGCACGGGCGTGCTCGATTAAGTATCAGCTCTCACCGTTCTTACCAGGAGTGGCCTCTGCATTTTGTTCATCATTAGTGACATAAAGTGAGATGAGAGAACCACAGCTGGGGCTCAAGGGTTTGTCTTCAGTATGGATTCAGGCAAAGATCGGGCCCTCGTGCTGCCTGGCTTCCCGGCGTTCCTCGCCGACTGCGGGACTGACAGTTACATTATACACACCGGAGATCTGCAGAGGAGTCAGCGAGTGGACTGAGCGTCTGTTGGTTTTTTTTTTTTTTGTAATCCAAGTGACACCCGTTATAGACAGATACTTGGCCTCTTTCTCCACAGTGGCCTACATCCCGAAATAGGAAATGTGCATTCACAGACAGACCCGGCAGGCACAGGGGGTTGGAAGGCAGGCTGCCAGCATTTCAAATTGTCAGGGACAAAGCAGAGCTTGGGGGATACTTCAGCACAGGTGAGCTGCAACCCCTCTCCCCCCACCCCCCCTAAAGCAGCGGTTTGGGATCGATTTTTATGCAAATGAAAGGTAACTGGGTGATTTGTGACCGCTGGCCCCCTGCTGATGATCTCTCAGCAGGATCTCAACCTTTGGGAGCTTTTCATGAATATAAGGGCAAATATTTTTCACTGGAAGACATTCCTATCTGTGTCCCAGTGCCCTACTCTAAAAGCCCAGCAAGGCAGCAGGGCCGAGAAGCCCTGTCCCATGGCTAACGTGGACATGTCCTCCCCTGCACTGAGGATTGACCCAAAGGAAACGTGTGTCGGGGATGGAGCTCGAGTGGATCTCTCTGGAGGTCAGCCTGAGAGCTGATCTTGTAAGCCCAAACCACTTCCCTACTGTTTGTTAAAAGCCTCTCCCTTTCTTTACCGCTCTTCTCTACCCCATGGCTCTCTTTTCCCTTCCCGCTTGGATTTTGAGCACCTCATACGGAGCAACTAGATTGTCAGCTCCTCGAGGAAAAGGGAAGTGTCCTTTGGACTCTGGCTGTGTGTACCTTCAAGAGATGCTGCCCTTGGGGCACCAGGATGTTTCCGTGGGTTAAGCATTTGCCTTTGGCTGGGGTCCCGGATACCGGGGCCCTGGGATCCAACCCCATGGCAGGCTCTACACTCAGCGGGGAGCCTGCTTCTCTCGCTCCCTCTGCCGCTCTCCCTGATTGTGCACACAATCTCTCGCCCTCTGTCTAATAAATAAAGAAATTCTTAAAAAAAAGAAGAAAAAAAAGAGAAAGAAATGCTGCTATTGTGAACTCATGGGGGATCAAGAATCTGAGTCTGCAGCCTAAGTTGTTGGTTAATTTTGTTTTGTTCTTCTAAAACATTACAGTATAATCATGAACAAGTCTTCCCTTGCTACAAGGAAAAAAAAAATCCTCTCTGTAAAACAAGAATCTTTGTCTGAAAGATCAAACGGCCATTCTATCTGTACCAAGCTGCCTGTGTGTTTTTCAAGGGCCTTATAAGCATTAGAATAGTTTACCTTCCCCTCCTTGGAAAAAGCTATGCAGAACTCTTCTAAATAGGCGTTCTTAATTTCTAAGTAGGAAAAAAAAAAAAAAACAACCTAACAGGTTTCCTAGAAGATAAATTAAATTCAAGTACTTTCTATTTAGCTTCTGACTCTGCTTCATTGATACCTCATTCTCATTGTCCCTATTATCTAGAAAAATAGGAAATGTCAGTCGAATGTTCTACTGAAGAATTCACGGGGCCAATGAAATGAAGAGACCCATTTGGCTTGGCAGCAACGAGATGATCATCACTCAGACATGTCTACAGGAGGGCTGCGTCTCATCTGCTGAGCCAGGGAGCAAATGATGGCAAAATATGCTAATTTGAGGGGAGCCAGTCATACCCTCCAGATCTCCTGGGTGTCTCTGCCGGGAAGTGCTGTTCTGCTCCCTGCAGAGCGTTTTCCTTCACTGGTTTATTCCCTTAGCAAACAAGGACCAGAGCACGGGAGAAAGAGTTCAGGGAGCTCCCCAGATTGAAATTTTGGCTTCAAACAGACTCACATTCACATAGGAGTGTACAACACCTGGAAAATCACCAAAGATTTATGAGTCTAGTGACAGGGGACGACCATTTGTGTCACAAACTCTTGCGTGGGAGGCAGGGAAAAAAGTCCCGCCTCCTGGGCAGGAACTGGCTTGTTGGTTTGTTTTTGGTCCATAACAGAGAAGATTCATTCAAGGGTGGAAAAGGGGGGAGTGTGCAAAACCCGTTAGCTCTAGCTAAAATCAGTCTTCTCAAAGATAAACATTTCCGAGGATAAAAATTATGCCAATATGGTCATAAGCGAGTTACTTATCTTTTCCAAGACTCAGTTTTCTCATTTAGCAAATCTTGGACATTTATAGTGCCCACTACAGTAGGCTTTTGCAAGGATTGTGGGAGGCGGATGGCTTTCAATATCTTATTTGCCTGATGTGTACTAAGCCCTCAATACCTGTTAGCTGCCATTATTATGACTTTTCACTGTCGTAATTGTAGCTCCCCTTCCTCGTATTCTATTCAAAATATACTTAAAAGTCGCTATTGATGTGTTTGATAACTATGTCTTGAGAACCTACTTTGGGCCAGATACACTGGTGGCAACTAGGAACACAATGCTCCCCCAGAGAAGTCCTGCCCTCAAGAACCTCCAGGTCTAGCCGGGAAGATAGGTAATTAAATAAAGAGTTACAGCCCTCTGTCGACATCACAGTAGATGGTGTAATCTCTGACTACTAAAGTTTTGTCTAGGAAACACCCACAACTCGCTTTTCAGGGATTGGAGAGACGTCCTTGGAGATAGTGAGGTCCAAGCTAAGATATTAGTGAGCAAGAGTTGGCTTTGAAGAGGGAGTGAGATCCTGGGGCTGTTGGGGCAGTGACAGGTGTGCCCTACAGTAGATCCCACAGTGGATGTGTCTAGTAAGGGCTGGGGGTGCACAGAGAATGGCTGAGAGATGAGTCTAGACAGTAAAACAGTGGCCCTATCCCTGAAGGGGTCCTAGACACTTACTAAGGAATCAGATCTCTGACACGGAAAAGATTAAGTAGGAAAGTAACCTACCACTTGGAGGTAGGGACACTGTTTAGTATTTGTATGGAAGGTGTATCATGGTGGAGATGAAGTAACCCCAGAGGCAAAGTGACCCGTCAGGTACCATTTGCGATAACTCTGGAGAAAGAGGGTAAGGCTAATGTTTGGAGGATGGCAGTGAATGGGGGAGAGAGGAAAAAAAAAATTTTTTTTCAGGGATAATCAGAGTAGCACCAGTAGGAATCAACAGCAATAAACTGGTGGTGGTGGTAAGGGATTAATGGAGAGGTGTATGGCACCCCTCCTATATTTCCGATCTGGCTGTGTTTTGATGCTACCCTGAAATACCACACACAGGACAAAGTGAAGGTTGAGAGGAGAAAACCATGACTTGTATTTGGCTGCTGCATTTAAGGCACCTGGTGGACAACCACATGGCGAGGAGTCATAGACATGGATAGATGGATCTAGAACCCTAAAATGTAAGGAGTCATGCCCCTAGAATTAATTCTTACATTTCTATATGGATATTTGGATGTCTTAAAAAAACAGGTCTAGTTACCACTGAGAAGATAGAGGAGATAAATGGAGTAATAAAATCCTAAAACTTAAGAACTGTTAATGACCCTCGGTCCTACTACCCTGTGGCTCAGAAAAGAGCTCATTAATCTAAGGGCATAGGGACAGTGAATGGCAGAGCTGGGCCTGGGGGCTGAAATCAGCCTTTTGGCTTATGATCTTGTGGTCGGCCTTTTGAGGTCTAAAAGCTTCAGCCTCCTGGCCACGGGATATAAGTCACCTTGTTCCTATTTATAGAATTCTTTTCAAAAGAAGAAAAGGAGGAAAAAGCAACATGGCAATTGTCTTGGTCCGCCCAGCTGAGTCTTTGCTAAACAATCCCTTTCAGTTCCTTCTTTCTCCTCTGAATCTTATATAGTCATCCTTCCCCCACAAAAAAACAAACAACAACCAAACAAAAATGATCGTCCTTGTTCTAGTACATAACAGGTGTTCAGTAAAGAGAACCCAAGAACAACAGTGAAAAATCACGTTCCTCAAAGCCTGAGTAAGTGGGCCAACTTCTCTCTCAGACTCTGCTTTCTATTTGGTGCAGATTTAAACAAAGGCAGGTTGGAGGCAGGGGCCTGCTGGCCGTCTTCCGTCTCCACACAGTACCGTAAAGTAGCTCCGTCTTACCTTCTTCACCCATTGGATACTTGCTGCCAGTTTCTATAACACACTCCACCCATCTGATTGGTCACTCAACAGATGACAGCAGGAACGAGCGTCTCAGGGCCACTGAGCCAAAAATACAGGGATTTCTGCAAACAGTGAAAGGATCATTATTAACCTAGAGGTGACATGAATCCATAAAATGACACACTCCTAGATACTGGGGACACACAGTTGTGTAGAAAGACACATTCTCCCTTAGAGGAGAATGGTCCAGGTGTGGAGAGAGAGATGTAAACAAATGATCACCCTTGTGTGAAAAGTGGGAAAAACTTGCCATGGGTTTAGAGCTACCAAAAGGTGATGTGACTCACTCTATGTGTTTTTGGTATTTTGACAAAAAGATAAGAGCAGCCATCCATCCAACTTCTTACAGCATGCTACGGACGTCACATACAAACCTGTGGGGGGGATATCAACTCTTGGAGCCACTTTCTGAGAAAACGCATGTTCTATCTGAGTCCAAAGTCGGTACCTTCTCTCCGCAAGGGAGAACACTGTTCTGAGGCTGCCAGAGCCTCGTGGAATGACAGTCTCAAGGGCAAAGAGTGACAGGGGTGGCGGCGGTGATAGGAGATGTCATCCCTACACCAGCAGAGCCGAGCCCTGGGCTGACAGAGCCGCGATTCTTCATCAAGACAACATTTCTGTCCGCCCCTCCCGCACTACAGCACACTCTAGATTTCTGTGTGGGGGCTGTGTTCTGCCTGGATTCTGGTCTGATTCATCTTCATATCTCCCAAAGTGTCTAACATATTTCCTAGCCCAGAGCAGCTGTTCAATGTATATCTGTTGAGTGAATGAAGAGAGGAATACGGAGCGTCTGAACAGCTGTCGCCTTCAAAAACTGAGGCACTGAACCAAGGAAGGTGGTGGTTGGCACAGCTATGACACAACGGCATAAAGGATTTCTTGAATGTCCTTCATCTCTAGAGCTTCTACCTTGTAGGATCAATCCAGCCTGCAGTAAGAACTGAAACAGCTTCTGGGGCACCTGGCTGGCTCAGTCAGTTAAGTGTCCAACTCTTGATTTCAGCTTAAGTCATGACCTCAGGGTTGTGAGACTGAGCCCCGTGTCAGGCTCTACACTCATGGGGAGTTTTCTTGGGATTCTTTCCCCTTCCGCCTCTCTCTCCCTCTGTTCCTTCGCCTGCTCGCTTTCTTTCTCTAAAATAAATAAAATATGAAAAGAAAGAACTGAAATGGCTTCTTATTTGACTTTATGTATCATGCTTCCTTTTTGTTTTCAAATACACTTTTCCTTATCTCATCTTGGTTCCGTCCAACAGCTCCTCCTCATATACCACTCCTTCCACAAACGACAGCAGCAACAGCAAGAAGCAAAAACCCTTCTTGGCGAAGGGCTGAAATAAATTATAAATCTCAAATGTGTCCATAGCATCTTGATTTGGTGACTGTAGCAAGAACAAGGAAATGTCCTACTGTGTGCTATTCCCAGGATGTTGAGGACAGAGTAGCTATGGGGCTATTCCCAGATGAACATGGAGTCCGAGAAAAAGCCGCACGGACAAGTCATAGAACACATAATTGATGAAGAACCCTACTGTGCAGCCACATTACGTGTTGAGCTAGTCTCCAGAAATGACCCCCTCCCAAATGAACCATACCCTCAGATATCCATGCCCCAGGACTCTTTCTGTGTGGATCTGATCTGTCCCTGGGTCATCAAGGAAACACAGCAAAGGCGCACTCTATGATTTCAGAAGCTGAGTCGTAACAAACCTTGTAGCCTGTCTTGTGCTCTTAGAAAGCTTCACCTGGGAGAAGTCAGCTGTCGTGTCAAGTCTGAATACTCTAGACCCGCATGCTGTGAGGGAGCTCCAGCTAGCCCTGTGGAGAAGCTGCATGGACAAACAGAGAGATGCCCAGCCATTCCTTGCTATTCCAGGCACCCAAGCTGAGGTGCCAGATGGTGAGTAAAGATGCCATCTTGGATATCCAACTCAGTCAGATCTTCCTGTGACCAGCCATCTGACTACGCAGCGTGAGAGACCCCACGTAAAAACCACCCAGGTGACTTCACTAAACTCAACTATAAAAGGTAATAGTGAATTGTTATAAGCTGCTAAATCGGGAACAGTATGTTCCTCAGCAGGGGATAACTGGTACACCACAAGGGAACAGACATTGGCCACAGGCCTCACCAATGCCGATCACCACTCTGGTTGTCATGAGCCCATCTGGGTATCTCACCCCACCATTCAAAGATTAAGACTTCTGCCCAAGGTGTGTAGCCAATAACACCCAAGGTGAGACCTGAATTCAGCAGTGCAGACATGACAGCCTGTGTTCCCCAGTCTCCAATCAGTTAATGATACAGCTATAGCTGTAGCCAGTGTGCCTTTCAAAGTTCTCAAATCCATAAAAGTTAACTGAACTCCCACTTTGCCTCGAATTGTTTACCTCCCTGCAAAGTATCCCCTATAAAACTCCTTTCACCAAAAGCCTGCACAGACAATTAAGAGCTCTGGAAGGAAAGCAAAAAGAGCTGGGTGAATTGTCTATGAATTCCTCTGACTGCAAACATTCAAGAGAGAGGGGATGGAAGTTCCGTGAAAAATGTTGGTACACAACTGCACCGTGCTTCTTAGAGAAGAGAACAATGACATAAGGAATCTTAGCTGTTGCTGTGCTTTCAGCAGAGTCGATGGGAAGAGAGTTTGTTGGGTCTAAGAGGCCTATGCGTGTATGCTGCCCGTCTTCTCTGTCTGCACTGGAGTTCCTGCTTGGAATGTTCATCTTCCCTCTTCTCCTCTCATGACTCTCCAAGACCTAGAATCATGTGGTCCCTTCGGAGCCAAGGGGACATCCAACCCAGCACTGTGGCATCTACCCCTACCTACTCTCAGAATTGTCTCCCCTTCCTTTCTTAAGGCCTGTGTGCCGTGACTGGCCCACTCCCTGTACAGGCCACTGCCTACTACCAGCTCCATCTAGGGCTGTGTTCAGTCACCCACAGCACTGAGCCTCCTAGGGGTGCAGACGCTTCGTGCCATCTATGGCTGCAGAGAGATCGAGAAATCACGGAAAAGTACACTGTGAAGCCCAGGGTATCAAGCAGGATGGAGAAATCCTCAGTGAGCCTACAAAGAGCAAGGAGAAAAGCCAGGGAAGGATGGGGGTATGACTGTAGCAGGTATCTCTTGCTGAGCTCTGAGTGTTTCGAAGGCTCAGTACATGCAAGTCCATAGGCTTCCCTTTGACTCATGTGTCACACTGCTGTCTCTTCTCTGAGGATCTCTGCTCCAAATCAAATGCCTTGGCTTACCGATCTACATGTATGGGTCCTCTTCAAGAATGTGGGCTCAGCCAGGCCGAGCATGGGCTGGGATCACTATTCAGAGTACAAGGGCAACCACAACAACAATGTGTAGTTCTGGGGTTGGGGGAGGGTAAGGGCTGAAAGTATATGTACATTCGCTTAGAACAGTCCCCACCTCACTGACCCCATCAACGGGATCCGGGGACACTTACTGTGTATGCAATGCCAGTGTAGGTAGAGCACGGGGGTGGCGGGTGAAAAAGGAAAGTGTTGTCACTGAGGGGAGCAGGGGAGCCTAGGGACACAGTGGCAGCTCCGTTTTACAGACAAAGGAACCAGCTAAGCAGTAAGTGCCCAGTGCCTACAGCAAGGAACAATCCATTCCTCTCCTGCCAGATTTAAGAACCCAAAAGAGACCTACTCTAGGGTGAATCATGCCTATTCCTCTAGTAGATCAGCCTGGAAATATTTTACCTTTTTTTTTTTTTTTTAAGATTTTATTTATAGATTTGAGAGACAGAATGAGAGAGGGAGAGAGAGAGAGAGAGAGAATGAGCACCAGAGTGTCAGAGGGAGAAGCAGACTCCCCGCTGAGCAGGGAGCCCGATGCGGGACTCAATCCTGGGACTCCAGGAGCGTGACCTGAGCCAAAGGCAGTTGCTTAACCAACTGAGCCACCCAGGCGCCCTGGAAATATTTTACGTTTTGCTGAAACAATACAACAGGGAATTTCCAGTACTTTGGTAGGGAGCTGGTGGAAACAAAGTATGATTAAATAGACTACTATTAAAGAAACAAATAAAATACCAGGTTTCTGAGCCTGCCATGTTTGGGCAAAGAAGTCAAGCAAAGATACGCTTTTCTGTTGTGCTGGAAAGACCAAGTCATTTTGCTGATGCTGCTGTGTCTGTTTCTTGCTATGTGGGCGGGACAAGGGTCAGCAGCTAGGCCGCTGACATATAACGGGGGCTTCTTCCTATGGTACATGTCACATGTTCCCGACATTGCTAAAGGGATGAATACGCTCAATAGTCATCACAGGGTGTTTCTCCTGTTATCGCCAAAGTTCCAAAACCATATGGTGAAACATATTTTGTAAGATAGGTTTATAGATTTTGATTTTTTTTTTTTTTTTGGAAAGGAATGGGGGCAGGGAGCAGTAGGCTATCGAATGTGAGGAAACATTAGATTTAAAATCCATGCTTTGCCTCTTCCGAGCAAGACTGACTTTGGGCAAGCAAGAATTCCCTGAGTCTCCGTTTCCTCACTAGAAAAGGGGGATAAGAACAACTATTTTGTGGGATGACTGTGAAGAATGGTGGTAATAAATGTACTACCCCCACTTGGGGTAGGCACTCAATGATCAGTAGCTCTGAGTACGGAAAGATACAAATTGTGCCTGATTTAAAATTTAGTTGTAGGTTTTATGGGATATTTGCTCTTCATAACGCCCTCCGGGAGAGATACAAGCATCTATATAGTATTTTGAACTCGTATTCATGTATTTTGCGTACATAATATTTAACATATACTGGGTATTAATCTGTAAGCATTTCTCACACCAGTCTTTTTCAGATGAAGAAGCTGTGCCTCAAAGAAATTCGGGGATCCCTCAAAGTTCACGGGCTCAGCTTGGACTTCTGCTCCTACCAAATGTTAAGGACCGTGAGCTGCCCCACAGCTCATGCCCTCCTGCAAAATCTCCTCGGCCGACTCCTCACTGCCTGCACAGGGATGGCGCCCCACTTCTGACCGTAAGTACAAGAAAACATCCGAAAAGACGTCCCGGGCTCCAAATGGATTTGACACAGCGGCCCTTTAAATCAAACTCTTAACACGATTATCTTTATTTCTCGTTAGCAGTTTTTCTAAGTAAGCCATGCCTTTGGAGGCCCCTAATACAAAGTGACAACCTTCACGGTCTTCCAAAGCGCCGATGGACGGGCGTAGAGAGAGTCCATTGTCACCATGGTAATTACCGCACAATACCTGGCGGCCAATGGACAGTCAGGAGGCTCAGGCAGCGGCTGAATCCGGCATTGTCCGGGCGCGATAAAAAGATTAGAAGCCCTGAAAAGCCGGGGAGCGGGATCTCACAGCTCTTTCGCTGGGCCCTGAAAGGACCATTGTGTTACCACCATAAATTCTGGGTTCTCCGGGCACTTGACAACTGAAGCCGGGGACAATAGAATTCTTGTGTCCAACAAAACACTCCTTGTCCAATGCCAGTCTTATCAGCCGCATTTACAAATGTCTTTCGTTGTACCCAAATAATTCCCTATTAGAAGGACTATTGGGAGCAGAACTAAATAAATATTCACAGCCTCTGTAATATCGTTGGGAAATGAATAAACAAACAGTCATCTAGCATATGAGCAAGCCTCCTGCTACTCTACATTTTATCCCTATTTCTTGCCCAAATGATTTCTCTCCGTTAACATGTCAACAGTCATGATACTGGAAGCTCTGGTTTTATTGGCCACCTACTACATACCCCCCAGATACGTCGCCTCACTGCTACTACATGCAATTTTCTTTTCATTAGTCTTGCCGACAGCCCTGGAGGGCGCTTGTTTTATCTGGTTCTTACCTCCTAAAAGGAAAGGGAATGCAACCTCAGAGAAGTTAACTTATCCAACATACCAAAGCTAACTAATGGTAAAATAAGAATTCAAATCTAGGTTTCCCCGGTTCCTAAGGCTCTCCCTTCCCCCTATGCCTCGGTGGTTTCTCTACTGAATAAAAAAGGAATAAAACATCAGAATAAGGAGAAAATCTAAGCACATCTACCATAAAAGTCACAAATATACATGGAGTCTGTTTATAAAGTGTTATAGAACCTGAGAACACTAACAATAGAAGGAAAATAAAGAAGCTTTCTTCAAGAGAGCGTATTTTATTTTTGCCCTAGAATGCCAGCAAGTTTACAATTTAACCTTTTGAGGGGAAGGAGAGGTGGCAAATAAGCAAAAATAAACACAACCCCGCTTCAGGAAGGTTTCAGGGACGTCCGTTATGGTCAGCTGGTAAAGTTTTAGAAAGAATCGCCGGGATAAACAAAGTAAGCAGAGGACCTGCAATCACAAATACCCAGAACAACATTTATGTCTCCTCCTGCAGTTTATTTTATTTTGCTTATCTATCTCCTTGTTGTGAATGAACAAATATCTCAGCATTTGACAGCAATGCACATGGCAAAACAGAAAGTCCTTTCTTGATGGAAGCACTTCCTAGAGGACAACAGTCTTCACATTAAAAAAAAAAAATCTGACAATATTAAAACTCTAGATGGTTCCCTGTCAGGTCAGGAGATGTCTATGCTGGTTAACACAGATTCTGCTTTTCTCCCTGGTCTGCTCCCAGCCTCACCTCCTGCCCAGGGAAGGCCGGCTGTTCCCCAGTCCCAGCAGGCTGTGCACCTCTGTTCCTCTCAATTTCTTCCCCCAGGGAGAGCCCTTTTTTATGTCTGTCTCTCTGCCCCTTCCAATGTTGCATCCAAGGAAACACTGAGCTTCTTGAAGACAAAAAGATGAGATGTAATATCTTACACTCATTTTTGTCTGGCCTGGGTCAGTATAAGGCCAACCCTCTACAGAGCCCGGCTTATTGGACAAATAGATGAATGGTACTGGTTGAATGGAGAACAACCATAAAACTGTACTTTCAAAATTTTAAAAATGAAAATCTACCCTTTTTATCTACTTGATGTCAAAGTACACGTATAATTTGTAATTTTTTTTTTCTTAAGGACTGTAATGATGTCCTCACTTGGCCCAAATTATGCAGCCTTGAGCTGTTTTGGTTTGTTTTCTAAAGCAGTTAAAATCTATACCTAAAAATAGGCTATCGTTTTACAAACAACTGTCTATTAACAAGACTGGGTAGCCAATAGGTTCTTCCTGACTGACTGACGGTAAATCCATGTGTTTGTGTAAGAACTGAGTTTGAAAAATGTGATCGATATTTCCCAAATACTTCAGATGCCAAGTGAAGCATTTAATCATCTTTGAGGATTTAAGGGCACGGTTATAGTCATGTACACACGATGCGAACTATTTCAGCTCTTCTATTCCCCCAGGAGCCAGGCGTTCTGTAGACACAACTTAATCCAAGCAGGCAAAGATGATTTCTAACGTTTACTGAGAGTCTGTCATGTGCTAGGTCCTGGGCTAAGTGTGTGTGTGTGTGTGTGTGTGTGTGTGTGTGTGTGTGTGTATTAACAATCTCATACATCAGGTACTATGATTTTCTTTATTTCATAACTAGGACATGATAAGAAAGGTGGAGTAAATTGCCCTCATCCACAGAGCTGTAAAGCAGTGAAGCCAGGATTTGGACACAGGAGTTTAAACCAAAGCAATTCATCCAACAGCCATACTCAACTGCTCTCTGCAGACATAAATTAGGGCTCTAATTTAGAGAAGTAGTCCAGTGATTTTTTTTTTTAAGTGACCAGTGACTATATCACTTTACCAGACTACTGAACTATCCAGAGAGAGAGAGAGAGAGAGAGAGAGAGAGAGAGAGAGAGCAACCATAGATGAGACCCTGCCAAAGAAATGATCAACAGTATATAATTCAAGGTCTAAGAATTAATATTTAATGGTTTATCAAATTTGGGGAACTTCCAAGAAAGCAACTCATTTGCAAAATGCCATACTCATAGAATCAAAGAAGTATTCACACACACACACACACACACACACCCCCCCCCCCCCGCCCCCACGTAGCAGTTTTCACTGTGTGCTGGAAGTAGTCACAATCTGCCAGTACCTCTCAAAGTAAGAAAAGCAAGCCGCACTGTCATAGCCATGTGCATGATTTCTGATATTAGAGGAGAGCATTGTCTCTGGGCCATTATGCTTGGAAAGAAACAAAAACAAGTTTTCTCCATATCAAGCAGGACTGCCCTTTTGCAATGTAAAATTAAGCTAAGGGGAAAAAAAAAATGCCATTTTGTTATTTACCTCCTCGGAGACACTCATTCTGAAGATATAAACTGTACACATTGATAACGTTCATAAACATCACAAAGGAAAAACTTGTGTGTTTTCTTGCCCATATCTATTGTTACAAAGGTGCACACTAAGTGTGCCCAGTTAGCTTTGGCACAGTTGAGCTGGTAAGTGAAGAACTGTGTCCTGGATCCTGAAGTCTCACCTGTGTCCTTGCGCTTCTGAGGGCCCACAATGGTTGGGGACGTATAATTCCCTCCAGGCACAAATGCAAATATGGCCACAGAGGGGCCCACGTGAGTCAGCGAGGTAGTCTAGCAGGCATCTGCTTCCTCATCGTACCTCATTAAGTACAGTGGATTCATTCAGGGACTACAGGGGAAGCAGGCCATTAAAATGTTTCAGTTATAGCTTGCTGCACTTTATTGGGGGAATAAAATTCTTCACTTGAATGCACAAATTTTGACATTCTTGAAGATCTGGGGAAAATTCACAGGCCAATATCAAGAATTTAGCATCCCCGTAGAAAGCTATATCTAGGCTGCTCCCCCAGAACTCACCCCCAGACTCCTAGATGCACTGCACACTCAAGGTTTCATTTCTTTCCTTCTTTTGTTTTCATCTTTTTTTAAACACTCAACTAATTACAAATAAAGTCTGCTTTTACTAATTCCATTGATAAGAACCAAGAATAAAGACAAAAATAGCATTATCAACAGTTGCATAGAGTTGGGTCATCTTTCCAGACTGGGTTTGAGTCAATGGTGGGGAAGAGACAGGCAAATGTCCTATTAATAGTACTCGAATCAGAGGCTCTGGGACATCTTCCATTGGGATGATCACTTATTAAATGTCTATCTTATGACTGCATCCAAGAAAACCAGGCTGGATTTTTTTTTTTTTAAGATTTTATTTATTAGGAAAGAGAGAGAGTGAGAGAGAGCATGAGAAGGGAGAAGGTTAGAGTGAGAAGCGGACTCCCCATGGAGCTGGGAGCCCGATGTGGGACTCGATCTCGGGACTCCGGGATCATGACCTGAACCGAAGGCAGTCGCTCAACCAACTGAGCCACCCAGGCGCCCCCAGGCTGGATTTTAAAGCATGTTTTCTTTATACCTTCTTAGCTTTGCTATCTCTAGTTATCTGATATTGTAAGTGTGTAAAGTTACAAACATACACACACACACTATTCACTTGTTGGTTGCTCATCTCTGGAAATACTTTAAACACATTTCTTAACTGGCAACTTATAAAATGAAGTTTGGCATCAGGTACTGGGACGGATTTGATGATCATGAAGTTTCTTTCCTTTTCTGAGTCTACAGAATTCTTTAACTGGAATAATCAGTTCCCTCACTGAAAGCAGCCTGCCATACTCCTGCAGAACTCTGAGCACACCCAGGGGATCCCTGAGCTAGATGGATCTCTAGGAACTATTCCCTCTCTAATGGTTTCTTACGGGCCCAACCTGGTGCCATGATGAAGACCATCTTTATGAGGACGCTTCAAGTGCAGAAGACCATTGGGACACAAGGGGTCTCCCTTTAGCTGCTGGGGTGGCTATAAGCAGATAGAGCTAGGTTTCATAATCCTTGACAAGATGGTCTGGTCACCTCGAAGAAAGCCAGAACACCCTGTCCAGGGGCCAAACCAAGCAGTTACATCAGCGAGCAAACAGAGGGAGAGCCAAGCAAGGGAGTTAGACGGATGCAAGTAAGCAGAGCCTCTACTGGGGGGTGGAATTCAGGTCCGGCAGGCCCGTTCCCATTTGGGAACCAGTTCCATAACTAGGACTCTTACCTATAAAAATGGACATTCTTTGGACCCCTGAGATAATGTGCACAAATTATGCTATTGTTGCTGGCACAAATTTACTTTTCACTAAGTATTATTAGCATCACCATGATCAAAAATGTATCAGTTTTCAACGATAAGGACTCAATATCAAGAAATATGAAAGAAATAAGTGCAGTGCCTGACACGATAGGAGCCCCACAAATTACTACAATTATTTTTGGCATTAAATGACAATGAGTCAGGATGTAGGCAATTCTCTTTCAATTCAGATCTCAACAAAGAGAAAAGTCTCCATCTGTAGTAATTCCCGAACAAACCTCTCTTTTTAGAAAAGGTAATCTCAGGTTCAGAAACGATCCAATTATATTGTTTCTTTTAGTTATCTCAATTTGGGGGCTACTCTCCATTTATCACAAGAGGTAGTACTAGTTTACATCAATGACAGTCGATATAATTTGCTTCAAAAATATTTAAGAAAAACAGAAAGAGTCAAAAGAAAATATTAAGTAAATAACTGTGTGGGTGGCCCCTCAATATTTTGAAGACAACCATGAATGACTTAATGATTATTTTACAGATGGAGAGACCGAGGCCCCGAGTGGGAAGTGAGTGAAGAGGAGCGCCCAGCGGACCCGGAGGGCAGCCCGTGTCTCTGCGGCACCCTCCCCCATACCTCGTGCTGGGCAAGTACCGTCAAAACTGTGAGGGATGACTATGGTCCTCTTCCAAGGGCAGAAATGAAATTCAAAGGAAGTGACTAAGGTCAGTCCAGACGTGGTGATGGACGCGGGAGCAGAGTCTAGTAGCTCTCCAGGAATCTAGGTCTTCATGGAGAAGAAACTAGGTTGAAAGCTCACAGGGCACAGAATCCACCTCTGGACCTGTCCTTACAATTCACTGCACTCATTTTACAAATACCCAGTTTTATTCCAAAGGACGTTTAAGGGGCTGTCTGCCAAGAGGTAGGCACTACAGAAACATAAAGCAGCGCTTTCCATAATAAAAGTGAGAAAAGGAGACATGACGGCACGAAAGCGCAATCTGAATGAAGGTTCACACCCAGGGCTCAGGCAGAGAAGTCACAGATACCTGTCAGGGCTGTTCACACACAGGGTCAAGGATGTGCAACCAGGCACAGGAACTCGGAGCCCACGAGGACAAAACTGGTCTTCAGTTCCATCACGGCCATTCCAGAGACTGATGCCAGGTAGTTCTTTACCCCCCTGTTCCCACCCAGACAACCGGCCCTGCCTTAGGCAGCTGAGCCACATCCTTAGTGTAATCATCCTACAGCTAGAATATCTGGCAGCTTCCAGTAGCACCAGCACAGCGAGAACCCTCGGAGGCTCCAGCAGGTGAGGGAAGGAGATGGGGGAGGGTCAAGTCAGCATCTTCCTCTCAGGAGGACCAGGGGCCAGGCAGCCTCCACACACTGCTCCCTGCTTACTCCGAGCCACGGGTCTGCTTGGCCTGCTCCAGATTTCAAAACACTGAAGGTCTCCTGCTTTTAACACTAACCAAGCCTTGCTTTGTTCTGGGGCCTCTGCTCAAACATCTCTGATGTCTATTTGAAAGTGGAGAAACCTGAGACAGTCACCCCACTTGCCAGGGTGCAAACCCAGGTGCCCCCAACTGCACTCTGACTTCTGTCCCTCATCATCACCTGCTTTTCCCCCAGGGCTGGCCCTTCAGGAGGGAACCAGCAGGCCTTCAGCCCCAGTTGGAGCGGCCTTGTCCCAGAAATGACTTTTGCTCCCCTTCCCATATTGCCTTCCTCCTCCCAACTTTTCGCTCCTACTTTTGCCTTTGCCCAAATGCACACGTTTTCCTTCTCTTCTTCATGAACGTTCCTTGTCCTTTAAGGCCCTGGCCAAGTCTCTCTCTCTCTCTCTCTCTCTCTCTCTCTCTCTCTCTCTCTCTCTCACACACACACACACACACACACACACACACACACACACTCCCTCTTTCTCATCATGGCAGCATCATCTCTGTCAGCCCCTTATCCTGTCAATCCGTGTTTCTGGTGCGTCTGCTAGGTGCCAGATATGGCTCATGTCACCACAGTAGCAGACGGATGGGGCTGCTTTTCTTGCAGAGCGTTCGTCCGGTGGTAGCGTTAGAAAACGAACAGAAAAATGAACAGCCAACAATTAGTGATGCAGGACACAGAAAATTTAAAAAGGTCACTGAAACAGAGCCCGGATCATGACTTTTGCCTCAGTCAGCACACGCAGACTAGCTCAGAGCGGACGCTCCGTGTTTGATAGGAAGAGAGGCAACACCTGCAGCTACAATCTTCCTCAGTCCCTCAGGCCTCAAGGCCTCAGGCACCCTGTTGTTCTAGGGAATCACTTTCCCAGCCACTTGCCTGCCACCCCAATACCTGTGGGCTGCATTTACAGCAAACCATAACCACAGAGACCCAGACGCGAAGTTTGAGGGACATCCCAGACCCTAAGACTGAGTTTCTCCAGGTACCCTAGAGGCTACGGCAGGAGCTGCGGTAGGTGAGGGTAGGATGGGGGAGGTTCTGGGACCCACCGTCTTCCTACTTTCTTCTCAGTCCATAGCCACATTTTATCCACTTTATACATCTTAGGGTTTGGGATCCTATTTTATTTACAAAAATCTGAATGAAATCCATGGAATCAAGAGGGGAAAAAATAGAACTAGTGAATCTAGTCTAATCTAATCTAAAGTTACACAGCTCCTTTGAATTCTTATAGAACTTCCTGGTGAACAGATATGCATATTATGATATGGACAGATGGCTATAACTACAGACAGACGGCTGGACAGTGACAGGACACAGAGGTAAAGTGATGGGATGACATACGAGGGGCTGGGGTACAAGAGTGTGGGAAGAGGAGGATAGTAGAGCAGTAGTGGGATATGCTGTCGAGGGAGGCAGAAGTCTTCCCAGCCCCACTGATCTCTTACTGGAACTCTGCCTTCTTGGAAACCTACCCTTCATTCATTTATTCTTCCTCTCACTTACTCAGTTGTGACATGTAGAGTATTTCTAAGTGCCAGTCTCCTTGCAGAGAGAAATGCATGGAATTGGGGGCCATGTTAAAACAGAGGAAGGGAGGGAGGAAGGAATGGGAGGAGGGAAGGAGGGAGAGAAGGAGGACAGGAAGGGGGAAGGAAGGGGGGAAGGAAGGAGGGTGGATATAAGTGCAAGGTAAAGCAGCCAGGTGAGCAGGAGGTCCTGAAAATGTCCTGCCTCCCCTGTCTTCCCCGGCACATGGGGTCTGGCAGCTGATCTAAAGCGAATGTAGAGTTACAAAGGAGGTAGGTGGGAGAGGAGAATGAAGAGAGCTCCCCGAATAAGATGTGACTAAAGAGCAGACAAGGAGAGATGACAGCCCAGTTGGATCTATGAGACTGTCTATTTTTAGTGACCTCAAGAAGATTCTCTCCAGTGACCTTGCCAAATTATGATGCAAGCAGAGCTAATGAAAGCTCTCTCAGCCTTCTCTTCCAAGTCGGCTCATTACCAGCACCTTTCTGCCGAGGCCACCCCTCAAACACGGTGACCTCATTAAAGGACTAATCCTAACAGATTTGACCTGCAAGTGAGCGCACAGATTCCCTTCACCAGTTTTCTGCCTTTCCTGTTTT
>CM052803.1:31982537-32009438 GCA_028533885.1 Nasua narica
TGCAGGGTTCATTCCTGAGCCAGCCACCCCCAATGCGAGGCCGTGCTGTGGTAACTGAGCCCCTTCACCACTTTCCTGTACAGCCAAACCACCTCCCCACGTCAAAAACCCCAAACCCCAAAACGAAACAAAAAAGCCAACACCAAGAAAACTACTCCGCTTCAAGATGCAGAAGAACCAGTTAATTTATTCCAAAACCGAAAGAGGAAAACAGTTTACGATGCTGAATGACTGAATCATTGAAGTGCCAACTGAAATACTGATACCATCAATTTGATTCTAGAATCTCCTCTGGTGGGGGAGAATCCAAGAAGGCAGGTCAGCAACTACCAAACGGGTAACATGAGATGATTATTCTGGAGGCCCCTTCCTCTCTTCCAGTTCCTTCATCCAAGGCCTCGCCGCTGACCACCGGCGGGGTACCTGGGGCCATGCTGGGGATTCGAAGCACGGTGATGAACAAAAGCTAGACCCTTGCCCTTAATGAGCTTGCATCATCACCCAATTTTGGCTGCTCTCACCTCAACCCTGGATACACAGAAGATCTCCTGAGACGTGCCACCTAGCCCAGAATAGATTAGCCAGGAACAAGATAATGGGCTGGAAAGAACACAACTGGCCTGCTGGTTAGGGTGCTGAGTTCAAGCCCCAGGCTCTTACACTGGGACCGGGGGCAAATCTCCCAGCCCCCCAGAGCCTCAGTTCCCCGACTGAAACAATCAGCTAGGGAGTAAGCTGAATGCCTTAGAAAGCTCTAGGTTCCATTATTTTAGGGGCACACACTCATTTGTACTCAGCATTTTCTTTTTTTTTTTTTAAATATTTTATTTATTTATTTGACAGAGAGAGATGACAAGTAGGCAGAGAGGCAGGCGATGGGGGGGGGGGGGAACAGGCTCCCCACTGAGCAGAGAGCCCTATGTGGGGTTCCTTCCCAAGACCCTGGGATCATGACCTGAGCCGAAGGCAGAGGCTTTAACCCACTGAGTCACTCAGGTGCCCCTGTACTCAGCATTTACATAGGCTTCAAACGAAGCTATAAACAGAGACTTCAAGCAGTAATATATTGTATATTTAAGAGGTGCAAAGAGAGGAAATCTTACAGGAGATTCGCATCACAAGAGAAAAAAATGTGTAACTACTATGGGAGGTGACTGATGTTAACTAAACTGAGGGCGGTGATGATTTCACAAAATACATGTCTATCAAGTCATTACGTTATATGTCAATTATATCTCAGCAAAACTAGGGGGAAAAAAACTAAGCCAGAAACCAGAAAGCGCGGAAAGGACATAGGGCACTAGAGGCCCACAAAGGCTAACACCTATCCACAAGGAAAGAGGAGGAAGGAAGCAAGGAGTTGTGACTATAATCCCCAGGGGAAGGTTTTGGGGTCTCACAATCCCGGGTTCAAATCCTGCCTCTGCTTTGTAATTAAATGTGTGTCGGGGCACCTGGGTGGCCCAGTCGGTTAAGTGTCTGACTGTTGATCTCAGGTCAGGTCTTAATCTCAAGGTTGTGAATTTAAGTCCTGCATTGGGCTCCACTCTGGGCGGGAGCCTACTTAAATATACATATATATTAAATGTATGTCTTTGAGCAAGTGACTCAACTCTACGAGGATCAGTTTCCTCATCCGAAAAGTGGCACCTGTGAATCCAAACTCAAGGTTAGTCAAGATGATATAGGCAAGGCACTCTGAACCACTGCAAACACACAGACGGGGCTCATACATTTTAACCAAACCAAAATGATGAGTTAACAAGAATAATATATACAGAAAGCCCCTGCCAAGCCTGAATCTTGTTCACTTTTCTGTTTCCAGCACCTGGCATAGGTCAGTCACATAGAAGGTGCTTAGTAAAATAAATAAATGTTAACACTGATTAACTCATACTGATTAGAAGCTCTGATTGGCAATTATGTGCATACGATTAATTAAAAGTGAGAACACAGATCGGCTATTACTTTATAAATACAGCTTGTTTGAGGGGGAGTATCTTTCAAAATGCAAAGCAAAATGATGAGGAAAAGGTCGCGGACTCTGGGACGCGCCACCAAAACCAACCTCCCACGTGGCTTCTGAGATCAGCAGAGGCAAAAGCCAGAGGCCTGAGTCATGGCCCAGTGATGCGGCAGCGGGGACCGGTGGAAGCATGCACTGTCCCAGTAACTGTCCCGACTGAGCTCTTCATTCATCGAACAAACAGGTCACAAGGTCCTCTGAGTAACCCCGTGGTGCCCTTTGGCAGAAAGGAGGCAAACAGAGCTGACACGGAGAGCAGAAGACGTGAGAACCCTGCTCCACAGAAAGTGCTCCAAGGAGAAAATGAAAGAGGATCAATTCAGGGAAACCAGCAAGCCCATTAACTATTCCATGCAAGGCCACAGGACTGTTGTCCAAAAGCAGAGTCCCAACATAGCAACAAATGTCAGCCTTCATTTAAGCAACTGCCACCACACACACACACACACACACGCACACGCACACACACACGCATCTAAATGCCCATACGCTTCATCCGCGAAGGCAGAAACGACTGTAAAAAAAGAGCCTACTTTGAATCACAGTGAACTGTTATAATCTCTTTATTATGATGAGCGAGGAGTGACGTCGTGGTTCCTTGTAACTAGGTCAGGCACCAATTGGTAGTCAACGCCACAGACCTAGAAGATTTAATGAGGAGATGAGACAAAGACGGAAGATGGAAATAGTGCCCCAAGCACGTGTCCCCAGCCTCCACAATCTGGCAGCGGGGCCAGTCTACGCTATTTCTCTCAGATGGACCAGAACAAACTCTCAGAAACTCCTAAGATAGGCTCGGCGGTCCATGCCAAGCTGCTGAGCCATGGTTCTGGCAGCAGCGACCAAGCCGGAATTAAAAGCAACCCCTGACTCGGATGGAGAGGGACTTGAGCGTGAGTGCAGGAACAGCAAATGTGCACCGGGGAACGGAGGGCTGGGGCCCAGGCAAGACAGAGATAAAACCGCACCGCCGGACCTAAAGCCGTGAGCCCAGGAGCCAGTGCACATTGCCGGGATCTCTTTGTCACCATCCCTGTCCCTTGTCTGGGCTGGGCGGTGTCGCTGGCACCTGACTCAGGCTGGCAGATGGAGAGGCCGGGCTTGTTAAATGCAGTGCCTACTGACTCCACCGTCACGAAGGTCATCGAGCAGCTGTTGCCCCTCTGGACTTCCTTGAGAGGCAGGATCCAGGGTGACAGTAGGCCATATTCAAAAGCCTGCTTTTTTCTCTGACCTTAGAGCATCTCCTGGGAGGACAGCAGACGCTGTGGGGCCGTGAGAGGGTGCAGCCCTGCTTTGTCCCGGACAGCCCGGAGCAGCGGCCTCCGAGGACAGCCAGAGGGGCGGCCCGCTCCCGAGCACTGCTGGCAGGCCTGTGAATGAGCCACTGTGGTGAGACACACACCCCCTGCTAATGAGTCCCACAGGGACAGCAGCCCAAGAGGCCAGGCCCGTGCAGGAACTGCGGCACAGCCCACAGAGCAGAAGCGAAGACAGGGACGGGGCGGGACCGACATCGCCCACCTGCATCGCCCACCTGCGCCCGCAGGCGCTCCCAGCCCAGCAGCGAGGATCCCGAGACGCGTGTCTTCCCTAGAACTAGCAGCCTCTTCTCCCCTCCCCTCGTGGCCCGGTTAAAAAGAAAACGATGGCCAAAATTTTATGGATATTTCTCAAAGGCAGCTACCATCACGGATCGACTCTCATTTCATTGTTTGAAAGAGCATTTTAACATAAAAAAAAAAAACAAAAAACGTAAAAGGGGCAGATTTTCAGAATTAAAAAACTTGGCAACCTCATACCTGTTGAAGAAAAAAGTTGTGCATAAATTTGCTTTAGAACTCCGAATATCATGTAAATTCATTTTACACTATTCCACTATAGATTTGTGAAGCAGTAAGGAGGGTAGACTCTGGGGGCAAGTCGCCTGGGTCTGACTTCTACCTCCTCTACCCTTACACAAGTTATCTCACTTCTGGGTACACTTCTATCTCCTCGTTACTCAAATGGAGGTTAAAATAGTACCTCCCTCATACGGTGCTTGCAAAAATTAAAGAAGTTAATGCTTGCAACACACTTAGCATCTAACAAGCCCTTGATAAATGCTACCTGCTTTGATCATTAACATCATCATTAACATGAGGTATGTTCAGCGGCTAAACTGAACTTAGAGCTTAAACATTCAGGTTATAATACAACATGCCTTGTGTCTAATCACAGTTGTTGAAAATCCAATAACATAAACAGAGGGACGCAGATCAAAATGGAAACAACTCCATGCAATTGCACTTGCTGAAAATTTAGGCTATTGAGAGAAAAGGGAAAACCCAAGCTCCCAGACCTCCTCCAGTAGTTTCTCCTGCCCTCTCCCTCAAGGAACCAGAAAGGAGAAGACTGCAGATCTCTAAGACCTTTAAAAAAAAAAAAAAAACACCTCAAAAAGTATTTTGAAAATATTGCATTAAATATTCATTATGCTGATGACTGCCTTGTTGGGCACTCTTAAATTTTGGACCTGGAATGACTCACTCACCTCATATTGGCCCTGGCCCTGGCTGGGAGGGAAATCCTCCTCTTTCCCAACATTCTTTAGAGTCTGCTCCCACTCTTAGGTCACGGGGGGAGGGGGGGCCTTATCAAAGTACGGATTCTGCTCCAGCTGGGGTCCTGCATCTCCAGTGAGTGCCCAGGTATTGGCCCAGAGGCTGCTGAGCCAGCCTTGCCCCACTGGCAAGAAGCAGCAAACACCTGAGTTTCATTTTGGTGTGTCCCTTTAATGTCCTGGTTGTTTGCAGACAACTTGGAAACTCTTTTCATTATTCATGGGAACTGCTGTTGTTAAATCAGCAGCTAAGTCCTTGGACCCAGAGGCAGGGAACATTTGTTGTTTTGTTTTGTTCTAAATCAAACAAATAGAATAAAGCAAATACCCATTGACTCCTAGTGACTGCCCTTTGGGGAGTTCATTTAACTTTCTGTTTCCCTCGGTCCTCTGCCTGGCTGAGAGAGCAGGGGCAGGAGTGTCACAGAGGATGGGGCTGTGCACTGTTAGGCACTGCAAAAACACCCAGGCTCCAAAAGAAACAAGTTTTCGGGAATAAAACAGCACCGGTTCAATATACCTGAATCAACCATCTTCCACGGCCTTCAGTGAAACTCCAAGGGACAACAAGTGCACAGAGCTTTGGACCTTAGGGACCTGGGGTTTGGGTGAAGGTTCCATCACTTAGCACAGCTGTGCTTCCTCAGGCAAGTGACTTCATCTCTCTGAGCCTTGGTTTCTCTATCTGGAATGTTATCCTAATGGTGTCTACCTTATAGGATTGTTGCTCTGAGACAATCCATACCTACATATATAAGATACATCCAAAATAACTTATCCCAAAGTCCAAAAAAGGCACCTGAGAAGTTGAGCATGAATAAGAAGCTCCTGAGATATTGCCTTCTTTGTAATTTTCCCTCCTATTTCCAGGTCCAAGCCTTTCTTAGAATCTGTGTGTGTGTTCAAAATAGTATTTTTCTCCATAAACTTTCCCTAATTATCGTGCAGAATGCTGCAAAAATTATTAGGCCATGAGGAAATCATCTTCCATCCCTGGGTGGAAGAAATGGTTAATATTTTTTTTTATTAAAATGCATGTCCCTAGGGGTATCCTTACAAAGGGATCGAGCATCCCTATAGACACGCACACGCGTGCAGCCTTCTGCTCTCCTCCCTCGCAACCCACAGCCCGGTGTCCTTCACATGGTGGATCCTAGCTTGTGTGGCTGGTAATCTGCTCATCTCGCCACGACGTGGGGGTGAGCGTTGCCAGACGGCTCAGCTGGAGAGAGAAAGGGAAGGGGAAAGAGGACTGAACAAAATGGCTACCAGCCAGGCCTTTAATTTTCACTGTGGTAGGGGCAGAACATCAGACAAGCTTGCTTATCTCGGAAAGAGAAACAGCCACTCAGGCAGAGGATCACAGGAATCCACATGTGACAGTGGCCTCTTAGACGATGCTGTCTGAAAGCCCTCTCCCCACGCTCCATGTGGGGCAAGGGGGACTCTTCATCAAATCCCGCTTACAGGACATCTGTGCCGCTGCCTATGTAAACAAGCCCCTCGGCTCCCATTCAAGCATCATTGCAAATTTTCCTCTTCTGGGCACTATTGCTCCAGGCTGTGGGCCACTGCAAAGAACCCTTCTTCCTCTAGGGATTTCTCTGTCTAAACAGGATTTATGATGATCCCTTGGCAAGGATCTTTGAATCACTGCCTTTCACAGTATAGCGAAAGAGTATTTCGGGAGAATCTACCTCGGACATGCAATGCATCCCTGAAGATTTATCTGTTTTGACAAAACGGGCACAGCCCGATGCTCCCAGGATGCTGTCCCTGGACAAGGGGCCGCTGCCACAAAGCCAGTGTAGATGACGTAGCGTTGAATGGATTAGCTGTGTGACCTTGGAGCAGCTGTTGAACCTCTCTGAATAAGCTGTCTCTAAGCTGTCACGTCTATAAAATGGAGATGATTAGGTCTTATTCATGGGGCTGTCATTGGTTTAAAGTTGGTTTAAAGAAAGGTCCCTGAGGAGGGTGAAACACTGTTGTAAGATGACTCATATATACAAATATGTGACACATGAACAATAATAGTACTTTTCCCAAAGTCCCAAAATAGCACCTAGGACGTTGGACGTTAATAAGAAGCTCCATGGATTTACCCTTATTTGTCACCCCCACCCTCCCACCCCCATGCAATCAAGTACCTAATGTGCCCCGCAGCTGGTCTGTGGGTGGGGCTCGACACACAGGACCTCTGATTTTTGGTAAAGGAGGTGTGGTAAGAGAGAAGTGGGACCGAGTGCGACCGCCTAGCGCTCTGCCTTGGGGAAGGGCTAGGAGTCTCTGGTCCCGGGTAGAATGTGATTAGTGCAGCGGCGCCTCCGCCTCCGAGGGTCTGCCGACGAGCCGCCTTCCCCTGCGAGGTGGAGTAATTGTATTCCAGCAAAAGGGGCACAAACCCTGCCTCACTACTCCAGCACTTGTTAAGCTCAAATTTCGTTTGTACCAATTCTAGACAATTTTCTTTGATTTATCTCCTACCAACCCCTCTTCCAATTCCTGCATCTCAGCTTGAAAGACCTGGCTGTCTTTGCTTGTTCTTTTCTCTTTCACAGGGTGACGCCAGCAGACCAAAAAAGAAAAGCCCTCCCTCTCCCTCTCGGAGGCTCTCTGAGCTGCTGCTTCCCCGGGAGAAGCCATCAATAACCTCCATCAGTGGCTCCCAGCCTGAAAAAACAGAGGACGGGTGGAGAAAAAGACAGAGACAGGAAGAGCTCTCGCTGCTGATCCAGCCCATCCTGGGAGTCTGTGGTGTTTCTGGCCCTATAGGCGCTTGGAAAGAGTTCCGGTGCACCCCATTTTTTTCTGAGGGGCAACTGAGACTTAAGAATCTAAGCAACCGGGCAACAGGCACAAAGGGAGTCATCAGGGACATAAACGGAACCCAGACCCGCCTCACTGCGCGTTCTGTATGCTTTCCACTATCCGGCATTATTTGTGAGCGGGGGGAAGTCCGGGAGGCACTGATGCTTACGCAAACACTCCATGCAAAGGTCACTGCGACGTAAAGGTGCCAGCAGGTGTAATCTCCGGCTACCTTTCCAACCTCTGAACACTTGGAAATCACTTAATCTCTCTAAATGTCAGTTTTTCTGAGGAAAAAAATGGGTATAAGCATTTTTATTGATGATTACATATGGATAAAATGAGATTATGGAGCGAGGAGCCTGTCAGCACATGGAAGCCCATTGCAGGTGTGTCTCCTCCTCTCTTGGCTCCAGAAAAAAAAAAAAAAAAATTATTATAAGGCAGAAAAGTCAAAATTTAATGTAAAGAGAATAATTAATAATGGAAATGAGGATATTGCCTGGTCTAATTATATAAGTGTTAGTCTAACGCAAAAGCACAATGGCAATGGAGGAAAGACAAAAGAAAAAAGAAAATTAGCGGAAGGCTACGTCTCACCCACATACCCTCCTAACGTGTTCCGTGCAGTCAAGACAAGGCAAAAGTGAATTATGAGGTACCTTAAAAGGAACTGTGCAGATTTTACAATCAACACAATATGCTTAAAGGAAGAAATCCTTTTAAATTAAATATTAAGCCATTACACAGCTACAGAACTCAGCCATATCAAGTTTCACAAATATTTGATGGGATCTATAAAAGAGCTTTAACATCACAGAGTTTGCTACTCTGCTCATCCTCAAGACTTTGCAGCATCTTACCTCTGCCTATCGAGGATAAAGCAGACTCTTTTCAGATACTTTTGCTTCAATTCACGTTAGCCAGAAACGCATCTGTATGTTCTGTGTGCTTAACACCCACGATGGCTTCATTCACAGGTACGGAAACACGAAGATGTTTAGTTTAAGTGTTTCTGAAGCAGAAAGTGGCAATTATGATGATCCTCTGATTCTCGGACCGTGATCACTTGCTCTAGCCGTCCCTCCCCCACCCCCAGGAGATGCGTTAGGACTGAAAGCAAACTATGGCATCACTGGTTCACTCTTCTGGACGTTTCTTTCTTATATATATCCGGACGATATATGAAAAGTCAAACCACTCTCCCTGATTCTGACAGTGAAATCTAGAGAGCTAAATCTGCAATGGTGTTTGTCCTCAAGACTTCACAGTTTCTTGCTCTCACTCTGCTGTTTTCCTGTGTAGAGAAACAGTCCACAAATCCCTACTTGTGTGTCAACATGTGTGTATTTATTGAGCTCAAACCTCTGTCCTATGCTTGACACCTGTGATGCATTAATGTTCTTGGGGGCAGCAGACACATTTAATGTATCAGCAGTGCTAAAGTATCTCCCGTACTAGCATCAGTGAAGACACTACTTTGTGTTATGCCATTACCCTCCCTAAGAAAGGTATAGAATCCCCAAGGAAACCATAGATTCCCCTATTAAAACATAGTTGAAAAAAAAAAATCTCCCATCACACTGGGAGAAACTGATGTTTTGTTTTATTTTTGTTTTCCAGAAACTTTTTACAATGGTGTTATCAATCTCCAAATATAAATAATTCTAATCTAATAGACATTTGGATCAATAAGTCATCAAGCATTTATCAGGTGCTGCTTTCTGCTGAATTTTGCATAGTTGTGAAGCAGGTAAGAAACAGAGGTTCCGGGCGGGGGGGAATCTTGGAATCAGCAACTCAGACTGAGTTCAGTTCCTCATTGCGCAGGGGAGAAAGCTGAAGGAACCAAGCAGAACTAACACCATATGGGGAATTGGGGGCAGAGGCTTAGCTAGAACTCAGAGCTGCCGACTGCCTGACCTCAAGCAACGTAGTCAGTAGCTGCTCTTCATCTCCAAACCTCACAATGATCTCAGAATGAATCCCGGCTTGTAAGGGAAAAGTGACATCAGCCCAGCGTAATATGCCTGCACTTATTCCTAAAAAAACGAGGAATGCTCTAGTCATGTGAAGTTGCAGACATCATCATCAACTTTATGAACTTTGACAAAGCTTCCAAGTACAGGGACATTGTGAAATTTATTCAGGCAGCAACTATTAAGGAGCATGCCTTCCTTGTATACCAGGAGCTGGGGCTATAATGACAGATACAATAAATCTCGCTGTCTGCATAATTTAATTAGTGATTACTAATAGTTAACAAATAGGAAGGAACAGCTATTATAGGATAGTTGGTCAGCAAACCCGCTCCGACAGATTTATTCAAGGGTGAGAAGCCTTGAAGGACAGGAAAGAATGAACCCTAAGAAAAAAATAGTATTTTTAAATACGTAACTTTTTTTTTTTTCCTACCATGGTTTTCTTTGAATTCTATCATAGAGGAAACATCAGTTTTGCCCCAAGATGCTTTCTGAATATATATTTGTATATATATTTACATGTAGGCTTTTACTTTGATACTTGAAGTGAACTTTATCTCTCCCTTATGGATGAGGCGTCTGGGTATTTGTGAGTCTGTTTTCCAATCAGCATTCAGCTGTGAGTCTCCCAGATTCTGTGGTTAGGTTTTGAGCTTGAACTCCTTAGCATGGCCTGAAAATGGAAAGCCCTTCACGGCCTGGAGTCTCTCACCTTTCTTGATTCAACTGAGCCCGCTGCCCTGCCGAGCACAGTCCAGTCACACCAGATCAATCTCATTCCTTCACCATGCCAGGTATGTTTATGTTCCTATCATTTGCACAATGTGAAATGGAATGACCTTCTTTCCGTTATCCAGGAGGCAAATTTTATTTCAGTCCTTAAAACTCATCTCTTCTCTCCAGCTTTCTCTGCCCGACTCGTCAAGTGGAATTAATTGATCAAGCTCCTGGAAACCCTTCTTTGCTTTTTATAATTCCAACTGCACGTTTCATTATGATCATCCATACAGTTCTTAGGTCTTAGTTATTGATATTTTCCTAATCACCTGATGATGCACACTTGGTGTCAAAATTTGGGGAAATGAAATGCATAAATGAGAAAATATTTTTTCTCCTATTTTTACACCACTGAAATCTTTCTTCTGTTGCTTCTAACTTTGCCACTATTAAACATTCTTTAGGACTCTTGCTTCTAATGGTAGCATAATGGCCTGTCAGATGCACAACAAGCTATATAACCATTCAGTCCCCTACTATTGGGCTACCTGGTAGCTTAAAAATTCCTATTATAAGGTACAATGCAGCAAACTTAATTGTACATTAATCTCTGTCCATAAACCCGCTCATTCTCTTAAAATGGTTGCTTAGAAGCAAAATTGCTGGGTCCAAAGAGGTGAGATTTTAACCTCTATGTACATATTGCAGGTTAATTACAGAAAAGATATTTTAATTCACACAGCCCACCAACATGATAATGGAATGCCTTCTCCCTGTCCCCTCATGGGGACAATCCCACAATCCCTCTACCCACAGATTTTTTTTTTTTTTTTTTGCAGGTGAAAAGGCATCATTCCCTGAATTTCTCTTTCTTTGAATAGTAACACATTTGAATTCCTCATGAGGTGATGGTATTTTTCTCGTCCTTTACAAGAGCTCTTTATTCAAATACTAGAATATTTCTTTAGGTACTATTTCTTTTGAGTATCTCCCAGATGTGCTCTTTAGTCATAATTTTGCTTATGGTATTTTTGATATACAAAAGTTGGCAGTTTAATTTGTCCATTCTTTTCTCTGTGATTTTTTTTCCCTTAATGACTGTTTCTTCGCCTGCCTGGCTCCCTGATGTACCATGACCTCCATTAGGACAGGTGTCCTACTTTATTCATCTTTGTGTCTACAGCATTTTATGGAATGGCAGTACTCGGAATAGAATCATCACTCAATAAATCCTTGCCAGATTGCAGTGTATTATATCTTGCTAAAGTAATCTCTCGAATGATTTGTTTTTATATATTAAAATGCACGTATTTATAATTTATATATATTGAATATATTTAATATTGGATAGTACTGCATAGATATACCTCTCTATATTCGAAATTTCAATATTTCTCTTAAATATTTAAATTGATCCATCAAACTACAGATTCTGAGAATGGGTATAAAAATTTAATGGTATTCCAAGGATGAGCCATTCCGTGTAGTGGTAATGATAGAATGGCTTTCACACAAGATAGGCAGCATTGCTGTTGATTGGGATGCAACAGAGCCTATCAAATGGTGGCTTACTTTGGTTTTCTATCTATCAGTGCAGAATGGGATTAGTTGGTATCGAAACCCAGAACACCCCAAAGGGAGCCTGAATATTTTTTTGTATTCTTCAAACCATAGAGACATCATTATCACTCAAAAATCTTCACGCCGAATATATTCTGAAACAAAAGGTATTGATTTCAAATAGCTGTGTACTCTATAGACGTGTTCTGAAATCCACTGAAAACATAGATGTGACTTGTAGGGAAACAAAGAATGGATTCAAGGCAATGTCATACAAAATCTACAGAGAGGGAGGAAAGCAAAGGAAAGAGAAGGTGCTGACAACCCACTGGAGTCCATGTCCTGTGCCCAGTGCTTCTCCAGTGTTACTGCTTCCCATTTCAGCCCAGAGCTCGCCTAAATAACAGTCTCTCACTTTCCCCACCCCTTGGAGTAAACTCCAGAGCTGCTGGTCCACCTACATCCTTTTTAAGAGAGTTCGGCTTCCTGAGCTATTCCAAGTAAACTCCTCCCAATGGCACCCTGGTATCTGGCCAGGTGGGGGACTCACCTGAGCTCTGTCTGCCCAGGTGCCAACTAGGACTCTCACACTTTAACAAGTGATTGCTATCTAGAGAGGAAGAAAGGACGGGGCAAGGACCCGAGCCCTGCCCAGGGTGCTGAACTGCCCGTAGGATAGGGTAGACTACTGAGTCCCTCATCACGAGAGGCAAACAGCTGGTTAGAAAAACAAGGGCCAAGCAGTGTCTGAGCACAGGTGAGGAACATGCAGACCACACCCCTGGCTAGTCAGAGAAGCCACAATGGATGCCTGACATTCCACTTTCCCCCCCAAATTCACAACAAAGTCACGGCTCTACTCTTTCTTGCCCCAACTCAAATGTGAAAAGCGAAGCCCAGATTGAATTGAATTCCAGGGGAAACAAGACCTTCTGGGAGCAAAGAATTCTTTACTAATACACTTCTGGTATCATCTGCTTATATCCATTTATTTAGTCATTCAGTCATTCAAAGCTTAACACTCAATTAAAGGCAGAATTCTTAGGGGATAATAGAAAGGATTTTGGCATCGGGAAGGTCTGAGTTTAAGTCCAGAGTCAACTCATATCAGCTTGGAAATTTTTGACAGGCCACTTAACCTCTATGAGCCTTATTTTCTTTACCTATACAACAGGATATGGACGCTGCAGGTGGATCAAAGGAGAAGACACACACGGGGCCACACATGGTAGAGGAGGGCAAGTAGCAAGAACTTCTTTAATAGGAGCTACTATTATAATAGGAAAGAACGTCGTAAGTGTGTATTGAACATGTCTCCCATGGGCACTGTTTCCAAATGACTTGATCCCTAAAAACAATTCTGTGAGACCTTACTTTTTCTAATTTGACAATGAAGGCACTAGAAGCCCAATAACTCGAATTACCCAGCAGATAGTTTTCAGATTTAGAGTTTGGGTCCAGGTTTGTCTCACTGCAAAGCCAGCGCTCTTCCCAAGGTACCAGGAAGCCTGGTTCAAATCTAAGCAGTGAAATGAAGGAACAATGAGTGACAGTCTTGCTTTCCTCACTCATTGACTAGTGGGAGAGAAGGGACATGGGAACCCACTATAACCAATTATTATTCCCCACCTGGCAAGGTTCACACATAGCCTGAATAGTCCAGGAGTGACTGACTCCATGAAGTGTGGCCAAGAAGCCACACTAGTCCTGACTCATTTGAAAAGTTGGGTCATCTTTTTTTTTTTTTTTTTTTAAGATTTTATTTATTTATTTCACAGAGAGAGAGAGAGATCACAAGTAGGCAGAGAGGCAACAGAGAGAGAGGGGAAGGCAGGCTCCCCGCTGAGCAGAGAGCCTCATGCGGGGCTCGATCCCAGGACCCTGAGATCATGACCTGAGCCAAAAGCAGAGGCTTTAACCCACTGAGCCACCCACCGCCCCTGAAGAGTTGGGTCTTACAAGCTGAGAAGAGTGTGTGTCTAAAGGACAAGAATGGGAAAAGCTGGCTGTTAGGTTAAAGATATCCTAGGCAAAGGGGAAACTTTGCCCACTCAAACCATACTGGAAACAAAACCATAGCTGAGGCAGGCTTCTCTTGATACAGATATTCTGACAAATCAATGGCAAAGGGCTCACAGAACTGGTGGGTCAACATGCTGCAACCCCTTAGGAAGGATCTGGGCACTGGGCATCAGTGGTGGCTAACATCACAAAAAAGAGAAATCGCTGATATAATGGGCCCCCCGAGGGAAGTACACACCACCCTTTAGGAAGCAGTCTTAGCAATGAATAAATAAAACAAATACAAAAATTCAATCTGACTCTCATTAATTAAGACTCTCATGCACGATCTGGTTTCAGAAAATTAAGAGGTTGGAAGGAAACTATAGCAGTGGTTCTCAGAGGCGATTTTAGCCCCATGGGGACATTTGAGAATGTCTGGAGACATTTTTGGTTGTCATGACTGGGGAAGGGGATCCTGTCGGCATCTAGTACAGACCGGGGAGGCTGCTAGACAACCTACAAGGCACAAAACTGCCACAACCAAAAATTAGCCTTCTCAAAATGTCAACAGTGCTGAGGTTGAGAAACCCTTATTATAGGATAAATTATTCCATTTCTGCAATGACAGGGGTGAGGGATACTTAAAGATTAAAAAAACTCGAAAGGTCTCTCTGAAGATAAAAAGAAAAGAAAAATAGGCAAAACTAAATTATAGCGTTTGGAGCTGTATGCACGGCAATGGGGAGGTGAGGGAAATGTTCACGTTCATTCGGAGGGAAAGCCCTGGGAGGGTTTCCGGGGTGTCTGGCAAGGTTCTACCTCTTGGGGGGCCGGTGGGGGGGTTCAAAGGGTTTCACCTGACAATAATGCACTCAGCTGCACAATTGTTTTTATGTGTTTTCTGTATTATATCTAACAAGAACATAGTTTAAAATACTATTAGCAACAAAATAAAAAGCACCTCTCTCCTCACTTTGGCTGGGAGTTAATTAGCTTATAGCTATTGAATTAAAAAAAAAAAGTTGCTGATTCATCCAAGTTCATAGTTTGCCTTTCTGTGTTTTCCACAGGTGCTTCAAAAAATTATTTCTAACCTTGCCCATCCCTGGTGCTTATTGCTAGAGATTACCAGGCGGAATGGCACAGAGGTTAAAACAGCATGGCGGAGTAATTAAGCAGAGGAGCCCCGAAGTCAGATAACCTGAGTTGTCACCCATTGCCACTGTAGGCAATTTACTCCAGCTCTCTGAGCTGGAGGTGCCGCTTCTGTAAAATGAGATAAGTAACTAGGCCTTCCTCATTGGGTTTGTTGGGAATATTAGCCGAAGACTGTACAACTGCATTCTGAAAATAGCTTGCACAGTCGCTTACATAATCTATTTATCAAGGGCCGAACAGGTGCTAAAACCAGTCCTGGGGACCTGGGGATACAGGATGGCCACTCTCCATCCTTTCATCTTTCATAGGAAAACCTCAGTTTCTATATTTGCAGAGATTCACTCAGTTCCGTTTTATGGCTGAAACTCACCACTTTAAGGCACGACAATTACTCTCAATTTAAAATGAGGGGACTAAAGGTCATGAGACTACAATGCATATCCATGGTTACATGTCTTATAACATTCTTTGGGCATTTGCTGATTACCAGGCCTTCAGCAGAGCACTTTCCTTCCAGTGCCTCATTTAATGCTCAAAATCGCCCTGTGAAACTATCATTATACTCTTTCTCGCATATGAAAAGTAAGGCTCCCAGATAATCTTTAGCTTTCCCAAAAGCCACATAGCTGGTAAATGTCAAAACCAAGACTCAACTGAACTAGCTTTAACGTAGGAGCCTGTCATCCAGTTTAAAACTCAGTAGGTCTTGTCATGCTATTTTGATGCTGCTTTTGAGACCAAACTATTATCTCCCTGGTAGGACCATTACCTGTTTTAAAGGCATCATTTGCCTGGGACGTTGATTCTAAAATCTCTTCTAGATTTCTGGATCTCTTAGTACGTGAGACTTTCTAAAAGGGATTGTGTTCTGAAGAAAAGAATTGTCTCGTCCTACACAGAAACCGAGAAGGTGAATGACCTACGTAGGTGAAGGCATGCGGCTAGCTAGCACTGGAGACTGAAAACCAACCCCTGAGACCAGGGGTTCTCAAACTTTGCAAACCATCCCATTCACCCGGCTGGCTTCTTAAAACCACCCCAAGTATTTCTAACTCAAAAAGTCACAGGGTGGGTCTCCCAAAATGCACTTCGAACACAGCCCCAGGTGATGTCTGACGCCGCCGGTCCAGGGAGCGTGGCTTGAAATTCAAGTCTAGACTCCCATTGGCTCTGGGATATCAGGATGGTTAGTCACTCTTCCTGCGAATTCACGCGCCTCTGCCAAGAAAGCGGTTCAGAAGTAAAGAATGGGAGTGAGGATACAGGCTTTCTGAAAAGGAAAGCAAGCTAATGCAACTCTTGTCCATCTTTGGCGGGCTTCACCATCACCTAGGAGCTTGTTACAAATACAGCCTCTCAGAGCCCACCTACAGCTGTGCAGGCCTGGGGGCAGGCCGCGGACGCTTCGTTTGAAAGAAGGCCCCCGGGGAACGTGGTAGCGGATGGTGTGCAGACACACCTTACAAAACCGTGTAACACACAGACAAGTCCAAGAGCATGAAAGCAAGTATGTCCCACGACCCCTGGCTTTGAAGGCCAGGGTTCTGTCTAGAGATTGGGTATCCCACAGAACTGTGTATGCTTAGATATTCCACAACAGACCGTAAGAGAGAGAAAGTGCACTAACTTTTTTTTTTTTTCATAGAAACATCTAAGTCAAATATTCGACTTTAGGATCTTCAGAGTGAATTTTAAATAAGGAAAAAATGAGATCATTTGAGATGAAAGAAAACCCAAGACCAGCATACCCTGGAATCTTTCGATTTAGAACAGCCTTCGGAGTTAGGTGTGAATTGGAAATGTCCCAGAAGATAGGTACTGGGTAATCAGAGCTATTACATTTTGCACCTGACACAGTATCGCTTCCTCCAACAACGACAGCAGCGTAGCCGGAGCAATTTCGATGTCTTAATCACTTTCCCTTTCTTTCAGAAACCAGGGAATTTAGTCTAATTCTTCATATCTTCCCTTAGGAATTACAAAGTGTCAGCTACCACAGAGACTAGGCAAGTGACTTTGTATAAGAAATGTTTGCTGTAATTCAGAGGACTGTGTAATTGAGTTAACAAGTTGCAGGAAACACTTCTGCATCCTGGACTGTAACCGAGGGCCTGACCATGCAAAGGTATCGAGCAGCGAAGGCTTGGATTATTAATGCCAATCATTCACCATATGCAGCCGTAGTGCGCAAATTCTGAATTCCGAGCTCTTAACACTTTGATTACAGTGGATAGAAATGATAGAAATGAACCACCCCGCTGCTGGCTAAACGTGAAGAAATTCAGAGTTTATGTAAATCGTTGGCATTAGGTGGATTGTTTCTGATGCAGCCTGTTCCACGCTGTCTTCTCAGGGCTGACCCACAATCACCGTGACTGAGAGAACGAACGTTGGTGAATTTTGCCAATCCTGTTTAATTGGATCCTCCTGCCAGGTAAGGACAATCTCGAGACTACAGTTCAATCTCCTAGAAAGTGTGCAATGCCATGCTTTCATACAGCCACGGTATCTGTGTGTGAGGTCTCTTCACTTTGACACTGATTAATGCCTTTTTTCCTGATTTTTAGTAGTAATTAATCCTCAAGGAAGAACATTTTGAAAATGTAGGGTTTTAAATAAACTAGACAAAGTTGACTGACTACGTAAATAAATGACGAGATAATGAATGGACAATCTTATCACCCTATCATTAGTTACCATGCTGATTTATTATCTTCTAATTATTTTAACCATTCAAAAAACGTCAAAGGAGAGACTGTGGTTTACACACACAATTTTTTATCACGCAGCTGATGATAAATACCGCAAGTATTTTTCCCTATGATTGAGACTTTCTTCCTAAATCTGATGAATGACTTCTCAAATTTAGGTTGTATGATTGAATTGTCACTATTTAAAAGATTTCCTCACAGGGGTAGTCATTTAGCATGTTTTTATGTTTAACTCCAATAAATAAATGTGATGAGTCATTTTTAATAGCTTTATTGAGGTACAATTTACACACTGTAAGAAGTCACCTGGAAGAACACGTTTTCGTGATTCAGTCTTTGTGTTTAAGAGTGTTTCCTAGGCTAGATATCCAGAGGTAAAACGACAAAAACAAAGGTTGGTAAATGTTTTCGATCAAGAAAAACGTTGCCAAAATGCCCTCCGGTATTGATTAATAATCCCATCAGCCAACTATTAGAGTACTCATCTCATTCCACCCTGGTCAGCATGAATATTAGTATTGTTATTTAAGCTTCTGTCACTTTTAATGAAAAAATCAAGATGTCCTCATATAGCTCAAAACTGGAAACTGCATTTAAGAATTTTCATTTTCACTTTTGATGCACTTTGGCTGTGTTTGTCCTTTCATCCTGCTTAGTTAAGGTAGCATATTATTCAAATGGCCTTCCCTTATTGAAATCCTCAGTAAAAACTTAAGGCTAAAAGTGACAATATAAGCAAGTTGCATGCAGCCCAAATAACAGCCTTCCCTAAGCTCAGAAAGCCGGACTCCCAACACCGGGGTCCCAGTCATGAGCAGTATTACTCCAGCTAAGGATTTAACATCTCGAGGCATCGTGTTCCTCACCACTAAACACATAGTTGAGACAGAAGATGATCAAACAAAGGCTGTACACACTTAACCAGACAACTAACGTATCTCCAGGTCATTTTTGAGACACAGGTTTGGTTTTTAAGAAGGTTTGTTACCTCGATTTAAAAGACACCTAGAATCAAGTCCTTTGCAGAAGTCAGAGTTTGCTTTCCAAGTCATGTCTGGGCATACCAAACAATTAAGTAAAACGGTGTTTTAATAATACAAAAGTGATTTCTAAATGTTCCTCTCCCTTTTCCTTCCAATCGCCTTTCTAAAAACTTGTTTTTAAAATTATCAAACAATGGTAAAATAACTAATTACGCATGAATTACTTTCATGACTTATTCCATTCTTCTGAGGCATGCTGTGATTTTTAAAAAAATGAAGGATTTGTAACTGTTAGTTATCAGCACTTCATGTAACTTTTGATTCAAGTAACAAATAGCATTTCAGCTCTATGTATTCATTATGCCACTAAATTGCAAAGGAAAGAAGCCAATTCTAATGAATTGTAACCATAGTTTCTTTTGCGTATTACATATTAGAAGTGGGTAGCACTTTAAATTATGGTACACAAAACAGCATATAATTAATTCTGAATAAAAGATAATGTATTCTTGCTAAATACGAGTTATTTTAAAATCTCTTAATGAAGAACTAAGCATATGCTGTGCTGCACTGTGCAAGTGTTTAGCATATGCCGTTAGAGCCAACATTTTGCATTTATTATTATATTTATTTTCAATAATAATATATTATTTTAAGTGAACACAAAAAAACTTAATCACTAACATTCCAAATGTGGAAAATATATGCAAATTGTAGGAAACTTTTTGGCTTCCCATAAGTTGTCACTAAATAACTTTTTGATGACATGGTACGACTGCAATTTGCAACAGAATGAGAAAAATGGAAAAGACTGTTACTTTTAAATCGCAGAACATATGCACAATGAATTTTAAAATTCGGATACGGAGAGAAACATTTCTATTCGGAAAATTGACATGTTCTGAGTTCTCACGGAATAGCAAAGCTTAAAACCCAGACTTCAAGTTCCACCTGATTTAGGATCGGGTTTCTACTTTCCTTTCTGACATTGTGTTTCCACTTTTCAAAGAGTATATCCTGAACATTCTACACTCTTACAATGACCACACTGTAGCTTTGAACTGAGCATGAGCCCTATTCCTCCTCCTGCCTCCTACATACTGTCGTCACCATTACCACCATCACCACCGTCACCAGCCAAACAACAACAAATCTTGAGCCAAACTCTTTTTAGTCTTATCCTCCCCATCTGCACTATGATGAGGCTTAATGTCCCTATAAACCAGTCGCGTGACTATGGGAAAATCACCCCGCATCTTTAAGGCTCTAGAGCCCTCAGCCATGAAATGACTCTGCTAAGGTCCTTTTTATTTCCTACAGACCTCCCATCCTTTTTCATGGCTCTTTCTGAGTGCCAACAGAAATACACAGCAAAACCAGGTTTTCTAAATTCACATATGCTTTCTATTCTTGCTTCATTTAAATGTCGAGAGAAAAAAAAAAACCTGTGGACAGTAAAAATGAATTGCAACATCACAAAAGCTTTGAATTAAAGACAAAATGTAAAGTTTATTTTTAAATTCAAGGTTTAGCTTCAACTCCAGAGGAATAATAACTAATTCATCAGAAACGGATTGAACTAGAAGGAACTGCTCTTCCATTCGTCATCAAATACCCCCAGATTTGCAATAGTTTTTGATGTGCTTCTTTCTCAAGTACGAATGTGCAGTAATGAAAAATCAAAAAAGAATAAGATTTAAAACTAAACTAAAATAATTAATCATACCATCCCTCCATGATTGCTATTTCAGAATAATACCCTTCCATCCTCTGCTGTGTGTGGAGAAAGTTGAAATCACACTGAATAGATAAATCAGTGGCTTACTTTGCACCTCTTAACATTTTATCCTGAGCATATGTCCATGTAGCGACAGATTTTCCGTTAAGATGTCCAGTGACAATTACAGCCCATCATAAAAATATACCACATTTATTTAACCAGTCTTTTTGTTAGATATTTAAGAACTCTTCTTTCTTTTCTTTTTTCTTTCTTTCTCTCCTATGCTGAATACTCGATGCATGTAATCATTTTAACACTTTAAGGTATTTCTTTAGTATTAATTCCAAAAAAAGTGAGATGAATATTTTAAAATATTCAGCAGATATGTCAGCAGAAATGACATCATTATTTCAAAATAATTTTGGTGGTTTATTTTTCACCTAAACACTCATCCTTAGCATTTTTTGTGAACTGCTTCATACTTACTCAAACCAACCCCATTACCAATGTCCCGAATTATCCCGAATCCTTCCCACCACCACTGTTACCATGGAACAGAGATATTTATTTCTATATGCTTCTTCTCCCTCCAGGCTAGGCTTCTCTTCAGGAAGATTCTAGATGATTAAACACCCTAGTCTCAGCTCTTTGCTTAAGGTCAGGCACCTAGTAGGTGCTCAGTAAACATTCGTTCATTCTCCTGCTCAAGTTGCAAACATCCTTCTCTATTTACTTTCCTTTATTCATACCTCACACATTCCACAAAAAAATTTAAGACAGGAAACCTTTTCCTAAATCCATTCTGTCTTCTACCGCTAAGGCTGAGATGGATTTGCAAAGGACAAAGCTGTTCTTTCAGATGTCATTTTACCTGTTTACTCTGTAAGAGTAAAGAGGAAGATCAAATAATGTCACCTCCTCAGGGAAGTACTCCTGAGAGAATGACCCATTTCATCTCTCTTTAGCAAGAAGACCCACTTCACCTCTTTTTCTGTCGTACCACTCTGTTTATTTCCTTACAACTACTCCAATCTGAGACTATCCCCTCATGGATGCTCTCTACCTCTTCCAACAGAACTCTCACATTGTCCTATTCACTCATAAGTCTCTATTCCACAGCACTGTAAATGATACACCGTAGTCCCTCAGAATCGGAACGGTTCTTAGAGGTCACCAAGTTTAGCTCCATTACTTAAAAAAATATATATACGTAAACAGATGCCCCAAGAGGGATAGTTATGTGTTCAAGGTTTCCATAAAATGACAGAATCTGGGTGTGAATTTTTCAATTCCCAACTCCTAGGCCACGGTTCCTACTAAGCTGCCCAAAGATAGCCATCTCCGAGCCCAGAGGAGAGGAGGAGGCCCTCACTCCCACTGAGCCCACAGAGAAAGCAATGCTTTGAACCAAACTGATAGGATCTCTCTTCTTTGTCTTTGGCACTATCCAACCCCTATCTAAGTAGAATATCGTCTTTATGCAGCCATCGGCACATCAACCTTAGTAAAGATGGGGCAGCTCCTCCTATCTTTTTCCGACTGATAGAGACTCTGGGACACAAAGGAGCGAAGGAACATGGCCAAACACACATGACAAAGCCCAGACCAGGTGCCAGGTGTCCATTCACCAAGTCCAAAGGTCCATCTCCTGAGTTCTCTTGTAACAATTCAAATCACAGCCTCCTTTGGTCATTTGTGCACAGACCCATGAACTGTGATTTTGCAGTGGACAGTTGTTTCTTCTCACCTTGAGAGAATTTAATTAGGAGGAAAGAAACAAGTAAGAATCCTGTGTTAATGTCACTTCTGATGTATTTTTTTTACAGATTCATCAAACTCCCAATAATGACAGCAGCAAACTGTTTCTTTTATCAAGAGTTCGTGGGAGACTAAAGGCCCAAACCCATCTCAGATGTTGTACCTGTTTGGTATTTATTTCTGAGGCCTTAAGACTCTTCAAAACCCAGTGACCCACTCCCAGGTAGGTGAACACTGAGGCCACAGAGGAAAATGGCCTCGTCTGAAGCTACTACAGGAAGTGACTGACAGGTGCCCAGAACTCAGGGCTCTCAGTGGCTCTGAGAATGGTGTGGTTCTGGAACATTCAGCAGCTCTGGTTCACTGGGTTATTATTTTTCTATTTGTAGTCCATATCACCTTGGCTCCTTCTGGTAAAAAGCCATGGGGTGGTGTGTCTAAGGAACATGGAGAGGAAGGCAGGGAAGAGTCTGGGCTGAGACGTGACCCTACAAATTTCAAAGAATCTTGACCACTGAGCTGGACTCGTATACTTGGGTTCCTACTTGAACTAAGCAACCCTAGATATGCACCTGTATATAGAGCCCTATGTCTATATGTAAATACATATGTACCATGTGCATGTGTAGCTTTTTGTTTTTGCTTGGGTAATTGTTAAAGGCACTGGTCTCTTTATAAGGCTCTTTGGGAGAAATTCTACCGGCCTCAGTGTCAAGAAATATTTTGTCTCACCTGGACACTACCATATTACTATTTTGTGGTGGTTGTATAACTCTCGGTGTTTCTGCAGTTGCTTGGTTACTAGGAAACAATGGTCTGTGTCATAAATCATGGTATGCTCCTCAGTAAAGTCCTTTGTTCTATCTTTCAACCTCACTCTTACTTTTCCTTCATCCTAATTTCTTTAAAACTTTCCTTTGTTGAAATCTTAGCACATTGCTTGTATTTATGAAGGCCACCTCAACACCTCCTGAGAACCGGAAAGGCCATAAATAAATGGACAAGTAAATAGGCCATAGTGTCTGAGCTCTTCACATGGCCAACCACTGGGAATCCAATCATCTTTCTCCTGGCACTCTGCCCAGAACTTTAGTTAAACCCTAACAAATAGTAATTCCTTATTAAGGAAGAGTTGGTCCTAACATCCATCCAAGGAGCATATATTCAAAGAACAGTCTTCTAGCTAATTAATTTTGCTTTCAGTTATTCAACATTCAAGAGGCCTTTTTAATGTTTCTAAATGTGCACATTATAGCATGCATCAGAACGCACTGAAATTACCAATTTAATCATATCCTTCTCCTCGAGACTATTAAGACTTTGAAGGTAAGGACTATGATAGTTTTCCCTTTGTGTGCCTAGTACCTACCTCCATGGCTATTACACGGTGGATATTTTGGTGGATAAAAAGATGCTTGCTAAAATAACTACAGCACCAATGTGTGCATGTCTGTACATATACACACATATATTTATGCATGCATGCATCTATATCACCATCTACTACATGTTTCTCAAGCAAATCTCCCCAGAACATGTGAGGCAGTCGATTACTATTATCTCTAGTGCAGTTAAGCAATACACACATTCACAGAGCTCTTACAAGAGCAAAGCTGGGGTACAAGTCCACATCTGGCTCTTACTCCCAGCTCTTTCCAGTCCGCCGTTTTTCTTCTCAGTGTGACATCAGAGTGAGGCTCAAGACCAAATCACAAGTAATGGGTTGAACACAGAGATGTCTCCAAATACAGAGACTAGATAAGATATAGCAAGATGGGGAGGGCCAACCATATCTTCATGCTATTAAGAGAAATAGTATAGTTTACATTACTTCACACTCATACTTTCATACTTTGTGAGAACTGACCTATACCATCTAAAATAACTGCTGGCATAGAAAAAATTACACTCACTCTCTTGGTGATCAGCCGTATGTGTAGACTTGGCTAGGTGATAACAATCCTGTTATACCAATACTTCTAGAGATACTTTGTCGATGTCGTTAAAGTCTATAATGAGTTTACTTTAAGGAAAGAAGATTATTCTCCATAGTCTAGGTGGGCCTGACTGAACCAGCTGAAAACCCAAGCAGAAGTGAATTTACTCTAATGAAGAGAAAAGCCCACCTGTGGACCTGTCTTGTGGACCTCCAATTCGCCTTGCCAACCCTCGCAATTGCCTAAGCCAGTTCCTTCCAATAAATCTAACATACGTGCATCCCCCTGGTTCTGTTACCCTCCGTGTATCCTGACTGATAGACGATGTGTACATCAGCACTTATAGATAGGAAACTTCAGACAACTTCATACTCCGGGGAACGGAAGAGGCTCTGCAACCTCCTGATAGCAGCCAGGAATGCATTCTCATTCCCCTGAATGGCAGTCTTCTTACTTATGTCCAAAGGCAAACTTCGACTGGTTCAATAGCAAGAACACGATGCTTTCCAGTTTGCACATTTTTTTTTTTACAAGTTCTTGGAAAAAGTAATTCATAGTAGTTTATTACAAAGCCATGGTTGCAGAAGATCATATGGATGATATCTCTGTAAAGCCTCTCTTCATTAATGCCTTTATCTGGTTGTTCTACACAAAAAGCATTTTAGTTATGGAGAGACATATGTGTCAGTTTTCAAGTTATAATTTTTGCACTGGAGAAGTGATATTAGGCAAGAGAATATATTGGTGTAAAGAGTAAGGGTTTGGGCTTCATGGGTTCTTAAATGGATTAGTTTCTATGAGCCTCAGTTTCCTCAACTGTGAAATAAAGACATAATCTACTATGCAAGTTTCTGTGAATGGTGCTTGCTATGGCCCTTCCAAAATTAATCTTTCAGACTGATCTCCATTCTCTAGGGCAGGGCTTCTGGATGTCAGCACTATTGGGCTGGATAATTATTTGTTGGGGACAGGGGGTGCTGCTCTGTGTATTATTCTAGGATTTTGGCAGCATCCATGGCCTCTACCCACTAGATACCAGTAGCACACTCCTACCCCTTGGTAACAACCAAAGATGCCTCAGATCTTGACAAATGTCCCCTGGTGGAAAAATCATCCCAGCTTGATAACCACTGTTCTCCAGGGGTGCAATTATTACTATTATTTTTTTTTTTGCTTTTGCTTTTTAACTTTTTCTGAAAAATTTAAATATAAAAATATATAGAGAAGAGCATAGTTCTGTGAATTTTACGAAGGGAACATGAATGACCATGTCATCAGCCCTGTAACAAAGAACAAAATGCTGCGAGCTCCCCCTCCCTCCACAGGAGGCCCCTGCCATGCTCTCCCTTTGTAACTACTGGGGGCCTTCGGTCAGTGAAATTGAGGCATAAATTTCAAGTCATAAGAAGAAATTCAGAATATGAGTCTGTATACTGGTTTCCTATGTGATTTTTTCCCAGGTAACAAACCTGTGCTGGAATAATAATCTCACCGGAAATCATCTCAAGGTAGCAGGTGAGCCTCCGAAATCCACAGGAGGATTGTCTGGAATATTGGTAGAAGAATGGCAACCCTTCCTTATGGTTTTTTCCTTCCAACCTGGAAATTCAGCTTGTCTGACTCAATGGAGAAAAGAAATTTTGTCAAAGGAGATCAAATGTAGAAGAGAGAGCCATGAGACTGGGCAAAGCAACAGCCGGAAGAACCATCCTGGCCAACGCAGTATCTTCAGAGAATCTGAGAAATGCAATGCGTCCCCAGGTGTTATGACTTTCTTCTTGTTATTCCTAAGGTCCCTGGATGCGAGGGACTGGCAGACAAGTATACTAGAGTTGACGTATCTTCAGATGCTCTGTAAGACAACTTTGGTTGTCCAGTTACGTGAGATACTCAAGTCCTACTCAGATAGCAAGAAAATATCGAGGCAGTAGGCCAGAATGACACTCTTTCTCTGGATATATTATAGTCATGTTGTTGGGCATTTACCAAATTGCCCTCACTCAGCTGGGAGTTGCTGTAGAATTGAGGCTCTGTCTTTGCATTTTTACTATCCCCTAGAGCATCTCCTATTGGGCCTGGGCTATGGTAGGTGCTTATCTAACCCTTATTAGTTGAGAAAAGAAATTGCGTAATAGCAAGTGCACCTCACTAGGAGTTAAAAGTGCTGATGCCCTATTCTTGATGCCACTATCATCATGTCATGTGATTTTAGGAGAAATCCTTAAATCTCTCTAAATATCAGCACCCAAATCTGTTTAAAAATGTAAAATGTAACATCAAATGTAAATGAATCAAATGCCCTTCAAGGTCACCTTCAGAGCTTTGATTCTAAAGGATATATCGAGCAGAACTCCCAACATTACAGAAATGCCTTATAACCATCTATTTTATCATTCATTCATTTATACTTTCAGTAATTTACTCTTTTACTCATCTATCCATGGTTACCATGAATTGTGAGATAGTATCCTGGTCTAGGCTTCATGCAATCCACAGCCACTGAGAACCAACACATAGATAGCTGTACCAAAATGAACTCTATACTGGAAGATGACATGCATCTCTTCTCTCAAAGAGAGTAAATAGCACAACTGAAGACATAAACTGATGAAAATACAGTGAAGGTTTAGGAAAGCCAAATACCATTTCATTGATCCATTCATCTGTCCCTCTATCCAATAACGATTTTGAGCATCTCTGTGTTAATTAAAGGGGTTTTGTGTTCTGTCCCAACCCCACTGTCAACCACAAGGATGAATACAACCCAAGTTGGGTCCTTACAAGTATTCACAGGAGACAGAAAATGCCCTCAGGAATGGGCATGGAGTTCAAGCAAGGCAGTCTTAGTGCTTCCTTGGAGTTTTCTGATATGGAGGCAGAGAGACAGCTTTTTCCTGCTCCCGCAAACTTCGAGTATAACCATGTTCTGAGA
>CM052803.1:32009938-32147725 GCA_028533885.1 Nasua narica
AGACTGAAGTCAGAGGACAACCAGAGGGATCTCCCACCACGATGGCATTTATCGGGAGACCCAAGACGGGTAGACAAATTGCTATGTTTAATACCCCCTGGGAAAAGTCCTTCCACGTACAGCCTATACCTCTTATCAATGGATTTAATGTAAATATCTCTTCCTGAGATGGATGCTTAGTCACTTTTTTTTCTTGTCACAAGTGAAAATCTGATCACTTCTCTCCCAAAGCAATCCCTCAGATAGGTGTGGGCTATATTCTATCAGGCAGCATCCCCAAGCTTCTATCCATTAACCAAAGGAATTATGTTCTAATAATTTTATCTATTCCAGCCATTTACTTATACAAGCTTATTCTACACATTCACTGATTTCTCAGAACCCCCGAGAGATGCACACTACTCTCCTAATACATTTTCTTTTTTTTTTTTAAGATTTTATTTATTTGACAGAGCGAGAGAGCACAAATAGGCAGAGAGTCAGGCAGAGAGAGAGGGGGAAGCAGGCTCCCCCCTGAGCAGAGAGCCTGATGTGGGGCTCGATCCCAGGACCCTGAGATCATGACTTGAGCCGAAGGTAGAGGCTCTAACCCACTGAGCCACCCGGGCGCCCCTCCTAATACATTTTCACTAAGAAGGACTTTCCCTGGAATAAAGGCAATGAATGCTCCCCAGGAGACACGGGTATGAACAAGCAGGTGCCATGACAAGCCCAGATTCTGCTCTTGGAAGAGCCCTGAACTCACCTGTGATGCCGGTCGAGGTCCTTTCCCTCTTTGGGGCTCCCCTTCAACTTTAGGGGATCCAACTCTCAGGATAGTTGTTGGGATTTCCTGTCATCATTTATGAAAAGTGTCAGCCATGACACTACTACCTTGTCCTCTTTTTCTCCCTCCCCCATCTCTCCCTTCCTTCCTTGTCATTTTTATTCCTTTTTTGTTTTGTTTTGTTTTCCTTCTCCTTTCTTCTCTTCCTAGTCATCACTTTGTAGGCCCCCAATGATGGTAAATATCCTCCCAATCATCTTCCCTATTATTTGTACCAGCAGTACTCAGCTGGGATGGGCAGAGACAGTGACTGTCATTCTCAAATGTCAGTTACTTCTTAATACATCACATTGTTATGTTTTACTGATCACACTTAACCACTACTGAAAAATATTTTGCTCGTTTGTTTATATTTTATTTTCTGCTCCCTCAAACTAAAATATAAGGTCTGTGAGAGTGGAGGCTGTCAATCGTGGCCACCCTTATATCTCCAGCCTAATTAAGTTATCAGTGTCCCATGAATATTTGCTTAGTGGAGGGAGGGATGACACATTTTCAGTGTAATGTATTTTGCTTCGGGGCCACCTCCACTCACAGGTATCCCACCTCTTAAAGTCAGGTTGCAAGGTCTGAAGCTTATGTCGGCGTTAGCTCACTCAGACCTTTCAAAGTCATGATTATCTCTGATTGTAGATGAGAATGACCCTGTTTTGGTCATCCCCTTTCTATGGATCCTTCTGTTAGATCCAGCTTTGGGGTGGAGATTCAGGAAAACTGCAATAAAGCCAAGAAGGTGACTCCAGCAGCTGTGGTTTAGGTCTTGAGACTGGGGCACCTGAGTCGCTCCCACAGTTAAGCATCCCACTCTTGGTTCTGGCTCAGCTCACGATCTTGGGGTCCGAATCGAGCCCTTCATCGGGCTCTGTGCTCAGCTCGGAGTCGGCGAGAGATTCTTTCTTTCTCCCTCTGCCCTTCCCTCTCCCCTCTCTCTAAAATAAATAAGCAAGTCTTTAAAAAAATCATTTGTTGTATAAATTGTCCTTGGAAAAATCATGACTTGCTGTATCTATACAGTGTGTACTAGGGGCATGTGGCTACTGAGAACTTGAAATGTGCCTTGCCCCAATTGAGATGGGTTACACATACACACACACACCGGATTTCAAAGACTTAGTATAAAAAAAGAATGAGGAATAGCACATTAATAATTTTATATTGATTTTTGGATATATTGGCTTAAATAAACTGCATCGTTAACATTGTCACCTATTTCCTTTTTCGTTTTTCAACTGGACTACTAGAAAATTTAAAATTGCATATACGGCTCACAGTTGAGGCTTGTGTCCCATGTCTCAAGGACAACATTTGCTTGAAGAGCTATCCTCCTGGAATTTCAATTATAAACATGTAAAAGCTTAAAAACAAAGGATTTGTTGGAGAAAATTGAGTTCTTAACATCTTCACAGTTAACGCAAATATGATTCATCCTGGGAAAGAGACCACTATTTATGTCAATTTCTTTAAAAGGAAAGCATGAAATCTTCACAAGTGATGGAAAACTAGTTTTCATCAAATCCAGGGGAGGCTTGGGGCACCTGAGTGGCTCAGTCCATTGGGCGTCTGACTCCTGATTTTGGCTCAGGTCATGGTCTCGAGGTTGTAGGACTGAGCCTGCCTCAGGTTCTAATCTGCTCGTCCCTCTCCCTCTGCTCCCCTCATTCCCCCGCTCGTGCAGTTCTCTCTTTCTAAAACAAATAAAATCTATATAAAAAAAAAAAAAGAGGGGGAGGTTTTGGTGTGGAAGAGAGAAACAACAGCTTAGTAAACTTGAGTGGCAGGAACAGAGCAGAACAAATGGGTTTGGAGCCATTGAACTTGGATACAAAGTCCACACTGTCACTCCTGGCTCTATAACCAGGGGAAGAAGTGCAAACTCACCGCACCTTCGCTTCCCCTCTGCAGAGCAGAAATAAAAATACACGTCTCACTCACAGGCTTGTCGCTGACATTTATCAAGTACTCTCTTGGCACATGCCCTTGTCATGCCAATGGTGCAGATAAGGAAACTGAAGCTCATGTAGAGCTCCTATATAGACGCCGGGCCACACTGCTCAGAACTGGTGGCGGTGGAATCCGAAAGCTTTTCGTCTGAACCCCTTCGGCTCCTGAGCTTTTAATTACTCACATCAGGGTTCACTGCTGCCCTGAGACCTGAGTGAGACAACGAATTTTTGTAAAGGGATTTTTTTAAAAGATTTATTTATTTCTTTGAGAGCGAGCAAGAGAAAAAGTGAGCAAGTTGGGGGAGGGGCAGAGGAAGAGGGACACTCTCAAGGAGTGTCAGCTCCCCACTGAGCACCGAGCAGGACTTGAGGCTCCATCCCAGGACCCCGAGATCGTGCCCTGAGCTGAAATCACGAGTCAGCTGCTTACCTGACTGAGCCCCCCAGGCGCCAGAGACAGTGAATTTAAAGCACATGCCAAAGCCATGGGAAACAACCATGTCTATTGTTGAAGGGCAAGGCAGAGTGCTGACAGGATACAGTGTTTAAGTCATTCTGTGTCCCATCAGCTCAAAAGAAAGACCCAAACAGATGAAGAGGAACCAAAGTGGACTCCGGAAATGGATATACTGGTAGCATCCTGGAGCCTGTAAGAATTGTTGAGAATTCTGGGGAAATAGTTTCAAAAGTTCCCCTACGAGATAAGAAGTCAAAAGGATTCTGGCCTCAGATAAATAAAGGGTTAAAATCAGTGCCTACAGACTCAGTATATGGAATCACCTCTGTGTTTTCTTCCCAGTTCTTCCTCATACCCTGTTGGATTTCTGGGCCCACCTGCAATGGGCTTAGCCTCAAGTCACAATATCTTTCATGTAAAGTAAAACATAGATTTCGTAGAGATCGAACTATTTCCATAAAGCATTTCTGGTTTGGTTTGGTTTTTGTAAGGAGCCCAGCAGGATCCTGGGAACGAGACAGAGGCAGAGCCACGTCATAGTGAAAAATGAGGGAATATTCCTAACCAGCTGAACCACGGCGAGGAATGGCCCCTAGAAGTTTCCCAAGGGGTGCACCTGGGTCCGGCTGGCCCGATGACCTCCACCTACACATCCCCCCACCACAAGGTCACTTCACGGAGTAACAGTCACATCTCAGTAACTATCCAACCTGGCACCTCTGTAATAGGCTTGATTATTTCTGACAAACTCATTTCTTGTCCAATTTGATATGAAAATTAAAGTTGTATTAGCACAATGTGTGCCCTGTGAACGGCATCCTCAATGCTCTCCTGTAGCAAACCCAACTGAGCCTTGAAAAGAGGTTCAACAATACAGGTAAAGTGACTGTTTCCAAAAGAGCTCTGTTTTGCATCCAAATCAGCCCTGCCTGGGAAGGCCCCGCTCCGTGGGCCAAGCTGATACCATCAATGTACATTTCTCGGAAGGAAACCATCTTCAGAGAAAATGTTAATCAAATCGTTTCCCATGCAAATGTAAAAATAGGGGAAACAATACTGGAGATAGTATCAATATTCTCAACATTAAGCAAAGACAGGCAATCCTTGAAGAGTGATGTTATTTCCATGAATTTAATCAATTCACGTTCTTATCCACAAAGCTTTTCTTACTCGCCTTTTGTTTTTACAACCACTAATTTAAATGAGTCAGGGAACAGGTTTTGGAGGCTCTTGGCCAGAATGGAGAAATAAGATCTGAGTTCCTAACACCTACCAATTTGGTTTTCATTGTCCAAGTAAAAATCTGAACCCCAGGAGCTGGGTTAAGAAGAGAATAATACATGTATTGATTATCTGGGTCAAGCTGGTCGCAAGAGCTTTTCTCTTTCGTTCTTTCCTTCCTTCCTTCTTTCCTTCCTTCCTTCCCCTCTCTCTCTCTCTTTCTTTCTTTCTTTCTTTCTCTCTCTCTTTCTTTTGTTCTTCTTAGTTTTAAGACAGAACACAGTTGTTCTTCCAGATCCCTCCTGTGGGGAGGTGATTTTCCATTCTAACCCTCTTCTTCTACCAAAGAGAGAACTTGAGTCTGGACAAGGGAAGCAAGTTTCCATCTCTTGTCTCACAGTCCGTTGATTAAAAAAGAAGGGCTAGGTAAAGAATAGATCAAGGGGCTATAGAAATGAAACTCTTCCAAGACTATGAGAGCAGATAAAGAAATACCAAGTCTCCATGGCTTTTGTCTCTCTGAACAAGACTTTGTCATGTTGGTGTTTGCAATTTCATTTGTTCTTCAGTTCTAGCTTAGATGGACAAATTTGAAGCCTCTTATATTCCATGTAGGTGATTCTTTTATCTCTCAGAAGCCTGAGTCCTTATTAATATGCATCAGTGCAGGTCCAATGTGACTCTCTTCTCTCACCTTCTCCATCCATTGTACCAGGTCATGGTGACACATGACAGGAAGTGGAGAGTGCCCACTGATGGACAAAGACTGGCTTTATAGGCCTTCTCTCAATACCCCCTAGAATTACACTGTAAACCCTGGGTGCAAAATAATTGTTTCAAAATGACACTATTGAGGCATCTTCATCTATGCCAGGGCTGGTGAGGAACCAAAATTTCAAAAGAAAACATGGATGTTAGAAGCAAACTTGTTTTCTGTGTAACACATCATTTCAAGTATTTAAGTCATATGAGCACATGATAGAAAACATAACACTGTGTGTCATCTTCAAATCATCATGGGGACGGAGAAAGCCAAGAACCCATCAATCCTATTAGAAAAATAGGAAAAGCTTTCTAGATCTTTCAGTCCTGACTTCAAATCCTTTGCAACCATTTATCTGTGTGATCTTGGGGCTCCTGTTTATGAAGTTGGAAAGATGTGAGGAGGTCCTCTCTGGAAGGTCAAGTCCGTATACAAGTCGCCTCGGAGCCATTCCCACTGCTCATCGACGACCAGTAGCAAGTCTCATGAACCCCTCAAAGCCTCTTACCTCTGTATCCCTACAACAGAGCAGTGGAGAACATGGAATCTGTTCAAATCTCTGCTTGTCCACTTATGAACCGCACGGCACTGAGGAAAGTTGCTTAACTATCTCAAGTCTTGGTCTGTGTGTTTTATAAATGGGGATAATTATAGCTTCTACCTCCCTGAGGTTGTAGTGAGGACAGACGGAAGTCATTTACGGGGAGCGTGTGCACAATATGTGCATACAGTAAGTGCTCAAGGCACAACAGCGATTGGGAGAGTGCTGTCTCACCCTGGTCCCTAGTCCCTGCCTCATCATCGCTGCTGTAACCCCCGTTCTGCTGGCTTCCCTGTTTAGGGTCTCTGTTCCTTCTATCAGTAATTCTCAATGCTGTTCCAGCAATCATTTAATAATGCATTAACACATCACTCCCTACTCCAAACTCTTCAAAGGGGACCCGGGGCCTAGGGGTTGAAGTCCAAAGCCCTGAATTTGGCGTTCAGTGTACTCTCTCTGTACACAGAGTCCTAGACTTACTACCCTGCAGGCATACTCTGGCCACTACCACTTGCTGCCATCCTCTGCTTGGGCAAACGCGGTCTGTGCCTTCACCTCCTGATGTTTCTGTTCGCAAGATTTCCTCTAGAATGCTGAGATGTGACAGCCGAAAAGCACCTTGCCAAGGGAGTTGTGGAAGATTTGAGAGACAGATCATTTTAGAGCTGGAAAGGACCCCAAAGGCCACTTTACAGATGAGGAAACTGAGGTTAATTGGTTTGCCCAAGGCCACATAACTATTCATCAGCAACGTCAGGATGGCACTAAGCTAGTCGGCCTGGAGGGAGGGAATCACCTGGCATCCTATTAGGGAAAATTCGTCAGCAGTTGGCAGCAAACTTGCTGACAGGTGATCTTTCTCCATCCGTGAGAAATGAGATGTTACACAGCCAATAAGAAAAGGACACAAGGCATGACTCTCTCAGTGAAAACTGGGCGCTTCTCTGGCTTGTAATGCGAGGCATGACAGCAGTGGGGTTGGTGGGGAGAGGGCAGCTGGAGTAATTCCACAGGACCCATCCCTCACGTCAAAGACACCACCTCTCCGGCTGCGTTAGTCTCCTGACTAATGCTCCCAAATGCACTGCTGAGATTTGCTGAAGTTGAAGATTCTTTGCGATGTTTGCAGGAGGAGCGGCAATGAATAAAACACAAGAATCACCCATGCATTATTTCGAAGGCAAGTGTGCCCAGCTTTAACTGCTACATTGCCATTTTTACTCTAAGATAATAATACTAATAGTGACACTCCATTTATATACTGCTCCTTAGGTTCCCAAGAATAATACAACAATGAAAACTGTATCTTATACCACAGCCATGTCCATATATGAAGTACGTAGGGGAGCCAGCCTGTTGGAGAACAATCTCCCGTCACTGCTGGGGTACTTTAGGTCAAAATGTTGTGAATTGGAATTGTTTGCAGAAATAACTTCTGATTTTTCAGCTTGGGTTTGGATTTCATTTTATTATTTTTTTTTTAAAGATTTTTTTTTTTTTTTTTTTTTTATTAGAGAGAGAGTGAGAATGAGAGGGGAGAAGGTCAGAGGGAGAAGCAGACTTCCCGCAGAGCCGGGAGTCCGATATGGGACTCGATCCTGGGACTCCGGGATCATGACCTGAGCTGAAGGCAGTTGCCCAACCGAGCCACCCAGGCGCCCAGCTTGGGTTTGGATTTTAAATACGGTTTTGCGGGGCGCTTGGGTGGCTCAGTGGGTTAAAGCCTCTGCCTTCAGCTCAGGTCATGATCTCAGGGTCCTGGGATGGAGCCCCGCATCGGGCTCTCTGCTTAGCGGGGAGCCTGCTTCCCCCTCTCTCTCTCTGCCTGCCTCTCTGCCTCCTTGTGATCTCTCTCTCTCTGTCAAATAAATAAATAAAATCTTTAAAAATAAATAAATACAGTTTTGCTGCTATTGTCAATGAAATATTTTATAAAACCTTTAAATAATGTGTTTAAATATTTAAAACCTTAAAATATGCATGCTTTCATAGGTAAAAGAAAGTTGATACCTACTAACACAGCTGCCCACCCAGCTTCACCTGTTCGGTTAGGCGTCTGTGGTTTGTGGTCTGGATTTGTGTCCATGGTGACCAGTCAGGGGGTATCACAGGGAAATCGAACCGTGTGGCTCCAAGAGTCCCAGGCAACTTGGTGATAATGGAGTCAGATGTGGGCAAGGGGCTTCATCAGCCACAAAATCAAAGCCATTCTGTGTTCCACTGCCTGGCCCATTAGACAGTTCTGAAATTCTGAGCTTGCCTGGAAGGCTTCCCTCTCTGGAAGGGTGATGCTGATTGATTGATTGATTGATTGATTTCTCTTTTTTTTTTTTAAGAATTTATCTATTCGAGAGAGAGATAGCCACAGAGAGCAGGAGCAGGGAGGAGAGAGAGAGAAGCAGAGTCCTTGCTGAGTGGGGAGCCTGATGACTTTGGGGCTGGACCCCGGTCTCTGGGATCCTAACCTGAGCCGAAGCCGGACACTTCACTGACTGAGCCACCCAGGCGGGGTGATGCTGCTTTCGTACCAAGGTAGGTGAGGAAAGTTGTCCCGGGCGGTGGGAGGCCAACTTCCGAGGCGGCTTCGATCTGTCTGTCCTCGCTGCCCCAAATTGCCCCGCTGTAAGCACTGACAACTGTCACTCGATCATCGTCTCGTTGGGCCACTAGAGGCCATGCTGCCAGGACCGTGTGGGAGCCGTCCCCTCCAGCAGCTAGGATAGGACTTGGGGAGACCCCCTCATTTCTATGGGGGCATCTTTCACGCTCCCATCAATGCTTGGAGAGTTTCTATGTTTTCCTTCCTGCCTTCTCCAACGTGTTTGGCTCTGAACTTAGCATACTCCTCCCTACCTCACGGCCATTGGGTTGGGGATCCAATTTGGGTTCTCGTCCCTGAATCTGGCCTTAGCTTCTCCTGGATAATATCTTTTGGGAATTTTGCATTGGCTTCTTGGCCAGCACCCATGGGCCACTTGCCCACACAACCTGCCCCATCCCTTCCAACAGACCATTTGCCCTCCCCGTGACCTGCTGTTGCGCTGTCTGCCACAGCTTCCCGCGGAAATCCCACCGCATCTCCTAAGCTCTAGCAGTCGGCTTCAGCCTAGGTCCCGACATTTTGCCTACTCCTTGCCCAAATTAAACTATTCAATGTTTAATAAAGGCTCCCTCTGTTCTACCCTCACACCCTAGCATCTAATTATCAACGTTCTCTTCGGCATTCAAAAGGAGCTCAAAAGCCAGATTCCCCACTCAGTATTGCAGTGCGTAAGACTTCTCATAACAGTCTTGCAAAATAAGCAGGGAAAGGAAGCCTTTGGGGTTACTTAGTTCAGCGCAACAGAAACAGGCTTAGGGCAGCACAGTTCTGCAGGGAGGGCTAGAGAAGCAGGCTCGGAAAACGGAGAGCGACGTCAGGAGCCCGACCCACTGAGCAGACACTTCCATGAACAGGCGGGTGAGGACACACCGCTGTCTCTGCGGGACACGGGCCTTTACAGCTTGACTCTACCAGCCCGGTGGCCCCCAGAATCAGAGGCACGGCCACAACCACAGCCACAGCGCTCAGAGTAAGTGTTTCCTGGCCAGTGGTTCTATGTCTGTGTGCGTTCATGTCTGCATATACGTAAGCTACTGAGTCCAAATTTAAAACTCACTGGAAAGTGGGTGCTGAGCCTGAGTTCTGGTTTCCAGGAGGTCTTGGAAAGCAAGGTCTCTGGCCCTTCAGGCCTCTGGAGTGGAAGGAGGGTTCTTCTCTCCCCTGAGAATCTTACTGTGAGCTCTTCTCCAGACACAGGAGGGGGCTCCACTGCTCTGCCGCCAAACAAACAAGGGATCGGAGAAGATGACAAAGACGCACTCCCAGGAATGACTATCGGGTAGAGGAGTGTATTCTGGGCTGTTGAGTCACCGAAAAGGAAACGTCCTGTTTAATAGGATCCTGCCCCTGCTCCTTTTCTGGTTATTTTTATAGCTGTTGTTGTTTTGTTTTTACCAAGCAAGGTTGGTAACTCAGTAAAGCAACTCATAGCATGAGGCTGTGAGGAATATAGCCCCGTACAGATATATACAGACAGATACTCTGGACCGCGCACCGAAGATATCAACTTAAAAATGTTTTGGGAGACGGGACCCGCGGAGTGAACCTAACAATGTCAAATAGAACTGGGGCAACAGTAACAGCAATCCCATTTTGTGCACTGGTTTAAGCATGTTCATTTATTAATAGTGCTTACTGTCAGAGGCGCCCTAGAAGGTAGATGTTACTAACCCGGCATATGGACGGGGAAGTGGAGAAATGGCTAACGTGATTTGCACAGCCAAGAAGTGACAAGGCCAAAATTCGCAGCAGGGCAGTCTGACTCCGGAGCCCGTGCTAACTACTGCTGAAGGTGCCTGTCAGGTCTTATGTGCATGGGGACAGGTGGGGAAATGTGACTTAACAGCCGCACATAAGGAAAAACAAATAAACAAATAAACTGTGGAGCATAAGTCCTCTGGGCGATGTGACTGGCAATAAAAACTAATGTAATGTAGCCTCAGGCTGCAATAAAAGAAGTGTGTGGAAAGGAGGGGATAGTCTAGTGTTTAGCTGCCTGAATTTTTGTCTTCAGTCCTTCCCTCCGCGGAAGGCTGAAGCAAAAATGAATGAGGTGTTCACTCTGGAGATGTTAAGTCCGGGGAGAAGGCATCCTGGAAGACAATAAATACTGAGTAACGAATGTGGAAGAACTACACCCATTCTGCATGGCATCAAAGGCCTGTATCAAAGAATGTGACCTCTGGATAGACAGTTTGGCTCATATAAGGAAGTGTTTCTTCTTTTTTTTTTTTTTAAAGATTTTTATTTATTTATTTATTAGGAAAGAGAGAGAGTGAGAGCGAGCATGAGAAGGGAGAAGGTCAGAGTGAGAAGCGGACTCCCCATGGACCTGGGAGCCCAATGTGGGACTCGATCTCGGGACTCCGGGATCATGACCTGAGCTGAAGGCAGTCGCTCAACCAACTGTGCCACCCAGGCGCCCTAAGGAAGTGTTTCTAGTAAGGAAAGTTCTCAATGCCTAGATGAATTGCACTAGGGGTAATGCACCTTGTGTCACTAAGGATGCTCCAGCCATCATCAGTGCATGGTAGCCACAAATGCCTTCCTTCCCCAGTCCGCCCTTGATCACTGCAGTGCTTGGGATTCATCGGTCCTGTGGCCCTATTTATTTGTACTTCCTTTGCTGCACTTAGTCTTTGTAGCCTTGAACATAGTATGTTCCGCACCACTGATATAGCAGCTCCCTGGGGGAAGGCCTTAGGATTTGACTATTTCCGTGTGCCCAGCCCAGAAGCTTTCACTCAAGTAGGTGGCAAAGAAATGGTTTTGAAATCAAGTTCAGACCACACCCTGCCAGTGAGCCCTGTGAAAACTTGCAAGAGGTGGCAAGATAAGATGCCACTCTACTCTGTTATCGATGCAAACATGGAATAGAGATATTGATAGTGACTATAGGGTAGGACAGACCTGAAGGCCAAGGTCAAATGGTACAGTTTTCAAAATATTATCAAAAGACATTGGATTGGCTGACTATGACTTCCAAAGAGAGAGTCACAGAAAGCCCCATTTATAGTTGTCACAACTTAACTGCCTAACGACTAATAGGTATATCTTTCTGTGAATAGATAGACAGATGATAGATAGATGGATAGATAGATAGATAATGGACCTAGTGATAGGTTTAAATAAAAATCAAAACCACCAGTAAATCTAGTCAAAAAACAAAAACGAAACAAAACACAAACAAATTTGCTTACAGACACTGGTAAGAGACTGAGTTAAGAACCAAGATTGCCCAGTTCTTGCGTTATCTGCCCGAAATGGCCATGTGATCTTAGGCAAGTCGTGGCTCCCTCTGGGTCCCTAGACCCTCATCTCCAACTGAAGGTTGGCCGGAAGAGCTGATAATCCCAATGAAGTCACATATCTGATTCCTACTTGGTAAAGTGGAACGTCCACAACTCACTTAGGAAGTAGTAGGTCCAAGTTCTCTGCCACCTATTTTAATGAAAGGCTCTGGGCCTACGTTTTTCAATTACTGGTTGTGGAACACTGGGAATTCTGGTTTTTTTCAGGATCTTGTTTTGTTTTGTTTTTCTTTGTAAGAGCCTAGCAATAATCTTACCCGTTCAGAGAGTCACTATGGGTAAGTCTCATATTATATAGAATGCTCTTAGCCCAGTGCCTGAAACTAGCTAAATGCACAATAAATGCTAGATTTTTAACTGTTATCTGATACTGATTTTCAAATATTTGCAGGACTGTCAGGAGGAGGAAATAGTGATGGAGAGCAGGGACAGAGAATAAGTATTGGGAGAAAGTTACAAAAGAGGGGTATTTTCGGTCCTCCTATGATGGGGAATTTTAATGAACTGAGTTAATGGGTCATAGCTAGTGTGGTGGGTTCCCCGAGAGGTAGTTAGCAGGCTGTCATCAGGACATGTACGAAGCTGCAGGATTAATGACAAACAGAAAACATGTGGAAAGAATTGATCAGAAGATCTCAGAAGCTCCTTTTATAGATAAGATTTGGGATCTTATAGGGACACAGGGTCCCAGGAGTCAGCTCAGCTCTCAGTCCAGCTCGTTTTCTCTAGAAATCTAGGGATGCCCCAGCTTGCACGTACAGTAGGAAGCTTCTGGGCATGTGTATTCAGGACACACTGGGAAGCCCAGCTTTCCTTCCTCAAGCCCCAGGAGCTTAGACAAGGGTCCAGAACCCTCCCAAGAGTCAGTTTCCCCATTTGGACAATGGAGATGCTCAGACCCTCCCCACAGGGGGAGGGCATAGAATAAATGAGGTCTCAGATACAGCCCCTGGGCACATGGTAGGAAATGAATAAGTTGGCTCTTCTTCCTTCCCTTTTCCAGGCAAACACAGAGAGATATTTCCTTTCCTTGCAAGGGACACTCAGGAGGGACTTTGGGCCTGGGGTAGAAACACATGACACAAGAAGGCAGCAGATGGGACACAGCAGGACAACCCGGAAGGTCCAGGAGCCTTGGAAAGCCCAAGCTGACAGTGCCATTGAGTGTGAAAACAGTTGGAAAACCATTAAAGGCTGAGGCAGGAGGTGGGGGTGAGGGGTGAGGGTTCCTGTTATTTTCAAGGCTCTACCAAAGCACTGTGCTTTTCACGGGACCCGAGGAAGACCACGGGCAGGCAAGGGCTTCTCCAGCCATAGTCTCTTCATCAGTCAAAATGGTCACTGCTCAACCCCCTTAAATTCCCAAACTACATTTACCTGAAAAACAAACAGAAATATACTTGAAATGGAGACGATTTATCATGGGGCTAATTATCATTTAAGCTAGTCTGGAATAGTAATGAGCCCCTTTTAAATGAAAGCAAACCCTGTGATGAATATCTCAACATCACACGCTTAGCAAACTTTCCCAGTACGATATTACTTCGGGGCAACTTATCAGGCAACCCATATGTAAAATGAACAGAGAGAAAATGCAAAGGTAGGAGAAGGAGGCAGGCACTTTTCAAAAGCCATAATTATCTCTAAAATCTCAACTGCCTCTTGAATATTTTAAATGGAAGAGGGATGGATCACTTAAACTTATGAAATAATTCAAAAAAGGGGAGGCACTAATAAACAATTCATCCCTAATTGGGAGAGGCCTCAATCTAAAGTGAGTGTTCAGTGCAGAATTTTGCCCGAGGAATTATGAGGAGGAACTGCTCCGTGCCACCATTAGTCTATAAAATCAAATCCCAGGTCTGCGAGGAAGAAAGGACTGAGTGATGAGTGCTTCCCATGAATCAGGCACTGCACTCCATTCTCACTTAATCATCACAACAATTCTGGGACATGAGTATTACTATGGTTTCCATCGTACCAGATGAGGCGTCTCGGTCTTAGGGATGTTGTGAGGCTTAATCTCGGTCGCATGACCTCTTAGCACTGGAGCTGGAACTGAGAAGGATCCACGTACTGGGCAGGGTTGGAATTATGGTGAGTCGGGAAAGGCACTGTCCTTGGGCACAAAATATAAGGGCTTGCCAAAAAACTCAGTAATCAAGATGAATAATATTGTAATGCGGTATTTTAAAAATCGTGTTGAATGGCGCGAGTCCATGACGAACAAGATATCCAAATGCTAAAGAGAGACAAGATCTTCTTCTGCTCTTGCACGCTCCTCCCCCTAAACTCTTGCTGTCTGAATAGCTGGCCCAAGCCTCAGCCTCGCGTTCAGGATTTGATCACAGGTAACGCTTTCCCAGACATCTATGGTGGGGGTGGTTGGCACAGAACTGTATCCCACAGGACGCCTATCCCGACTTGCATCCATGCTGCTTCTTACTGAGCATCCACATCCCAGGGAGTGGGGAAGCTACTCCAAATTCTCACTGCACTCACTGATGGAGCCTAATGATGGCTGAAAAGAGATCTCATGCGTCTTAAGCTAAAACCAGGGAGCAGCCTCCATCGCGCCTGTTCCTATGCTAGGTAATCATGATAGTGTGGAAGACACTGCCCCCAAAGCCAGTATCTTCCAGAAATTCCTACAAATTCTTAATTAGCGAAATCATGCAAGTGCAGAGGACCACATCATGCAGATTTCTGGCAAAGAAGGGAATTCGTGGAGGAAGTGAATGAAGGTTTCTCTTCACCTGCAAAAGCCAGAAAAATTCTAGAAAAATGTACAGTGCGCTGTGAGGAGTTGTCAGGGCCAGAATGTAATAGAGTAAGACCCTGGCCACTGTTTACTGTGGCCTGTAAACCTGTTTGTGCCAGCTTTCTGGATTCAGGACCTCACATGGGTCTCAGGGAGTGGAGAGAAAGGGAGGGGGACACTAGTATTTGCCCTACCACCAGCAACAGCACCATTAGTCTCTCTCACACTTTCCCCCCGTTCCCTTACCTCTTTTCCTCCTTTCTCTCTCATCCTCCTATCTCACTCAACACCCTGGGTTACCAGATTCTCTGCCTGAGCTGAAACTTGAACCTGACAGACCAAGAGAACGATGATTTATCTCAATAAGAATTCTGGAACTCTGCAACAGTCCGATGACTAATTAAACCAAATAACAATGAAATTTTGCCTCCAGTTCTAACAAACATGCATTATTCACAAGCACTTACAATTTAAAAGCACTTTCTTTTTTTTCAGTTAAATAAACTGTCCGGTGGTGAGTGGGCATTGGTTTACAAAACACTTTGTCTTACTTTCCACTAAGTTACTTAATACTCCTTCCCATAATCCATTTGCATTGATTCCTTCTTCATCAACGGCCTTTGCATTCCAACACACTCAGGGCTGCAAGGAACTGCACTGCTGACTCACCAGGGAGGCAATTGTATTCAGTTAAAAAAAATACAAATAAGAATCCACTTAAGACAGTACTTATTTTTTTAATAGAGCTTTCCTCTTAATTATAATATAGCGTTAGTGGGTTTTTTTACATTATTCTTCTGAACTTTCATAATGACACTATCAAACAGTAACAAATACAAATTTGTACAGCCTGAAATATGCAATTTAATCATAAGCAGTAATTTCCATATCACTGAGGGGAAAAAAAAGTCAAATGATTAAACTCTAGTGCATGAGGACCAATCTTGAATTAAATTTTACTCTCTGCTAAATTTAGGGTTTTTTTTTTTTTTTACAGCAATATCAAGAATGGTTTAAAGGTAATAGTAAAACATTTACAGTTATATTAAAACCCCATGCCCCCAAAGTGTTTACCAAAGATCAAACTGCTATTCTTTTTTTGCAAATTAGAAATGCCTTCAAAACCTCTTGAAAGAATAGGCAATGATACCACAGCAATCTCACTAATATTTCTTTTCTTTATTCATTCGCTTCCCCTCGGAGTCTCAAATGATGCTCTTTCTGGCAGGGAAAAAAAAAAAAAAAAAGAAGCCAGAAAATCCTCCCAGATCACAGCATCAGTGAGAGCTGACCTGGTGTATCATTCAGCCCAGCCCCCATGCATCTCCTGTTCAGACAATCTCAAGTCACAAGATTTTCCAACTTTCTAGTAAACTCCAAGATGGGAAGAAGAGGCTGAAGGTAATGGATCCACCGACTAGAAAGATGTTAATCCTGACAAACTGCTCAGGCGGTAGCCTGAACCATAGCTAGATTGAATTCGGTCTCTCCTGAGAGGGCCAGACAAGGCTGGTGGTAACAAAACCGCTTTTCATGGTGCCCTCAAAAGCAGATGGGCCCCATGCAGAAAGTTGGAGAAGGGCGCCATTGCCCTCTAGTGGCCAGAAGTGCAATCTTCCGCAAAGGAGCCCATTTCCAGAGATGCACAAGGCTCTCAATGTCAGGGTAAAATTATAGCAGAAAGATGTCTAATTATCCTCCTCGAGTGTTTTCTTTAGTCCTTCCTGCCCATAGAAGAGGCTGTGGATGGCTATCACAGTAATCCTGATGGACTCCTCATGGATTCTTAGTACTACCAGTGTGCCAGAATTTGTCCAACTTTCTCCAGGTTTACTTTTTTTTTCTTTTTAACATACCTGTTGATGTCTCTCCCCTAGCCCACATAGACCAAAGATCTTTACATATTTTAGGGGCAATAACATCGGATTGGAAAGTTGACAACCCAAATGCTTGGCAGACCTAGAATGGGGGCTCCTGACGAAGTAGGTAACTTTTTTTGAAATAATGACCAATTTCATAAGAGGGGGAAAAAAATCCCAACCACATTTCAATTCCTTAAATCGTTGGCTGGTGAATTTACACAGTGCTCAGATTTTCTAGGAAAAAGACTGAGGATTCACAGTCATTCTGCAAACTTGATAGTTTAAGAGAAAATGTTTGCTACCTACTTTCAAACTTCATAGATCAGTGTTTTATCATTATTAATGATTAGGTATGCCTATGATCAAGGTGAAAAAAAAACAGTACTGAAAATAAACAAAATGCTTATGCTTTTTGAGCATTTGCCTACATAAATGTATTGAAAATGGAGAACTAAAATCAGATCTGCAGATCTCCTTTGGATGGCTCTGAAAATAGATCTGAATATCACAGATCAAAGTTTATGTGAACTGTCAACTTCCCAAGTCACAGACATTCACAGGCAAGGGTCCGAGACACACTAAGCTTATGGGAGTGTAGTTCTAGCATTGTAAATCAAGCCTTGAGGTCAAAGTCATGGCGTTTCCCATATGAGGGTCCCCAAAACCAGAATCTTTACAAGGCAGCCATGTAATTCTATTCAAAGAGGAAGAAAAACCATGAATTATGAAGACAAGCGCATTAAAGGAGCATGAAATTGATCTGTATTCCCCCAAATCATGGCATGGCTCTCCAAACCTGCCCCCTCTCTTCTCACAAATAAACACACAAATATACATATCCACTGCCACCCCTGCAAAGAGGAAACAAGAGTTTTGGGTCATAAGAAAAATAGAGCCGTGACTTTTTTTAATTCTCAAATTAACAAAAGATTGCCTCTTAATTGAAAATGGAATTTAGGTTTCTAGTAATTTTACTGTCTGGTGTTCTGATAAAAATGCTGAACATAATGGAAGTTCTGAAGTGCTATCAAGATGGTCCACTGCTTCAATTAGAACTATTTTAAAAGCCCATTTTTCTAGTAAGCAATAAGCCCAGTTTGAGTAAATCTACATGTTTGGGCCTCAACAGATGATCCAATTTCGGTTCTCTTCATTCTGTCTCCCCATCCCCCACTCCAGGGGATGAATGTGTGTGTGGGGGGGTTCCTTTTTTTTAAACAATGTAATACAATAGTCAGCTTATGCAGACTCTGAAATTACAACAAAAATGATAGTAATAATTGTTATTAACAGTAAGGCCTGGCTGCAACACATTTTTAAGGCATCAATTTGCAATGTTTCAAAAATAAGAGGTAAAGGTAATTCTTACTCAAGCAAAGTTTCCTGGCCTCTCAGATGCTCTTCCCTGGTCTATACTTGAAAACTACTCACATTTCTTTGTACTAGGCAGAATTTCAGTTTTGCACGGAGGTTTGAATTCCAGGGCCCACTGGCCAACTCTAAAACTTGGAATCAGAGCTCAGGAGTAATGAACTTTAGTGACCAGGAGCTTCAAGATCCGTCTGGTATCCACCACAACTCTGTCCCTTTGTTTTGCAACTTTTATTCCTTTGTTCTGCTGGAAGGAGACCAGGCTCCCTGCAGCTAGGGTTGGGCTGGGACTACTTCTGTGTTCTGGTGTCTGCATCTCGCGTATATAGGAAAAATAATTCCAGGATTAATGAAATGAAGGTCAGCCCCTTCTCTTCTCCTCTCCCATGGTGTTAGGCTCTAGCGCTGGGAGCTCAGCCTGGCAAATATGCTGATGCGATGCTGGTTGATCCTCGCTCCTGAGAACACTTCTACATTCCCATCCCCCGGAAAGCCAGACACCCCGCAAAACCATCGATGTCTGCTGCAAGCCCAAGTGATAAAGCATTGATCCATCCTCTTGCCAGATTAATTATCGTGTCTTCCCTCTGATTAAACGGAAAACTTAATCCCTGCCTCATATTAACCTGATAAGAAAGATCCGAAGAGGAAAACAAGGAAAAATTTCAGAACCACCCGAACAAGATTTCTTTAGGGGGAAACAAGAGGGAAGACTTTAGACAGATCTATACCCCCCTACAGCAGGGTTTCAGGAACAACCCTCCACCCATCCCTTAGGGACAATCCGTCATCAAGCAGGGATGGCATTATTAAATAATTAAAAGATGCAATTTCTTAATAGCAGTGCGATGGCCCATGAAATTCCTGCTGCATTATCAGTAAAAGCAACAGGGCTTTTTCTAGCATCTAGAAAACCTCTCACCCTGGAGAGGGAGGCGTGTGGAATACACCCCCCCCCCCCATACACACACCCTCCCGCCCCAGCGAAAGCAGGGCCTTGGGGAGAAAGGGATAAGGAAGCCCTTATCCGACCTCACTTTCTCTGGGGACTCTTTTCTTCACGTAGCGCAGCAGGCCCTCCTTACAGCTCTGCCCGGCTTGAGGGGGGAAAGGGTGCTCTCCTCGCCGCCCTTCCCATCCTGCCGGCTTGCGTTCTGGGCAAAGCTACGGGAGGAGGGCTGTGCGTGCGGGGAGCGGGAGAGGCTTGGCGCGCTCTGGGGGGAGGCGCAGGCTTTGGGCACGGCTCGGTTCGCAAAGTTAACGTTGACCCTGGCAGGCTTCGCAAGCCCCAGGCAAGCCCAGCCCAAGTCTGAGCAGCTCGCGGACCTCCCCTTGGGCTGACGGGAGGTAACAGGCGGCCCCCGGAGCTCCCGAGCAGACTCCGGCCGGAGAGCTGGAGCGCGCACCGCAGTCGGCCGCCCCTCAGCCGCAGCCAACGGACCCAAAGACCGGCTATTAAAGTGCGGGGCCATAGCCGACCGGAGCCGGGTTCCTTCCGCTTTCCGGGGCTTCCCCGGCGGTCGCGCAAGGAGGGCTGAGCCCAGGGAGCGCTCGGCGGGGACCTGGAGGAAGGGGTAGGAACCCTGCAGAGCACGGTCACGTCCCCGCTTTCGGAAAGAGGTGCAGCGCGGGGCCGGCTCCCCCGCGCGGGGGGCGACTTTCCCCAGAGACCCGACCGCAAGCAGTCGGCGCGCCGGGAGCGCAGCTTTGTAGCCTAAGTCCCAGCCCCGCGCGAAGCCCCTCTCCCGCGGCCTCCGCGCAGACCCCAGAGGAGGCCGAAGCGGGGGAGAGGTTGGAGCGCACATCTGGCGCCTCTGCTCTCCCCTCCGCCCGCGCCCACAGCTGGCTCCCTTCTCCCTTTTTGATTTTTAAACAAATCTTCTCTTACCTCCCCCCCCGTTTCTGTGTGGCATTAGTGAAATCTTCACCAGTCAGACCTCCTTCCCCCACCCCCAAACATGCTCATCCAGAGACACCCCCCCCCCCCAAGAAGCCCCAGCCAGTCGAAAGGAAGGGACTGGCGGCGAGCCTCACCTGGGGTTCTGGAGGGTGGGCGCGAGCTCCGGGCCGTCGGTCCCTGGCACAAGACGAGCGCAGCGGTGTCAGCCCCGGCCCCAGTCCGGGTCCCATTCACAAGTCGGCGGCGGCTGCGAGCGGCCCCCGCGGCATCTGCTCGCGACGCTCCCCTCGGCTGGCGGCGGCCGCGGAATGAGCCGCCGAGCGCGCTAGTGGCAGGAATGAGAAACCGGGGGGAGGTGGCGGGCGGGGTGGGGGGGCCGGAGGAGGAGGGAGGCCGCTGCTGGGAGGGAAGGAAAGGGCGGGGGGCGGAGAGGAGCCGAGGCCGCGAGACGCGGCGAGCTGGGCCCGGCGGAGGCTGCGGGGGCCGACCCCGTCCGCGCTCCTCCCCCCGGGGGCCCCACAGATGCCGACCCCTGGATCCGCGGCCGGCCCCGGGTCGCTGCACTCCGGCTCCCTTGGGGCTCAGACAGAGTCTGGAGCGACTGAAGTTGGGCTCCAGGGACGCACAGCCAATCAGGGAGGGCGGCGGAGGGAAACCGGGGAGGGGTTGGGGGACCCTTTTTCCTCCTTCACCCAAATCCGCTCCAGCTGGCCAGGCTGGGCCCTTGCCCGGGAGGCCTGGATGGTGGGTTGGAGGAAAGCATCGCCCAAGCGGGGGAGGCAAACGGGAATTGTCTTTCCTCACTCTAGCACCCCACCTTCCGAAAATCCCTCCACGTCGGCGGCTTTTGCCCTGTGCCTCCCCCATTTCTCGCAAACTCTGCTTGGGGCACGGGTAGGGAAACCTGGGGAGGGAGACTTCGCACTTGGGAAGAGCCACGTCTCTCTGCTCTCTCTGCACCCCCCGCCTCGGGTGCGGAGGGGGGCGCGGGGAACGTTTCGCCAGAGCGGGTCTCGCTCCCGCCACCCACCCCCGAGGGTGCCTGGGCCCCCGCCTCAGGCAGGTACCAGCGGCCCCCGCAGGCAGCGTCACTTGTTGCCTCAGGGCCCCCTCGCCGCACACCCACCACGACTCTGCGGGAATTGCGGCTCTGCGGGCGAGAAGGCCTGAGGGTGCAGGGCCCGCATCCTCCCCCAGTCCTCTCTTTTCTCCCTCGGGGAGGACCCGTTAGAGGGAGGGAGCCCCGGGCCGCTTCCAGCCCTCGCGGAGTCGCGGGAAGAAAAGGCAGTTGGGGTCGACGCCTCGGAATCATGCCAGGGACTGGGCGGGGCGCTCGTGGTACCCGAAGCGGTGGGAGGACCCACACACTCCGCGGGCCTGGTGGGGATCCGTGGCTGGAACAAGTTTCCGGGGGGTGGGGGTGGCGGAAAAAGAAGAGGCAGAAGGATCGTGAAGAAGCAGAGGGAAAACGGGGGAAAGGAATTTCCAGGAGAGACAGGGATCAGGATGGGAAACTGGGGGAGAGGTGACGGACCGGCGTAGGAGCAGGGTAAGCAGGGCGCGGAGGGAGAGCGGGGCGACGGCAGAAGAGCGGAGGAGTTAACAGAAAACCCGGAGGAGTTAGAAAGAGAAAGACTCGGACGGCCCACGAAAGGGGAAGGAAGCGGAACGCCGGGCGAGGCGAAGGGACGACCAAAGCCCGCCAAGCCGAGGTCGGGCAGTCTAAAGGCCACAGCCACATGGACGGCTGCGAGCGCGCGAGGCTCACAGGGTTTGCACGGCGCCCAGCAGCGTGCGCGGGGGCGGGGGGCGGGGCGGGCTCTCCGGGCACGCGGCCCCTCCCCCTCGGCGAGCCCGCCGTCTTCCCGGCGTCCCGCATCCCCCACGCCCCACCAGCGCGCGTCCCGCGCCCTCCGTGTGGCCGTGGCCTCTAGACTGCGCTTTCCTCGGCTGGGGGAGGGGGCGCCAGCTTTTTGCTGCCGGGTTCCCTTGCTCCTCTGCTCCCCTCAACCCCCACGCCCCAGAGGCCCCTGGACTCCGCGCCTCCGCGCTCCTCTTCCGCCCTCACACCAGGTGGGAGCGACTGGCGAGGCCAAGGAGGCCCAGCGCTTCCGCAGAGCGCGCGGGTGAGTCGCACGTGGTACCAGCGTCTGCCGCCGCCTCAGGCTGGACCCTGACCTGAGTCCTTCCACACTCTAGCTTCCTCTCCACCCCTTTGGTACTGCCTTTTCATGTGCCACTCCTGTGTGCCCTAAGCCCTAAAACGTTAAGTGTGTCCCAGGCCATTGCCGCATGTCCTCTCCGGCGGGACATAAAGATGGTGATGGGGTGCTCACATCGCGCCCCCTCGCTGGTGAATGTAGTTACACTGGAGAGAAGTTGCACTCTCCTTCAGAGATGTCTGGATTTTGTGCTAGTTCCACTACTTTTGTCAGGATTTTCTCATCGTTTCCGTGTGGGCATAAAAGGGACCATGAAACCATCATCAGTCTAATTACACGTGCACAAAGATGACCAGCATCTGTGATGGCGAGGGCATCTCTTGATGCATGAGGGGAAAAAAATTCAATTAATTCCGTTTTGGAGGCATGTTCACAGACGTAGCCTGGGCACATGTGGTCTGGTATTAGATGGAATTTGCCCTCCATTTTCTGTTCCATTTGTTTTTGTTTGGTTGGTTGGTTATTTGTTTTGGGGGACTTTTTTAAGACCATCCCAATCATGAATGATAGTATCAGCTGATTTTAAAGGTAAGTTAATAATTGTTTGGGAGATTTCCACTGACATAGCATATCTGAATCAGATGAAACCTAGCATCTAGTAGTGGTCAGTAGGCCTTTGCACAACCCAGCAATTCTGTACCTGTGATTCTACTCAAGAAAGTGGAAAACATCCACACATACCCATGTATCTGAGGTTCATAGCAGCATTATCCGTAATAACCAAAATTTGGAAGTAACCGATATACCCATCAACTGCCAAATAAACAAGTGTGGTATATCCACAAATGGAATAGTATTCAGCATTAAAAAGAAAAATACTGATGCTTGTTACATTATGAATGAATCTTAAAAAAAACATGCTAAAAGCCAGATACAAAACCACATATTGTATGATGCCTTTATATAAATGTCCAGAAAATGCAAATTTATAGAGACAGAAAGCAGATCAGTGGTTGTCCTGGCTCAGCATATGAATAGGAATCGACTACAGATGGGCCTAAGGGAACTTTGTTTGGTGTTGGAAATGTTCTAAAATCAGATGCTGGTGGTGGTTGCACAAATTTACACATTTAACTAAAATTCATTGAATTGTTACTTTAAAAAAGGCTGTCTCCCCTCCCCCAAAACTTTTTACACCTTTATTCCCTATGAGGCATCTGTGAGAGTCTGTGACCTGCATTTGAGCCCTAACTTACTGGGGGAGTGGGGAGTGTTGCAAATCAATTTTAGAGAAAAAAAATTTTTTTAAAGAGTTTTAGTTCTTATAGAAAGATAACCATACGTCTATTCAGTAAGTTCTATTTTGGCGCCTGCTTTGGAGAGTCTTGTAAGTGTTAAAGCAAGTTAATTTCCCCCTTTCACTCTTCTAAGTGATTAATTCCTGGGAACTAGAGTTAGGTATTCCAGTTCGTGACATTTTAAACACACCTACACATCGACACAGTACAAAGTGCACATTTCAGAGGGGATTTTTTTTTATGACTATGTTAGGATCTGTCTTAGAAATCCATATCAAGCACTTGGGTGGAGTATTGTGTGATTACAGTTTAGATTAAAAAAGGAAAAGAGAGAGAGAGAAGAAAGAGCCCACTGACAGCTTAAATTAAAAGATTCAGTTCATCCAGGCAGCCAGAAGTTTGGGTGTTTATCTTAACTTGCCTCACCTTTCCTTCACCTTGTTCTTCAAGGGAGGAAGCCAGTGTTCATCACGTTGCTCTGGGGCCAGGATTCAACAGCCCCTTATGCTTCCTGCTTCTTCCAGTCCAGACACAGATGAGGCCCAAATGGCCCTTTTCTTGTCTTTGTCCTTGTCAGCATGAGGCTAATAATTTCCTGTTGGTTCCTTCATCAAAGGTACCAGGCTCTCCTCCCTTTGATGTGCTTCTCCTCAGACTCTGAAGATAGCCAGGCCCTGCTGAGTCAGTTCCTTGTTCCCACTTAGAGGCTCCAGGCTCCCCCAGGTCTTCTCAAAGCTTTCTGCTCCAGAAGCATCCCTTGGTATAACCTGTAAAAAGTGAGGCATTGCAGTGGGCAATCTATCGCATTGCAGTGGGCTCCAATCATGCCATCTCTAGGCAAAGGGAAAACACTGAGAAAGATGGAACAGAAATGCCATTTGTGAGCCAGCATTTCAGATAAGGGGACCACAGCTGGGTCTGCAGAGCAAAGTAGAAAAGCCAAAGGCCTTTGATCTGTGTCTGATTCTTGGTTCTGCCTCTTACTAGCTATATGACGTGGCAAAGACTTTATCTACATGAGATTCGGTTTCCAATTCTATAAAATGGGGCTCATTTTCTGTGCCTAGATGGTTGCAGGGATTAAATGTGCCCGCATATCTAAAGCCATCAAAACTGTGCTTAGAGCGGAGACTCAGTAAATGAAAGGTTATTAATTACTGTTATTAATTACGAGGTCTAGTTAGTATCATACCTTAAATGCCCTGAGCAAGAAAGGAGTCATATTACAATTATGAGTTATAATAATCATGGATATTAATCTTATTTTAAATAGTGTTAGTAATAAAACTTCTGGCCAAGAATTTTATGGCAGTTCAAAGTTTACTGACACTGTAAGACCCATTTGAGGTCATATTAGAATTAGATGTGCCTACCCTGGGGACAGGGGCCCTGTCTTAGATTTGCCACAAATTTCTTGAGGCACCCTGAGTAACTCATTCCCTTTCCCTGAGCTGAGCTGTAAATGAGAGCTCACCCAAGAGAAGTTCAGGGGAGAATCCTTCCAGAGCTAACATTCTGGGGTTTTTTAAGTCCTCTTCGTTATAGTGAGGGCATCTCTTACATGCAGTTCCCCTTTCCACCAGTAGGAGTAGTCAGCCAGTCATCTCAGCCGAAACCCTGACTCCAGGCAACCCCCTTCTCTGAAACAGATCCTTTTCAACTCTCACCAGTAGCATTTCTTTGTTTTCCTCCCTCACTTAGACTGTAAGTTCCCCAAGAGCAGGGATGATATCCTTCTGATTTATGCCTGTATCCTCAGCACCTGATTATTAAATATAGAAGTGCAGAAAATGATTAATTGATAATGTTTGTTAATATTTTAATTAAATTAAGATAGTATATCAAATATTTCCATAATAATACTAGGTTATGAATGACTCCAGCATTCAGTGGCTTAAAATAACAATTATTTGTTTTCTTTCATGCGTTGGCTGGGGTTGCCTGGTCCAGACTAGCCTAGGCCAGGGTTACTGCTCAGCATCCTGCATTTCTCATCTTTTTTGGGGACTAGTTTGGGCATATTCTCATGGCCATGGCAACTGCACATGATGTCATGCAGAAATATGCATGGCCCCTTCTAGTGCAGGCTTAGGACTGGAAACTGTCCCTTCTACCTCATGCTTTTGTTGGCCAAAGCATACCACATGGCCAGATCAAAAGATAAGGGGTGGAAAAATATAATCTGCTTTTTTTTTAGTGAGAGGAGATTCAGAGTTCTCTGGCAAAGGGCGTAGATACAGAGAAGGAGGAAGAGTTGGGGCCATTAACATAATCTCTCATAGGCGCAAACAGCTTTCCAGCCTGCCTCCGTGCTGGGTCATCTTGGGTTGTCAGATTCCATGGGTTGTATCCTATAATAAGGAGTACAATATTCTAGAACATTAGAAGAGACAGAAGATAGTTTCAGCCTCATACCAAACCTTGTAACTCTGTCCTTCCTTTAATTTTGAGGCTCAAGTTGTAAAGGAAGGAAAAAAGCAGAAGTAGTGATGTATTAATAATAATAACAGGCTTATAAATAAAACTAAAAATTATTAAAACATTCCATCAAAGTATGTATTGTTATCCCTATTTTACAGATGAGAGAATTGAGACAACAGGAAAATTATATGCACTGCCTGATATAATACAGCAGGTACGTACTGGAGCTAAGATTCCAGCCTATGTGTGTTTGACTCACAAGTTCTCCCAGTGGAGAAGCTCATGCCACAGATTCTAGTTTTGATATAAATGGGAAGCGTGTGGGGAAAAGGGAGAACTTTTCTCTAAGCCCAGGGCAGAGGGCATCCATCAGATCCCTAGGCACATTGCCTGGAACACAATATGTACAAAATATATATTTATGAAATGGTGAAACAAAGGAAGGGAAAGAGGGAGGGAAGGGCAATGGAGGCAGAGGAGGTAAGAGCAGAATTAGGAGAATATAAGAAAAAATATAAAAGCACGTTAATTTATTTGGAAAAACCATCCCTTCCGTGGTGGGCAGATATCTGTGGATTCTGAGTCTTCTTTTCCTTGCCTACTGGCACTGGGAACAGTTGCCTCACGCATACCTGCATCCATGGTCTAAAAGGTGCATCATGGACTGATTCCTGAGTACCTTGCCGAACCCTGTATCATTCAAGCCACACTTTACTTTTTGCTATTGTCCAAACATAAACATACTCCAGATTCAGGACCTTTGCATTTGCTGCCTCTTCTGCCTGAAGCACCCTGCCCTAAGTCTTTCTCCTGGCTTGCTCCCTCATTTTGCCTGTTTAGCTAAGCTCTGTCTCTGGCTCATGCAACAGCAGAAGCACCCACCCAACATTCCCGTCCCCAGCACTCCATCTCTTTCTCTCCCCTGAGACTGCTTCATTCTTATTTGTAATATACATATATACAGATATATATATATATATATCGCCTTGAGATTGTATTGTATATTTTTATTTATCTGTGTTTATCATCACCTTGCCCCACTAGGGTACAAGCTTCCGGAGGACAAAGGATATCGTCTCTCTTGTTCATTCCTGTATCTTCAGCATCTAATACAGTGCCAGGCATATGGTAAGCCCTCAGTAAATATTTGTAGAATGAATACATGAATAGCAAATGCATGAAAAATGCTAACTGAATGAATGAATCCCAAAACTAAGAGCAGATGGATCATCTGCTTGAATCTAAACATGGTACAAGTGTCCCTTGTTTACAAAGTGAATTTAACGATGCCAATTATTCATATTACCAAAAAATGATTCTTCACTTTACCGAAGGTTTCATTTGAATGCTAGTTAAAACAGCTACCTCCTTTAGTGCTTTTAAAAATATAATCCAGTTTACAAAATGGTGGTGTACAGACAACTTTTCTGGAATGTATGAACTTCCTAAAATGAATTACAGGTATGCATAATGACAGTTCTGCGTCTGATTTCTAATTCTGGTTTGTTTGCTCTGTGGACTAAGAGATTGGCTTATTAAATGGCCTCACAGAAGTCTGTTTCAATGTTCGTATGTGCATACATTTACATGCTTTTTTAAACTTGTGAATAGGCGCGTTTAAATGTGTTTGTGCTCCAGGAGAACCATTGGAAATGGTATTCAAGATTGATACCGGTTTGCTTTGCAACTAGTCTACGGTTTGGACAACAGGATTTAAGAGAGCTCCATGTTCCAATTTTTATGACCTTTGGAACGTTGACTGTGTGGGTAAGGGAGAGGCAGAAATCATTGTTACCGAATGCAGAAAGCTTTTGACAAAAATCTTTCTTTAGGGTTCTCAGCTTAAGACAGATGAACTTACACAGCATAAGCTGTATTTCAGTGTTTTCCCCAGTTGTGTATGTTTTTCTCCCCTTTTCAGTGGCCCCTTTCATGACTATGAGCTAATAGTGATGTTTCCATAGAGCACAGGTAGGTCAAAATGGAATGCACAGGAGGCATATACACAGATGGCTTCAGAGTGTTTTTCTTGGAGGCAGTATTCCAGAAAAGTCTCTCTATTGTAACCTTAGTTCTGGGTCTTAAGCTGTGATTGATTTTCTATTGTACAGAGTATTGTTTTGGGCTATGAATGGAATTTAAGAATAACTCTTTTCTTAGCTATTCATTGAATGCCTCTTAAGTGCTTTAATTCCAATCCTTATAACTATTCTACAAAGTATGCCCATTTTATAGGCGAGGACGAGAAAGCACAGAGAATTGAACGGCTTACTCAGAGTCAAACAGTTTGCTAATAAATGAATAATTAAATGTGATGTAATTGCTCAGCTTCTGCAAGGGAATATCATTGGGGAACTAATTTATATGGGAGAGATGGTAAGGGAAGGTAAGTGAAGCTTTTGTTAAAGGTATTCTTTTTCAGCTGAGAATTAAAATATGCAGAAGCATTAAGATAAGTGTGGGGAGAGAACATTCCATGGAAGGAGTAGATTGTGTAAGAGCATTGAGGCAAGATGGGGCTTGGGGCATTTGAGGACCTAAAAAAGATTCATAAGCCTGATGCTTAATGTACTCTGAGGAAGTACACAGAGATGAGTAATCCAGGGCTTTGTAGGACAAGGAAATTGTACCCCAAATGCAGTGGGCAATGTGATTTTTTTTAATTTTATTTATTTTTATTTTATTATAATTTTTTTAAGCAGGGGTGATCTGATTGTATTTGTTGATAAAGAGCGTTTTGGCTGTGAGCCAATGAAAGCAAGCATGAATGCATGGCAATCCATTGCAGTTAAACAGGAGAGAGGGCTGCTGGCTTGGAATATGCAGTGGCAGCAAAGAGGGATGCGTGCGCTAGGTGTGTTTTGGAAATGGAAGCAGGACTTTATGTTGAATTGGTCGTGGCAGGTGAGAGAGAGAAATGTCAAGGATCGTTCTCATGTGACTGACTCAACCAACTGGGTGGATATGGGTGCTCATTATTGACTAGGAGAAGTCTGCGGGATGACCAGGTGTGTGAGGATGAGACCAGGTGTGGGAAGCAAGGTTCCCCAGCCTGCAGTTTTATGAACCCATTTTGGGTACTAGGCTGCTCTCCTTTCCTGTGCCCACAAATATCCTCCTGGGTCAGGAAGGCAGTGTCACCTGATGTTTAATTAGCTAAGACTATAAATCACTCTGCTGTGAGCAGAAGTCCTGGGTTCTGAACTCTAGCTTTGGATAAATACTTGCCTCACTCTGAGCCACTTCTTTGTGGTCTAGAATGAGGAGGCTTGCCCAGATGATGTCTGCATTTGTGTTTCTCTCTGAAAGCCCATGATTACTGTTGATGGTCCCTCCAGGCACAGTTTTTCAAAACTATGCCCAAAGATACATTTGTATTGACTCTGTGCAGCTGGAGGCCTGTCCTGAGACACAGGTAAAATAGGACCTGGGGCAGTGGTAATGGCCAGAAGATACACAGAGGCATTCACGTTACCCCACAGCTCAGGGCAGAGGTCAGCCAGATTTCCTCCTGTCGCCATGCAGGCCCATTTGTCAACAATTCTTTGCTATTCATGGCATCCCAAGATTTTCAGCAGCTTTCTTTCTTACCTAAAGCATCCATACCATTGCTTGCTCCAGTTTCCTCCTCCTCTTCTCAGGGGAGGGAGCAGAATTCCTCAGCACAGAGAGTGGGCTTAGAAATCAAGCTGCCCAAGTTCGAATCCTGATTATGGCCCTTCCTGGTGGTGGGTAAATCTTTTACCTCTGTGAGCATCAGGTCCCACATCTATAAAGTTGGTAATGATGTCTGTACCTACTCCAAAGAAGTATTTTTGGTTAGAAAGGTGACAATTCACTGTGCCTAAAAAATTCAGTGAATGTCTTTCTCCATCTGCTCCCCTCTCCTCTGCCTCCTATTCCTTATTATCTTACATTTTTCAGAACTGAGCTAAGGGATCGAACGTTTTGGAAAATGCCCCCTGACCTTTCCCTGCCACAGAGAATCTTGCATATAATTTGGTCTTGCCACAGCAGATTATCCCCTGTTTGCTTGCCTCCCTCCCTTCTCTCTGTGAGAGATATCTAGAGACCAGTAATTATTGATACTTCATCACCCTATCTCAAGCATACAAGTATATGGTAGGTGTTCAGTAAATGTGTGCTAACCTTTGCTGCCAAAGAAGATGTTCGAAGAAGGGGGGCTGGAAGAGGGATGACAGAGAGCAGGGGGAAAAGAAATCCCACGTGTCATGCCAGCTCCTCAAAGGAGATTTCGGTATGGACAATGAAGGAAAACCAGTAAAAGCAGAATCCATTAACTGGCCCAAATTGCGTTAATAGTTCTCTGCTTTGTGACATATACTCATCATTTAGTCCTTAGTACAAGCAAGTCTTGATTGACTAAGAAATGTTTATCCAAAGAAGCAAGATTTTGCCATGTGTATTTACAGTATGAAGTGCTCTCCTCCTATAGCTTTGCTTACATCAACGGAAGGGGGAAAATGCACCCAGACAGTCTCATTTCTTTAAGTCAGATGAGTCACGGAAGCAAACATGAGAAGATGTGCTACAAAATAATCAATCATCAGATAAAACTGTTTTGGATGTGGCAGATGTATAAAATGAAGTACAGCTATCTTTTTTTCAGCTAAAAGTTTGTGTACTTACAGAAGATTCTGGGAGAAGACATAGAGAGATTTAGCCAAACCGTCACTTAAATGGGGGTATGATTTCAGAGCAGAAAAGCAGCTGAAAATAGTAGTCCTCTCTCTATCCTCTTCCTCCTAACCCTACCTCTCACCCTTGTGCCAGCACCCAGTAATTGCTTTTCCATGACAAACATCTTTTACTTTCCTTTTGTTAACTGTGTCTTCTTGAATACTTATATGTTTTATTTGGCCAATATCTGTTTTAAATACCGTGTTATCAGCAGAAAATTACTCATAGCACTAAAGGCAGTATCATCCTAATCAGTTAGGAGGAGGGGGGTGCCTTCCCCCTATTATGGCTCAATCTTATTACACCTGTTTTGGGAAACGACAATGCTAGGTGATCAGCTGTATGTCTGAGTTTGTACGACTTAAACATTGTGGAGCTAGGGTGTCTTCACATAGCTTTCTCATTCTAGTACCTGTGGGTATTTCTCGGATGTAAACTGACAAGCATTCAGTGCGATAGGATGAAGACTTCCCAGAAACTGGACATTTAACATCTTATAATACATCTATATCCTGAAGCCAAATGCATGAAAACCTGTCAAACTCTGCCCATCTCCAAATGCCCATAGCATCGTTGTGTTTGCATACTCCCTTCCCCCTGCTTAGAATAAGCTTTCCCATGCCTGCTTCAGCTAATTCCAATATATTATTTGAACATTTTCTGCTCAGGTGTCTTATCCTCCAGAAATATTTTCCCGATTCTCCTTGCCCCTCCCTCTCTCCTGCCAACAGTATTAGTTTAATATCCTTCCTTGATGTTCTGTGCACCATGTGCCTAATTCTCATATAGTATTTGATCATTTATAAAAACAAAATCCTCCCAAGGCTCTTATTCATTAAGGGTAGCAGCCATTTTTTGTACGTGATTTGGGAATATATATCTCCAGATATATACATCTCCCTAGAACCAGTCACAGCGCATGTGAAGATAAAATAAGACTAATCTCTAATATTCATTTAGTGCTTGCATAGGTCAGGCACTGTTCTAAGTAGTTTACATGTAGACTCATCTAATTCTCATTACCTGAACATGAGATTGAACCTATTGAAAAGAATCTTTTCTACTGGAGGTGGGGAGGGGGGGAGGAACAGAGAGAGAGAGGGAGAGAGGAATGTGTACAAAAATACATACATAACTTCCCTATGCAAACATGTACACATCATAGATCTGGATATTTTACTTAATCAAACACTTGATAAGTTTTAACTCAAAGAAACTGCCAACCACATTGATAAACACCTGGCACAGATAACAGGTGCTCCCCTGCCCTTTGTGTTCTGCCACAGACTGTGGTCGAGTTTCCAATCCTGGACGTCACAAAGACAATCAGGATACTGCAGGGCCTGGAATGTGAGCCACCTGGAGAAATGATCTGAGAATGGAGAAATGATCTGAGAATGTATACTTGGGAGAAGAGAATGCTCTGGGGGTACATGATCACTTTGTCCAAATTTCTGAAGTGCTGTCATAAAGAAGAGTGATTAGGTTTATTTTGCATGGCCCCCGGGGGTACAAAACTGAGGCTAATGGACGGAGGCTTTGGAGAGGGAGAGCGAATGCTGCTCAGTCTCCGGAAGGATTTCTGGCCAGAAAAGGTCTCTGCTACTGGATGTTGTATCCTCGGAATAGAGAGCTTTGGTTCATTTCAGGTGGAGGAACCCAGACCGTAGGTCCATCTGGCAGATATTCTCACTTTTCACTGGGGCCTCGTGCTGTACTTAGGGGGAATATTACAGCACCGCCATCTCTTCAGTACAGATTTTCATGGAAATTGTAACAAGTCTGGTCAGAGTCTGCCTTGAACAAAAGTTCATTAATGTTAAAACTACTGCTACTATTGCAATTAACTACTAATAGTCCTATAATAATAGGTGCCCTTTGGAGAGTAGCTACTATGTAACAGATGCCTAGTCCCTGTGCTGGACACTTTGCATTCTGCATACACCATGTCACTTAACTTGCAAGCGGTCCTAAAAGGATGATGTTATCAATTTCATTTTCCAATTGGAGGGCACTGAGGCTCAAGAAGATGAAGCAATTTTTACAAGGTTAGCCAGATAATAACACTCCAACCATTGTGTGTCTGACCACAAACTCTGCTGTGTCTGTTTTAGGTGGAGGAAAAGAAAAGGGAGGAAAGTACAGGAGAAGAGAGGAGATCAAAGGAGGGAATAATATATAGTAATGCTAGGTTTAAGTCAAATTTATTTTGGGAAAAGATGACACTCTGCTCCTGAAATGTTCTGATTTCTTGTGCATCTAGCTGTACGTTGCTGGTTGTATAGATTGCAGTTATCCATGACAGATTCATCGGTTTGATTCTTTTTTCTAATTCATTGGATTCTGTGGCCACTTTCATAGGAAGAGCTGCCTCACAATTGCGTGAGAACGGATCAATTTATATGTGTGGCTCATACACATCTTCTCAAAAAGATAAATCAAGAGGGACTTAGGTAAGGTAAGAAGAAGAACTTGAATAGGATTGGAAGATCAAAAATAAGATGTTGAGGTATTATCAGTATATCAAGAATAATAAAATTGGGACGCCTGGGTGGCTCAGTGGGTTAAGCCTCTGCCTTCAGCTCAGGTCATGATCTCGGGGTCCTGCGATTGAGCCCTGCATCGGGCTCTCTGCTCAGCGGGGAGCCTGCTTCCCCCCCTTTCTCTGCCTGCCTCTCTGCCTACTTGTGATCTCTCTGTCAAATAAATAAATAAATAAAATCTTTAAAAAATACAAGAATAATAAAATTAAGCATGTGTCCAAAGACAAATGGTTCTAAGAAATTTTGATAGTTTCTTCCCCCATGGTGGATGAGCTGATTTAGACAATCAGCCAGCCTCAATGGGATCAATGTTTGGAAAGCATATAAAAAGTGCTTGTGCCTTTTTTCTCACAAGCCTTATACTTTTGCTCACCATCTTTCAAGGCTACCACCACTAGGAAGTCTGTATTCACTTCTCTTGATTCCTGGGATTTTCTTCCAAGCTCCTAGAGATGCTGTGTTCTGCATCAATAAATTAGATTCAGAATCATGTTCTATGTGTCTACTTTCCTTTCCTGTGCCGGTGGGAGGAGATGCACATGGTAGGTTGCAGTATCACTGGGGAAATGCTAACTGTAGATCCTCACGTGACTTCACAGGGTAAACTGACTTTGACTTTGACCTTTAGCTTTGCAAATCCAATAATCCAGTCTTGTCTGAGTCCCAAAGATGACCACCGATTGGAATGTTTATAGTACTTTCCTAACACTTGAGTTATCTGAATGTTAAGTGGAGGAGATCTGGACAAAACAGAAGCTCACAATCCCAACTAGTTGTAAAGCAATGAAGACAACTTCATTTACCAGAATTTCTCCTAAGAGGAGTCCCATATGCGTTCCAAATTAGTAAATAATATGTAGAATGAAAAGTGAGCAAACGAAAATGTTCAGGTGGAGAAAAATGGTTCCCAAATTACTTCCTCAAGGACAGAATAGCTCCAGATTTTTGTTTGTTTGTTTTGATTAAGCATCTTGAATTGTTGAGAGGTGAAAAACTGGGAGTCAGAGTCAAGGTAGATATAAATTGTATCTGGCTGCTACATCTCACATGCAGGTTGTACCCCTGGTATCAAAACTAGGAAGTGACTATGGAGAAGAGGAATGTGTAATGGAGATTTTTTTTCCCCCTGTATAGATGTGATCTAAGTCCTCTTATTTGGATTATTTTTTTGTGGGGTGGGGTATTTAAAGTGACTGAGTTACAAATCTGCATACTTTCCCGGCACCTTATAAAGTAAAGGAGGAAAGGGCACTTGGCTCACACATAATTATGAGGTGATGATACCTACTTTGGGGGCTGTTAAGAGGATTAAACAAAAACAAAATGTAAACTATATGGAAATAGTACATACTCAACATGTATTTACTATCTTCTTATGGGAAAGCCAACTTCTATCACGTGCTCATAAGAAACTAAACGTGTAAATGAAGTTGGTAATAATGAGAAGACTAAGAAGAGTGTACATGTGTGCATGTGTGTTGGGAATTGCCTGGAAAGACTTGTTATAATTACCCATTTGGGAAACCTCACAAATGAAGGGGAGCACAGGGATGATCCATCCAACTTGTCAGTGGCCTCAGACTTGTAGCCTCTTTGCCTTTCCTGTAATAGGACTAGCCCTGTCAAAGGGGAAAGAGGCATGTCTGTCCTCTCTTTCCCATCTCACCCCTCATACCTTGCTGAGATACATTGTAACTCTGTCTCATCCCCTGCTCCTCTTGCTTTTGATAGCCATACTTCTCTTCAGATACGTTAAAATAAGCAATCTTGCTACAGCCAGATCATTCTCTTGTTCAGGAGTCATTTGTGTCTTTGTGATGATCATATTTATCAGTTGTTCTATTTTAAGGGTTTTAATCTCAGCTTGTTGTTCTTGTTGCTATTGTTCTGCGTTCCAGAGACAGGAGACTGGCAATTTATCAAAACCCCAACTATAAGCAACATTCCCTACACAAAGTATATGTTTCTTGGGCATGGCATCTTGCTTTTCCTATTGTCCTCATTCCTAGAATTTCAAGCACAGAACAAGGCATAGAACAGAAGCTCAATAAACACTCAGATATTTCCTGGGGTCCTCTTAAGGGAAGAGTTTATATTAAACTTTACACATTTCTTACAACAAAAACTTGTGCCTTAAAGTCTGTCATTGTTAAGTGTATTTTCTTAGGTTCCAGAAAATTAAAATTTGTAGCTACTTAATCTCTGCAAACACATTTGCAATGCTTGATACTTTTTATCGTGTGGTTTTCTGTGTGTCATCTATCATTATACTGTGTTGCATTTCTTAAAGAGAAAGCCTATGCAGTGTATTTTTTAATAAAAGTCCTTTATTATTATGGCCTATAGCAATTAAAGCTTGAAATTAGAATTAAGGATTGTACATTTTGATGCAGGCGACCATATAGATGTATTAACATTGTGGCAAGGTTTTTCTTTGCAGCACAAAGTTGTCATTAGGAAATATAATACTCATTTTTTGCTTGATTAATTATAGTAAAGGCATAACAAAATATATATTGTGTGTTAGAGTATGCACCATTTGCAAAATTATAAATCATGAATAAGCTGAGGTTGGAATCCAAAACATTCTGTAAGAAACTCATAACGTAGTGTGAAATTTATTTCATGACATAGTTTTGGTAAAGAGAATTTATGTCCTTAAAACATGAAGAAATATACCTTGATAACACAGTTCACAATCTAACATAGTCTGAGTTCTCTTCCCAACTTACCAAATCTACCATGGCTTTAGATACATGTAACTTTGGAAGACATTCTGATAATGGTACATAATAAATAATATAAAACACATTTTCTAATAGTAACCAGATATCTAAAAGATGCCAGATATCATGTTAAGTGTTCTCTGTGGCTATCTGATATAATTCTCACTGTGCCTCTGCCAAGTAGATGCTGTTTTTATTGTTACCATTACTATTTATTACAGTAAAGCTTACATTTAATGATGTATACACCTTAAGTGCATTATTTCATAAGTTTTGGCGAAGGTACAATTTGTGTAACCCATACTTCAATCAAGAAGATAACTATGCTTTCTGGAGTCTAGAATCTCTCATGGTTTGTCTCCCTCTCTAATTTTTTCCCATTCAGTTTTCCCTCCCTTCTCCTGTGGTCCTTTTTGCTATTCCTTATGTTCCACATATTAGTGAAACCATATGATAATTGCCTTTCTCTGCTGGACTTATTTCACTTAACATAATCCCCCCCAGTTCCATCCGTGTCAGTGCAAATAGTGGGTAGTCATCCTTTCTGATGGCTGAGTAATATTCCATTGTGTATATGGACCACATCTTCTTTATCCTTTCATCTGCTGAAGGGCATAGGCATCTCAGTTCCTTCCACAGTTTGGCTGTTGTGGACATTGCTACTATACACCAGACTGAGGGTTACAGAAGAGAAGGGGATACGGGGATGAGGTAACCAGGTGAGGGGTATTAAAGAGGGCACGTGTGGTGATGAGCACTGGGTGTTAAACACAACTAATGAATTATTTAACGCTACATCAGAAACTGATGATGTACTATATGCTGACTAGCTGAACATAATAATAAAAAATAATTATAAAAGAACCCCACATACTCAAAAAATAGAAATATGATAGAAAATATTGTAAAAAAAAAAAAAGGAAAAAAAAGAAGGTAACTATGCCATTTTTAGCTCTAATTTCTAGATGGGAAAAAAAGTAGATTTAGAGGAGTTAAATAATTTGCCAATGCCACACCAGTAGTAAATAGCAAAATTGGTCTTCAGACCCATGCTTCTTGACATACTATGCTGGGACACCCAAGACTTAGCTTCAACATCTGTAGATTTGCTTTTGTTTCTTTTTAGTTTGATAATGGTATGCTTTTAGAGAGTAAACAGTTTGACAGGCTGAGTGGAATTGTGTCTAACCGTGTTTCTGATATTTTTTTTTCAAAGCTGATAATTATTAGAATACCCTTGTTTTGTAAGGACAGAGATTCAAGCTACACCTTTGAAAGTTTGATTTAGTAACCTGGAGTGTGGACCTATAATCTGTATTGTGTGTGTGTGTGTGTGTGTGTGGTGAGAACATTTAACATCTACTCTTAGCAACTTTCAAGAATATAATACAGTATTATTAGCTATAATCCCTGTAATCATTAGATTCCCCAGAACTTATATATCTTATAACTTGGAAGTTTGTATCCTTTGGCCAACCCTCCTGATTTCCTCCCACCTCCCAGCCTCTGGTAACCACTATTCTACTCTCTGTTTCAAGCTCCGTTTTGGCTTTTTTTAGATTTCATGAGGATTGGAGAACCCTTGTGCCCTGGTGGTGGGAGTGTAATTGGTCCAGCTACTTTGGAAAACAGTATGGAGTTTTCCTCAAAAAATTAAAACTAGAAATATTATGTGATTCAGCAGTTCCACTTCTGAAAATTTATTCAAAGGGAATAGAAGAGATAGGTGCACTGCCATGTTTATTGTAGCATTGGTCACAATAGTCAAGATATGGAAACAACTAAGTATCCATGAGTGGATGAATGGATGAAGAAGATGTGGTATATGCATACAATGGAATGTTATTCAGAAAATGTCCTCTTTGCAAAAATAGTCCAAGATACTCTATCTTTTGCTCTGTCACTGAAATGTTTATGTCCTTGCAGGAGGCAAGAAAAGCTGAAGGTCATGCTCTAGCTCTTAAATCTTTGCCAAATTCATTGTTCAGTACTAGTCACATGACCTCTTGGGAGGGAATGGAGAAACATGGAGGAGAATATAGGTTTTCAGAGTAGAGTCAACGTCTTTGCCACAGACAAGTTGTGAGAATCATTCACCCTTAAGTTTCTTTCTCTAAAAGTTTGTGGATTTGATGCAAAGTAGACTTCATCTTCTATTCTCCTAGGAAGTGATACCTTTACCATGATAACTCTACCTTGGCATGGAGTGCTTTTCCTTGTCTTCTCTTTGACTACTATGCTCATGAAAAGTGAGAAGCTATTATATTGATGCTGACAGTCCTGCTACCACGTCCCTTGGTTGCTCTTTCATTCCTTCAAGAGAGCAGTATCTACATTGGTCCTAGCTAGAATGGTTATATTCCAACCTGAACTTGCTGTCACCTGGATGCCAGCTTGATGTCTGCGGATACTTTGAAGGCAAAGGGCTTAAGGTTCTAGCCTCTAGTGGTTATGGACCAACTTAAGTCAGCCTGGCTTCTGATCCAAGCTCCATCACTTACTAAATATCCGAGTTTGGTAAATGTCTTAACCTCACTGAACCTAACTTCCTCTTGAGTCAAATGGGGGTAATTGTAGTTTCTACCTCATGAAACTGTCTTATGTGTTAAAAATGATAATCCACATAAGCGCTTAGTATAGGGTCTGGCATATGGGGAGCAACTAGTAACCTTCGTCTGCTCTTTATAATGGGATATCTTTAAGACAGCTATCTGCCGGTATCTAATAAAAGGAAACGCTCTTCATTGTCTCACCCAAAGAAATGGACTTCACCATAGCAGTGCTGAAAGAGAAGCCTTTTTCCATATTTTCAAATTAATCACTTTCAGTTCTTTTCCTTCCTTGTTGGAAAGCCAGCTTTGGCCTTGTCTTTCACCTCTAAATGATGATCTTGTGAAAGTTAAAATAAAATTAGTGAAATGGTACTTTTCTGTCAATGAAAGTATGTCAGCTATAAAAGGGTTGAGAACGATAATTCACATTTCTCCTATTCTATTCTTCATGAAGCTGCGTGTTATCTAACAGGAGGTAGTTAAATCATGCAACGTAAACTTTATTTTCCCAGAGTGGCAAGTGAGCTATTTTCAACTTTGTGTTGTGACACCATTCTTTAGATGGTGTCACCATGCCGGTTCCCAATTTCCCTTTTCATAAGGTGGGTGCACCTTCTCCAAGAGAGTTTATTAAGATCCCTTCCGGAACCAAGATTCCGGAGGCAATTTCCCTGGATGTCCAAGTTGGATTGCCCTTGAAAGTCGTGCTTTCTTGCTTAAATATGAAAATGCTACAGGCTCCACCTACCTCAAAGATTCATAATATGTCTGTCACATCAGCCCACACCGGCCCATCCAGCATGTGTATTCCTACACCTTCTCAAGTAGTCTCTGTTTAGGTCTGTTCGACTGATCATTTACAGAACTAATTTAGCCATGAAAAATTTATTTTTACCAAAAGGGGTATTTCAAAAAATGATATATTTGACAGGGTCATGGGCCAGATTTTTGATAACTTACACCATGGAGCCTGGCCTGTTTCTTAGATTTAGAAAGATAATAATAAAGAAGCAACTGCTTGGCCTGATCTGGTTTTATAAAGCCAATGGGGAACATGAGCACATAAGTTTCATCTGTGTGACAGGGCTGGGACTAGGGTGGGGAAAGTGAGACTCTTGTCACCAGTGTCACACTCTCTAAAGGAGGTACCAAAAAGCGCAGGAATCAAGGTAAATGATGTTTGATACATAATTAAAAAATGATGCAAATTCCCATTATTAACATAATGGCAAATTTTAAGTAAAGGCAGGATCAGTGTTACTATTTCTTGCTTTTGCTTTCGATTCTAATATGGCTGTGTATAGTTTGTGGATATACCATTCTTGGTCCTTTCTTTACTTAAAATTTTTATACTTTGTCTATCTTGGATTTTTTTGCATTCATTTTGATATTTTAAAAGAGGACATTGATGGGGCACCTGGGTGGCTCAGTCGATTAAAGCCTCTGCCTTCGGCTCAGGTCATGATCTCAGGGTCCTGGGATTGAGCCCCGCATCGGGCTCTCTGCTCAGCGGGCAGCATGCTCTCCCCTGTCTCTCTGCCTACTTGTGATGTCTCTCTCTCTCAAATGAATAAATAAACAAAATCTTAAAAAAAAAAAAAGTACATTGAAATACTGTGGGCCTGGATTGCTAAGATTTTCTTTGGAGTCTTTTAAACTTTATCCCCAAGACACATGTCCCAGCTACTGCTACTCCCTGCTCTGCTATTTTATTCCTGCCCAAATGTGACTGGGAGTAGAAAAGGAAGCTCATTTTATCTTGTCCTGAGGTTTTGCACCAAGTGCAAAGTAAGAAGAGATGGCACCTCCATGTACATAGGAGCATAGTATATTAAAGTATGATGATGAACTTAAACACTACTGATCTGTACACTTAAAAATGATTAAGGCATAAATTTTATGCAACGTGTGTTTTATCACCATTAAAGTTGGACAATAGAAGAATAAATGACAAGGATCAGCAATAGGGAGGCACATGATCAAAAACAGACTTGAGGATGGAGACGAGGAGTCCTAATGCCAGGAATGGGAGGAGAGAAGATAGAGCCCCTGGGTGAGTGGCCTGGGTGAATTGCAGCCCCAAGGATTCTCATTGGGAACAGGGTGCATCAGAAATCAGGCTGAAACATGTTCATTCAACATTAAGTGTCTTTTCTGTCTCTTTTTCTTCTTCGACTACTTTCTAGGGAAAAAGAGGTATTTAAATAGAAGATAGATTTTGATTAGAGATCCTGTTACTGTACACCTTCCCACTGCTGATGGACTGGCCGAGACGTGCCGCACATTTTGGATGCTTTTATAGAAAAGCTAAGACTTATTTTTCTAACAACTTATTTTCCTAATAACTCTTTCATCTGTAGCATCTAGTTTTTCCATTAGGAAGACTAAAATAGCTCGTGGAACTGCTTTTTGTCTTTCTACAATAACAGCGCAGCGAGCTAGTCACTTTGGGCTGTAGGTAGAATGAGATGTGGATACGATGAGGAAAATCTCTCTTCCCTCCACACTCTTTTGGCAGAAGGACATTTTTGGACATCTTCTTCATGTTTCCAGGTCAGAGAACGTCTTCTCTTGTGTGAATGGAAAAGAGGTAATTTATAACAGCATATGCTGAATAATGGACTGTCATCTCTTTGAGGGCAAATAGCATCTATAAATAATTTCAATAACTCACAAAGAGCTTTGTTCTTACTTCGGTTTAGAGTTAGTATGGCTTTTTTTGTTTACTTTTTGTTTGTTTACTTTTTCCCTCACCTGACCATACTAGATGCTTCTTTTTTTGTGGGGTGGGTAGTCAGGGTAGACTGTGGTAATAAATGCACCCCAACCGCAGTGACTTAAAAAAATAGATGTTTATTGCTCTCTCATATACTGCATGTTCATTGAGGGTCGGGTGTAGCTCTGTCCTCTCTCATTGTCACTAGGGGCCCCATGCTCATGGTGGGGTCTTACCATTGTCATGACCTAGAGTACGACAGAGTATGATGTGCCAAGGTGCTCTTGCTCAGAAACGAAGCATCCCTTTATCTACATCTCTTTGGCAAAAGCAATTCATGTGTCCTCTCAAGTTTGGCAGTGCAGTTTTGTATAGTCTTCTTTTAGGTAGAGCCTCCATAATCAACAAGAAAGTGAAATAGTTGGCAAACAGAAATACTCTGCAGGTGGTTGAAGAAAGAGAAGGAAAGCTAGTATCTCTGAGTTGACCAGGAACTTTATATGCTTTCTCATTTCGCTGTCGTTCTGTCTTTACCACAACCTAGGAGATGTGTATCATTCTACTTTTGTTGTAGCCAAGGGGGCTGAGTTCGGGCTGACTCAGTAACCTACGTGAAGCCACACAGCTGGTGTTTGCATCTTTGCCCAACTAACTCAAAGTCTGTGCTCCCTCCAAGACAGCATGGTGACTCCCACATTGACGGGGGGACAGAGCAAAGCCCCGAACCCTAGTGTGCGAGTCACTTTTTTAAATAACATGACCCAATACGAACACTCATATTAACTGACTTGGCAGGTAGAAAGCAGGGCATGGAAAGACTGATAAAAATGGTCATTGAGAAGCAGAATGGTACTAAAAATAGCAAAGTTACTCCACATTATGCCTTTTCCATAGGGAAAAGCAGGTGAGTCTCACTGACCGCCAAAATATGGGTGATCCAACTCCTTTAAGAAATATATATATATTTTAAATCACTATTTCTGGAGCATCAGAAATAAGAGCAAAACATGTGTTTCTAGAAATGCCTAGGAATGGAGAAATCTATCAGTTCAGTAATAACATAAGAAGAGTTTACCAAGGCAATGCATTTACATCAGCATAAAGTTAAAGGCTGGCCAAGGAAACCCAGTGTTGAAGTACAAACAAATAAGTTTAACCCTTCTGGGAGGCTATATAACCTATCTTTGAAATCTCAGTGAACTCAAACCCACCCCCGTTCTGTTGTCACCCTACCTCAAGGACATTATTTGAAACAGTAAAAAATTACTTGGTACGAATGCTTTTCATCTTATTAACAAGAAGCATGAAGAAAATGTGGGAAGAACCTTAATGTCCAGTAATGGGCAGATGGATAAGTAAAATCTGACTCATCTGTTCGACCAAAGGTTACCCTACTGCCAAAAGACTCATGTAAAAAATTTAAAATCACGTGTAAAGATGATTTGGCTTTCATGTTAAGTGAAACAATTAGAATATAAAATGGAGTATAATATTTCCACTCTGTAAGACACATTAATAGAAAAACATACAGGGCTACCTATGTGTCTCAGTTGGTTAAACATCTGCCTTCAGCTCAGGTCATGATCCCAGGGTCCTAGGATTATGTCTCGCCTTGGGCTCCTTGCTCTGCAGGGAGCCTGCTTCTCCCTCTGCCTGCTGCTCCCCCACCTTATGCTCTGTCTTTCTCTCCCCCCCCCCTCTCTCTGTCAAATAAATAAATAAAATCTTAAAAAACAACAATGATACAGATACATGAATATGTAGGAAAAGATAATACAAAAATGCATACAAATGCTAAATTTGCTCAAATATAATGTAACTATTTGTGTATGTGCTCTGTACGACCATAGATTATTAGTAACTTCATTCATTTATTCTCTCAGAAGACATTTGTGTAGAGACTACGACATTGTTGTTATAGTTCTAGGTGCAGCAATGAACAGAATCAACCAAATTGGTACTTTGTCCTCCTTGTAATGAAGTAAACACATAGTATGTTGGTGAAAACCCTTTGGGAAAACCTACATAAGATAAGAAATACAGTACCGATGATGAGGGATTAGTTCATATATGTTGATCATGGGAGGTCTCTTGAAAAGATGATATTTGTGTAGAGACCTGAACAAAGTGGGGAAGCTATCCAGGTGGGAAAGTGTGGACAAGTATTTGGGCAGAAAGAATACCAGACACACAAAGACCTTAGCCAGGGGTACTTGGAGGAGTCTTTCAGGAAAAAAGGAAGCAAATAGGATCTGAATGAAGTAAGGAAGAGAAGAGTATGAGGAGAGGCAGTCAGTGTAGGGTAGTTGGAGGAAAGGGGATTCATGAGAGCCTTGTAGACAGTTGTCAGGACTGTGACTCTTCTGAAAGAGATAAAAACCTATTGGAGGGGGCACCTGGGTGGCTCAGTGGGTTAAAGCCTCTGTCTTTGGCTCAGGTCATGATCTCAGGGTCCTGGGATTGAGCCCCGCATTAGGCTCTCTGCTCAGCAGGGAGCCTGCTTCCCCCTCTCTCTCTGCCTGCCTCTCTGCCTGCTTATGATCTCTCTTTCTGTCAAATAAATAAATAAAATCTTAAAAAAAAAAGCTATTGGAGGATTCTGAGCTAAGGTGTGTCATGATCTATTGCAAAAGGGTCATTCTGGCTGCAGGGAGGGGAATAGTTTGAAAGCAGGGTAGCCCAAACAAAATGAAGTAAGAAATCAGTAGTTTGGACTTGGAGATGGCAGCAGGAAAAATGAGAAATGTTCAGATTTAAAATACTCCAGAGACAAATCTGACAGGGTTTGCTTATGAATTGAAAATGGGGGGGCTCTCTGCTCAGCAGGGACCCTGCTTCCCCATTTCTCTGCCCGTCTCTTTGCCTACTTGTGAGCTCTCTCTCTCTCCTTCTCTCTCTTAAATAAATAAATAAAATCTGTAAAAAAAAAAAAAGAAAATGGGATATGAAGGGAGAAGAAGACTCAGTCATGACATTCAGGTTGGTTTACTGAGAAACTGGTAAGATATAGAATTACCATGTATTAAGAGAAGATTGTAGAAGAGCCTGTATGGGCATGGGCTGGGAAAAAATCAGAAGTTTGGTTGGGGATAGATTAATTTTGAGTTATTTAGTCAAATAGGCCGATAAACCATGAGTTCAGCAAGGGCTGAATGAGATAACCTAAGGATTAAGTATAGTTAGCTAAGAAAAGGGTTCCAGGGCTTAGTCAGGAGGCACTTCAGTACTACTTAGAGCTGGAGAAGAGGAGCGGAAACTGGGAAAGCAAACTAACAGGTGGTGACCAGTGAGGCAGGAAGAGAACGGGATAGGTATTGTCTCAGAAGCCAAGTTAAGTATTTAAAAATGAAGGGAGTTTATGCCAATGGCTATTGATGTGACATGTGCAATGAAAACTAATAAATGGCCATTGTATTGGGGGACAGAAATAATTGACAATGGGTTCCAGTAGAGAGGTCAGATTGAAAGTCTAATTGGCACCTGCACCCTAATGTTTATAGCAGCAATGTCCACGTAACCAAACTATGGAAAAAGCCCAGGTGTCCTCTGTTAGATGAATGGATAAAGAACATGTGGTGTATATATACAATGGAATATTACTCAGCCACCAAAAAATGAAATCTTGTCATTTGCAGTGATGTGGATGGAACTAGAGGGTATTATGCTAAGTGAAATAAGCCAACCAGAGAAAGACAATTATCGTATGATTTCACTCATGTGGAATTTAAGAAAAAAAACGGAGAAGCGTAGAGGAAGGGTGGGAAAAATAAAACTAGATGAAGTCAGAGAGAAAGACAAACCAAAAGAGACTTATAACTATAGGAAACAAAACGAGGTTTGCTGGAGGGGAGAGGGGTAAGGGATGAGATAACTGGGTGATGGACATTAAGGAGGGCATGTGATGTGATGAGCACTGGGTGTTATATACAAGTGATGAATCACTGAACTCTACCTCTGAAACTAATTATACACTATATGTTAATTAATTGAATGTAAATAAAATAAAATTTTAAAAAATTACAATGACCTGAAGCAATGATCATCAAAAATGAAAAAAAAAAAAAAAAGCCTAATTGGAATTGGTACATGGGGAAATGGGAAGGGGAGAAGTCAACACAGTGAATGTCCATCTTGTTCTAGGGGCTCTCTTGTAAAGGGAAACAGAGATATTAAACAACAATTTAAGGAGGCTTTAGGATAAAAGGAAAGCTTTTGCTGAGATGGGAAATACTGCAGTGTTTTTGTAGTACGATGGGAATGATAGAATGAATAGGGAAAACTTGAAAACCCAAGAAAGGAAGAAGATAACAGCAAAAGAGATGTCCTTGAGTGGGGGAGAAAGGGCTCAGGGCACAATGGAGAAGTTGACGTGTGAAGGAATTTGACTTCACTGATCATAACAAGAGCAAACACACATCCTCATGGATTTAGATACAGGGACTGGGGTATAATTGGTGATGAATGCAGGTAGAACTTTCTCTTCCGATATAGCTTTTGTTTTCTCAGTGAATCAAGAGAAATTATGTTCTTTTCCCAAGTCACATAGCAATAAATCATTGAGACATCTGGATTCCAGATTCCAAACTGGGCTCTTTCCATGATACTGTAGTGGTGTTGCCTAATCTTCAGGTAAAAAAGCAAAACTAAACTAAAACTTAGATGTATTAAGTTTTAGACATTCTCATTTACGTTAATATTCTGAAGAGAAGTTATCACTCAATTACTGAAGTTCATATCAGAACTATTTTTATTGGCTAGAAGTATCCACTAAACCTTTCCACTTGTATGATAGTAATCCCTTAGCTGATTTTCCTAAAGTTTCTAAAGCTCAAGATTAAAAGTAATAGCCTAATGTCCATAGCAAGTTTATGAGGTCAGCATTGATAGTACCATTTTAAAATTAGTAGTTTAAGGTCCAGCGAGACTAAGAAACTTTATTACCATTGTACCCTCACTCCTAGCAGACGTAATTGGGCTAAGTATTTGGTGGATGAGATTTACTAGGTATCTTGTGATTTTTATTACTTAATCACCTTTCAGTTGCAACAAACAAAAAACCCATCTGAAAGTGGCTTAATAACACTACTGTTGTTTCAAGTCCAAGACAGTTTAGTTCATTGACTCAGTGGGCTAGGTTTCTACCAGCTTCACATTTTGCTACACTTAATTTATAGTTTGTCCAAATAAGGCAACTTGGCACATAAAGCTGACCCTCTTTGAAGACTGAGCTAAAGGAATATTCCTGTCTTATATCTCTTTAAGATCAAGGAAAGCTTTTCTAGAAGCATTCCCAGATTCTGACTATAGATTCATCTAGATCTTATACCTAGACACACCCAAACATTTGAATTGGTAAGATAAAGGAGAACATTATGATATGACCTTAGGTCAAGAAAGATTCAGATCATGAAGTTGAGGTGGGCTCAGTCTCCCTGAGAATTTGTCTATTTAGAGGGTAATAAAGACAAGATCAAGGTGAGCAAGGAAGAAGGGGGATGGGAATGTCTGTAGTAGGCAGTTTGTCATTTTATGTCCAAATGGAGGGATTGGGGTTTAAACCCAGGTTTGACCGATTCCAAAGTCCAGGTTCTGTCCTTAGAAAGATTATTTATCATTTTCTTCTCCTTCCCTCCTCCTTTTACTTCTCTCTCTCCCGCACATCTTTTCCTCTGAATGTTGTAATAGCCTATGCCGATTAGTTAAGCTTAATTCCTCATATAATGCTGTAAATTAACCCATAAATAGCCAGATTCTTAAAAACCATAGTCCTGAGCACAGTATAGTTCATCTATGATTAGTCTGGCATCATCTCTCTCATAGGACTTTATTGATCTTGATTAAAAATTAATGATTTTATTAATCATTAAAGAATAGATTTTTTATACTAACATGAATTTACTTATAAAACTTAAAAATCAGTTTTGCAGAGGTCGAGGAATCCATTACCAGCCCTCTCATTTATCTGGTGATGATTCTACATCAATGAAACAATGAATGACAATGTCAAGGTCAAGCCTTTTTTTTTTATTATTCTAAAGTAAATCTATTAAATGGTAACTATATCAGGTGCTGTATACATAAATAAAAGGTTTTAAAATGGCCTCGGGTTCTAACTGATGGACCCCTCCCTCATCTTAAACTGCTGACCTCATCTGCTACCACCTGCTCATTGGGGTTTCTTGTACATAGTTCATATTCATAGTCCTAGAGCTTCATGGCCTTTCCAATTACTGATCTTTTGTCTGCAGTTAGTAACACTAACTTTGTTATTATGAAACCATCCTTAACAACCATTTAATCACCTTCTGATCACTAGTACTCTCTATCCCACATCATGGGTTGTTTTTCTCCATAGCACTTTACAATACCAAGCGCACTATATATTTATAAAGTTGTGTTTGTTTTTCTCTGCCCACCAGAAAGTTGGCTCCCATAGGCTATGGTGTTTTTTTCTGTTATTCCTTCTTATGCCTTAATAAGGCAGAAGAGTGTCTAGTATGTAGTAGATAATTGGTGCTTCTAGAAGAAATCAATAAATTATCATTTGTACTTTCAAGGAGCGCCCAGTCTCTTGGGAACAGCATGTAAACCAATGGACAAAACAACCAACCAACTCATTCAGCCGCCATCCACCCATCCACCAAATGGGTTATTGCTGTAACAGCATGAGATTTAAGAACACCATATGGAGTTAGGCTGCTTGAGATCCACTTGCAACAACACCAGTGCAGCCTGGTGAGTTTAGAAAGGCTTCTTAAAGTCTCCAATACTTAGTTCCTCCATCAGTAAATAGTTTTTGTTTTGTTTTGTTTAGTTTTTTGAGGAATTACATGATCTCTGTTAATCCCTTTACACCGTGTCTGACATAGAATAAGTGCTCAATACACACGTACTGAATTTTATTATGTCACAAAAACAACAACAAAAAGAAAGAGCTAGATTCATTGTGGTCATAGATTACCTCTGCCTGGGGAGTCCAGAAAAAAAACAAAAACAAAAACAAAAAAAACAAAGAGGAAATGAGCCTAAAACTCCAGGCTTTGTCCAAAAGTATTCATCGTTAAATGAAGGGGGAGGGTATGTAGTTTTTAGTCCCTTAAAACTATTAAGTATATAAAGAGACATCATTATTCTCTTTATGTCTGATCATTAATCCATGTTAAAATTGGAGTGAATGGAGTAGAAAAAGAATCACTTCTACGTGCTAGAGCACTAGCAAGTGGAATATGCCTAAAGAAATACATTTTGTCTCATTTTCTACTACGCATGCTAGTGGAAAAAACAGGGAAGTTCAAAGTTATAATGTAACTTAGGTATGAGATTATATAATAAAATGTAACTAAGTTACTTTTGCCATCACATATTATGCAAGTGATTTCTATAATATCAAAGTTTCTGTATTATTTTACTGGGGTTTTTTTTGCTTCCAAAGTAGAGAATATGATGCTTTCTTCTGCTTAATTGTATATGTGTAGTATATAGACTGATAGACCATGATTTGTACGGAGTAGGTACATAAAGAACATTAGAATTCAAAATTATAAACTGCCATGGTAATTTGTTTTTGCAAGTAATACCCAACTTGTGTCAAAGGAAGAAAAAACACATTATTACACTTAATAACAATTATTTAGGAAATGTTGAGTCGTTATTATTCTTTATTAGTTCTAGTTGTGTTCATGTTAAATGGATGAAAGCTGAATTAAAAGGTGACATTTGGGCTATTTCCTTAAAAAATATGATTTCTTAGTCTTTAAATACATTTCCTTGGTTTGTGTTTTCATCTAGGCCACTTTGCTTCTTTAATGTTATTTAAAATTAAATTTGTTCTTTGGTTCATTACAACGCTTAGCAAGTTAATAAGTTTATAAATCATAATTAACTACTACTTTCTGTTCTATCACCCTTTTGAATTGCTTTCTTTTTGAGTTTTTTTTTTTCTTTTCCCATGTTATTTGCCACGTGCATGCTTTATTTTAGAGATGAGTAGACTTCATTTTCAAAGTGTGCTAAGTTGGCTTCCCTGGAAATGTGTAACCATGTCACAAACGATACACACACGAGTATGTGGATACATATGCTTGGACATATGTGTGAACATACAGGTGTGTATAAAAGCTTAACTGCCTTCCAGACAACACTGTTTTGTTTTGTTTTGTTTTTTAAGATTTTATTTATTTATTTATTTGACAGAGATCACAAGTAGGCAGAGAGGCGGGCAGAGAGAGAGGGGAAAGCAGGCTCCCTGCTGAGCAGAGAGCCTGATGCGGGGCTCAATCCCAGGACCCTGAGATCATGACCTGAGCAGAAGGCAATGGCTTTAACCCATGGAGCCACCCAGGCACCCCAGACAGCATCATTTTTTAAAGATGCTCCTCTCCTTTGCTGTGTGCAATGCCTAAAACATGTTGATTCCAGAATTCCATCAGGGACTCCTCATTTCTGCACAATAAAAGGAAGTCAAATAAAGTGTAATGAATTTTCAGACAGTTCAGCAAAGCTTTAAAATGTTCAAAGAGAGAGTCAAAAGGCCTCAGTCATTAGGATTTTACTTAGGGACTGTGGGTGAGCTTCATTAGAATGAGAAACCACAGGAGGCAGAAAGGATTCCTGCAAATGCCTCTTTTTTTTCCATTATATCAGATCATACAGATCTTCCAGAGAGGCTGGTCTAGGAAGAACTGTGATTTTAGCAAGAAGAGGTGCAGAGGCAAGTGGTGATAATCACCAGGTCATAGGACTAACTGTGCTAAAATGTTTGCACATCCTGCCCCACCGCCTGGTGCCCCACACCCTCACAAGCATTCCTGTGCACCTGTATGCCAGCATACACATGTGCTCGTCCATGACATTCTTAAACCTAAGCCATTTATATTGCTCTCTGGAATTTCTGCCTTCTTCTCTCCTGGTCATTACAGGTTTTCCCTGTTGTTTGCTCTTCATTCTTGTTGAAATATTTCGGGTTTTACACTAATGCCCCCCTCCCCCAAATGTCAGCAGTGATTGATGTCATACCACTTACGGAGTTGCCCCAGGCATCTCTTTTTTACAGTCCTCTCATGTTTGCGCAAGTATGTTTTCCCCTCTGTGAACCAGGAAGCAGGTGCTTCTCATCATCATGCTCAAACCTGCAGTGATGATCGGTGCTACATCTTGTGCTCACTTTTTGGATTGTTTTGTAGTTTTCTGTGAGGCCTGTTGCAAGAGACCCTCTTTTCTAGTGACCTTTACATTGCAGCCGTGACAAATCTGCAGCCCCCTGCCCTTCCCTTACCCCTGCATTGCTCATATCATATCTCCCATCTCTGGCTGGCCAGGCCAGGTTAGGACCTGTGTCCACATCCACAGATAAGGATTTTTTGGGGGAAAATACATATATCTGTATGTGTATGTATATAGTGTGTGATGATTCTGGGATCCTCAGGGAACTCGACTAGATTTTACCTTCCGCCTTTGTCTCCGGTCTCTTATACTTGGTGCTTTTGACCGACTGGTTCCAAACATACACACTTACCTTCACACATACCCTTACGACTGAGAATTCCCTTGAATCCTGTCTCAAAGTTTCCTAGTCCAACTTTGGTTTAAGCTCCTGGGCTCCTTATTTGCATATCATAAAATGGGTCTATAATTTAGGCCCTGACGATACCAATCATGGAAAGGGTTTAAAAGTGAATTTTTGTGCAAAGTGGGAGAAATTCAGCATTCTAGATGCAGAGAAACTTGAGATAATCGCTGTTAAAGGTGAGAGGGAAATGACAGAAACCCGAAACTTCTCTAGAAAGTTCTTTCTACTGAAGTAGTCGGTTATGCTAGCACTGATACAGAGAATCCTGCGACTTAATACTGCCTCTCTGACACACCTCCAATAAGGAATATTAAATAGACATCCTCCCCTCTTTGAGATTTAATTTTCACATTTTCAAAAGAAGGAAACGTGATTCAAAAAAAAGAAAAAAAACAAAAACAACTTCCTTGCTCTTACATCATATGGAGGACCTCCTGTGTTGCATTGTGCAGGCGTGGTGTAGGAAGGGGAAGAATTTATCAACCTTTCTGTCATCCGCCACACCGCATCTCAGGGTTGACATGAGAATGTTAGAGAAAATGAGGCTTAAAGTACTTAGAAACATAGTAGATATTCAATTGGTTTTTAGGTCTTATCACACTCAGGGATGTTATCTATATTAATATATTAGAGCACATCATAAATTAAAAGTCTACCTAATACATTCAATATCTATTTTTACTATATTGATTTTTGAATAACAGTAAAGCCTTTTCTTCCCTCCAGAGGCAGGATGGAGAAGGCAATTTTGAAGTCTGTGTTAGTCAGGTGGCTCACATTATGTTATGCTAAGGAAGTGCCCACAGAGCTCAATAGTTTGGAGCCAAAGATTATTGTCATCCACTCAATATGACCATCTTGTGTTGGATGTGGCCTGCACCATGATATTTTTATGCCAGAATTCAAGCTAAGAGAGGTTTTTCTTGGGAATATTGCCACTCTTATGCCAGAGGGAGCATGCATGTTGTGACTATGCAGTGACTTAGAAGTTCCTAGTTGCAGGGACAACTGGGTGGCTCTATCGGTTGGGTGTCCAACTCTTGGTTTGGGCTCAGATCATGATCTCAGAGTTGTGAGATCAAGCCCTGTGTCAGGCTGTGTGCTCAGTGCAGAGTCATCTTCTGCTTTCCACGTGCCCTCTCCCCACTTGTGGGCACTCTGTCTCTCAAAAAAAAAAAAAAAAAAATAGATGAATCTTTTTTAAAAAAAGTTTCTGCTTGCATGTGCACATGTTATTTCCACTCATACTTCATTCATCGTGTGAGTCACGCAGCAAGACCAGAAGGCAGTGAGGCCGAGATATTGAACCCTCTCCCAGGCAGACACAATAGGTATTGCAGAGCCCTGTATCAAAGAAGGCAAACAACTTGAAGTATTAGGGGAGAATATTAAAACATGTGCGGATATCTACTGGATGAAAATCATTTGGCACAAAATGCCAATACTCTGGTCCCTACTCTGTAATTAGTTTGCTATGTGATCAGAAGCAGTCCACTTAGTATTTCATAAGTGAGGCCATTTTTAATATAAAATAGAAATAGCAGCCTCCTCGCCTACTTTGAATTGATAATAGGGAGGGATTAGGTCACTTTAAGTGTCAAATCAGTGCAATCAGTCAAAACATAAAGAAAAGTCCAGGGGGATCCACGTATCAGATGCCACCATTGTTTATTCACCCCATTGGTCAGGGGTCGTTCTCATTGGGGAAAGCCCGTATTCCTTAAACATGTTTGCAACATGAAGCAGGAAAATAAGGAAAGATATATTTCATCCTTTGTATCTCAGGAAAGTACTAATAAATGGCATTGTTTTCAAAGAGATGTCCAAATATTAAGAAAGGATATCATTTTAGGTGAAAAGGAAGTGTGTTCTTGATCTGTCTCCAAACTTGAGTGGGAACTGGATATATTCTAATGGAGAGGTTCAGCCATTAGTTCTGAATCAAGATTTGGCTAGGCCATGCTCCATCTCAGGATGCTAGGAAAGGATGTATTCTAGGACTTTTTCCTGGTTCTAATAGTTTTCTGTCTTGTGGCAACATACCCCCAGTCTTCACATGATATTCTCCTGGTGTGCACTTAAATCTCTGTGTCCAAAATTTTCTTTCTTTCTCTCTTTTTAAAAAAGGACCCCCGTCAAATTGGATTAGAGCCCACCCTAATGACTTCATCTTAACTAATTCTGTCTACAGTGACCCTGTTTCCAAATAAGGTGACATTCTGAGGTGCTGAGGGTTATGACTTCACCCTGTGAATCTCTGGGGACACAGTGCAGCCCATAACGAGGCTTTACCTTTGTTCGCTTTGTAATTTGAATTAAATCATTTTTATTCTCTGTCCTTCAACACCAGTTTCTTTAACTTGATGTCCCTTTGCCAGAAAATGTCTGGAAGCCCTCTGCGTCAAAAGTCTAAGATCCTGAGGTACCAGACTCCACATGTGTTTTTCCAGAGGATAAACCAACCTGGGTCCCCAAAAAACTATTTGACCTGTTGAGTTAAGAATCCACGAGAGTTACCATTCTCCCTCTGAAGACTTTGGGCTCAGGAATGAATCATAAAACAACCAAATTGTAAGAACCTTTCATGGGCAACTAGAGGAAACCACTTTACCTGTCAAGCAATTTTCTTGCCTTTGCACCGGTACTTCCAGTAGTGGGAACTCATCCCTAGCCTTTCTCGTGTTAGGATACTTTGAACTGGTCAGACATTCCTTCTCAAGTTGGGCCGATCCCACTCACCCAGAGGTTCAAATTTAATCCTTTGTGACTAGATTGAACTCATGTCACCTACTTAGAGCCAGTGTCAGCCCCCTTTCCTGCAGATGATACTTATTTTTGACACCCTCAGGATATATATTTGAAGAAACAGCATCCAGGGAGAGAAGACGGCTTGGGTGTTTCTGGTTCTTTAATTCTTCAGTCTTAATTCCAAATTCTCGAGTGCTCAGTCTGAATCACACAAAAGCAAAAATAATGACCCACCCTATCTAGTGTCTAAATTGCTCATTGAACCTAGAGGAGAATATTCTGTCTAGAGCTAGGATATTCTATGGAGTAGACATAAGCTGGGGCATTTTTACTGCAGCTGCTAAGGCAATTTAAAGAAAAAATATCTCCGCACTGCATTTAGGAAGACAGATTAATTATGACATGCTTAGAAACCATTAATATGTGTGGATGCCTATCAAGTAATTATTCAAACCCACACATTCACAAGAAAAATAGGAAGATTCTTGCTAAAAATTTACATATACAAATTTGAAAAGTTCATTTCTAAACTCTGCTATGATTTATACACCCACATTTTGATAATTTGAATTATGTATTAAACACATACTTTAAAAATACTTGTCATTATAATATGCTTTACACAACAATGTGTTATATTTCTTGCTGGGAATTCATTGTTAATATATACTTATAGGACACATTCAAATGTATCAAGAAATGTGATGCATTTATTGGTAACAAATGAAATTAATGAAGCATCTGTGAATAAGATTTTAATTTACTGTTACATGAAACTTAATAAAACCTTAAAGCCTGATTTATAAATTCATCAGATGCTAAAAATGAGGGGTTTTTTTAATGATAGGAGAGAAGGAAAATTAGCATTTTTGTACTTTTTTCCTAGCTCAAAGCACAATTTACTAAAGATTTCCATGTGACTATGACATTGCAGTGACCTACAAAATAAAAGCAGTCAGAATCTAGCTTGGACAACCTACCAGCAAAATTGTATATGTCTGTGTATGTGTGTGTGTATAATTTCATATATATGAAATTGACTAGGATAGCTTCAAGGCAGCACATGGAGGTGAGACAAAGGAAAGATTATCAGAGAATAAAAACACAGAGCACAAAGAATGTTAATTGCGGTATTATTTAAAATACCATATTATAAAATCTCAATGAATCCTAATGAATCAGAGGATTTATTTGAGCCTGACAATGGCTAAGTACTTCTTAAAATGAAATTGAGAGAGATTAGAAAAAAGAAAAAAAATATATAAAGAGTCCATCTTGAGCTTGAAAGTCAGGAAATGAAGAAGCATTGCATGTAAGGTTAGTGGAGAACTTGAAAATCTGTTCTGATTTCACCAACATATTTAACTCTCTCCAAAGCTGGGTCTTTGTTTCACAGTCATTAGACTCCACCGTTGGCAGTATTTTCAAAACCCTTAGCTCTGTATTCTGTTCTTTATTTCCCTCTCTGCCGCGTAGAAATGGAGACTTAATAAAAGCATATTTTATTTCCAACCTGCTATTTCATGGTTCTTGCCCTGATAATCATTACTTCTTTTTATTGCAAAACAATTTCTTTTTTAAAGGCATGCATTTTGAATGATCATATTTATGTGCTGTCTGTTCCCTAAATGATAGCAAACTCCCCTTTAGCAACTCCTGCTCTTCTCTGTGGGTTGGGGACAAGGATGGATTGAATGATTGATGGGCTTCATTGGTGAGCAAGGCTCCTGGTTTGACTCCCGTAGGCCAGAGCTGCACAGCCTAAGCGAAGTGGAGAGTTGATAAATTACTCAAATATTTTTGCCCAAGTTACTTTTGAAGACCCACAACCCTAAATAGATCTGAGAACAGAGGAAAAATGCTGATGTGATTCCAAAGACCCCAAATCGAGTTCCTATAAAGCAGAATAACGTCCTCCTTTACCATCTCCTATGGAAAATACTTGTGGTCACTATCAGTAGACTCAGGATCAGGTCTTTACTGTGAACCCCCTGTAACCTCTCTATGTATTTTAGTTTCCTCACCTGTAAAATGTGAATTCACTTTTTCATTTAATCACTGCCTAATACATGACAATTGTATTGCCCTGCCTCTGTGAATGAATAAATGAGTGAATGAATGAATTACTGAGTAAAACTCAGAGAGATTTAACAATTTGCCCCCAGATTGGATAGGTAGCAAGTGGCTAAGCCAGCGTTCCAACCCATTTGGGAGGTCTCAGTACACAAGACTGCTTCTCTGGGAGAATTTGGTCTAAGGGGTACTGCCCCAAAAGGTTGGAAGTAAAAATAACAAGATTCTGTCTGCCTAGGGATTTATATTCCCTTCTCTGAATTTTTGCTTTTTTTTTACAATTCCTGGCACAATTCCCATTTATATTATCTGTACACATAAGAAGTTAAACTTGTTTTCACCATATTTGTCTTGGTGCAGCCTTAGCTGGCCATCCAGTGACATCTTATTTCTCTTATTCCTGCTGCTTCCTTGAGCTCCTGCCAAGGGATTTGATGCAGATGAACACAAAATGGACAGACGAACTACAAACAGAACCACATCTCAAGGATTACTCACAGAGAGAAGATGGAAGTCACATAAGTCACCCTCGTGTTAGATTGTACTCTCCTATAATTTTTATTCTTATGTAACTAAACACACAGTCATGGACTTGGAACCAAGCCCAAGAGAAACCATGAGTTTCTGTATTTTTCTTCACCAGTGACCAGTGACCAGACCTTCTTTTGATATCCTTGCCTTGTGACTCAGGTAGGAGTCTCTCTCCTTTTTACAACATGAGATGAATCTCAGAGAAAGAACAAGCACCACAAAAATTACTGTGAAATGCTTTCCTTTCATATTCCATTGGCAATGCTAAAACATCAAGCATTGCCCCTTGCTTAGCATTATAATAACAAGAGGGTTGAGAGAACCTCACTCCCTACTTTGAAAGCACTTTTCTGTATCAAATATTTTATCACATCTAGTTAAGAATATATCTCAAATGAACACAAAACACCTGTAGTTCAGATCCCTGTGATTTGTTTTTTAAAATCTATCCAGCTCGTCAAATTTATTTCTGTCTCTGAGTTCCATACCTCCATGAATGACCTCACTCCCTACCCCATACCGGCTACCCTTAGTCAGAAACCTGAGGGCCATCTTACCTTTACTGTATCCCACTGCCATTTTGGACCTCAGCATTGTCCTTCCCGTTTTTATCCATGGTGCTTCTCAGAGAGCCTCATTTTCAGGTTTCATGCTGACACAGAATGGTCTCTTTAAAATGTAATGTGATTATTTTCCTTGCTTGTTTGTGAACGTCCATTGGACAATTTATCTCCCTAGCCTTATCCTTGCCATTCACTGGTGGATATCCTCCACTTCATAGCCAAGTCCCTGGAAGTGGTCTCTAAGCGTAACAATACCTTTACTCATGCTGTTTCATCCGTCTGGCACATCTTTCTTGCCCTTACTCATCACCCAGGAAGGCCTTCGTTGTCTCTCCACCATCGGCTCATGTCACCTTTGTGAGGTGGTGTTTGTTTGTTTAGCATATCGGATAAAATTGCACATTGGATACCCCTCTCCAGACGCCATCAGAGCACTTCCATCACCACATTGCATTTATTTGTTTGAGATTTGGTTTCCTCCATTCTCCTGTGATCTTCTAGGGGCAGGAATCATGCCTCATCTAACTTTGTATCTTCAGTGTCCAAAACAGGGTTTGGTATTTAGAAAGTATCAAGTAAATATTTGTGGAATAAACAAACAGAAACCCAATTCATTTTCCCAATTTCCTGTCATCTACCTCAAAACAACCCTTTCAGATACTCTGGAAAATTATTTTCATTGTCTTAGATTTTGCAATAACTCAGACATCCTGTCTATAACACTTATTAATCATAATAACTTTGAAATAATTTCTCCGTGCAAATACTCAGGGTCTCATCCATAACTAAGTGAAATACAGTCTAAAATAATCAATCATTATTTTCTAAACCAAAGACTCTGTAATTAAGGAGTCTATCAATGTGCCAACAACTTGTGGGTCTAGAAATTAATTTTTGTTTGTTAAAGGACCCTAAAGATAATGTAATATGGGCCCATTGTGAAATGGATTAATAAATTGCTTGTCTCGTTTCACTTGTTCTTTTCTATTTAAATTCTGTGGGAAAGTAGGAAAGTCTTGAGGTTTCATTCCTATAAAAATCTGACATGATGCATACTTTTTTTTTCAATGTCCGAGGACTCATCATTCCTGCCATTATCCTATTTACTTGTATTTGATTGTAAAATGCATGGAAGGAGGAATTGAACACCTGAACATTTATGTCAGGTAATATACATAGGTTATTTCATTTAGTTTTCTGTGGGGTTTATTCATTCAACAAATATGTATTGAGTGCCTTCTATTTATCATGCACACTTTGCTATCTCTCTTTTAAATGATACAAGCCGAATCCAGAGAATGGGTCTGAATTGGGCCCTGGGCTTTACAATTAGTAATTGGCAACATCAGGATAAGAACCCAGGTCCCTCTGACTCTGGGCCTATGTCCATTCTGCCATACCTTTGGTTTATAAGCATTTGATTCTAAAGCCCTTGATTTACTGTTTGAAGTATTTTCTTTGAAGCACCTGATGGCAAGTTGATGGAAAGCCCAGAGGGTCCAGCATTCTTCTGAAAAGATTCACATGCATTCCTGCCAAGGACTTGGCAATCCCTTCATCCAGCCCTTTCATTAGAAAGATGAATGAACTTTGACTATCTTCTATGGTCCATTCGTTTATTTATTCATTCAACCAATATTCATGGAATACCTACCATGTGAGAAGCAGTGTATCTCACTATTTAACACTTGTGTTAAAACATTAAGACAGACTTTCTTGTAAGCCCTTAGAGAAATCAAAATTTTGCTTAGAGTAATTGCATGAGAAACAGTTAAATGGAAGACACTGAATTGTTATAAATGTAGGGCTTATTTGACGATACTGATGTGTTAGGAAGATCATTTTTCAGACCAATGGAAGATCCATTTATAACTCACATTCATATCAGAAAACTATGCCTGTCCCAGAAAGAACAGAGGGCTAACATGTAGCATGAGCTGGGAAGAATGAAAAGCATTCCACTTAGAGAGGTGGGACAGAAGGTAATACCTAGTTTTCCTTCCCCAAGAACTCCACCCTGACTCACCCTGTCTGAATCAGGTGCTTCCTTATACATGTCTTTCAGAGACCTGTATTTATCTCTCTTGAGGCATGCATCACCCCTTTTTGGTTCTACAGTAACATAACTGTTGCCTCGACTAGGCTGCCAAGCTTCCTGAGGTCAGGATTTATGGTTTGTTCACCAGAGAACATCAGGAGCTTAGTATTTTCTCAGTACTCATTTGTTGACAAAATGGATGAATGGATGAATCAGTGAAAACATTTGGCATACATTTTAGAGGGAAGTGAGTTTCTTTTGCAATGTTAAGTTACATAAAGTGAACATTAATGGGAATATCCACTAAAACCAGGAATGTTATGCATAATATTATAAGGGCGCTGATACAATAGAGCGACCAGCTGAGTGCAGATTAATGTGAAAAGGAACAAAGAAGAGTAAATAGAAGCAAATCGGCAGAACTAGAGCATCACAAGGAAATAAGTCCAGAAGATCCACCAAAAAACTTGTAGAGCTAATAAATGAATTCTGTAAAGTGGCAGGATACAAAATCAGTATACAGAAATTGGTGGAATTTCTATACACCAATAATGAAGTGACAGAGAAATTAGGAAAATAGCCCCCTTTACCATTGCATCTAAAAGAATAAAATACCCAGGAATAAACTTAACCAAGGACGTAATGGACTGGTATACTGAAAATTTTGACATTAATGAAACAAATAGAAGAAGACACAAATAAATGGAAAGATGCTCAATGCTCATGGACTTGAAGAATTGCTATCGTTAAAATGTCCATACTACCCAAAATGATCTACAGATTGAATGCACTTGCTATCAAATTTGTAATGGCATACTTCCCAGAACTAGAACAAATAATTACAAAATTTGTATGGAACCAGAAATGATTCCAAATAACCAAGCCAAACTTGAGAAAGAACAAAGCCGGAGGTACCATGCTACCTGATTTCAAATTACAGTATAAAGCTATAGTAATCCAAATGGTATGATATTGGTACAAAAACAGATGTGCAGGTCAATGGAAAACTTGAGAGCCTAGAAATAAACTCACACATATATGTACAAATAATCTGTGACAGAGGAACCAAGAACATACAATGGAGAAAGGAAATCTCTTCAATAAGTATTGGGAAAACTGAACAGCCACATGCAAAAGAATGAAACTAGACCATCTTATACCCCATACAAAAATTACCTCAAAATGAATTTAAGACTTCAACATAAGACCTGAAACCATAAAGTTCCTACAAGAAACCATAAGTGGTAATCTCCTTGACATTGGTCTTAGTGATGTCTTTGTGGATCTGACTCCAAAGGCAAGAGAAACAAAAGCAAAAATTAATAGGACTACATCAAACTAAAAAGCTTCTGCACAGCAAAGGAAACTATCATCAAAATGAAAAGGCAACCTACTGAAAGGGAGAAGATACTTGCAAACCATATGTAATAAGGTGTTAACAGTCAAAATATATAAATAACTCGTACAACTCAAAAATTAAGAATAGAACTATATAACCCAGTTATTCCACTTTGGATATTTGTCCAAAGCATACAAAACCACCAATTTGGAAAGATATGTACCCATATGTTCATTGCAGCATTATTTACAGTAGCCAAGATAGGGAAACAACCTGAATATCCATCAATATATGAATGGATAAAGAAGATGTAGTGTATTTATACATTGGAATATTACTCAGCCATAAAAGAGAATGAAATCTTGTCATTTGTGACAACACAGATAGACCTTGAGGATATTGGGCTGAGCCAAATAAGTCAGATGGAGAAGGACAAGTACCAGATAATTTCAGTCATATGTGGAATCTAAAAAAAAACCAGAACAAGCAATAAAATCAAACTCATAGATATAGACTAGTGGTTACCAGAGGAGAAGGGGGTTGAAGGGTGGGCATAATGGTTTAAGGGGGTAAACTACAGTGGTGGATGATAACTAAACTTGGTGGTGATCACCTTGGAGTGCATACAGATGGCAAATTCTAAAGCTGTACATGTGAAACTTATTTTAAAAAAAAGAACGCCAGAAGAAATTTCAGTGAATACAATTGTTCCATGACAGTGTTGTTAACAGGGTTGAACAGTTCCCTAATGAATAGGGAATGAAAAGTTTGTATCAGGAATACAATCAGCAACTCTTAGGGTGTTTTACATAATTGCACTTTAGATAATGATATAGGAAGCTCTATGTAGTTCTTAAGAGTCTTTAACTGTCCAATCAATAAATACTTTTAAATTGTTTTCTCCTTGTTAAACACGGATGTATAGCAGTGCTTAAGAGTTATGGTTTAAGTAATTTTTAAAAAAGATTTAATTAATTTATTTGAGAGAAAGCATGTGTGAAGGCTGGAGCAGGAGAATGGGCAGAGGGGGAAGGAGAGGGACAAGCAAACTCTGAGCTTAGTGTGGACCCAGTCATGGAGCCTGATCCCATGAACCTAAGATCAGGACCTGAGCTGAAACCCAGAGTCCAATGTTGCAACCAGTGAAGACACCCAGGCACCCCTAAGTAATTTTTGACTAAATATTTTACCACTCCTGCAAGCATATGAATAAAGGAATTACTCCAGATATTGGTGGAGACGAGTATATGTGTTGCCAGGACCCCAGACCACAGCCGAAGCTCAGATCGTACAAAACCAGTTAAGTCACCTTGTTTTCAGAATATTACCTTTGGACAAAGCCAATATCTTGTCTGGATGCGCCAGATGTTATCATTTCTCATTTAATCTCCACATCATTTCTCCCTCCGACAGCCAGATTTATCTTCCAAATCTCATTTGCATTTTAAAATCAAGGTTTTATTTCTGATTATAAAAGTGAGATATGTTCACTATAGAAAATTTTGAAAGTTCGGAAAACTTCATGACAAAGAGAAAACCATTGTTTACACGTTGCTGTATTTCCAGGATTATGCTATTTTTAAAAAATGCAACAAACTTTTCAATATAGACCTTCATATCCTTTCATTAATTACTCTACCTTTTTACATGTAAACATCATTCTTAAATGGCTCTACATAATAATGGCACTATACTTCCTACTTGCTGGAAACTATCTTAATCCACCAAAATTATTTTCTCTAATCCCCAAAACAAAGCTATAAAATACATCCCGCGTTTTATTATTAAATTGTTTTCATTTTACAAACGGGAGAGTTAAGACAATGAGAACGTATATAAGTTGCCCAAGGCCACACATCTTGTAAGGATTGGAGTCAGACCAAGAATCCAGACAAGCTAGCTCAGAGCTTACATCTTAACCACTAGGACCCCACTGTCCCCGTGTGCAATAATCTGTTATTGATAAACCCTAATGCTTATGCTAAATAGATTTTTGGAAAAGTGAAATATCTGTATAGTTGCTACAAAATCATATAGTTCTATAACATAGATATCGAAAATAAGGAGTTTTTTGCCCAAACTCTCCCCAAGGTTATGTCTTCTACCCAGAAACAACTGCTCTCAAACCCCTTGGTTGTTTTCATTAAGTATTCATCTTTATACTTCTAAATAATATGCTCTTAAGTTGTCTCTTTTTCTTTTTTTTTTAAAGATTTTATTTATTTATTTGACACACAGAGAGAGATGATAAGTAGGCAGAGAAGGAGGCAGAGAGAGAGGGGGGAAGCAGGCTCCCTGCTGAGCAGAGAGCCCAATGCGGGGCTCGATCCCAGGACCCTGAGATCATGACCCGAGCTGAAGGCAGAAGCTTTAACCCACTGAGCCACCCAGGCGCCCCGTCTCTTTTTCATCTTTAGGCTGACTTCCTAGGGTGAAGATGAGATCCAATTCTTTTATATCTAGTTCCCCCTTGTCAAACATTCCATTTCCCTCTCTCTCTCTCTCTCTGTAGTTGGAAACAATCTTTATGTATTTCTCTTGTGTTCCCCCTCCCTCCTTCCAATCACCTCTCCCTCTCTTCTACCCTCCTTTCCTCCCTTCCTCCATCCATCCCTCTGTCTGTCTGTCCCTCCCTCCATTCATCCATCCATCCATCCATCCATCCATCCGTCTGTTACTACATCTGTTTTTCCCTTTATGTTGAGCTGGTAAGTCTTAGCAGTAAAGAACCCTCACATCTCCTACAATCCTCAAATTACTCAGAAGAATTACAGAAGCCCAAAATAGGAAAGGGGGTTTGAGGTGGAGCCCCGTCTTTCAGTATGTAGACAATCACTTACTCTCTCTCTCTTTTTTTTTTTTTTGGTATCTTATCTCATTTAAATGCTCATCTGGGTCTCCTGGCCTGAGGCTGGCATTTCTGATTCACTTTCTCTAAGTATTAACCTCGGTCTTCTACTGGAGTTGGGGGGTGGTGGCTACGTGGTCCCACAGAGTGGAATTGGTTCCCCGAGGATCTGAGCAGCCTCATAAAGACATCCAAGAAGCCCTGCTAAGTCTGTCTTGCAACTCGTCCCGTCTTCTGAGGCAAATACAGCATCCATGTTCAGAACCTGCTCACAGTCTCAAACACAGAGGGGCTTGCTTCCCTTCGCTCCCCCTGCTATCTACATTCTTGTTAGTTTTCACCCTTCCCTGAATTTTCTGCCTTCCAGACTTGCTTCCCCCCTCCTTTTTTTTCTTTTTTGATTTCCTCCGTTGTCCCCTTTGCCCTTTTAGGCTTGAGCCTTTTTTAGTTTTACTGATTTTAATGAACTACGAGGGATCAGAAGCAAACCACCACTTTTGGTCCACCATGTTCAGCAGGAAGTCTGTAACAAGACCAGATGGTGCCTATGGCTCCATTTCACAGAGGAGGCAATTAAGGCAACTAAGGAGAATTTGTAGCAGACTGAAGGTATGAGATCAGGGAATTAGTTTGTGAATTAGGTGCTCTTTTCAAGGGACCAGCTGCCTTTGGCTTTCCGTCTAGGTCCCCAGTATTGCAATGTTTTCTCCATTTCCTTAGATCTAACCAAGCCACAGCCCTTTATTTATTAGTCTGTTCTGAACTCTAAAGTTGGAAGAAAGATATATGTGATTTCCAGAGCTTCATTCTCACCCCTCAAATGTATCCTTAATTTATTTCCTTGAAATCCAGATAAATAAAATATTATAGACGAATGATGTAATGGCTTCAGGCCAGAGCTCCCTGTGATCCTGCTACAAATCTTGGGTAGGTTGTTTCCGTAAAAATGTCCCTGCCCATACCTCAAAAACACATATAAGCCATCATCAGTCTCTCAACTTATAGGGGTTGTGTTATTATCTCAGATTGATGCATAAATTTTTGGGTAAGTGTGCATGAAGATAGAGACTACATGGGTGACCTTTCATGGTTTCTCTCTCCCATGAAAATATTTTGTGAAGATTCTTTTCTTCTTATCGTGTGGCACAACATTGTTATGTGAACCATAGTGAGTGCTTAAAAATAAGTTAATGAAAAAAATTGAGTTAATGCCGATTGTCAGAGTCAGCAGGGATCATACTGATTAGTTTATATTTGTGCATTCTTTGGTTAATCTTTCCTTTTCACCTTGCCTTTTATCCCCAACATTTTATTATAACATTTTTTAAGTATACAGCAAAGTTGAAAGAGTTTTATAGTCACCATCCCTATACCTACCATCTAGTTTCCAACATGAACATTTTACTTGTTTTGTAAATCACCTGTCCGTCCGTCTATCCATCAGCAGTCCATCTATTTCTTTACTCATTTTTAAGGAGATAGTAAACACCTATGCACGTCCCCTAACTACTTCAGTATGCACATTACTAACTAGAGTTTAATATGTATTTAAATTATTTTTATGTAAAGATTTATATACAATGAAATGTAAAAATCTGAAGTGTACCTTCATTGAAATTTTATAAATGCATTTCTTTCCTGGTCTTTTATTTTCTCTTCTGGTCTCTGCATTTATGTAATTCAATAGATGTTTGTCAAACATATCCTTTGTGCCAAACATTAAAAATAACATGTATTAATATGATGTATGCTAGACAGAAAAGACAATGGTTGATTCTCACAGTGGAAATGTGGGAGTTAATCAAGAGGGAAAGAAGTGTTACAGAAAGCATTTGGCACTGAAGAAGCCTATGAACAAAAGCACAACGAGTGAAAAAAAAAAAAACACAGTGTTTTGGGGGCAAAATGAGTGGTCTTTTATAACCCGAGCCCAGCGAGAGTATGCTTGTGTGGTGGGAGGAAGGGTAAGAGACATAATTGTTTCAAAATCCAAAATTCAAAACTTTGTGTCTAAAACAAATTGGCAAGAAATGAAGTGCTTGGTGCTGTATAACATTGAGCTTGGGAGAAGGCCTGAACCAAAAATGACAGCCAACTCAGATTTCATCCTGTTTTATTTCATTGGTTAACTGCCAAAATTCACCTTTCATCTGTATTTGTTATATGGCTGACTATACATTTGTTTCCAAAATGTGTTAATATAAATATGTTTGAGGGAAACAACTGATTATCCAAATGTGAAAGGATCACTATCTAAAATACTCTTGTTTCTTCAGTTGAACTACACATGCATTTGCTACAAACTGAGGGAAAGGAGAAATGTGAAATTTCAAGGTGAAAGCTTAAAGTAGTGAGAAAAAGGAAATACACTGTTTAAATTCGTGGATTTATTACTTTGGATGTGACAGGGTGCAAACCTTGTCATCCTTCATTCATTGACCTAACATGCTCTGATGAGAGATTCCTGATACCGCTGCTGTGTGTGGTCCTAAGTAGGGCACTATTTTCTTAACTATCCAGCTAGTTCTCTGAACTAGCCAAGTCTTGCCAAGTCTTCCAGCTTTATGGATTCGCTTTCGTATTCAAAAGATTCACCTGTCCTTTCGTATTATCCTAGTTCAGGATCTCATGTCAGACAACCTGGTCTTTCTGCATCATAACTTTATCTATCCATCCCAGATGGTTTGTTAAAATTCAAGCCTTTTTAGTCATTCATTTATTTTGAGAAATTTAGTGAGCATTTACTAGACACCTGCTGTCAACACATCTTGCATCTTCTAGGGTAATATTGTACGGTTATTGACTATGTAAAAAAAGGAAAACAAATGTTTTTTAAAGATGTTTTAATTTATTTTAGAGAGGGGGGGAGGGGCAGAGGGAGAGAATCCTTAAGCGGACTCCCCACTGAGTGTGGAGCCTGATATGGGGCTCAGTGCAGGGCTTCATCCCAGGGCCCTGAGGTCATGACCTGAGCCGAAACCAAGAGTTGAATGCTTAACTGACAGAACCACCTGGGCACCCCAAGGAGAACAAATTTCTTAAGAGAATTGAGTTTGGGCCATTTTTCTTTAATCTTGAAGTCCTAACACGTTCCTCCTTCAGAATAAGAGATCAGTGGATTTTTTCTTACCTAGAGTTCTGTTGTTTAAGGCAGAGAGTATTAAATTGGTTTGGAGAATAAGGTAGATTGTTGAAAGAGTAGTATAAGGGAATTCTTTTGGGTCAGGAAGGATGGATGGGATTTGGATGGACCTAGAGCAGAGGCGAAGAAATTAGAGGTGAAGAGAACTGCATAGGCCAAGAAACAGATGAATCTGAGCATGGTGCACTGACCTCAGCAGCATCGATCCCCTTGGGCGCCGGTGCACCTTAGTTTACTTTCTTCTCTTCTTGCCCACCGAATTTCCAGTTTTAACCTCATTTTTTTCTCCTCAATACTGCAAAAGAAGGAACGGAGGGAGGAATTCCAGATAGCTGGCCAGAGAGTACTGTTTTTCAGCTAGTGAGAGTATCCCACACTATCTGAAAGTCGAGGTTTCCTGTGACATCCTTCGTAAGCCAAAGTCGCATGAAGCAAGGGAGTATTGAGCACTAATTCACAGTGATATGTTTTAGCATCCTCAGACCCAAAAAAATAACCTCGCTTAAGCTTTTCTGATACCTTAAGACACGGCTTGAAAACGGGTATGTGAAATAAATTGACATAAAGCGCAGATGCTTGCAGACACAGTTCAAAGCTCAGGTGGCCGGATGCGGAGATGTTGAGTGTGGTTCCTGGGGAAGGAGCCTGGCAGTGCCAGTCCCACTGCTCGAGGTGTGCTGCTTCCAAAATGGTCTGCTGCAAAGCAAACGCTGAGCACTATTTTCAATTTTCTTTTTCCTTTCAGTTAGCAAAAACGGGTACTAATGTAGCGCTTTCATAAAACTAAAATGACAGAAAGCAAACTCTCAAAAGGCGAAGGATACTTGTATATCCATTCACTCATCCATAAATCCATCCATTTTCCCCATTTATCCCATCAAGTTGCTTACCCATAAAGTCACCGTTATATGATTCAAACTAGTTTAATCCATCCATCCAAAAGAGCAATGGATGCCTAATTCAGAGAAGAGTGAAAAATGGTATTTCCTGGCCAAAGGGTGAATTGAGAATTGGAAAATAAAATTAGCCAGGCGATTAAATATTGGGAAAAAGAGGTTTAGGCCAGCAAGTAGATGATTCTACCTATGGCCATGACAATGAGCATATTGAAGGATTTGTAAATAGCTGTAACTAGTGCCAGATCATTCCTGTCCACAGTAAGAAAGACTCAGGAATTCCAACCACTCTCTAAGACACCTCTGCTAGCACAAAGGTACCTCTGCTACCTACATCCTTACCTGGCATTACTGATTTCCAGACACCATGTTTTACCTGGGAACAGAATCTATCATTATAGTGGGCCATCCAGACCCTCTTTTAGGAGAAAAGAGCCTATGACTCAGTTACTGAAAGTGCCACCCTCTTTTTCAGCAGCGAGCCCTCTTCTGGAAGTGTCTCAGCTGAAGAGTACTGCTTTGCTTCACTGGAGCAGCCTGTAACCAGGGTCTGGTTGGCACAGTGTTTTAAAGTCCTATCTCTCCATTCCAACCTTCAAGTTTCAGAGCTCCCCTTGAAGTCACTGAAATCCTTTGTTGAGACCACAGTGCACTTGACTTCTCCATCTATTCATTTCTGCTTCCTTCCCTATCCTTTCACTGGTGATGACCCGAAGAGTGCTCCATAATAAAGTTCCTGGAACATTAGTCTCTATTTTAGGGGACCACACCTGCAATAGAAATGAAGCAGATAGGAGGGCAACCCAAGGGAAGCTCGGATAGATGCTAGTGATCTATGGAGACTCCCCAGTCCCATCCTGCCCATGCAGAAAGTGATCCATGATATTCTGAGGTTAATCCAGTAGAAGCTACACTAGCAAAAAGTTTCACTAACAGCTGGGTCACAGCCAGAAGCCCAGAGAATCATCAGCATATTAGGGTGAGGGTGAGCCTTCTACATTATTTTATCCGGTGTCTTCAGTTTACTAATAAGGAAACTAAAGTCTGTAGGAAATCCGTTGGTGAAGCAGGACAATATATCCTGTCCAATTAGTTTTATGGTCTTTCAATCTATCTTTTTTTGTTTCGTGTGGCACAAGTAAGTTTTTCTTACTCCAAGGATGGCAGAAATGAAGGGGAATCTGAAAATTAGGACTTGGGTAGCCTTAGGACCTTCATACCTTCATCAATAGATTAGCAAAGGCAGTTCTCCCTGCTTGGTATCTCAGGCTGGGTGATGTAGGAAGTTAAGTAAGATTTGTTTGTTTGTTTTCCCCCACATATTTGAGACTTATTCTATGACATGCACCGTGGTCTGCTACCTATCCATGTATGCTTGTTATCAATGCATCCGTCCTTCTATTCCCTTCTAAAGCTCCTTCTAGATTTGAATGCGGGCAATGACTTGAATTCACATCAATCTCTTCTTGCTACCACACTCTTTCCCATCTGTTTTCCTCTCCACATATGTTAGTAACAGCTCTTTAGGTTATTTTGTACAATTTGTTAAAAGATTAAGCAAGATGAAGACTAGGAGTAGGATCCAGGGCTTCCAAACTAGAGATTCTGACACCAGTAAATAAAGGTGTAAAACAAAAGCATAGATATAAATAAGTAGTTAGAAAGGGGAGGACTTGATAAAAAGAGAGAGGGAGAGAGAAATCGTGCACTTTTAGATATACAGATGGAAATAGAAGGTGAAACATATTGTAAGTCATTTAAAATTTTAAAATTCCAGGTTAAAAATTATAAACAATTCAGTGTCTGATGAGAGCCAAGAAATGTTTCTGAAGATCATGAAAATCCGGTGGTGGTGTGAAATATTAAATAGGGAAGGGAAAGTCTGGAGGTGAAAAGCCAGCTAGGGAAATTGTTGCAGGTGTTTAAGAAAGAAAGCATGAGGAACTGCAAAGGAAATAGAAGGGAGGGAATGATATTAGAGGTGGTGGAAAGATTAAGTTGAAAGGAAATGGAATGAGGATATGAAAAGACTCTGGGTTTTGATGTTTGGCAGGGGTTTATGACATAAGGCCATTACTTTTGTTTTGGTATGAACTTAATATCTGAATCATGTTTTCCCTTAAGAGGATGAGTATATATGACCTACTTTCCATTCATATGGAAAGTACTGGTACTCTGTAAATACTAGTTCTAATACTCTGATCTGGAGAGTGGGGGGGCAGTACAGGTCTAGAACCACTTCCAGGTATCTCACTTAGATAAATGGCTTGGTGGAGGTGGCTTTTCCTGAAATGAGGAAACAGAAGAATCTTAGACTATTACCTCTGACCACTATAACAAAACACCACGGCAGTCTTAAACGACAGACATTCATTTCTCACAGTTCTGGAGGCTGGGAAGTCCAAGATCAAAGTGCCAGTTGATTGTGTTCCTGACAAGGTTCCTCTTCTGGATCAAAGATGGCTGCTTTCTTGCTGTTCCTCACATGGCAGAGAGTGAGAGCTCTGGTCTGTGTTCCTCTTCTTATAAGGATGCTAATCCCATCATGAGGGGTTGTCCCACCCTCATGACCTCATCTAAACCTAATTACTTCCCAAAGGTGCCACCTCCCAATACCATCATATTGAGGGTTAGAGCTTCAACATAGGAATTTTGGGGAGACACATTCAGTATATAACAACCATGATTGGGAAATTGCAGTTCATCTTTGAACAAGTGGGTTTGGAGGTTTTTTCATAGCACCGAAATGGAAATGTCCACTTGTGGGTTGGATACATGAGTGGGAATTATGGAAGCAGAGTATCACTAATGAAACAAATTTAAAGCTGCCCATGAAGGTAAATGAAACCACGAAATCTGACACCAAGATGGAGTAAGCAGAATAAAAAGATATGCGTCCTGAATACTGAATCTCATGAAACAATAAAGGTTATAGTTTGGGAAACAGAATGGGAGGTTGCAGGGAAGAAATATAATGAGACTTTAGAGAGAATTTAATGGAACAGAAAGCATGAATTGTGAAGAAGCACAAAGGTCATAGAAAGAGTCCATAAAAAGAATGATGTGTAAGTGCATTGGGGCATATAGGGGTGTTGGGATATATACTATATAGCAAAATTTCCAAAAGTGGTCTCATATGGAACACCAGCCCCATGAATTAGCTCCTCGAAAGGAAGCTTATGTGGAAAGATACTTAGGGGATTACTTCGAGCTCTGACATTCTTAGATACTCATGAAGTAAATCACCTTATTAAAGGCTCTCAGAAATTTAGTAGTAAAGCAAGTTGTTTCACTCAGCATTTTAGAAATGTATTAGAATAACAGACTCAGTTACCCATTTTCCTACTCAAATATTTTTAATCAAATTAGTGTTCTTCAGGACAGAGTTTGGTGAAGATGCACCACATGATCAAATCCCTCTGGAAGACCGAGAACAGACTCATTGCCAGAGATCTCAAGGAAAATAATTAGAATGAATTGGTAGGAGGGAAATGAGGTGGTAAGTGAGAGAATTAGAGAGAGAAGCATAGAAGGCAAAATGTAGACTTTTTTTTTTTCCATTGGAGGAAATAATGGGGATCATTTGTGGAGAGACTGTGCTCAAGGGAATTTTTATTTTTTTCTTTTTCTTTTTAAGTAATCACAGACTCACAGGAGGTTGTAAAAGAATGTACAGGAGGGTCTCATATATCCTTTGCCCAATTTCCCCTAATGGTGGCATCTTGTATGACGAAGTGTTATTTTCAATATAAGGAAATGGTCTTTGATACAATTCACAGGGTTTATTCCGGTTTTCCTAATTATATATGTACCACTTTATGTGTGTGTGCATATAGTTACATACAATTTTGTCGTGTGGGTTTGCATAACTACCGCCACCATCACAATCAAGTCAAGATGCAACATCCATCATATTAGGCTTCTTTCTGATTCATTTATAGCTACACCCATTCCCCCGTACCCCAGTCCTAAAGCCTGGCAACTACTAATCTGTTCTCTATTTCTGTACTTTTGTTATCTTAAGAATGTTATATAAATGGAATTGCATACTATGGACCATTTTGAGATTGGCTTTTGTCGCTCAGCATAATTCCCCTTAGATCCATCCCAGTTGCGATGTGTGTCAGTAGTCGTTCCTTTTTCATTGATGCATAGTATTTAGGGGATAGGTGTGCCACAGTGTGCTTAACCATTCACCTGTTGAAGAACATTTGTGTGGTTTACAGGTTTTGCCTGTTATGGATATATTTTCTATGAACATTCATGTAGAGTTTTATGTGAACATCAGTTTTCATTTCTCTAGAATAAATGTCAGAGTGCAATTGCGGAGTTATATAAATTAGTTGCATATTTAATTTTACGGGAAACTTTATTCATTCTGATGGGTGTGTAATGATATCTCATTGTGATTTTAATTTGCATTTCCCAATTAGCTACATGAACATCTTTTCATGTACTTATTCACCATCAGCACCTCTTTGGTGAAATATCTTCATGTCTTTTGTGCATTTTCTAACAATTGTTTTTGTTAGTTTTTTTTTTCCTTTTTGGGTTTCAAGAATTCTTTTTATATTTTAAATTCTTTATATTCTAAAAATTAATCCTTTACCAATTATTTGCAAATATTTTCCCCCAGTAGCTTGTCTCTTCATATTTTTATCAGGGTCTTTGAAGGGCAAATTTTAAAAATTGATGAGGTCCTATTTATTGTATTTTCTTTCCGGGTTTATGCTTTTAGTGTTAAGTCTAAATATTTTTTAAATCTGATCATAGATCTTGATGATTTTATTCTGTTTTTCTTTTTTCTAAAAGTTTTATTGTTTTGCATTTTTCATTTAAGTTTATGGTTTGTTCTGAATTAATTTTTATACAACTTGTAAGTTTAGGTCAAGGTTTTTGTTTGTTTGGTTTGGTTTGGTTTTGCCTGTGGATATCCAGTTGATCCAGTACCATTTTTTGAAAAGGCTCTTTTGTTCCTTTGTCAAAAATCAGTTGGGTATATTTATAGGGGTCTATCTGTATTGGGGTTCTCTGTTTTGTTCCCTTGCTCTGTCTTACCCACTGCCCATACCACACTGTCTGGATTACTCTGGCCATGTAATTACTCTTAACACTAGATAGGGTGACTCCTTTTTTCTTCTTTTTCACAATTGTTTTATCTGTTTGAAGTCCTTTACCTTTCTTTATGAACTTTAGAATACGTTTCTCTATGTCCCTATCCACAAACAAACAAAAAACTCCAAACAAACAAACAAATCTGCAGGGGTTTGGATAGGAATTGCATTAAGCCTATAGATAAATTTTGGAAAAATTGCTGTCTTTACTATGTTGATTCTTCAAGGGAATGTTTTTAAATATTTTGTTTTGAATTGGGAACTACAGTGGTTTTAGAGTAAGAGAATAAAAAGGTGTGTGTGTAATTAAAGGTGGAACCATTGAGAAAAGAGAGTTGAGGCTGAATGCTGAGATGTAAACCTCAGACCCCAAACCAACATAAACTTGGAGACCAAGAACCCTAGGGAATTTCCTGACCAGCAGTGAGGAGAAAGTCATACCTCTGATCTTGAAGCCAGTCCTCTAGAACCAAAGGGAGATGAAAGTCCTTCTGGAAGAGAACATCCAGTTTTCACCTCTAACCCTGTGAGGAGAGGAGATGAGAATTACTCTCATGTGGACCAGGCTCTGCAACGAAGGGACAGCATCTCTGAGAGACAAAATGTTACACACACACCGAGGGGTGAAGCATCTGGGACACTTGTTGCTCGAGGAATAGAATTTTGGGTGTGGCCTCAAGGGTTGTTTAGGTTTCCTTCTCATCTAGGATTTTGTCCACAGCATTTGGAGTACAAGACATCAGAGCCCTCCATCTTTAGGTCTCACCTGCTGCCTGTCTTTCCTGCCTGAGTTCATGCCCCGCTAATGCTAAGTGGTCAAACATCTGTCATGACCTCTCGTCACACCTGGAGCCATTCTTCCCACCTAGTGGTCCCCATCTATACTCACCTGGCCTTGCCCTACACAAGCTGCTTAGTTTCTTGGCTAAACTACTGATACATAGATAAAAGTGTAGAGTATTTATCCATCAGGGTAACATATATGGAAGAGTTCTGAAGACATGACTAAAGTGGAGATAGTGAGATATTGATCCAACACAAGTGTAAACTTTCTGGTGGGAACTCTTATTGGCTTTTTTTTTTTTTTCTTTTGGTTTGGTTTTTCATTTATACCCTCTGCATTGTTTACATCAAAGTCATAATCCTCCTACCCCCATCCTAAGTTATAGATTGCCTTCTTCTGGTATCTCATTTTTTCCTGATAGGTTTTTAAGCTTGATGCCATCAACTATTTCTCCTCCATCTGATTTTCTGGGTTTCTTATGAGAAGCATACCATAGCTTTTAATGGCAATTAAACATCTTTATGTATCCAGTAACCTTGCTATGAGCAGTGTCTGGTGAACAGGCTTACTTCAAGTTTTGAAGTGAGGAACTCTGGTATTTAAATCAGAGTTCCACCACTTCACACCTTTGTGACCTTTGTCCCTTCAGGTCTCTGAGTCTCCATTTCCTCATCTATCAGGTATAAACAAAACATCTGCTACATGGTATTGTTGATGGGATTCAGTGAGATGATGTGAAGGAAAAATTCTGAAATCAATAGTGCACAATATTTGATTGTTCTGGAAAACACTTCATTGAATGCTTTAAAATGGGGAATTTCATGTAATGTGAATTTTATCTCAATTTTTAAAAAGTTTCATTAAAGGGCATAATGCAGTACCATACACTTGGAATGTATCCAGTACATCTCATTCCCTTCTCATCAGATGGAAAGTTGTAGCTCCTGACAGAAGCCTGGGGCCTTCTGCTTGGGACCAAATGAGAATCACTTAGAAGCAAGTTTCGAAATTCACAGAAGGACCAGTAGGGAAATAAATAGGAGCAGAGTGGAAAGGACTTCCCGTGTCTTCTGATCATCAGAACAGCTAGTCCCTCTAGCTGCCAAGGGTCCCGAGGCGTCTTTGGCTTATATTTTCCCTCCCAGGCTCGTTTCTGTCCTTAGGGTTCTTCCCTCAGAGACAGAAGGGTAAGGGCAAGAGGGCATGGCAGCCTATGGCTTTCAGACTTTAGTCTCCAAAGAGCTCCAGAAGCAGCTGGAATATTTCATGTGGATGGTGATTGTTCACACTTAAACCCATAAAAAATAAAATAGAACTAAAGCGTGGGAGAGGAAGGGTCAGTGAAAATAAACGTCTTTTCTGGAAGACATCCCACAGCTGTGGGCTGATAGAGCACAGTGTCGACGTTTGGGAGCTCTCGGAGGGCATAGCTGTGGTTAGGAGAGAGAAAAGCAAACTCCTACCCGTATGTCCCCACCCTTTTATGGCAGCCACAGCCCAAAAATTAAAGGGGAATTTCCTTAGCCTTCAGATTTCTCCAAGGAGCTCCTTTCAAAGATGGGAGGCTACCAAATCAAGTTTGTGATTTGTCTGTGGAAATGAGAATCAGACAATATGTTGGGGTGATAGGTCAGGAAGATGTGTGTCTGAAATAGGTTCTACCGCTTACTGATGACCTTGGTCAAATCACATGACCTCCCAAATCTTTAATATCTCAATCTCCGAAATGGGATCATTATGTTTACCTTGACATTTTCTTGAGGATATGAGAGACTATGAATGTGAAGAACATAGTAATGTTTGCCCTATATCTGATCCAGCAGGGATGCTGATCTTGTGGCCATAAGTTCAGTCCCTGACTTTGAGTCATCTTTTGGCACCCTCTATCATGGGAATGTTCACAGAATGGCATACTCATTTCCAAATTTGTTTATAGGCATTATTAACCAAAACAGTGGAAGGAACACCTGATATCCGTCAGGAAACGAGATAAAAAATTCCTGCCACTTAAAGTTTGCAAATAAACCTCCGTGGAATAATAACCATGATAATAATAATTAGGTTATTGTTAGTAAGAAGGTGATACTTCTCAATACTTGCCATACTGCCCAGAGCTTTCTTTTCAAAGAGATTATCAAAATAAATTTGCCAATAGTTATTATAATGTACTTTCAAATAAGCCAGCCCCTGTTTCAGTGATTTCAGCAACAGCTCCCTAGGATAGATCTCTGTGCTTCACCTTGAAAAGACAGATGGGATCCAAAGATTAAAACCACAGGCTGAGATCACCTAAAGGGATACCTCTCCTGAATTGGGGACAATAGTGCAGGCTCAGCATTACTCTAGAAACAGCAATCTCCCCACCACCAAAAGTGGGGACAAGTTGAGTTCTGATATTCAGAAAACTTTAAGAAGAACCCCACGTCTTAGAAAACATCTGGGTATAAGAACTGCCAAGATGAGAGGTCAAGGAGGCAGGAAGTGGTGAGGAGTCATGTCTGGGAGCTGGTGAGCCCAAGTGAGATCCATGAGGATATGGTTGTGAAAATCCAGTTCTGCTGTAGTGAGTCCATTCAGAAAGGTCTTTGTCCCAGATATTGGGGCTCACAGAGTTACACTGTGAGCCTGGCATTTGGACCCAGAGCATCAATAGAAATGTCCCCTTTCATGTCTCTACCCTCTAACTTGGGCCTCATGGCATCAACCAATTAGGCAATGAGAAGAAACCCCCTGTGCTCTGTTGGGGATGCAGAGATGTCTCATATAAATATGCTACTGCCTTCCAAGGAAATGAAGTTAACAATTTGATGTATGTTCTTCATGATCTACAATACAGTCTAAAATTTAAAAGAACTCTGTAGGGCATTAAAATTCCTAGGATTAAATCATGCCTCTTCACTAACAGGGTGACCTTGGGCAAATGACCTCACCTTCCTATATGCTGAGTTCCTCATCTATCATATGGGGGTAATACTGCTGTTCCTTAATGATTTTATAAGGATTCAGTGAATGAATTGACCAATCCACGTAGAGGGCAAGAAGGCACTCAGCAAATTATATAGACAAGGTGACTATCTTCCCATGCAAATATACAGATAGCTCCATTCGATTTAACCACTTCAAAATATTATATTCTATGGCAGGAGCATGGTTATTTAGCTAGTCTTAGATTTATGGATATCGCTGTTACTGCCATTTTTGGTTTTTCAAACAATGCTAAAATAATCACTCACGTTTTTATTTCTTCAAAAAAATATTTCTGATTAGGGGCACCTGGGTGACGCTGTCAGTTAAGCATGTGACTCTTGGTTTTGGCTCAGGTCACGATCTCAGGGTCCTGGGATTGAGCCCCGCATCAGGCTTCACACTCAGCGTGGAGTCTGTTTGGGATTCTGTGTCTGCGCCTCCCCATACTCACTCTCTTGGCCTCTGTCAAATAAATAAACAAACAAACAAACAAATAAGTAAATAAAATCTTTTTAAAAAGAAATTATTCCTGATGAATAAAGCCCTCAAAGTATAGCATATATATATAGATAGATAGATATCTCTCTCTATATATATATCTGTCATCAATTTGTCCTCTTAAGTTTCTAGTGGGTGAGTAGAAGTTTTCGAAGCCCATGAAGACAGGTTTGTGGGGGGAAGGGCTGCCGCGAGGAGAGTTATCTAGGTCACAGAAGCAATGTATAGTATATAAAAGTGTGGAGATACATAAGAGCAAAGGAAGGCTTCAGCAGTAGAATTAAGAAGATGAAGCAAGCAGGGTTGATGGGCTAGAAGAAATCAAGAATCTAATTTTTATCTACTCCCAGGTGCTAATGACTACTAAGATTGTGAAGAAGCGTACCTTCTCAAGTGAATGAGTTTCTGTATAGTAGTAGCAGCTGTCCCCTAGTGATTTCCCAAAGCACAGAATACAAGCCACTAATGGTGTTAAAGATGATTATTCGGGGGGTCTGGTGGTTCTGTCAGTCAGGTGTCCCGCTCTTGATCTTGGCTCAGCTCTTGGTCTCATGACTGTGAGTTTGAACCCCATGTTGGGCTCCTTTCTGGGCATGGAGCCTTCTGAAAGGAAGGAAGGAAGGAGGGAGGCAAGGGAGGAAGGAAGGGAAGGGAAGGAAGGAAGGAAGGAAAGGAAGGAAAGGAAGGAAGAAAAGAAAAGAGAAAGGAAGAAAGAAAAAAAGGAAAAGGGAAAGGAAGAAGGAAGGAAAGAAGGAAGGAGGGAAAGGAAAGTTGATCGTTCATGGAGTATTACCACATGCCAGTAAATATTACAAGGTGTAAAAGTAAAACTTTTGCAGTAATCAATCAGCCCATTCAACAGCTTTATTGGTAATTTTTTTTTTTTAGAAATTTTATTTATTTGAGCCAGAGACACCTTGAGTGGGTGGAGGGGCAGAGGGAAAAGAACAAAACAAACTCCTTGCTGAGTGCAGAGCTCAACACGGGGCTTGATCCCAGGACCCTGAGATCATGACCTGACTGGAAGTCAAATGCTCACCTGACTGAGCCACCCAGGCACCCCACTGGTAATTTGTTCTTAACATTTATTAAAAGTTGCTATCCTTCTGGGCCCCCCTGGTGGCTAAGTCAGTTAAGCATCTGACTCTTCACCTCAGCTCAGGTCTGAATATCAGGGATGTGAGTTCAGGCTCCACACTGGGCTTAGAGCCTACTTAAAAAAAAAAAAAAAAGCAGGGGGTGGGGGGTTTGCTGTCCTCCCTTTGAACAACCACCACAAAAGAGTAGGCTGCAGGCTGAGCTTCTTCAGTAAGCAACAGTTTCTAACATTGTTTTACTTTTAATGTATTTATTATTATATGACCTTCCACTGGTAGCAGTCAGTAGTGGTTTTCTGTGTATGAGAGAGGCATACATTTACTTTTCAAACAAGTTAAACAAGTACTTCAGTTTTAATAATGGAATTTTGAGAGGGGGCACCTGGGTGGCTCAGTGGGTTAAAGCCTCTACCTTCAGCTCAGGTCATGATCTCGGGGTCCTGGGATCGAGCCCCGCATCAGGGTCTTTGCTCAGCAGGGAGCCTGCTTCCCCCTCTCCCTCTGCCTACCCCTCTGCCTACTTGTGATATCTCTCTCTGTCAAATAAATAAATAAAATCTTAAAAAAAATTCAAAAAAAAAAAAAAAAGGAATTTTGAAAAATACCCAGCTAGACTGGGAGAAGGTTGGGAAATGGGTTGTGCATAATTTTTCCTGTATCAGCCAACCATGATGATTGCAACTTCAGTTTTACTTTTAAAATCATTGAGCATAGCCAACTCTATGCCTTGGTCTTATTCAGACAATTGCAAAAATTAAATCAGCTTAAAGCATGTGAGTTGGGCCTTGGAACTCACCACTTGGAAGTGATTGCTCTCAAGCCCTCTCCCACCAGTGTCCCTGTGACAGTGACCAGAACCTCCAATAAAGCCAGCCTGAGTTCTGGCCATTTATTTTAAAAGTCATTCCTAGACTAAGATGAAAATAACTGGAGCTGTTTTGATCACTGATATCGTAAATCCAGTCCGGGGGAATGGTTTACAAAATTCCAAGGGTTTCACCCAGCTTCAATTAAAAGGTTTGAAAATTCATGTTTGCCAGTGCCCTTTGGAAAATAAACCCAAGGATAGTTTTATTGCAATGGCAGTACACTTCCAGCACAAACATGTGGCAGATGCTTGAAATTTGGAGATCAAATCCAAAATTTTAGAAGCACATCTTTTTTGTATTCTGAGAGGGAGAAAGTAAGCCCAGAATTGGCCTGATTTGACTGGTTAATTTTTTTTTTTTTTCTGAATCCCATAAATGGAACTGCCTATTTAGGAATTTTATGTTCACATAGTATTTATAGGTTATCTATGATTCCTTGAGATTTTTGAAGTTATAGCTCTCTATTAGCCTTACCAAGATTTTTTTTTTCTTTAAATGTCAAATAAGCTGATATCTATCCTGGGAAACTGGTGGGTATTAGATATTTTTTTAGGTCATAAGTTAAAAGATTCCTAATACTTGCAGACATTCTATGTCTAGGAATGTTTGTTAATTTGAGCCCCCTCTCTCTCCATGTGTATCTTTAATCTCCCAACCAGCTGTCTCCCATAAAAAGATATTTCTGTTTTTAGTTACAAATCTGTTTAGAGATAAAACTCACTCATAAATACACAACCACATGCAAAGATTTTTTTTCTGCTGACAGTATAGAAATAACTCCAGATGAAAAATATTAAAGTTTGTTTAGAAATAGAAAATGCGTTCTGCTTCCCTCACTGGAGGCCCATGTTTTGTAGATGTTCAGGGTCTTTTTGTGACTCTGAGTGAGCTTTCCTTGGAGAGCACAATCTTCTGTTAACTCTGTGCTTTAAGCTCTTTAGTTAAAATTGCTGGGTGTATTCCTCACTGAGGAATTAACTCCTTGCAAAGGCAAGTATTGGTCACCTAAGGAAAAGAAAGCAAGCTAAGAAGTGAGTTCTGTGCATTGCTACAAATGTGCCTGCTATTACTTTAAAATCTCATGGAACCCTTTACTCTTATTTGCTCGTGGGTTATATTCCCTGGGAAGCAGGTGAGAGCTTATGTATTCTTATTTCTTCTTTTTTCTATTTCTCTCAAAATCTAGTACTGTATTTGCCATAGTTTCTGATCAGTGCTCAGATATATTGTTTGCTGCTAATTAAATTGTTATAATCGTGTTGTATAATAAATTGTGCAAAAAAGTAGAGTATTTAGACATTGTTTCTTTCCTAGCGATTTTAGAGCTTTGAACTGTATCTCCCTCACATATTCATTACCAATTAATTACCATTAGTGTAGATTAATGTAGACATATCTACATTATACATGTAGACTTAGGTCTACATACATGTTGACTTATGTATTAGTCTACATAATAGACTAATGTCTATTAGTAGCCCCATTTAGAGTCAAGGAAATAAAGACTGAGGCAATTTATGTAAATTATCTAAGGGCATGGAACCAGCTCATGGATGCTTGCTGCAGAGAACTCACCATTTTGGAGTTCAATTTTCCTTTAAAAGCCCAGGTGCAAGGAGAAGCCAGGTTTATCTCTCCCAGGTTATAGAATTATTTCATCAAGCATAATCCTTATCCTAGGATTCAAAGATGCAGCATGCCCTGAAGGATTAACCCTAGTTTTAAAACATTTGCATATGAGAACTTCATGCTGTAGATTCAAATCACCAACTTCCTTCCAAAATACAGCTGCTGCTTGCTGACCAGGCCCCTTCGGTGAGACTGTGGTTGCAGCAGAGGTCACACTTTCTCCCTCTACCCCAATAAAGTGCTGTCTTCCAATCTGCTTATCTTACAAACTTAGTAAGTTGTAAGTAAGTTGGTAAAACCAAGACCCTTGAGGGAAAGGCATTTGTTTAAAACTTCCCTCATGATAATTTCCTTGCCCACGCAGTCATACTAAGTCAGCAAGGGAAAAACCTCATCTTTCCCCCATTTCTTCCCACATCCAGTTGGTTTTTTGTTAGGATCACATCCTCAATTTAATGACTGTTTTATATCCTCACTGATTTCTCTGTTTAAACAGTGCGCATATGTGTGTGTGTACTTGTGCTGGTGTGCACGCTTGTGCATGGCAAGGGGGTAGTTAAAATGTTTACATAAGGAAAAAATATATGTATATAAAATTTTAAAATCTGGGTTACTTCAACAACTTCTTCAAAACATCCTAACTGTTGTTTTGCTTACTTGTGTCGACATTATCTTTTCTACACCCTCACAGAGCCTGCCCGAGTGTGACATTTCATAAACATAATCTGATTGTACCAACACCTCCATGTCTTTCCTACACATTCTGATTTCTTGTGGCTTATAAAAAGAACCCTAGAACAGGAAGGATTCTTTAACGTCTGTTCCCAACATCTCCGCCTGACCTTATTCTCCATCACCACCCTCAGGACTGCAAAGGCTCCAGCTACACTGAATTTCTGAACTTCCTACATACCCCAGGTCCCTTGGTTGCTTCCAGAACTTTGCATATGCCATTCCCTCTCCTTGAATGTTCTTTTGGGGGACAGAGTCAGCTCAAAACCATGTCTCCTGATGCCCAGTGAGTGTTACTTAACTACAGGGCTCCCAGCAATGTGAAAAATGGAAGAGTCTGTTAAAAAATGTTCTGTGTGTGCTCATCAGAGTTGGGGGCAGCCCAAGACCATTTGCCATTTCCAGAGTTAGATGCTGCAAGTGAAAAATGAGCTGACAAACTGAAAACTCTTTGCAGAAACCGCTGGGGAGAGGATCTGGCAGCTGAGCACGCCAGGTTAATACCTGAATTACAAGGTGTTCGTGAGCACCCTCAGTTGTCGGGCCCTGCTGCAAACAAAAGCCTCTGAGGTGGGCCCGCGGTGCCTGCCCTGCTGCCTCCTGACTGCGAGCAGTAGGCAGCCTGATCCTTTTTGGCCTCGTCATCCACTAGGCTCTGGGGAATCACGACTTTTTCTATTTTAGTATTTTAAAAAACATCCATTGGGTCTTTCTCAAGGCATTAGAGGGAATGAGAACAAAGGCTGGTCGCCAGGCTTAGCCTCAAAATCTGTTTTCCTTCACAAATGAAAATTCCTATGACATCACTTTGTCGTGGTATGTCAAGCTTTGGGTTTATTAAAATAATATCTGGTTAAGCTGTTATCCATGTTGTCATGGAAAACAACAAAAATAGCTTACTTCCTAAGCTGGGCACTTTACATACATTGTCTTCTTTATTCTTCATCTTTTAAAAGCAGACTTAATGTTTCCAGGTGAGGAAACCTGGCTTTAGAAGTGGCTTATGGAATTTAATCAAGCTAGCCGTTATGCATAGGCAGGGTTTGAACCCAGGTTGCTGTGATCCATGTTCAACCCACAGTCTTCCCACTGCACGAATTTTTGTGCCTCTCTTGTAGTTCACTGCAACACATTTAGAGCCTGTAAGTTTTAGGCTTGCAGATCAGGGAGGCCAGAACATGAGAAATAAAATGATCGTAGATGTAACCCTGACTACCTCAGGCAGCCTGGGCAGCTTGTCTGAAGCTCAGGCTTCTCATCTGGGCTGGCTTATAAAGCAGAAGATTCTGCTCTTCAATAGAACCCTATGAAAATAACCTCCACTGACTTGCCAGGGAGTAAAATCTTGAACACACTGGTGATATCCCATATTTTTCAAAGGTTTGGCAAGAGAAACAATATTCCTGGAATATGGCCTGGAGTATATAGAGTCTGTCTATTCCTCTGAGGACTCTAAATCAACTCTAGATTAAGCCAGACTATCCACCGTCAGCATCGTACCTGCAGAGTATCATATTCTGTCCAGCTGTCACCACCATGGCCTGTTCTGGAAGTCTTCCCCTGGCCCACTCTGGGAGATGAGTGAAGGGCAGGAGCCAAGACCCTGATGACAGAGTTTGTAGTTGGGGTGATGTCAATGCATGTTTTGTTACTTTTAGCTGACCAGGTTGTTTGGGTTGCACGTAATTCCGCCTCCCCCCCCCCCCCCCCGTTTGAGAATCAGTGACGGCTGTAATAATTCGGAACATTTGATTTCCTTGCAAATCCAAGGGTAATGTGAATGAAGACTGTGAATTGCCTAACTGATGTGTTGTTGGATATTTTTTTTTTTCACATAGTGGCTGAAAAGTTAGCGCTAAATGTGAGGTCAACTTTAGCAAGTGTATGAAATCTTACTCCATTAAAAATAAATGAATTTCCTCAATCCCAAGTGGTGTGTTAGCATCTAAAGATAATTGAATGCACAAAAAAACCAAACATGGCTCCCACTCTCATGGCGCTTGGAGTTTAGAGGGGGAGAAAGACATTAATCCACATATACTCATGGATGTATAATTATCAATGGAAATAAGTGTCGTAGAGGCAAGGAATAGGATTCTGTAGGAGCATTAAAGAAGAAAATCTGATTTAAACTAAGGGCCTTCCTGTGGAAATGACACATAAGTTAATAGGACAGTTAGGGTGTTGAAGGTGGTGGTGGGTTAGGGGTTGTGCAATGAAATTAATGGTGAGAAAGAACTGCATGTTCAGAGGGCTTATCCCCAAAGGGAATATGGTTCACTTGAGATACTGGGTGAAGGGCACTGTGGTGGGAGCTTGCAGAGTTAAGAGAAGGTGATGCTAGACAAACCTAAAGAAGAAGGTAGTAACCAAAGCCTCATGGCCTTATGCATCAGCAGAAATAGTTAGTCTTCATCCGAAAAGTGCTTGTTATCATGACCATATGAGCAGTGGGCATCAATGTTTGGTCCCCAGACCAGCAGCATCAGCAACACCTGGAAATCTGTGGGAAAGGCCAATTCTCAGGCCCTGCCCTGGACCTACTGAATGAAAAACTCAGGGGGAAGAGCCCAGCAATCTGGGTTTTGAATAAGCATTCCAGGAGATTCTGATGCATCTGAAGCTGGAGGAATATTACAGTGGCACAGATGGTAGGCAGGGAAATGGGTGTGTGTGTCACTGGGGAGAGGTAGAGATGGCATGATAAAGTCAGCATCAGGAGAGGACCGCATGGGCTGACAGTCCTAGGGAGGCCGGGGAGGTCCTGGGAGCCTCCAGGAAGCCTGGGGAAAATGAATCCTCATGTGGATTCATATTTGGCTTCATTGCATGGATGTGCCCTTGTCTCTGTTTCATTGTCTTTGACTACTTCCAAATATATGTTTCCTTTACATACTGCATTACATTTAAACTTCCTTAATCTGTTTGGGGACAAGGCAGAAGATATATAAAGCACAGGTATTTTAATTAATAAAAGGAGGTTATGCATCCATGAATTATCCTCTCCTACTTGAGGATAGCAGCCCCGGCCTTGGGGGTCACTTCAAGGGCCAGGCCAGGAAGATAGTGGTCACTTACGGGCTTTGCAAAATATTTCCACCTCCCAAATCCAAGCTGCATGACAATGGAACATGCCATGGTCTTGCCAAACCAAATTATTAAATAAAAGTAAATGATACGAAACTATAATTTTCCAAAAACGTTTTCTTTCCCAGTTTGTTTCTGCTCTGGTTCACTTTAATGCAGTGGGCTTTTCCCTTGTTTTTAACCAGAATTCAGGACGTAAAATACTGTTAATCCAGCAGAATTCAGAAAATAAAACAGCCAGTGGTGAGAAGAAGATAAAAGGAGCTATTGCATTGAGAGTGGTGCAGGTATGGATAAGGTGCAGGCTTTCCCTTTGGTCGTATTGAGGATGCCTGTCTCTGTACACTGATCCCCAAGCCCTGTCTCCAGGTTTGTGACTTTGCTGGCTTACGGTGTACATCAGGTACTGGGGTGTTTTTCAGATGCCTCCATCAGGTGGTTCTAATGGCGATCCATGGTTAAGAACATCTTGTACTACCTGATATTTTGGAAAAGGGTGGGACACAGAAATCTCTGAACATACAGGGTGGTTTTCGGTGTAACTTCTTTTTTTTAAAAAAGATTTTTATTTATTTATTTGAGAGAGAGAGAGATCACAAGCAGGCAGAGAAGCAGGCAGAGAGAGAGAGAGGCGGAAGCAGGCTCCCTGCTGAGCAGAGAGCCCAATGCAGGGCTCCATCCCAGGACCCTGAGACCATGACCTGAGCTGAAGGCAGAGGCTTTAACCCACTGAGCCACCCAGGCACCCCTTGGTGTAACTTCTTAACGGAATTATCTGCTCAGCCAATGGCCTGGCAGATTTAGCATTCCAGAGGCAAAGTCTTGAACCTGAAATCAAAGATCTAGTCTCAATATTGAGCTATGGAACTGTCCATATCAGAATGCCATGTGGCACGTCTGCTGCTTCTGGGGCCATCTGGAAATCACTTTTTGTAAAGAATTGATTGGGGTTTCTCAGTGAGGTTCACCTGTATCTGAGTCATCTAAGGATAGTTACCAAAGAAGTTAAGTACCCCAGACCTATAGCATCAGAATCTTTGGAAATGGAGCCTTTGAGTGTATTCTACAAGTGATTCTCATATACTGTATTTGTTTTTATTTTATTTTGAGAGAGAGTGCACAAGAGCAGGGGAGGGGCACAGCAGGAGAGGAAGAGAGAATCTTAAGCAGGCTCCACACCCAGACTGGAGCCCAACACAGGGTTTGATCTCACGATCCTGAGATCATGACCTGAGGCGAAATCAAAAGTGGGACACGTAACTGACTGAGCCACCCATGCACCGTGATTCTCATATACTTTAAAGTTTTAGAACAGTTACTGCAGTGACCTGTACATTCATTCATTCAACAATATTCATTAAGCTCCCATTATGTGTCAAGAATTATGCTTAGTGAAATAAGTCAATCAGAGAAAGACAATTATCATATGATCTCTCTGATATGAAGAATTTGAGAGGTAGGACAGGAGGTAAGGGGGGGTGGGGGAGGGAAATGAAATAAGATGGGATCAGGAAGGAGACAACCATAAGAGACTCTTAATCTCAGGAAGCAAACTGAGGGATGTTGGTGGGTAGGGAGGTAGGAATGGGGTGGTTGGGTGATGGACATTGGGGAGTATGCGCTATGGTAAGTGCTGTGAAATGTGTAAGCCTGATGATTCACAGACATGTGCCCTGGGGCAAATAACACATTATATGTCAATAAAAAAATTTTTTTTAAAAAGCGGCAGAAAGGTAAAAAAAAAAAAAATTATGCTTAGTGCTGGACATATAGCCATGGGTAAGATAGCCTTGGCCCTTGCTTTCACAGATTCTTCAATCTATTCTTTTGTTGTTTTGTCTTTTCTTTCCCAGTTTCACAATCTACATGTAGGTACATTTGATTTGCCTACTTTCTGGTAGCGTTAGCACTCTTCATATACTAGTTAGAACCTTAGGTTTAATGGAATTTCTGGTGTGTTAAAAATGTAACCACATTATTCACCAAGTCCCAAATGATTGGGTCTGTCAAAGGCCTATTCAGTCACTCTTTCACTTACTCACTTGCTTTGTTTTCTACTTATTTATTAACCCATTTATCTGTCCATCTATCCATCCATCCATTTATCTATCCATCCATCCATCCATCCATCCATCCATCCATCTATCCATCCATCCATCTATCAGTGCTGGCAAAGTCTTCATAATAAAATAAAAATCATACCTTATTTGATTAACTTCCAGTCAATTAAGTAAATGAAATAAAGTATATTTTCTTTATTGTGACGTTACACTGAATCTGTTTGCGTAGAATCTATAGCTCTTGGATCTTACCTTACTCGACAGCTCAGTGATCACATCCCAGGGACAGAGATGCAAACCCCAACATGCCTGTTTATTTTGGATGGAGTGTTTTCATGGGCCCCTGATGGGAACATGCTGCTGAGAGCATCCATTTCTAGGAAAACATAAGGCTTGCCTGCCGTCTTCATTGTGATTGACTTGCTCTTGCTTAATGATGATTCCACCATTCCTAACAACCCGTACCCTGCCCAGCTCTGCTAAGAATGTCAATTTCCTTGAAAACAAGGCTCAGGTTTTATAGCCACTTATGTCTCCTAACTCCTTCCGTTAATGGTATCGGTCCTAATGAGGATTAAACGGTCTGACTCCTGGCAATGAGAGCTGTAAGAACCTTAATGGTGCTGCAGCCATTTCATGCATGTCTTCGTTGCTAATGTTGCCATTTTTGTGATTGAGACACTTTTGCAATGTACAGCGTGGGGGTGGGGGGGTTACCACAGTGAGCTTTCCAATGGGAGAGAGAGCGCGCACAAACACACTTACACTAGGTATTTCCTAGTTCACAGAGAACTTTTACATTCGTGATCTAAATTACAACAGCCAAGGGAGGAAAGTGGAACAAGGTCGGAGGGGCAGGGAGAGGGGGCATCTATTTCTCAGAAGCCATGTGGTTTTTGAAGGTCCCACAGAAAGAGAAAAGAGGAATGGTAAAGCAGACAATCCAGCTCACGTGAATCCAGGCACATGCTTGTTACTGCCTGGCAATTCATAGTGTGGTCCCTGGCCCAGCAGCAAGAGCATATTCTGGGAGCTTATTGGAAGTGCGGAGCCTCAGCTCTTACCCCAGATCTTCTGAATTGGAATCTGCATTTTAACTAACAAGATCTGTAGGCTGACCTTGAGATGATCACATCGCTGATACTCATCTTTGCAAATGAGTGGAAAAAACCCACCCGTATCTAATCCTTGAATTACTCTACTATGCAGAAGTTTTTTTTTATAAGTAAAGATGTTTTAAAATACTTTAATGTACAGTAATAGAGATTAAGTAAGTTCTGGTACCTCCACATATATTTTTGCTGTAATTGCAGTGTTTTAAATAAAAGGTTTTTAATAACAAGGGTACATGCATACATATATATATGCATATATATGTGATAATTGATTAGCAGATTATATAAGTACATATAAAATAAATAGGAAAAGGCACTTAAGGGAAATATGAAATGATTTTAGTCATTGTTCTTTTTATACATAAATTTTTCATTTTAGAGCCATTTTAGATGTACCAAAAGTTTGTGAAGATAGTATTGAGGGTTCCCATAGATGCCACACCCAGTTTTCCTTGATATGCACATCTTGCATTAGTATGGTGCATTTGTGACAGTTAATGAAGCAATATTGATACATTAACTAAGGTCCACATTTTATTCAGATTTCCTTATTTACCTATGCCTTCTGTGTGTTCCAGGATCACTTTCAATACCATATTATATCCAATTACTGTTTCTCCGTAGTCTTTTTCTTGGCTGTGACAGTTTCTTAGAGTTTCCTTGTTTTTTATTGTCTTGGTATTTTTGAGAAGTACTATTCAGACACTTTCTAAAATGCTGCTCAGTTGAGAATTGTCTGATGTCTTCCTTATGATTGGACTGGAGTTATGTGTGGGGGAGGAAGACTTCAGATGTAAAGTACCATTTTCCTCTCATCATATCAAGACCACATACATGCTCTCAAGATGACTTATCACTGTTGATATTAACTTTGGTCACCTGGCTGAGACAGTGCTTGCCCAGTGTCTGTGCTGTGAAGTTATTATTCTTTATATCCGCTTTTCCATCCTGTAGCCTTTGGGTGGAAAATTCTGTGTACAACCCACATGAAATAAATGGGGAGTTTTGTTCCACCTCCGTGTGTGTTGAGCTTCTACATAAATTATTTGGAATTCTTTTGCATAGCTTTGTTTCTTTTCCCACATTGACGTATTTGATCATTTATTTGTATCAGTATGGATTCATCAATTTTTTCACCTCATACTCATAATTTTAATCCAATACTACTTTATTTTGTTACTCAAACTGTTGCAGCTTTGGCCAATCGGAACTCTTTCAGTTGGCTCCTGTGTCCCCTTGAATATTACTGATATTTATCTTTAGCACTTCCTTAATTTCTGGCACTAAAGATGCCCCAAGTTCTTCTTGTATATTTTCTGGTCTTACCTTAAGATTATCCATTTTACTGATGATTCTGGTTTCCTTTAGTTGGAGAATGGTATTAGAAACCAACATCTGTGAGTTCAGTGTGCTCATTGTCACTGAGGTGTCATTGAATCTAGGCTTTCTCAGACAGAGTAGGGGGATATAGGTGTATATATATTAAAACTGTGTATATACACATATCTATAAATATTTCTATATAAATCTGGCTGTATCTATATTAAGCTAAGCATGAATTCTTATTGATATCTCTAACCATAAGCTATTACCACGTAGATCATTCTGGCCTTTTCCCTTTGCTTTTGTGCAACCTCCCACTCAACAGTGAGAAACCTGGCTGCTACCATTCAACATAATTTACTTAAGGGTCCAACTCCAGTGGTTGGTATAATGGTATGAGAATTAATAAGCCCTCCATCATGAAAACAAGCTTATTGATGAGTACATAAATACAGTATTTATGCACACCTCCGTGTGCCATTACTTTCTAGACTCTACTCAGTTCTAGAGTCATGTAGGTCACCATCCTTTCTCCCCACCCACTTAGGCATGGTTATTTCATAAATTTATAAAATAGTTAGATTCTTTTATCACATTATGCATTTCATTTCTGAGATTCTATGTGCTCCTATGTGGTATTTTTAAAATTTATATACATTAAGGTTCACTCTGTGCTGTGAAGTTCTCTTGGTTTTGACAAATGCATAGGGTCATATATCCATCATTAAAGTATCATCTAGAAGAAATTCATCACTGTAAAATATCCTGTTCTTCACCCACTCAGTCCTACCCCTTTCGTGCATTCCCTTGGCAAACATGGATTTTTTTTTTTACTGTCTCTATGGTTTTTCTTTTTAAATAAATAATTGGATTCATATAATATATAGCCCTTTCAGACTGTCTTCTTTACCTAGTAACATGTATTTAGATTCATCTATATATTTTTGTGGCATGATTGTTTATTTCCTTTTAATGTTGACTAATATTACACCGTACAGATTTATCACAGTTTATTTGCCCACTGACCTATTAAAGGTCATACTAGTTTTTGGGAAACCACATCTATAATAGCTCCTATTAATTTATTTCTTATGTGGGAATGGCCCATAGATGTTTTTTTTTTATCTTTGCATGCATCAATTTTTTTGTTGTTGTTGAAACCAGATATTTTGAATAATAAAATATGGAAACTCTAGAAATCAGATACTCTCCCTCCCCATGGTTTATTCTAGCTGTTTTTTGTGGGTGGTTGTTTTTTTTGTTTTTGTTTTTGTCTTGTTTTGTCTTTTTTTTTTGTCTAGTGACTTTTTAAACTCTTTCTGTAAATTCTGTATTGTCATGCGTGGCCATTTAAGTCTTTATTCCATTTGCTTGTCATCCAGTGTTTTGACAGTTTCCTTAAGCAACAGAAAGCAAAAGAAAGGAAGGAAGGGAGGGAGGGAGGAAGGAAGGAAGAAAGGGGGGAAGGAAAGAAAAAAGAAAGAGGGAGACACGTTCTCAGTCTTTAGATTGAATCTGTCTTCGGGCACTCCCAATGCTTAGATGTCCCTTTTACAACTCTGCCTCAGTCTTCACTGTGCTCATGCAGAGCCTGAAAGTCAGCTAAAGGTGAAATTGTAGAGTGTTTGGGGCTTTTTCTGAGCCTGTGTCTGGCCCAGACATGTGCTTGGCCTTCTCCATTACCTTGTATGTGAGAGAGTTTTTCTAAGTCTCCTCTCCCATGCATCTCATTTCTCAGACTCTTTCTCCCCAAGAATTCTGGTTTCTGCTGCTCTACAGACACTAGCCTTGCATTCTTACTTTTTCCAGCAATGACAAGCCGACTTCATCCTCCATGGCACTGCGCCTTATCTAAGGACCATTGTTCCTTTCATGGCCAGAGTTACTCATAATGCCTTCTACCGTTCCAATTTTCCAGACCGAGAAGGAGTTGATACGTGTCACATTTATTACAACACAGACCTTTTCATGCATCTGTTTTAGAATGACACAAGTTGGAGTGGAAAAATAAAGCTGGGAGAGATTATGGAGCAAGTATCCTTTTTGTTAGTTTAACCTTTAGATAAGTCCCAATCCAGTGTACTCTTTTCCAACTTGAAGATAGAAGGAAGAATTGTATGCACCTGTGATATGTTACCTGATCATTGAGAGGGGATTGAGACACCCACCACCATCACCTCTCTGTTAGACTCCAAACCCCACTTCTAACAATTCCCATCACTATCTGGTATCTGGTCCACTTGTTAACATCCTCCCTGTGCATCTCTTAATCTCCTCACCTCCACTGCAGCTTCTGCCTTGTCCACTGTTGGGCAGTGGACCACAGAAGACTACAGAAGAGTGGTCCACAGAAAAGACCACAGAAAAAAGTGGCCTTAGCGTCTCCAGTGGGTTTTGTTGACTTGTCTCTTTCTTGGTTGTATTTGTAGTACCCTGAGTTACTGTTCTAGTACCGAGGTAGTATCACCATCTTCTTTCCACATCACAGATGCTCCTGCCAGCTCTTATGCCATCCCCATGGCCACTGTATTCACAAATGTTGGCATCTTAGCTGACCCAGTTGTCTCTGCCAGCACTGTTCTTAATGCCATGTCCTTTCTCTCCCAAAGATGGTAGTGACTTTTCCATTTCAACCTTGGGAAAAAAATTAAAATATAGCCCCAAGAAGGACACTCCAGATTCCTATCATTTCTTTCCCTCTTTTTCAGTTTCTTAGCTAGAAAAGACAGCTTGGAATCTCCATTTTTTTCATTACCACTTCAGGACATTTACATTGTTCCCTGACTAGAGTAGGGTTATGGTAAGAAGTGAGTCACTTGAGTTTCCTTTTGTGTACTAAACTGAATTATTATTCTTTTTTATTCCTACCTTGCTTAAAAGTGCTAACTTAGGGATGCCTGGGTGGCTCAGTCAGTTAAGCATCTGCCTTTAACTCAGGTCAGGATCTTAGGGTCCTAGGATTGAGCTCCACTTCAGGCTCTCTGCTCAGCAAGGAGCCTGCTTCTCACTCTGCCTTTGCCCCTCCCTCCACACATGCTGGCTATCTTGCTGTCTCTCAAATAAATAAATAAAATCTTTTTTTGAAAAATGGTAACTTATTGATTCTCATGTAGATTCCAGGCAAATGCTCTCCTGGTGTTCTTTCCATAGATCATGTGCCTCTCTTTTTTTTCCTCTTGAAGGCCAGCCCTCTAAGCAGCAGAAGTCATCCCTGGCCCATAAGCTCAGCTTCTGAAGACAGGTACAGATTTCTCTACATGGACTAATTATTCTTTAATTGCCGGAATACAGTCATTCTCACAGCATTGGATGCAGTTTTTCTGTGGTATCTTTATGTTCACCCTTGCTTTCCAATAACCTCTTCTCTACACAGTTAGAATAATCTTTGTAAAATGTCACATCATATCACTCCTCTATTTAAATGCCTCTAGTAGGCTCTCTTTTACTTCAAGGAAAAACTGAAGTCTTCATCATGACCTACAAAGTCCTACATAATCCTGTCCCCATTAACTCTTTGAAATAGAGTTAATAGAATGTAAGATACTTACATTAATAATGTAAGACTTACAATAATAGAATGTAAGATTAATAATTACAATAATAGAATGTAAGAAACATCTTACATATGTTCGTTTCACTCCATGTTGTTCCTTGACCATGCTAAACATACCCTTACATTGGGTATTTCCTTCTTCCAGGAACACTGTGTTCCTGTTTATCCATGTAGCTCATGCATTCATATCTTTTAGTCTTTGCTTAAATGTTCCCTTAATATGGAAGCCTTTCATTACCATTCTGTATAAAGTAAGGACCACGTTGTTTCTTTTGTCATTGAATGATAAGGTCAAAGAACTTGTCTGTTTTGATCACTCTGAAGCAGGATCTTCAGAGCTTAGCATATAGATGATCAATGTATATCTTTTTTAACGTGTGTACGAATGAATGGATAAATGTAAGTATAAATGAATTAGTGTACGAATGCAGGAATGGTTCCCTCCACCTGGTTCAGTACTTGATGAAAGGTGCTTCTGTCTTAGTCATTTCTGTACCTGCTAATATAAGGAGGTCAGTATGACCAGCTGAATGTGACCTAACAAGAACCACCCAAACAGGATTGGGGGTGAAAAAAAGAAAAGAGCTATACCCATTGTCTTCCAGCTTAAGGCCTAGGGAATAACTTTGTACATTAAAAAGAGACAATGTGATATTTGATATTCATATGTGCTTAAATTAGAATCTTAACACTAAAGGTGCTGGCCAAATGTCCAGACAAGTTATCTTGGCTCTAGGCTTGGGTATAACCATTATGACCTAGGGTCTTGCCACAGCATCATTAGAATGTCGGGGAAATCAAAGGTAAGTGACCACTTGGGAATAATACACGCTGACCAAAATCACAAGAGATCAAAGTAGAATTCAGAGGTCAACATATTAATTTACAAAGATGTATTTGCAGATTGTACCTTGCAAATAATCAGAATTTATACATCAGTGATTCTAAGTAATCCACATCATATTTTGCAGTAATTTCATTTTGAACAGAAATTAGATCAAAAAAGGATGATAAGGGGCGCCTGCCTTCAGCTCGGGTCATGGTCCTGGGGTCCTGGGATTGAGCCCCGCATCGGGCTCCCTGCTCGGTGGGAAGCCTGCTTCTCCCTCTCCCACTCCCCCTGCTTGTGTTCCCTCTCTCATTGTCTCTTGCTCTGTCAAATAAATAAATAAAACCGTTAAAAAAAAAAGGATGATAAGATATCTTGCATCTCAAGGTAGAGGATACATCTCTTGAACTCTCCCTGGGGTCCAGAATATGGGAAGTGCTATATTTAGTGTCTCTTTTCCTGGACAATACTGACTCAATATTGACAAAGTGTTGTTCTCCCATTATTCTTCCTAGATACAGAAATACTCTCCTCCTTTTTTTTTTTAACATACATAACATCAGATTTAATAGTACCATTGACCAAATTACAGAATTCTTTTACATCCTGCCAAGTCTTGACTGAATTTCTAAGCACATCTATTTTTGCCATTGAATTTAGATAAATCTGTCATAAAGAAAATTACTTGAGATGACTAATCTCATGAATTTGGTGAGTTGACCTCTCAAGGGACAGCTAAGTCTCCTTTTTTAAGACCCTGATCCTTGGCTACACATTGTTTAGTTACCTTGATTCTCTCCCTGAATCCATATTTCCATAATGTCTACCAACTGACTCAATTATATTGCAATTCATGAATAGTTCCAGATGATATAACCATTTTAATATGCTCATTAACCACCATAATGATTTTCAAAATCATGTCCTGGGTTCCTACTCAAAATCAAGGTATAAACTCATGCCCTTTAGAAGTCTACTGCATATGGTCACGGTCAATTATATCTTGTGAAGGGATCAAGCAAAAATCAACATAAAAATAACTTGAATACTGGCCCTGAAACACACCTCACTTTCTTTGGTAAATTACTCTCACTGGAAAATTCTGTTTCTTTTGGACCTTGGACATTAATCGTATATTGCACTTGGATGAAACTCGGAATCTATTTATTTGTTTACACCTTCTTTAACTTACTTTCCCCCCTCCAGGGAAAACTGTAATCTATATATGACCAGTGAGAAGCATCAGTGTATAGTAGGGAAAAAAATTTTTTCAGTCAATAAGACCTGGGGGTACATATATTGCATTGTCTTTTACTGATTATTTGATCTTGCTCAAGTGAATTATACCCTCTACATCTCAGTTTCCATACTTTTAAAATGTAGTACAGAAGTATGTCTGTCACAGAATTGTTGGAAGGATCAAGGGAGATGTTTAATGCACCTGGTCCAGTGCCTTGCCCCCAGTGGATTCCCCATAGATGCTATTTTTTTTTTTTTTTGGTCTCCTCCCCCTGTTTAGTGTGGCATGCACATGTAACAGTGAGTGTCCCCCCAGGTAGGTATCCATGGTTGCAGAATGACAAAGCACTGCTCCAAAGGTCTACTCACTTACATGGCAGACATCCTTCCTGGGAATCAGACATAATTGTATCCCAGTGCCTCCCAAAGCCCTTCACTCATATCCATCCTGCAACACCCACTGAATTCTGCCAGTCTCAGAATTAGCTGCTTACTTCTCTGTCTTCCCCATGAGACTGCCTCTCCTCCATCCCCCAGCGGAAGAGCTATGCTTTTTACTCCTGCCTCTTGCACAGCCCACAGTGTGATATGTGGAATATAGCAGCTGTTAATAAAGGCTAATCAGGTAGTACCAAGGCCACAACTGGCCAGTTGTTTTGTTGGCTTTCAGACTCAGAGATTCAATCCTCTTCCGCCATTATCAGTTTGTCAGTATCTCAGTCTGAGGGGTTTCTGATTCTGAAACTTCTCCTGAATGCCTGAAACTATGCTCATTTCATCCTTACCCCAACCCCGGGAAGTAGATACCACCCAGATCTGCAGACAAAGAAACAGTCTCCGACTTTTTACATGGCTTACCCCCAGCCAAGTCCTTCTGCAGGAGTAGAACTTGGATTGAGGCTGATCAGCCTAACCCCCATGCATAATGAACTTTATAGTGAGGCATTACCATTGAATAAAGCCTACCATGTAGATAAGTATCTCTGCTTTTCGCCTGGCACTGTGCTCAGTGACACACATTATTTTCTCATCTGATTCACTAGATCATAAGGTTCTAAGAGGGCAAGGATCTTGTGTCTGTCTTGTTCTTTGTTGCATCCCTAGCACCTGACACATTGCCAGACATAGAGTAGCTGCCAATGACTATACGTAAAGTGAATGAAACATTATGCCTCACCTCTCTGAGACATGCTATTATTATTTCCATGTATTAGCAGATAAATAACTGGAAACTGAGAGAGGTAAGGAACTTGTCCATGGCCACACAGTTGTGAGTAGCAGATCTAATATTTTAAAGGATGTCTGTTTGACCAGGTACTTAACCTCTCTGTTATCCTGCCAGGTAAATATTTATAAGCAAAAAAGTAAATTTCTTTCTTTAAAAGGCAGCATTTTCATTCTCCATCTGCTCTTAGTATGGCAACAAAGTCTTTAGCAGACAATAGAACTAATGGGTCATAAAACACTTCTCAGTCCTGGCCCCTCACCTTCCTTTGTTTATATATTGCTACTTTCAGAATCATTAAGCCTGTGACTGTTCGTGGGGTAATTCGGAACAGATGACAGTTGCCTCTGAGTCAAAAGCTGTATCCCAACAGCTTAAATATAACAATGGTAGGTTCTTTTCAAAGGGTACATTTTCCCTCACAGCTGCCAGCTCTACTTTCTATACAAACTTAAAAATAATGATCTTTCCATTATGGGAGCACGGGTATTGTTGCTTTCCCTCTTAGCTTATATTAGTGCTTAAATTATACACTCCTAGTCTCCAGGGGTTTAAACTTGGCCAGAAAACTTTTCCCGAGGCCAAATAGTAGTTAGCTCTGAGCATGAGGCTTCTACCGCGGACTCCGGCAGTGCCTGGGGCAGAATTACCGTACCAAAATTTGCTCCAGATATCATTGATCTTCTGCTGTAAAGGTCACTGATCATCTTTGTAGGCAACCCTCACACTTTATAATGGTGGAACTTCTCCTCTTTCTGTCTGTCATACTCATTAAAACAAAGCACAAAGGAGACTTCTCCTCATTTGGCAAGGCTGCAAAGGAAATCTTTATTCAAATGCTTGAATGTAGGGATTATCATTTAAGATGATAGGTACATAGTGCTTTTTTTTCCCCCCAAAAAAGCATGAAAGCAACCTTGTTCTAGTGAGGTCTGATTCTTGGGAGGACGGCGGGGTGGGGGGTGGGGAGTGGGGAGGGTTGAGGGCTTGGCCCACGGTGATCAGGTGAGCTAATCAGCTGTAAGTTAATGGTTTATGGAGTAGAAGGTGAAAAAGGAAAGGGAATGCAGGGTAGTGAAGGGGAGGATTGGGGATGGGAGGGAGAAAGGAAGCTGTGGCTTAAGGGACTAGAAGAAGGGCTGGAGAAAGATACTTTGATAATCTAAAAGTTGTCTACAAATGATATTTTGTCACACAATTCTTAGATCCTGTGATCTAGAGCTAATATAGAGTAATAATGATTTTTTTTCTATAAAAATTACAGAGGAAAATAGTGGATTTCTTTCCTTTGTTCCTTTCCTTTATTTTTCCCCTTAAATGTTTGCATCTGCCATTGCCTATCTATTGGCAATACTGTATCATCGTGTTATTACAGGTTTAGGAAGGAGCTGCCGAACATTTTGTCAGTGTGGAGTCTATCCGTCTGCACACGTGGATCTTGACTTTGATGGTCGGTTAATGTCCCCTTAGCCGAACTCCCTGTTTATGATAATCAATGGAGGAATTCTGTAATTCAAGATTTCATAGAGATGACAGGATTAGCAGAGAATGCTGGAACCGTACTCTGGAATGAGTACCAGACACTGTATAATACACTGTTAACTGAAGCATAATTATATACAACATGCTACCGATGGCACTCTGGGCATTTCTAATACTAATTTATAATCCCATTTTATCACGAAGTTCCGTAAAACTGAAGTCTGAAGATTGATCTCCTTAGGTTGCCCATCTTCTGAGGATTCCCTTCAGTATATTCTCGGTGCTCCTAGCCCATGTTAGTTGGTGCTGCAAAGGTTGACTTCTCCAGTCAACTTTTATTTTTTAGCCCTCTACTATTGTTGCAGGATTTTTCTACCTTTAGTGCCTGCAGTTCTTGGTTATGCCGCTCTGAAGAGTGAAGAATATACCAGACAAACAGTGGTGGGTGGCAAAGTGAAGTTTATTGAGCAATAGTACAAAGCTCCCAGAGAGGAAGGGGACCTCAGAGCGCTGCCATCAGAATTTCTATGTTTAGGGGTTTTTATGAGCTCTTTTGCAGAACTATCTTAAGCAGAGTGTGCTGAGTTGTACCAATCAAGGCTTTGGTCACATATCTGTCTACCTATTAGGTTAATATCTATGTGCTGATGGTCTTTTTTGGCTGACATCTGGGGGCTAATGTCTAAACTCCCCTTGCCTCTGATAGTGACAAATGCTTTGTTGTTAATTGCCTTATTTTAGGACATTTTAAAGAAGTAATTTTGCGAAGGCTGCAAAGCAGAATGTTAGTGCGGTCCTGTCTAAGCTGTAAAACAGGATATCAGTGCTGTTTTATTTTAGTTGTCCTGACTCCATATTTTCTTACTGGGGACCCCAGCCCTGACTAACTGTCAAACTAACTCTTAACACTGTCCTCGGCAGACAAGACTGCTGCCGCAGGTCATCTTGGGAAATGTCTATTCTCTCTTGTTTCAGTCTTAAGGATTTCTTTCTCCCATATGAGAACTCTGGATTCTCACGTCTCTTGGTTCTTCTTCTAGCAACAGCTCCAAAACTTTACTTAAAGAGTAATTTTAAGATTGGACCCAAGCTGGAAATGTATCGTTGGATACATTGGACACATGTATGGACACATGAGATTCTTTTGACACTTAAATAACCCTTCCCATTGCAACCTTTCAAAATATTCTTGTTTAAATATTCCACCTCTATTGTCCTATGGCCTCCTTTTAAAAAAATCCAAATAAATGCCCACTAAGGAAAATAAATATTAATGTAAAGACTCAGGAACTGTTAATTAGAATACGTTAGCAGCTCCCCCCACCTTTATGAATGCATTGTAGGTAAAAAGCATAAATCATGGTTTCTTGCTGGGAGTATTCTTAGTTTATATGAAGGCATAGCTATGAACATGTCTCAGTGTTCCACAAAGACTGCCATGAGTTCCAGATTTTCTACCTCTTGAATGGCTTTGAGAATAATAGATTATGTTCTGTTTTTTCTTATTTCTTTTTTTCTTATTATTATTCTGTCTTTTTCTTATATTTATTTCTTATTTCTTATTATTTATTATGTTGAGTTAGCCAACGTATAGGACATCATTAGTTTTTGATGTAGTGTTTAGTGATTCATGAGTTGCCTATACGTCACAACACGTGCCTTCCTTAATACCCATCACCCAGTTACCCCATCCTCCTATCCCCTTTCCTTCTGTAACCCTCAGTTTGTTTCCCAGAGTCCAGAGTCTCTCATGGTTTGTCTCCCACTCTGATTTCTTCCCATTCAGTTTCCCTCCCTTCTCCTGTGGTCTTCCATGCTATTCCTTATGTTCCACATATGAGTGAAACCATATGATAATTGTCTTTCTCTGTTGGACTTACTTCACTTAGCATAATCCCCTCCAGTTCCATCCATGTTGATGCAAATGGTGGGTATTTATCCTTTCAGATGGCTGAGTAATACTCCACTGTACATATGAACCGCATCTTCTTTATCCACTCATCTGTTGAAGGGCATCTCAGTTCCTTCCACAGTTTGGCTATCATGGACATTGCCACTATGAACATTGGGGTGCACGTGCTCTTTCTTTTCACTAATTCTGTATCTTTGGTGTAAATACCTAGTAGTGCAATTGCTTGGTTGTAGGGTAGCTAGCTCTATTTTTAACGTCTCTTAAGACTGAGAATTACAAAATTTGAATTATGCTCCTGGGTGTTTTGTTTACTTCTTTTAAGACCTTAGATAAGCCCTTTGTCCTCTCCTAACTCGTTTTCTTAGGCTATACAATGGGAGAGGCACAGGTGAAGGTTACCTCCCAGTTTGCGTGCCCTGGTTTTATAGTAGAAGCATTGCCTCCGCTGTTACCATCGCTGCTGTTACTACTGTTACTAATAATACTGCCGCTGTTGCTACTATCATTATTAGTTTGACTATTGCTGCTGCTGCTGCTGTTTCTACTCCTCCCATACCAGTGTAGCTACCTCATATTTGCATACAGGATTCACCTAGTAAGAGGGTTCCTGTGTATTTTCTGGTTTAAAACTACAAATCAGATGCAGCATGAGTCCTGAGGGAAGAGGTGAGCTGTTTCCTAAATGAAAGACGCTGCATTTTCTTATCAGCCACATTTTTATTCCTCCATCAGCCATCACCTCAAGAGGCTTTCCTTTGACTCAGTCAGCCCCTAAATTCCTACCACTTTATTCATCTTGATTAAAAGTAGAGTTAATTTTATTCTGTTGGATTTCTGTGTGTCCAACAGTGGGAGAATTGCCGAATTCTGGCGAGAGCCACTCCAGCAAAATAGCATGCTATTTGCAAATTTTATTGTTGTCTTACCAAATTCAAATATTTTTACCTAGAAATTGTTTTATTTGAATATTTCCTCTAGGGGACAGATTTGATTGATGTTATTTGCCCTCTTGAGTATTAATGGAAATTTCCTGAAGACTCCCCCCCATTCATCAGAGACCGATGACAGGCTTAGCAACCAAGTTTCTATGCTGCTTTATTTCCTCCAGTAACCTATGCCCCAGTGTCTTTAAGAAGTAAAAAGACTCTCATTTATGTGGAGATCCAGATTTATCTTAAGCAAAAGTCTCTTGTATATTAGGTGTTTTATTTGGGATCATATGATCATTTATCACTCTAGTGTATTTTTTTTATTTCAGCCATAGTACTTATGGAAGTCGTTAAAAAATGTCAATAACAATAATTAAACGTATTTTTGGTTCTGAAGCAGGGAGACTTTGGGCTCATTGAACCTCAAACAAATTTATTAGCCTCATGGATGCCTATTGGTGGCATGGAAATAGGCCATGTGTCGTTTAACCCTGACTCAAAGGAGTATACTTTTCTAAAGTCCAAAATCCTTTGTCCCGGTGTAAGATTTACGTAACATTTCTCTGATTTTGGCTCTCTTCCAACACATAGCAATTCCAGTTTTGTGGCAAGAAGTTGGACCATTCCTTAGATAGGTAGGAGAGGTACGGTGCAACCTTCAGTCATAATCTGAAGATCTCTGTCTTCAGTTATCTGATCTTTTTATTGGGGCATAATTAATTCAGGAATCTTGTGACATACAGTACAGACATTGACCTCTAAGCACTCACATACTTTCAGATGAATCCGACTTTCCTGAGACTGGCCCTCCGCCCCGCCAGGATGATGATGATCTAATCCCTCTTATTCAGTGCGCTTCCCACAGACCAGCAACACTTGAACAAACCACTGCTTCAGTTGCATTATTCTTCCATATCAAAATGGGAAAAGGCAAAGACAGACCATTCCAAGACAAAAGAGAATTACAGTTATCCCTGGTGATGCTTTCACCAATCACGAAATGGGAGAAATGAAACAGTATACCTGAACGTGACCTGGAGATCAGTAAGACAAAGAAATACTTGTCCAGGCAATTTAGCCTCTGACCACACCTTCCAGAGGTAAGAATCCAGGGTAGTTTGCACCAATTTCACAAATGTCTCCTTTATAAGCCTGCCTCCTCAAAAATACTCGGTGTCACAGGATCTCTGTGAGAAAAGAGAATGGCCAACTACAGTGGATGTCACATAGAAAATGCTGGAAAAGTAATTGCTTTCTTGAACAATGACCATATTCAGGTCCAATTGAAGACTGTCATCACTACAGATGGAAGGAAGCAGCGCCCCTTTCTCCTTCTAGAGAAACAGCGACATGGTCTTGAATGGCATTTGGCCCATCAAGTTTTTCGATTTGTGTACCAGGGAAGTTAGGGCAAGAAGGCTTTGTTGATGGCCCATGGTGGGTTGGCGAGGGGGAGCGTAGAGGGAGACAGTAAAATGAAACCATCCCACAGCTGTGAGTAAGCTCTGATTCTGGCCAGCTGTGGAGGGCTTGATAGAGCTTTTCAGAAATGAAACATGCGAATTTTATGTGAACACCTGGAGTTGTCCCTGTGTCGCACGCAGAAATCTCATGCACATGGTTTCTTCACGTGTTCATCAAATACTATAATCGTATGAGGGTGACACAGCTCTGTGGTCTACTAGAGGACTCCACCTGAGAAGACGGGGTTAAGGACTCTGATAGGATTATAAACAGATGTCTCCTAAGACCACACAGTGTGGTAATAGCAAATTTAGTTTTGAGGAGGGAAATTGAGACTCCCAGTTCAGTGTCTTGGTTCAGGGTCCTTCTGCTTGATTCTCTACCAAAGGGTTATGTTCTTTCTTAATAAGCTCCACCTCCTTTCCCTCCCCAGTGAACACTGGGCTCCCTTGGGTACTTTCTTGTTACAAGTGTCCTTCTCTCTTACATACTTCTCTCTCTTTTTTTTAAATGTCAGATGAGAATATTGAGCATCTAGAGTCCTGAACATCTTTCAAGTCAAATGTGGAATTAATAGCATATAGACTCATACAAAAGCACCAGTGCAAAGACTAATAAACTTCTATCTACCTGTATTACTTTTCTATGTGGAATTTTTAGAGGAAAGTCTGCCTAGTCCTCATCAGTGTCTATCTATAAAGGGACCATTTCTGCCCTTAGCTCTTCAAATAGACCAGTCAGTCAATCAATCAATCGATCAATCAGTCATCAACAGAGAGAGACTAAAAATACAGTCAAACTAAACAAAAGCCGTTCCAGTCACCATCTGTTGCCTCAGTTTACCCTAGGCCATGCCTCTGCTTCTTGGAAAGCACGGAGTGAAGGAACGGAGCTGCAGGGTGACAAGATGGTTCTCTGCAGCAAGTCCGCTGTTTCCTAAGTTGTTGTGCAGAGCAAGTTTGTCCCCCTAAGAAGATCATCCTGTGTCTCTTGAGAATTCCTGGTTTCTCCCCCTTTTTCTCAGTCATTTCCATAGCCATGGCCCCTGTTGAGAGCCATGATGCATATTTCAGTCCCACTGTCCCTTGGCAAACATTACTCATGGTTCATAGTACTATGTACAGAATCCCAAAACTATCACATGCTCTGATAACTGTTTCCCAGATGAAATACACCATATACATCACCATTTCTCCATGTGTAGTCTGCAGCCCAACTGGGAAAGGATCACCGGAGATGTTTTTAAAAATGTAGATTTCTGGCCCCCACCTCAGACCTACTGAGCCAGAATTTCTTGGTGCAGGTCCTTCCCTATTTAAGAAGTCTCCCCTGTGATTTTCATGGCCCCTGTTTATTCCTGCCATGGAAGTTGCTCTAGGTTCTCCTTGAAGTTCCTGGGTTGGGGAAGGAGAGGAAAGGCCATGTGTGTGTGTGTGTGTGTGTGTGTGTGTGTGTGTGTGTGTGTGTGTGTAGATCACAGGTGATATAATTAGATAAGGAATGAATTCATTAGAGGCCTCAGATTTAGTTCATTAATTGCAAGATAATAATCACCACTGTGTTTGTAAGCTTCCAAGGCTGGGAATTAGATCTCCCTTTCTCCATCTCCTCAGCATGTGGCAGAGTGCCTGGCAGAGTAGGCAATCAACCACGCTGAGTCCAGAGGAACCAAATCAGATTTCATCATCTCTTGCAAATGTAACCATGGCTGTTATCAACGGAGGAAAAATAAAATAAGATTCAATAAGGCAATTTTTGATAAGTGCACAAAATACCAAGTGACATAGAATTTGATGATGATATCAATGACAATAAATTAACCTAACATTCATCATATGCTAATGTCCAAAAATCACTGTTAATCAATTAGTTAATTAATTAGGCAACTGTTTATCAAGTGCCTACTATGTGCCAGGAAACATTTGGGGCGTTTAGGATAATCATCAGACAAAGCAAAGAGCTCGGCCCTCATGGATCACATGTTCTTCATGGTGGTGGAGAAATAAGTAAGCATTAGGACACCTGGGTGGTGCAGTAAGTTAAGTGCCCGACTTTGGTTTTTGGCTCAGGTCATGATCTCAAGCTTGTGAGATCAAGCGCTGCATCCATCTCTGTGCTCAGTGTGGAGTCTGCCTAGGACTCTCTCCCCCTCTGCCCTCCTGGAGCCCTCTCTCTTACTTTCTCCCACATAAAGAAATGCATCTTTAAAAAAGAAATAAATAAGCATAAAAATAATAAGTAAGTACATTATATGGTATGCCGGAAGGTGGTAAGTGTCACAGTACAAAGAAAAAGTTGAGCTGGGTGAGAGGGCTCAATTGCAGAAGGAGGTAGTTTCCAGTATTAAACAGGGAGCTACGTATCTTATTTTCTACTCGCCAAATGATGTGGGTATTGTCATTATTATCTGTATTTTAGAGGAGTGATTGAGTTTTATACAGGTCTGTGAGTTTTCCCATGATCATACTCTCAGACATGGAGCTGGTTGGAAAACCGAGGTAGGCTTGCTCCACAGCCTAGACTTCTGAGTTCCAATTTACATTTTCTTTCCCATTGGCAAATGATGTATATACCATTTGCATTTAGGGTCAGCTGCTATGGTCTTCCAGGAGCTCCAGAGCGGGAGTAAGCAATTCCAACTTTCATAATCCCAGGCTTAATTACCCAGTGGGCACCAGGAGCCCTCAGTCACCCGCAGAGTTTTCTGTTCAAGCAAGACACATGATTCTAATAAAGAATCAATAATGGAAGGGCCATTGCATATTTTCTTACTTGCTGAAATGGGGCGGGGCTCACTGGGGATATCACACTAGGGTAGAAGAAAGGGGAAACACAAAGAGGATTACATGTTTATTTTTAGCTTCAATTAATAATTTTTGCTGAGCTATCAAGTTTGGGGAGACTTTTTGAAAACTCGCAGTATAATTACTATCTAATTGCTGGAGATGAGTAGACATCTGAGTGCAATCTTCTTGTATTTTTTTTAATTGCAAAATTATTGAACATTGTTTTATACACTCTGACACTTAATGTTATTACCTGAGAGAAAAAAAGAAAATGGTCTTAGGATCATGGATAATTTGTGTGAAAGGAGACCTCAGAGATTGCCTTGCCCAAATTCTTAATTTTAGAGATGATGAGATTCAGAGACAAGTGCCATACCTGAGATTCCCTCAGACCGTGTCAAAGGAGAGACACCACATTTAGAAAAGTGTAGATTATTAGCCTTGGGAATCCTCTGTTGCTTTCATCTCATTCTCTAGGTAAGGAGAATGAATCCCAGGGCAAGCTCATTATCTTTCTCATTGGAATCGTTCTCTCTCCAACACATCGGCTATACAATTCACGGACAGTCTGTTAATGCAAATATAAACATGTCCTTCACTTAAAACACTTCAGTGATTCTCTGTTTTCAGACTAAAGTTGCATTTTGTTGTTTTTGTCTCTTACTTACATTTGCAGATACGTCTCTCTCAATATTGCCCTGTTGTGTTTGTTCCACCACTATCCATAGGCTGTTCTCCTCCGTGCTTGCCCCCACGTAGGTTTTATTTCAGGCATGCCCATCCTGCCCCTCACTTCTTTTCTGGAGAGTCCTCCCTTCCCTGTACCTATATCTTTAAGTTTGTCCATTCATGCCACTAATATTTTGTTTATAGCCATCTTTTCCATCACCAGAAGCACCTTCAGGGCAGAGACTGGGATTTTATCGGTCTTTGTCTATTCATCCTTCGGTGGTACCATGACTTGCACTTAGGTAACCCTCAGTGAACATGTATAGAAAGAATACACGAATGAATGAGTAATGGAATGACTTGTGAATTGATAAACAGTATGGATCTCTAACAGCATTTCCAAAAGTATTTTTGAAGAAGAAAACAGAAGTAAAAATAGAATTTTGGCCTCTTGTTAAGAAATCTCAAACAAAGTATTTCCTAAAGCTTCCTAAAGTAGATAGAGAATTATAGATGAGTGATTAAAAAAAAAAACATTTTGCAAGAACACTTTGTTGCTGTTTTTCTCTAAGCCTCAGTTTCTCCCTGTATAAATCTTAGTTCAGTTGATCCCCATTGTTCCGTGGAGTTGTGACAAACTTTATCAAATTGTGCATATTGTGTTCTGCATCCTTCATTCATTTTTTAATTTTTTATTTATTTTATTTTATTTTTTAAAAAGATTTTATTTATTTATTTGACAGAGAGCGTGGGCAAGTAGACAGAGAGGCAGGCGGAGAGAGAGGGGGAAGCAGGCTCCCTGCTGAGGAGAGAGCCAGATGCAGGGCTCAATCCTGGGACCTGAGATCATGACCTGAGCCGAAGGCAGAGGCTTTAAACCAAACCTGAACCATCCAGGCGCCCCTCATTCATTTTTTATATGGTAATTGAACTTAAGCTAGATTTGTCCATATGTTCCAGAGAAGGATGGATTGATGAATAAAATTAAAGGAACTCATAGTCTAGGAAGAGAGTTAAGCACACAGAATCAGTTTATATCCAAAAATATTATAACTGATGATCAAATGCATATGCAAGGAACCAAGGGAGTTCAGAAGAAGCAAAAGATTATTTCTATTTTGGGAAACTGGGAAGACTATGAAAAGGAATCATTTGAGTAGAAGCTTGCAGACTATTGACAGGAAAGGGGTTCATAGAACATGTTAATAGTAGAAATTCTCAAAGACATCTTGGATTTTTCTTGGAACTAGATAATACATGAACTTTCCTTGGAGCTAGTCTTATTATTTTACTAGAATATTTGATGACCTCAGGAGTAATAAGAATAAGTATTATTTAACCTGAGTTGTCAGTCTTTCAAAAGATTATTTTAGAATTAAGGAGGTCACCAGGTGCTAGCAAGTTAAATCTGCTTTGGATGGCAAGACTCATATGGTAATTTAGAAATAAAATAAAAGCATTGACTATAGTCTCTTCATTCATTCAATAAATGTTTACTAAGGACCTATTGTGTGGAAGAGTTATACTATGTTGCTGAATATGAAGATGAAAATTGCCTCTGTTCTTAAGAACTCGAAGTCTAGTAAGGAGTTAGCTTGGAAACAAACAATACTGAGTCATTACATAATTATTTTTCTAAAAGTATGCATACTGTAGAGGTCATCAGCAGATCACCAGTGTAGGTGTTAACTAAGCTGATCCTTGAAGATGAGTAGGAGTTTGCCAGGTATTGTGGAGCAGAAACAGATAGAGATGATAGGCACAGACACAGGGAGAACATAGTGAGTTATTGGACTGAATATTTGTACAGATTCAAATAATCTTCATTTGCTTATTGGCAATAGCCCTTTGTGTTTTCTCTTTAGTGGCTGGTTTAGTGTTTATAGTGGTTATCTTTTATCTTAAAAAAGCATTCTTCCATTTTCCCTTTCCTTGCCTTTGTGTTATGATTGTCTTACATTTTACTGCTATGTATTTGTTTTTTTTTTTAATTTAAATTCCATGTAGTTAACATATAGCGTATTATTAGTTTCAGTGGTAGAATTTAGCGATTCATCACTTGCATATAATGCAAAATGACCTGGGGTTCATTACATCAAGTGACCTCCTTAATGCCTGTCACCCAGTTACCCCATCCCCCACCCACCTCCCCTCTGGCAGCCCTCAATTTGTTCCCTACAATTAAGACTCTCTTATAGTTTGCCTCCCTCTCTGTGGAAGGAAAAATAAAGTAAGATAAAAACCGCTGTGTACTTATAAGCCACATACTAATTTTTTTTAAAAATTTTGCTTAAAAAATCAAACAGTTTAAAGAGATTTTTAAAAATAAGTGAAAACATCTTTTAAATGTACCCATATAGTCACCATTTTAGGAGTTTTTTCATCCCTTTCTGTGGTTCCCCATTTCCATCTGGTGTATTTCTTCTATTTGAAGGAGTACCTTTAACATTTCATATACTGCAGATCCATTGTTGATGGCCTCTTGCAGGTTTTTGTCTCTCTGAAAATGGCTTCATGTTGCCTTCATTTTTAGAAGATGTATTCACCTGATCTAGCCTTCTTGGTTGGCACATCCTCCATCCCCTGCACTCACAAGTAATTTCCTGGCATTTCTCCGTTTTCTAGCTTGCACTGTTTCCATTTTCATTCTTATTTCTGTTCTTCTCTAGATACAGTGCCCTTTCTCTCTACTCTCTGTATGCTTTAAGATTTTTCTCTTTGTCTTTAAGAAATTTGAATACAATGGCTTTGATGTAATAATAGTCTTTGTGATTGTTATATTTGTGGTGAGTGCATCTTCTTAAATCTGTAGTTTATTTTTTTTAGAAAGATCTTTACTTTTTTTTTAAGATTTTATTTATTTATTTGACACAGAGAGAGAGAGATCACAAGCAGGCAGAGAGGCAGGCGGGGGTGGGGGGAGCAGGCTTCCCTCCCCGCTGAGCAGAGAGCTCGATGTGGGGCTCGATCCCAGGAACCTGAGATCATGACCTGAGCCAAAGGCAGAGACTTAACCCACTGAGCCACCCAGGTGCCCCTTAAATCTGTAGTTTAAAAGTACTAATCAAATTTGGAAAAATTTTAGTCACTATTTCTTTAAATATGATCCTGCTTCCTTTTCAGGGACTACAATTGCATGTATATTATGCTGCTTGAAGTAGTTCAGCTCTGTTGCTATATGGATACCATCTATGACTGGACTGCATCTTCAAGTTCATTAACCTCTTCTTCAGTGTTTAATCCGATGTTAACTTCAAATACTTTATATATTTTTACCACTAGAAGTTCAATTTGGATCTTCTTTTTATATCTTCCACATCTTAAGATGTTTGTGTTCTCCTTTACCTTTTTGAACATATGGAATATATTTATTATACCTATTTTAATGACTTCACTATTTCTGTCATCTATGTAATCCCTGTTTCTGTGAGTTGATTTTGTTCGTCATGAATGACATTTTTTCTGCTTCTTCGCATGCCTATTAATTTATTCGTGGAAGGGTGGCACTGTGAATTTTATTTTATCTGGTGCAGGAAAATTTTGTATTTCTTTAAATGTATTTAAGCGTTGTTCTGGGGATACAGATAATTTGTTTGAAAACAGTTTCATACTCTCAAGGTTTGCTTTTTAGCTTTGTTAAGCAGGCGCAGAGTAGTATTTCTGCCGTGTAGCTACTTTACCCCATGACTGAGGCAGTATTCTTTCTGTGGACTCAATGCAACACGTATTCTCAAGGTTTTTTATTCTTATTATTCTTACTTTTTACTCTCGCTGGTGAAAGCACAATCTGTGTCTAGCCTTGTGTGTACTCTGGGGTTTGTTACAACTGTTCTTTCCAGGTGGTTCTTTCCCCAGCCTCTGGACATGACCTCACATGCACGAACTGATCAGTAATCAGATGGAGACTTTAGGAGGACCCTCTGTATTTCTCCAGAGCTCTCTTTGTACAGCCTTCTTTCCATGCATTCATTTCCTCTTTAGTCCTCTTAAATACTGCCTTGGAAATCCTATCTGGCTTGGCATCTCAATTCTGACTCCTTCCCTCAGAGAGGCCAAGGCTTCTTCTGGGTTCCCTCTTCCTTCACTATGGCTTGGTAAGCTTCATGTAGTTGTAGGGCTTATCTTATTTGTTTTCCGTCTCTCAGAGATCAGTTTTCTGAGCTACCTGTTTGTCCATTGTCTAAGCAATAGACACACACACTGATAGATGCTAGAGGGTGGTAAATATGGTAGACCCAGTCCTTGCTTTCACTGAACTGATCCCTTCTCAACAAGAACAATGTAAAAACTAATTACAATCGAATGGGATACGTAAATAGCTGAGCCCAATTACCTATTAGAACTTTTATCTATTCCCAACATTTAAGGATCAAACCAGGTAATATATGGATATCTCCAAATGCACTGCCTGGTATATCCTAGTTGCTCAATAAATGACCAAAGCATTGCGTTGAGGGATAGTAATGGTTGAGAGCATCACTATTGAAGAAAAGGACATTAGTAAAGGTCTGTGTATTTGTGGGGTTTGTGGTAATCAACAAATTTGAAGCATTGGATATACATTAAGTAACAATTTAGCTGACTTGGCAAGAGCTTGGCAATTTGATCGTGGCGATTTTTCAATGGCAGATAAGCTCTTTGGCAAAAAGACATTTTGTGTGCCACTTATACACCTGCATTACACACATGCACACGCATATGTAAAAATTTTGCCATTTTTCCTTAGACTGATAACTTTTACAAAGTAGCTTTGATCAATCTCTAACCAGAAGTGTCATCAGTGAATAATGCCATGAGAGTCATATTAAACATATCCTGCACAAGTATATCCGGAGCAAAGATAAAGTGTCGACAGGATGATTGAGTTCTACTTGCAAAATTGATTATTTTACTTCCCAACTCTCTAGCCTTTAATTGAAATGGATAGATTTGATGGAGCACCCTTGGCCTTGGCCACGGTGTCTGGCAGAGCCTGAAAACTAACACCCTGACTTCTGAGGGCACCGAGCCAAAGGTTTCTGTAGGTCACTTTCTCCCTCCCCACTCTGTCCCATTGTTGAGGATAGGATCAATGGGAAATTGGCCAGGTCGCCACTCTGACGCCTTCCATCCTCAGTGCAGAGGAATAGAGCTTACGTTACCACAACAGCAGGGAATAAAATTAGATTTTAGTGCATAGTCAGATGTTCAGACACCCATCAAAAATCACTCCCACTAGGGGAAAAAAATATCCTGGTGGAAAAACAGAAAAATCTGGGAATTGTTTCTTTAAGATAGCCAACTGGTTCCACTCTGGCTAAATTGGGAATGGTGGGTGATTGATCCTGACCTCAAGTTTTTGGTGCCACATTTTCCACAATGACAGTCTTTTTTTTTTTTTTTAAAGTTTTTATTTATTTATTTATTAGGAAAGAGAGAGAGTGAGAGAGAGCATGAGAAGGGAGGTCAGAGTGAGAAGCAGACTCCCCATGGAGCTGGGAGCCCGATGTGGGACTCGATCTCAGGACTCCAGGATCATGACCTGAGTGGAAGGCAGTTGCTTAACCAACTGAGCCACCCAGGTGCCCCACAATGACAGTCTTTTAAACCACCACCAGATGAATGATGCAGAATGGCCTAAAAAGTTGTGTAGTATTCATTGAAGATGCAGAGACTAAAAAGACCATTGCTTCCTTGGTAAGGTATGGGACATGCCAGAAAACCACATAGCTAATTGGACAGGTTGCACTTGCTTGAAAAACCCACATAATGATCTACTGTGGAGACGTTTAGCACAGTGCACCTTTCCCATGAGATTGGTTGGTGCCACTTGTTTAGGAATGCCAGCTCAGTCTTTGAAACAAGCCTATGTTACTAGCAGGATTAGCTCACCTGCTGCACTTGGTTAGTAAACAAAGTAATTGCACTCCTGTTTTTACTAAAGTCTTTTTTTTTTTTTAAAGATTTTATTTATTCATTTAACAGAGAGAGAACACAAGCAGGCAGAGAGGCAGGCAGAGGCAGAGAGAGGAGCAGGCTCCCCGCGGATCAAGGAGCCCGATGTGGAACTCGATCCCGAGACGCTGGGATCATGACCCGAGCCAAAGGCAGTTGCCCAACCAACTGAGCCACCCAGGCGTCCCTTTACTAAAGTCTTAACAGAAGCTTACTGAGGAAAACCACGACTTGAAAAAGAATACATGTGCGTGTACACATGCACACACACATATGAATGATTATATTCTATTGCTCTGTGTATCACAAAGTCTCCATTATCATCGGATATATATTACATGCTTAATATCTTTGGAAAAACAGATCAAAGAGGTGAAGCAGCCTATCGTTTGGGGAGTGATTACTCCTGCCTCTTCTTTAGCTTGTCTCTTTTCTGTTTTTAGAGGGCCTTCAAGGCTTCTGATAGTTGAATGCTATCAGTTGCCTTCATCAACTCTAAATACTGTCAGTTTTTTCCTTGCAATGATGCCAATGTTTTGATCCCTCATAATGATTTTGTTTGATGGTTGCTTTTTTCCTATTTTTGGTGGGAAAAAAGAATTATTTTCTAGTTTTTAACCTCTTGAAATTTCCTCCCTCCAACAATTTATTTTTTTAAAGATTTTATTTATTTATTTATTTATCTATCTATTTATTTATTTATTTATTTATTTATTTATTTAGAGCGAATGAGAGGGGAGAAGGTCAGAGGGAGAAGCAGACTCCTCATGGAGCTGGGAGCCCGATGCGGGATTCGATCCCAGGACTCCAGGATCATGACCTGAGCTGAAGTCAGTTGCTTATTAACCAACTAAGCCACCCAGGCGCCCGCCCTCCAACAATTTAAAGAAAACTCTTCCTCAGCATCAAAGCAAATTGCTGTGTTGCATCAACAGTAGACTTAGCTATGGAAACACTGGCTTTCTAAACCCTTTTACTTGGAAAAATCAGCAGTTAGCCCATATGTTTCTTTCTAAAATTCCCATCATTCCTGAGGGGATGAAATGTTTTATTTTCTGAAGTCCTGTGTGCAAGTTTTTACATCAGTTTTATTTATAGTGAAAAACATCGGGATGTGGTTACAGCATACACCTACTTATGATAGAACAATGAATAAATTACAGTGCATTTAATATATGGACTATTACATAGCCATTAAAATGATACATAAGAAGACTTTCTGATGATGTGGGGCAATATTTATACTGTAAAGCTAAGATAAATCAGTACACAGAATGGCCTGTTTGCCAATGCACAATACACACTGTACACTCATTTGTGTATTTCACAGAACCATAAAGAGAAGCATGTAAAAGTTAACATGTCACCAGAAGTTTAATAATGGTTATTTCTAAGCTGAGAAATTATGCATACTTTTTTCTTGCTACGTTTTAATATTCTATAAATGTGCATTGGATTTTAAAATGAAAGAAAACCAGAACTATTTAAAAACAAAAAGACTTGTCTGAAGGAAAAGAATGGTAGTTGGTCCCTCCGTCAACAAATTCACTGACCTTTTTTCCCTAAACCTCAAGAGTCATTACTCTTATCCCGGTGTCTACTGAGAGAGAACCCAGTGTCCTTAGAGGGTGAAATGACTTGCTGGAGTGAATCAGTGGCTTGGTAATGGGGTCATTTCTGGACCTTGTCCATGGACGTGGACAGCTGCTATGAATAGTTTGGGGTCTTCCATTTCTGTCATTCAACCAGCTGCTTTATGTTTTGTGACCTGTGGCTCAACACCAATTGTAAATATCTGCTTCCCTCTCCATGAGGGACTTTTATTGGAAGCACTAAGAACCCTACTGGTATAGCTTACTTCATGACATTTCCCAAAGTCACAAGGAATATGACATGACATTTTACAGGGCTGTGATTTTTCAAACATTTCTATAAAACATCATGAATGTTTCTCATTAAACTAGACTAATTTGACTGGGACAACAGGTAGTTTCGACGGTTTCTTCTTTTTTTTATTTATTTTTTTATTTTTTAAAGATTTTATTTATTTATTTGACAGAGAGAGAGATCACAAGTAGGCAGAGAGGCAGGCAGAGGGAGAGGAGGAAGCAGGCTCCCTGCTGAGCAGAGAGCCCGATGCAGGGCTCAATCTCAGGACCCCGAGATCATGACCTGAGCCGAAGGCAGAGGCTTTAACCCACTGAGCCATCCAGGTGCCCCTTGAAGGTTTCTTCTTGCATCAAAACTGGGTGCTCCTGATTCATTCATTTTATCCTTTGCACATCTTTTGCTAAACCATTGAGGTGTATCTCCCTTAGAAGCTAATTCCTTCAAACTTCTCATTATATTTGAGGCAAGACACTTGTGCCAACACATACTTTCATGAAAGGAAATGAGAAGAGGGGGATAAAGTTCTTCCAGTCTAGAGAGTTCTTTAAATATTTAAGAATTTAGAATCTAGTTTTACTAATAATACTATGAACTATACAGGGAGGATTGATGAAATCATACACATTTATAGCTAGATGTTTATCAAAGAGTGTGCTGTTAGCATTAATAGATAAACACAAAAACACGTGGTTTACTGGACTGGAGAACTACTGAATTAAGTGAAGAAATATATTTATTCACTGCAGCATTTTTTGGAATTCTTATTTGATTAAAAAAAAAAATGGTCCCCCATGAGGAATCTAGTGGCCTGTGGTAGCAGGTGGTGGTGTCTTCCCTATAAATTTGGTCCTCCTCCTCCTTCTGAAAACTGACTCTGTATCCTGAGCCTTGCATGATCGTGACTGGCCAAAGCAAAGAGCCCATGAAATTTCTGCAATAGCAGTTTGTCTAAGGGTGAGCTCATCAACCAAGCCAGCCAATCAGAGCCTTCTCCACCACTTTCTTTACTGTATTTTTCTTCATCATAGCATTTGCCGTCATCTGCCATACTACGTAGTTTCTTGGTTATTGTCTCCTTCCATTCAGCAACACATGAGTCCCACAAGAGCAGAAATTGATGTCTTTTCAGTTCACTGGTGTATCCTGCGTGATACATCAGTAGATGTTCCACAAATACTTGTTGCTGAATCTTTCTCAAGAAGCATTGAGTGTGTGGTGTTTCTTAAACTTGTTTGCAGATAGAACCCTTTATCCATAAGGCATTGGACCAGTTAATTCTCTGTGGAACATACTTTGTGAAACACTGTGTTTGCAAGAGTCTTCATAAAGTACCATTTTAAACACGGTTATTTTTAAAATGTGGAAACTGAGACCCAGAGAAGCTAAATAATTGACCCAAAAGCCCACACTGCAGTTGAGGTTTTATGTGTTTGAATCCTTGGTTCTCCCCTATCAGCTTACGCCACCATGTAGAAAATGCCCACTGTTCCATGCCAGGCTCGCTGATGCATCTGCCTCTTCTAGTACATTGACTCACTGAAACTTTGATATGATCAGAGCAGTTGAAATGGAATCCCTCTTTTGTTCAGAAAACTGAGGGTGTGACTTCTCCAAGGCCACACAGCTTTGTGCTCAAGTGGGAGTTTTACAGGTTCCCCAGATGGCATTTCTAATGAAGAGGAAATATTGCCTCCAACTCCATGCTGCCTGTTCACCTTTCAAAGGACCTAAATTCCCCCCAAATTATACAGGATATATAGCTAATGAAACAAAACATGTGCTGAAACAGCCTAAAGCAGGTGTTACTCATTGCACCTTCAGCATCCATTCAACCAGTACGGGAGTACCTGCTATATGCCGGGAGTGTTTGGGGCACAAGTGATACAGAGCAGAAATGGTACCACCTCTGCGAAGTTTAAACTCCAGTGAAGGGAGACAAGCAATTAAGCACACAGGCTTTGATGGTTGTGTTGCATGATATAGAGAAGCACAACAGCAGATCTCTAGGGAGCTCAGTTTCAGATGGGACTCTATGAGAAGCTTTGCTAGTCTGCCCCTCAAAACTAGGTAGATTCCACATGTCTTCCACTTACCGAGGGAGAGAAACTCCATTCATGCTAACCTAGCCCTTTGGCCTTTACAAACCAGCACTGTGATTGATTCTAGAGTTGAGTTCTGTCCCTTTTCCACTGAATAACGTGGCAGTATCAGAGAGCCCTCCGAAAGGGCCTGGCCTTACCACCAAACAGATTTTATGGTGAACTGGACCTCAGATTAGATGGAAAGCGCTGTCTTGGAGGCAGATGCCAAGTGCTTTATGCATGTAATAGCCCAGTTCTTCAATATCCATTATTTATCAGGCTGGGGAGATTGAAGGAGACAGAGCAAGACCCCTTAGTTTAATGTGAAGTCTTTATCTTTCAGCTTTTTGAACTTGAACACACCAAGAAAGGCTGTTGAATTGTTTTCAGTGAACACACACATCATTGGCTCTCATCCTGAAACACCCCAGACCTCAGAAATGAAGCCACATGAAAATTCCATCGAGGTTCTTGGAGTAGGTGTTGGCAGGGAATTCCATGGCACAGCCATGGGAGAGGGGTGAGTGAGAGGTTTTAGGACAAATACTTTTCCTCTGAATTATTCTAGTCTTTTTTTTCCAGAAAACAGCAGTTTTCAACCTTAGCAATACACTGGTGTCACTTGGGAAGTTAAACGAAAATACAGATACCTGAGTCCTATCCCTGGAGAGTGTGATTTATGTGATCTGGTGAGAGGCTTGAACATGGGGCTCTTGAACACTAGAGCTTTCCAGGTGATCTTAATGTGGTTTTAGTGTTGAGAACTGCCTCTATAGATGTAGGCATGAGGTGATGAAACTTGGGTGTGGGGCAAAGGTCAACTGTTTTAGGACTGTGTCAATCCTGCCTTGCCAGCCTTCACAAAAGATTAATTTAGTCAATGCTCAGATCTTAGTTAATCTATTCTTTGCTACCATTTTGTCCATTTTAGACAAACTAATGTATCATCGATTATTATCATCAATTTATTTGTATTTAAGTCACAGAAATGGTAAGGTTTCCCAGGTCATTTACTTTATAGGTGGGTTTTCTTAAGTCTGGTCTCAGGAGGCAGGATGGTGACACTGGTATAAGGAGGTGGTCAGGTGACTACTGTGGGTTTCACCTGGGCGTTCTGCAGAAGGGCAGCATGTCCAAAGAAGGTGGGAGCTGGGTAAAGGGGGAAGAGCTGGCTGAAGGACACTGATCTGTGATGAATGGGATGAATTCCATTGTAGGGATTCACAAAATCTTTCACCAAGAATCTTACCTTTTCCTACTATATGCCCATCAGGTTGATGCTGGAAAGCTTTTCTTGTAAGCTGAATGCATTTTCCTGCTGAAATACCTTATCATAAGACTTTCTGTCTGCTAAGTAGAGTTTCTCTTCAGCAGGGTATAACCACTGATACAGCTCCAACCCAGAGCAATGAACCTCAGCTTCAAGTCTGGTTCCCCATAGGCTATTTGTATGAGTGCGTGTGTTTTGCCAAGCTTTTTGGAAAATGGAAAGTGGAGGATGGACTCATAGACACATTCAGAGACCCCAGGGGATCTGGGCCCCCAGAAGGAAGGAAGGGAGCCAACAGATATTAGTTACCTAGAATGGGCCAGGTATCCTGCCGACAGATCGGTATCACCACCCTCCTTCCACGGCTCAGGAAGTTTGGGCTGTGAGAGGTCAGGTTACTGGTTCATAGTCCCCCGGTGGTAAATGGAGCTGGGATACCAACTGAACCTCTGTCTCTCTGTGCTCCTTCCCCCACACCACGCTAACCCCTTTGGGGACTTCTGAATTTCCGCTTTCATCAGCGAGAAAGACTGCTTCTTGGCCCCAAAGGAAGACGCTGTTAGTGAGTCTTCGAGATTTCCTCCATCTATCTCCCAGAATGATAGGCTAAGCTAATAGGCCCAATTAGGAAGTTCCTCTGGCTTCGACCCTGGATGCATTAGAGTGTGTTGATCAAGAGAGAAGCTCTGGCTTTGATAGTCTGGGATTTAATACAGCTCTCCCTCCCCAGTCGTGCTACTTCAGGCAACTCGCTGACCTCTCCCGGTCTCAGTTTCCATCATCTATGAAGCTGAAACAGTGATGTTACCTACCACGGAGAGTTTTTGTGGGGATTAAATGAGATATTCATGCCACTTAGTGCAGCAAATCCTAAGTACCCAGTAGGTGTTAGCAATCACCATGGTTATAAACCCCCATCCTCCAGAGCCAGTGTCACCATTTTGCTTCGGACGAGTCACTGATTGTCCCCTCTGATACTCCTTTGGGTCAAGGACACAGCAGCTCTGCCTGAGCAGTGTGCCATGTTCATGGCACCTCAGCTTCTGCCTTTCTCCACACCGAGTATTGATCCCAACTCCTTGCATCCCCAGCCTCCATTCAGATGGATGTAATGCAATTGCTTATTTCGGAATGAAAGCAAAGAAAACTGACTCCTCCTCTTTGAAGAATGGCTGAAAACCCCTCAATTTTATACTGTGTTAATCAGGCCTGAAAGAAGTGACAGAAAGCCAATAGCCAGGCTTGGAAATCTGTTAAGAAAAATACCCCAGGAAGGCTCATTGGTTTCTCATGCATAAGTGAAAGCCAAGTGGTTTCTGCAGAGATTCAGGAGCTATGGCTTTGATCACTGCCCAAGCCAGACCTGGTTAGATGGAGGCAGGGGTCCCAGTTCAGACCCCAGTGTCTCCCTCTCCTTGTTGGAAAGGACAACTGACACCTGCACTCAGGGGGCTGCAGTCTGTGCCCTGTCCCCTGCAATGGCTTCCCTAGCACCCATCCTACACACATTCACATCCCCTGGGTCCTATTTGTGTCCCCACACTGCATTGCCTCTCAGAACACCACAGTGGTTACATTCTAATTAAGATGTGGAAAGACAAAGTCAAGGTCACAAACATCCGCTCTTTCAATTACAGATTCTCTATAACAGCAATACCTGCACTCCCCATTCCTTGTGTAAAACGCATCCCTATTTATTATCTCATTAGTAGAAACAGCAATGCTGGGAGGAAGGTACTCTGATAACTGTCACCCAGTTATTTTTATTTGATTTGATTTATAAAATAAGAATAATAACCACTACTTCACAGGACTGTTGTAAGGATCAAATAGGGACTTTTCTAATATACAGTAGCTATTAAATTATATGTCCGAGGAATCTGACCCAAGTGAAACCGGCTTTCACTGGATGCTCACATTCTAATAGTACCAAAACTCAGACTTGAATCCAGGTTCAGAGTTCTGCTTATCTTAACCAGAGGTAGAAAGTTCTGATGAGGTTTCTCAGACCTAATTTGTATGTTATTTCTGGAAGGCAGCAGGGACAGGAGGAAAAGAAATGTGTTACAGAACATCATGGGAAGTTACCATTGTCAGGAGTCAACATGTCCGGATTTGAATCAAGTTTCATTTGGCACTAGCTTTGTGACCTTGGACAAGTCACTTTTAGCTGAGCCTCTGTTTCCAAATATGTAATATTTGCCTTCCAGGATTTTTGCAGTGTTTAAGCGTAACCGTATGTGTAAAGACACACTCAGCACTTGACACATGAAGAACAACAGTGTGCACAACTCAATAGTTAGGAGAAAAAAATTAGGGAATGGTAAGTAGGAGGGAAAGTGGAAATGTACACATGGGACTTGCCCTCAAACCTAGAGTCGTGTTGCTCAGTGCAACCAAGTCCAGGTCTTCATCAGATTGCATGGACTGAGCTCTGTTCTCAAGTAGAGTTGACAGTGAATGTCAACAAAGAGGCGAATTGCTTCCTGGTTGACCCAGGTCACACTGGTACAAGGCAAGTTCTGTGGAGATCTGACAGGCAAATGAGGTCTTAGTGCCAGGAGAAGAATTCTGAGCTTCAGTCATCATCTATAAGGTAAAGGTAATCTTGTACCTACTGCAAGGGTTGAAGGAGAAAATCCATGTAGCATGGATAGATCAAGATACCCTCAGTGCTAGCCTCACATGTATCAAATAAATACATATTTTTACCTACTTTGGTTAGGTCCTGCACTTATTGCAAACAGGTATGCAAAAGATTCTGTTCTCAGAGAATGTCTTATTGAGGAAGCAAGACCAAAGACCATACAGTTCATGCTGAGGTCAGCAAAAGGGGCTCTGGAAGCACAAAGATGCAGAGCCCTTCCCAGGAATGATGCAGAGTATGAGGTTACAATTTACTTGGAAAGCATTTCAGAATGGTGGAGCATGTGCTAGACCCAGGTTTGGTTCCAAGCACTGTTACTTAATAACTTGGGACCTTGACCAACTCACGTTGCCTCTTTGAGTCTCAATTCCCTTATCTGTAAAATGGGTTTATTCATACTTACTTGTAGGGTTTGGGGAAGATTTAAAGTATCTACAGTATTTGCAGAGTGGTTAGCACATCAAGAACATTAAAAAAACTACTGGCTCTGTGTGAATGTTAGTATACATTGATGTGTCCAGATAAAATGCACTATTTGGGGAAGTATTAAATTTCCTGTTGATGAGGCTTTTAGCTATGGAGAAAATCCTTATGACATTTCCCAACCCATTTCAGACCCCATATAATCTGAGAATCAGTGGTTTTACCTGGGAAGAGAAAATCCTGGTCCTAGACTCCTGGACCAGAGAGTTCTCAGGGAGCGGAGATTAGCAAGGCCCAGCGAGAATGTAGAGAGGAGAGAGGAGATCTGCTGAAGCAGAGCTGAGGACCAGGAATGTTGTGACTGGCCCTAATCCCTTAGAGAAAAACCACACATGCATTAAAGAGAGCAGTCCTTAATGTTCACAGGCATGGATTGGGAAGCATCATTTTGAATTAAAATAGTTTGAAGCTAGAGAAAATCTTTGAGAAAACAGAAGGGACTGGATTGGAGGAGAAGGGAGACAAGTTAGGGATGTTATAGTATGCCAGTTGAGAGGTGGTGGTGGCCTGGAGTGGCAGTGGAAGACCAAAAAAAAAAAAAAAAAGGATTATTCTTAACGGTAAGAAAAAATAATTAACCGGGAAGTTCATAGTCTGAAAAGCTCAGAGTCTAATGGAGATAGAATTAGTGTGGCAGATAGCTATGTCACCTTCAACATCTAGAGTCAGCCAAGGCTTGGGTACCATCTTTGATTTCTATTAGCATTGTAGCCTTGGGTGAGTTACTGTATCTCCTTGATCCTCAGAGGCCTCATTTCTAAAATGGGTACGTCTCTCATGAGGGCTGTTGGAATCCTTACACAATACCCCAAGCAAATTATTTCACATAGTAAACATCAACATTTATAAGTCTAATTATACCTCATGTATCTAATATAAAAAGTTTACCTTATATACTTAATATGCTATGCATGAGGAATAGTTGTTACTATATTACCCCTAACCAAAGAATCCGAGCCCCAAATCTCTGGAGACATCTCAAAAAGTTGAAAAAAGCAGGTGCCCATGACTTATCAGATGTCAAAGAGAATTGGTTAAATATCTGGGAAGGGGGGGAAAGAAAGCATTTGGTGTGGGTCTTAAATTACAGTAATCAAATTAAGGAAGTCTTAGTGCCAGGGGAAGAATCATTGACTATGGAAGCCAAAGGAATTTTCCCTGATACCCTCTAGGATCGCATAATGGAAATGGGGAAGTAGAAATCCACTGTCGCCTGGTTGCAGGGCCAAGCATGGAACAGGCTTGCCTAGGCCACAAGAAATCTTCTTTCAGTTTCAGAGAATTCAAAGCACTGCTGAGCACACCCAAGGGGCCAGAGCTCCCTGAGCATCTGTAGAACCCCTGCAGGGTCTTACCACTCATTAGTTTCTAGGGCTAAACATATTTAATTGGCCCTTCTTGACCTCCATAGTGACAAAAACTGGTTCTCTCTGCTCACTTTTGCTTAAGATTCAAATAAACCCCTGCATACTTTAAGGAACTGTAGATGTTGAAAGGCGATCTGGCTTAACCTCCTCAGTTTATAGAAAATAACATTTTTCCAAGGCGTCACTGTTTGCAAAGGCCTTGGCATATATAACATCTCGTTTGTTCCTTTTATGGATTCTGGGTGGCAAATATTGTCAGTCAAGAAGGTGAGGAGGGAGCTTGCAGATGACTGCCCATGTCCCATTCCAGTGTCAGCCCTCTCAGGTTGGGTGTCCCTGGTGAATTCACTCATTTCCTCCGGCCTCAGTTTCCGTATCACTGCGAGAAGCACTGGCTGTGTGGTGGAGAATGGTTCCTTCCCACATGAAGCTTATAGTCTCATGAGGGCCAGCCATAAATAAGTAAACAAATGCATATAAACCACCGAAGCCCTAAAAAGAGAATAAACAGCATTGCTCTGACAGAGTGTAAAAGGGAGGGGTCTATTTCGTGATGGCCTCCCGGCAAAAAAGGCAACATTGACGCTGCGGCTTGAAGGAAGAAAGAGAGCCTGCCAGGGAAATCGTTTGGTCGTTCTTGTGGGCCACAGGTCAGTGGGGAGAATGGCCTTACAAGGGAAAATGTACAACAGTCCTGAGCACCCCTTCTGATATGTGGGGTCTGCTCAATAAATAGAGGTTTGAATCTGGAATTTATTTTGCAGCCGATCAAACTGAGACTCAAAATCAACTAAGAAAATCGTTCAGGCTTAATAGCTCATATTGGGGATGGAGAAAGGATTCCAACCCACTTCTTCTAAAGTCACATCCTACCTTCTTGCCATCAGAGCCAGGTGCCAGTGAAAATGTTACATAGATCAACAAAGGCAGTGTCACAAAGTGGGTGGGAGGGCTGGGACCCACGCTGGCTGCGTTTTTCCAACAGCTACCCCCAGGGAGTGACCATCTGTGAGGCAGCTTTCTTTCTTAGAGCAGATACCCCCACCCTTTTAAAAAAAAAAAAATAAGGCTTCTTTTTATTGATTACCTTTGACTCTTTCAACCTCAGTTTAATTTGGCTTGACTAAGTCAAGGCTGTCCTCAAGCCCTCTGAGCCAGGTCTGGTTTAGGGACTGAGCAGTGAGATGTGGGAGAGGAAGGTCTTCCAGTGCAGAGGGAGGAGGCCCTCAGGGGTGCTGGGCATAGGGGTCTTAGAAATACGGGTGAGAGGCAGCTACATTGCAGAAGTCTGGGTGCCGAGTACGATGCTGACTCAACCAGAAAGAAGTTGCTGCAGGAATGAAATATGTGTCTGTGATTTCATGAAGGCACCGTAAACCAAACAGCACCCAGTGGTGTTATGGAGCCCCTCTAAATTTATAGCCTGCCCTCTGCAGAGGGGTCTAGCAGGTCAGGACGTGGGAAGAGGGAGAGTGGCGGTGGTGGTTTGTGTATGTGTGTGTTTTCTGAGAGGGGAGAGAAAATGACCGTGAGAAATGTGAGGAACCAGAGAGAGGCAAGGGAAGAGAGAAGAAAAGAAAAATAGACAGTGAGTGAGGGACGAGGGGGGCGGAGAATGAAAAAGAAAAGAGCCTGAAACAGAAATAGAAACACAGAAAGAGGAAAATAGAAAGCATGAGTTACACATTAAAAGCCATGCAGACAGAGGTGGAGATGAAGAGAGAAAGGACAGGTTGATGGGCAACAAAACAAAAACCAACAAGTAGAGCCAAAGAGAAAAAGGGAAAGGTTGAAAAGCAGGGAGGAAAATGTAGTGAAAAAGACGTTGGCAGAGACCCATCTGGGGGAAAGAAAACAGGAGAAAAAAGAAAAAACAGATAACACCCTGGAGAGAAAGAGAAACAGAGTGGCTAACAGAGAAACAAAATGACGGTGGGAGATACGGAGCCTGCGTCAGAGACAGAGACAGAGATGGAAGCGAAGAAGCCCATGCACCCAGAGGCCCAGGGAGAGAAGAGAAGGGAAGTGGACCAGTGAGAAAGACTGACAAACAGAAACTTTGGAGACAAAGGGACTCAGGCAGGGCAGGGGGAGAGAGACATGTGTGCAGGCCCGCCTGCAGAGAGGGGCCCCAGACCACCCCGGGTAGGTGGGGAAGCCAGTAATGACAGCAGGCCCTCGGGGTGGGCAGCCGCTGAGACCCCGAGTCTCTTCTGGCTTCTGTTCCTGCTAACAGTGACCCGATGTGGGTTTGCAGTAACAGGATTCATTTAGTGAAAAATCTCCCGCTCATAAATGATAGCTGCTAAAAGGCTCTCTTTTGCTTCCTTGGAAATGGAAGTAGGAGTTACTTAATATTGCTTTTCTGAGAAACAGGTATATATGTCAAAAAATGGCCCTTTCTGTCCTCTCAGAGAAAACCCCAAACAGCTCCAACCTGAGATGGTGATTTTTATTACAACTTGCTACTCTCTGAGTGGACGTGTTTCGAATGTCTGCTGCAATCCTTTTCCCATTAGATTTTTTGGATGACACTTACCGCAAGGGAAATACAATTTCTTGGTCTGTGAATTGTTTATGTCCTCATCAAAATATATCTTTAACGACACCCAGGGAGATGATTTTCTAAAGAACTTTCCAGTCTGCAGACTTTTAAAAATCCCCTTCTAAACTTTCCACAGCCTGTAGAGGGGCAAATCACACTGACTGTGGAGCCTTTAGCTCATGGCATTTTGTGTTTTGTTTAATACTTAACAATTATCTTTGCTATTTATTGAACTCCAGTCGTGGCTAGCTGCCTTACAGAAAGCATCAAATTTAATCTTTCTCACAACCCTGCAGGAGGGATTTTTATCCCCACTTCACAGATAAGGAGATTGAGGTTCAGAGAGGTTAAATGCTCGGGAGGCTATGTTGTTAATAATAATGATGTTGTAATTTATGCGGTACATAACGTGAAGCAGAATACCATGCATCACCTTGTTCCCAGGAGAGCTCCCATGCCTTTCCTAGTAGCCTTTTGTGAGAGCTCTGAGACACAGAGAATTAAGGTAAGTTTTCCAAGACCAGTAAGTAAATAGCTGGTAGATCCAGAGCTCAAACCACATCTGTTTAATTCCAGACCTGTGCCCTCGGTCAAGATGGTTGCTGTCTCTCCTTGCTCTTGCTAGAAAGCGCAACATCTCTCAAGCTTTGGGCTCAAGGAAGGCAAGGACTACATTTTTTTTTAAAGATTTATTCATTTGAGAGAGAGAGAGAAAGAGAGCGGAGGGAGGGAGAGAAAGAGAGGTGAGGGGGAGAGAGAGAGAGAGAGGGGTCTTCAAGCAGATGCCCCACTGAGCCCAGAGCCTGACACAGGGCTCAATCCCATGACCCATGAGATCATGACCTGAGCCAAAACCAAGAGTCAGATGCTTAACTGACTGAGCCACCCAGGCACACTGGCAAGGGCTACATTTTGATTAGTAGTGTGTTTCTCCCAAAGAGTAGAAGTTCCATGAAAGCAAAAGCCTGTATCCTACTATAGGTATCAATGCCTGGCATCCTGAGAAGGATCAATAAATAGGTGTTGAATCACTTAGTCTTTGAACTCAGCACCTGCGACGCTTAGCACACAGTCAATTCTCCTGGCCTGTTGGCCAGCCATCCTTCAAGTCCAACATTTGCCCTAAAGATGCAAATCAAGTGCTTTTGTGGAACAAGGGTGAAGACAGAGGCTCTTAGGAAAACCCTCACTTGAGAAACTCTTGATTCCTTCAGCCTGCTCAGACTTCAGCATCATTTTTAAGTTTCCAGCTGAAGAAAGGGCTTTGACCCATGTTAACGATTACACAGAGGAGGTAGGGACGCGATTGTTGCTTTCATTAGAACACTGCTCTGATCAAGCCCGATTTACACCTCGACCTTGGTGTGCCTTCAATTTGCAGGGCAAAAGTGAATCTGATTTAATTATATGAGGGCTTTTGCCAACTGGTACCTAAGAACTTTACAGTGAATTTTGGTTCAGTATTAAATACAAACACTGAGTCTCTGGCTCCAGGAACAGAGTGTGTGATAGAGTAGACTCCCTGAACTATGGGTATTTTCTTCTGAGTCTCTCAGAGCAACTTCTGCTATAACTGGGTGCCAGATGCTAATTGTTCTCTATTTATAATAAAACATAAATTTAGTTAAGGATAGAGTTTTTATTACTATTTCCACAAAAGAACGGTTCTTAGATATATACCCTTCTAGATAAGAGGTCTCCACAGACATGCCTCCTTTGTTCCCTCCTCCAGCTGTTTTAAAGTCCTTGACTTTTCTCTTTTGCATGCATTTCCCAGTGCAGAAGGCCATGAGTCTTTCCTATTTTCCACCTAAGTTTTCTTACACACACCATCCTTTATTCTCCTTTCCTACTACGTTGGCCTTATTGTATCTCTCAGGGAAAGTGTATGTAGTCCTCTAACCATGAGTCACTTAGACTTAGAGTCTCCAATACACGATTCATGGTGAAGAGGGTTCTTTCCCTCACAAGCTATGGGTATCCTGATAGTGTAACGGAAACAACGGTAACTACCAGTTATTATGTGTTTACTCTGTGTCACGCCTTTTACTTAGTGCATGACATAAACTATTTCATTTCGTACTTAGAAAACTCTGTGGGAAATGTGCTTTCATTACCTGGATTTTCTAGGTAAGAGAGCTAAGCCTTGGAGACGTAAAGTAAATCTGACATTAGCAATGGGTATGTGGTAGCGGCAAAATTCAACATGGTCAAGTAACCATTGACCTTGACTACTGTCCTATTCTGTCTCACCCAACTCTTGAGTTAAATAATCCTGCTCTAGAAGACTAGCTTCAAATTATACTAACACTATGACCAATGTAAGCAATTTCAGTTTCTGAGCCTCCTCGGTTTCCTCATTTCATGGAAATGCCATTCCATGAAATGGGCATTATAATACTTATTGGGGGCATTGTTTGCCAGGATTAAATGAACTAATGGCCACAAAAGTCAAGCACATAGCATAAAAGAAAGAAAGAAAGAAAGAAAGAAAGAAAGAAAGAAAGAAAGAAAGAAAGAAAGAAAGAAAAGCAAGAAAGAAAGAAAGAAAAGCAAGAAAGATAGACAGACAGACATTGGAAATCATTGGAAATACTTTACCTTTCCCTTAAAAGGAAGATTTTCCTCCATCTCCTCAGGTAGAAAAAAAATTATTTCTTGAATATCTATGTGAATTGCACATTGTCATATACATTCAGAAGGATGCCAGGGTGAATGCTGTATTCATCAAAGGAAATTGGGATTCAAAACCGCATTTCTTGACTCTTTGCTCTTCCCCCTACAAAATATGGCCTTCATATATTAAAAAGAAAAATGACCAACAAAAGCTGTCTATGAGAAATCTGTCTCTCTATCATCTCTCCAATGATCCCATTTATCCTAATGCCTTCACTCAGATTTTCCTGCCCGCTGCCTACAATGCAAAGTAACCAGCCCTCTTTGTTCTAACACCACATCTAGATGTTGGGGTTTCTTATGGGCAATTTGAAGATGGCAAATGATGATGGACTGTTCAATCACACACTGAACTGCCCTCCTGGAGTGAAACATACCACACAATGCTTAACTATTTCCCTGCTGGTGTTTACTGGGGAGGCATTATTACCTCAGGTATAGAACAAGCAACAGAAGGCAGGCTGCAAAGACTAAGGTTTCCTGCTGCCTCAGAAAGTGGTGCGATCACTTTACCTTTTGATGGGTTGTTTTGTACATCAATTAACAGGGTCACCATAAACCCCTGCTACCCAGAGCAATCAGCCAGCTGTTGTAGTGGAATGAAAGGTGAATACAATATAGGCTCCTGGTTCACCTGGACCGCATCCAGATGTCCCTTCAGAGAACTCGGAACAAGTGTTGGAGGGAAAAGTTGGGCGGGGGGGAGACTCATATGTGTCCTATGGCTTTGCAGAATTTCTGGTAAGGGAGTATGATTGCAGCCACCTTAAATGTTACCAACAGTCAAGAGGCCTTGAGCCTGTTAATTTTTACCTTCCTGGCCTTGCATCTGTTCCCCCAAATTTCTTATCTGTTCACTTGTAAGACCCTTGATCTGTTATTCCTCCCCAAAAGATGACTCTCAAGGGTCCCCCTGAAACTGAGCAGACCATTTTAGCAGAGACTCTGTATACAGGCATTCATTTTTTCATTAATTTATTTACAGTGAGTGAGTTGTTCTCATGGGGAGAGGGACATCACCAGGGAGGAACCCTTCATTAGAACCCTTAATGTTGATACGACCTGTGAAAAGTCAGACAATGTCCAAATAGCCGAGAGTTTTTTAATCATCTCAGGCTACCTTAAGAATAGGTCATCAGGGAGCCTTATGGAGAAAGCCTCCTTTTCAAAGAGTTTGGTGAACCCATAGAAAATGAGGAACCAAGATTCCTGTAGGTCATGGGCACTGCCCTACAGGAGATGCAGTGATGAATCCATCAATGTTTCTGCCCTCAAGAATTTCACAGTTCAGAGCATGTTATTCTATGAACAATGTGAGCACAGAAATGTCTATAGGAAGGAGGAAGAGACCAAATTCTTGAAGATACTGAACTTACATTAATGCACTTCACCTTTCCATATCAAATCAACTTTTGAATGTGCAAAGAGAGCTAATGAGGACCCAGAATTTGAGGAGCGAAGTGGTAGGAGCCAGCAAAGATACAGCCTGGAGGGATTTACCCAGGGTCAAGTACGGATGCATCTCCTCAGGTAGTAGGTTATTCCTGCCCCTCAGTGGTGCAGCCATCCTCTGTGATGAAACCTTATAAAATTAGGCTAACTGAGGAGGCTGTGGACATGGAATGCAAGGTGACATCTTGAAACGGAACAGAGGAAGCCAGACAAAGACTAGATAGAGGAAAATCAGGCCTCAGACAAGAGTGAATTCTCTGTCACTCAGTAAGTATTACTTCTTCCTCATCTAAATCTGAATAAAGCAGAGAGGAAGCAAGTGAGCTGGTCTATTGTTTGATGTGGGGTTTGACTGACCCTGAAGTCTGAAGCTGTAGAGTGAGGGGCAACAGTAGGCCCTGTTCATGGGTTCATGGTGGCCCATGATGCGGGGTGACCTCGGACTCTATCAGACCATTCCCCATCCAGAGATCTCAAGTGTGGTGTACATTGGGACAGTAGCAAGACAAGTAATAGTGACCTAATTTAATACAATTGAGAATAAGATCCCAGGCAGAAATTTGGCTTAGATATACAATGCCAAGATACCTATAGTCATAGTGAGGAGGCTAAGATCTGGGACAGGTCGTAGGAGCAAGGAGAAGGACAAGAAAGGATTTGGTGTCCAGAGTTCTCCAAGGACCTAGGAGAGCTATGACTCTTGGCAGTAAGACACCTTTTGGTGTGGCGATGATAATGGAGCTGGTCAGGGTAATCTCAGGGTAAGAGCATAATGGAGAGCTCAGGTCAGTACTATTGGTGATGGCAATGGACCCAAAAAGGACATGGTGGAAGGAAGGCAAGCATAAGTGGCTATAATAATAACTTCTGGTTGTCTCAACATTGGAATAAATGGAAGACTTGAAGTAGGCAGCAGAGATGATGATGAGAGAAAGAGCAGATGCAGGCTCTGTAATCAGTGAGACCTGAGTTTGCTTCCTACCTCTCAGAGTGAGGATGGTGGTGATAACGATGGTGGTGATAACGATGGTGGTGGTGGTGATATCTTTATCTTTGGTTACTGTGAGCATTCAATGAGATAATGAGTAACAGATACTTTGAGCATGGTAAGGAATCAATACATGTCAACTCCTACTATTAAAAAGACCTGGAATGTTCCTGCCATGAGCCACATTCCCACCTCTTCACATGGCAGCTATTATCCAACACTTCAGTTCCATACCCCAATTTCCACCATCACAGCAATGACAACAGTAAAAATAGGGAGATATTATAGAGTGCTTATTATATGTCAATCATTCTAGGTGGTTTTTTTTAATATTATCTCATTAAATTCTCAAAGGTAGTCCTTACGAGGCAGGTACTAGATTATCTCTATTTTATAGGCTTGGGAATCCAAAGAAAAGAGAGGTTCATGGAATTATCCATAGTCACAAATCCAGCTCCTCACCTATTCTGAGGCTTCCTCTAGGAAGGTTTTGTCCTCTAGTCTGTCACTGTTAAGCTCCCTCCAAATCCCCTCTGTGTGGGCCAGCAAGCTGCATGATTCATCTGGATGGGGTAGGAAGCATTGGTGGGGAATGCTGCATAAATCTACCCTCATAACCTGGGAGCTTCTTCTCCAAAGACATCACCTCACGTCTGTCAGGCTGAGGCTTAGGTTTGTTATTAGGGAAAGCACTGGGGATAATTCTTTCCAGAAAAGGACTCTTTGCCTATGATTCATTAAGACTTCCCCTCTCAGTGCTGCTTCTTGCTGAGGTGCCAGCAGCTCGTTTTCACAGCAGTGCAAGAACATTTCTTTGTCCTCCAACAACAGGGGTTCCAGAGAAGATTTTGATTTCCATTTTCCCCTCTAAAAGGAAGGCTCAGAAGCAAAATTCTCATTAAATATTTATTTCATTCTCCACACCCCTTTCTCAGTATGTTAGACCCCAACAAACCTCCTTAATCACAGGGCAATCAAACCCTTAAGAGCTGGAAGTGCTGACTGAGAAAGAAGGGCACAAGACATACTGAGAAAAAGGGCAGAAGATAGGAGTTTCCTCTGGAATAGGAGAGAATCATACATTGGCCAACTGACCATGAATGCTGCTTGGATTTGAGCAGTTGGCTCAAATTGAGCAGTTGACTCGTTTGGGGGAATAGAACAAACCTCCCCTCCAATAGTTGGAGCACACCAACACCATGTTCTTAGATGGGCCATCTCTCCCTGCCCTCTTAAATTGTTCCCAAGTCAGTGGCAGATTTTATTCTCTGTCCTACTTGATCACATCTCTCATGGGGTTATCTAGGTTCCAGGTCTTGACTATCCCAGATGATCCTATCAGAGTCCGTCCCATCTTAGGCACTGGCAACTCAGTAACCTATCCACATCTACTACACTGACTATGACAGAAACATCATCAGTGCATAAGAATGTTCTAATGATTGCTTTCTCCTGGTAGGAAATGGATATGCCTGCTTTCTTCAACTTTGACATTCTAGCTGTGAACCTTTGAAATCTAAACTTTAGCCTCGTTCGTCTGATGGTCATGTAAAAGCTGGATCTTTGAGCTATTTGACTCTGGCTTCCCGAATGAACCTGAAATCCGGATCCTCTCTGTCTTCCTTAATTGTCGGGAAAAGACTTCCTCTGCCAGTATAGGTCTCATTCAATTCCCCCAATATGGCTGTATCTAAAAATATATGAGAAATGAGCCCAACCATTGGGTTTGGGAAAAAGCCGATTTTCGTTGAGGGGGCTAGAGATCTGGAGCCATATCCCCAAGGTTGAGAAGGCGATGACTAGACCACGAAGCCCATAACCCTTGACTGAGACCTTTACCATCTCTTACTTTTCCTCAGGTGAGATTTGATTCTGTTTGCTAAGGCCTCGTCTCTACTTTGAGCTGCTCAGGAGTGAACTGGTCTTCCCCTATTGCTGACCACTCCCATTCCCTAGCCTCCCAGGATGCATCTTGCCTAGCTATTCTAGAATTAAATTGAAAAGTGGATACTTCTAAGATTATGTTTTGGTTTGGGGTAGTGGAAATTAATGTTCTTTCTAACTCTAAAAATCAATTATTTTAACCTTAACAAAAGCCTATCAAGAACCTTCACTGAGGGATGCCTGGGTGGCTTAATCAGTTAAACGTCCAACTCTTGATTTTGTGTCAGGTCATGATTTCAGGGTCATGAGATCAAGCCACATTGGGCTCCATGCTGAGTGTAAAGACTACTTAAGATTCTCTCTCTGTCCCTCTGCCCCAAATCACTGTCTCTCTCTCTCTTTCTCTCTCTCTCTCTCAAAAAAAAAAAAAAAAAGAGAGAGAGAAAGAAGGAAAAGAAAAAATTTTCATTGTAGACAGAAACAGAGGGTCCTGTTCTTACCCACTGAAGCAGTCACTCAACATAAGCCTAGAAATGGACTCAAGCCTTTTGTAGACCAACAAAGGCTTTAAAAAATTGCCCCCTTTTGTCTTTTTTTCCCTCACATCCTGTGTTTTTTGTCTTTTATCAATACTTTTGGAAAAAGTGTTTAGAAAAAGGTGTTTAAGGTTGTGAAATCCATCATGCTTGCAACCACCCTAGTTAAATGGGGATGGATGGAGGGGGCTCAGAGGAAAGAAGAGGCCTAGACACCAATTTGTCACTTGTCCTAGAACTCAGGGCTACTAGAACCCCAGTGATTTAAGCATTAGTTTGCTAGAAGAGCATCACTAGGCAAAGCTACCTTAATGTTAAATAAATAAAATTTGCACATCAAATGATCACCTGTGACTTCTCCTTTTCTGTGTATGTGTTTTTAACCACTCTCAACCATAACTAGGCAAATGAAGGACACAGAACGTACAGCATTTGGAATATAATGTTAATATTTACAATCCTGACATTTAAGGCAGCAGCAAGACAGAACAGAGGCATTTAGCCAGGAATAGCAGTCGAGAATATCCCCAAAGTGCCTCTTTAGTGTGGGTGGCACTGACTGGGAGGCCCTACTATATTCCAGGCTGATGAATCACAACAGACTAGTTGTGTGGGCTCGCAGAAGTCTGCCCCAAAGGGCTGGTAGCTTGTTGGGGCCACACAGTACTCACACAAGCATAGGAATAAAGGGTGAAACCTTAGTTATACACACCTTTAATGACTAAGACTTCTTTCAGAGGGTTATAGTAAGAGAAGATAACACTCTTAGCCCAATAACCCAAGACAGTGACAGTGCAGCTGCACTTTCAGAAGCCAGTGGAGATTCTCTCTTTGCCAAATTAGCAGAGGAGTAAGTAAGAGATAAAATCCAGTTCCCTGGAAAGACTTCTAGACAAAAGACAAAATCGCCCTAGGTCTACCACAGATTCCCTTTGTGACCTCAAGGAACTCACCTTCTTATTTTGGAACCTGACTCGCACCCCTGAACAATGAGGAGACTTGTTCTTCCCAATGAGGAATACATAGCTCTTCCAATGTGAAAGTTTTATCGGTTTGTGAGAATGTAAGCTACCCCCTGTTTACATGTGCATTCAAGTTTTCTGTCCTTGGAGCATTGTCCTATAAGCCCTTCTAAGTTATGTAACTAGTCAAGTTTTCCAGCTTATCCTGAATATTAAAGTTCCCATAGACAATCAGCAGTAAGTCATGGCACCAGAAACCGGAAAGCTCCTGGGCTTGAATCGTGTGTTAGAAGCTGTTCCAGAAGAACCCCATTGAATGATGTCGAGACAAACCTGGGGTATCCCAGGTACTGACTCCATTCGTAACCAACTGCCTAGCAATGCCTGGATCTTGCCAAAGACATAAGGAAGCTATTGGGTTTCCCTTTAAATATCTTTCTCCAGCTCAAGGTGAGCCCATAAAAGAGGATGATTTGAATTGGGTTCTGAGGGGTGAGAAGAATTTCTATTTTTTCTTACAGAAAACTTTCTGATTATAAAAAAATAGATCCTGAAAAAAATTCAAAACATTGTGTTTCCAATAATTGTAATGTGTGTAGTACATTTTCTGGATGTACAGAGTCTTCAGTGTAGACCACTCTGCTTTGTAGATGACACAGAAATAATTAGAAAATATTTCCTGTACAATTATTGATCTTTTCTTAAAATGCAAGGGGAATTGGGCATTTGATAAGAACATTATACTAGAAAGGAGGAGACTGCATCCCAGTTCTGCCTCTAGGTTGACTTTGGCCAAGCCAGTGACCCTCTCTGTGCCAGCATGTTCTTAGATACAAAATGAGGAAGTTGAAACTCATTATTTCTTAACTTTATTTCTTTCATGCTTCTTAGATTAGTTAGGGTGAGTGACAGAACCCAACCAACTTAGTGAAATATAAAATCATTGGCTTAATGAACTGAAGGGCTCAGGGTAGATTTACATTCAGGCAGGGCTGATCCAGGGGACAAAGAAGATGTCATCAGAGCCTAGCATCTCCCACTCACTTGTAAGCCCTTTTTTTTTTTTTAAGATTTTATTTATTTATCTGACACAGAGAGAGATCACAAGTAGGCAGAGAGGCAGGCAGAGAGAGAGAGCGGGGGAAGCAGGCTCCCTGCTGAGCAGAGAGCCCGATGCGGGGCTCGATCCTAGGACCCCGAGATCATGACCTGAGCCGAAGGCAGAGGCTTTAACCCACTGAGCCACCCAGGCGCCCCTTTTTTAAGATGTGTAAATTTCTTTTCTAAATGCCATAGAAGGGTCGGGTGAGCTTATCAAGTGCAGGGCTTCCATCTAGGGAAACAAGCTTGTCTCTCTCAACAGTTGAACAGGGATTCTGTGCATGAATATCATTATCCTAAATTGGGTCATATGGCCAGTCTGGTCCAATTACTGGTTCTAGGAATATTTAAAATACCAATAGCTTTATGCCAATCAGAATTCTCTCAGAAGGAGAGGTCAACTCCATTCAAACCGAGGGGCTAAGTGTGAGAAATGGTCACTTCCCAAGGCAGATTATAAGTACTCTTTTACTAGAAGAATGTTGAATCATAGGCAGCAAAACAACAATGGTTTAACCACAGATATTCCCAAGAATCTGATGAAATTCTGAGCATTTTTCTAGGAAATCAGCAAATATATAAGCACAAAACCAAAACCAAAGGTTATACAGGAATCAAAGAAGTCAAAGACTCCATGAAACTTGTCCATGAATCCTATTGCTGCTATAAAATTCTTCCTTTAGGAATTATTCTAAAATAATGTTTATATTACTGAGAACTCACCTGGCTAGAAAGTGCAAATTCTGGTGCTCTGTTTGGGTCAAGACACATAAGGAGTCTCTCATATCATCCCTTTTAACTGTAATGTCCTCCAGTGTAGGTTTTCACATGTTCCATAGGCACTGCCTTGCATTTTGGCAGGCATGGAAATAGCTACAGCCTTTTTGGAAGGCAGTTCTGCAGCATATATCAGGAGCATTAAACTGCTCTTTGACCCAGAAATTCCACTTCTGGGAATCTAACATAAGGAAATCACCAGAAATACAGAACAGTTTATGCATAAATATGCTTTCTCATTTGTATAAAAACATCAAAGTAGCATGCCTCTTCAATGACAGCGTGGTTAAGTGAATTGTGCAACACACATTTGCTGAGCTATTGTATAATTATTAAGAACATTGTTTAAAAAAAAACACTGTTTAAAGGCTTTGATACAACATAGGAAATATTAATATTCCAGTGTTGAGAGGTAAAATTAAGATATGAGTCTAAATAAACAATATATGTAATATTATATTTGTACAGTATCATGCAATATAATGGCTTGTAAAGATTTACTAAAATGTTTATAAAAAAAGAATGGAATTAAGCTATTCTTGAGCTCCCATACTGAGGTTATGCTTCTTTTCCATCTCTCTTTTCTCATTTTCCTGTTATCACAATTGATTTTGTAATGAAAAAAATACTTTCTTGAAATTGACAAATAAAGGATAAATGAGTGCATAAACTAATATATACATAAAGGTGTCAGGTATTGGGGTTGGGGGTAGTGAAGAAGGCATGTACGTGAAATTATTGGGGCCATTGTTGACATTCAAAGATGGGCTGCAGATTAGATAATAGTGCTGTATCAGTGTTGAATGTCGTTATTCTTGGGAAATCCACATTAAATGTTTAAGGGTAAAGAGGCAAATTGTCTCCAAGTGACTCAAAATATTTAAGGTCAAATAAATATATTATAATCTGGAGAGCTAGGAGAGAGGCAGGAAGGTAGTTGGAGAAGGAGGGGCAGAGGGAGAGGAAGAGAGAGTACAAGTGGGATAAGATGAGGTAAAGAAAACCCTTCATTGAGTTGTCTTTGTTGGGTGAAGACGAAGTTCTATCAACCTGGTCCTTCCGCAACAGCAACTGGGCATGATATAGGTGGATTCAGTGTCCTCTTCTAAATGTCCTCATCTGATACGAGCTTAGGTGCTGGACTGAGGCAGTCGATATAGAGTTTAATGAAATCGTGAGGTGGGCTGTAATTTGTCTATCTGATGGAGAGTTTTGTCCATTGAAGGTCCGGGTCTCAGAATGTTTGTTTGTTCGTTGATTTTAGAGATGCTACCTTTGCAGACATTCCTGTATGCTTAGAGGATGCAGAGTATGAGAGCTAGAAGTGAACCTGGAGGACGTTTTATCTAGGAAGTTACATTACACATGCTTTTCTACATAAAATGCTTAACTTAGCAAATTAGAGAGTATTCAGGGTGATCCTTCTATACCCAGAAACATAAATATCGTCATTGACATTTTCCTCTATAGTGACCAACCATCCCAGTTTCCAGGGACTAAAAGGTCTCAAACAGAATACAGGACTTTCTGTATTAAAAATGGGACTGTTGGTTGGTCACCCTTCCCATCAATCCGTCACCTGGTGCTTCCAGCCTTATAGTGCATCTCCCTATCTTCCCTGCCACCATCTAGTCCTCACCTCTCCTTTGCTCTACTTAAAAGATCAGTCTCCCCACACACTGTAATATTGTGCTATCAGCTTCACCAAAGAACTGGTTTTGGAAAGCATTGTCTAATCATGACAAAACACTACTTCAAACCTCTGAAAAACTTCACGCTACTTGTAGGAAAAAAACCAGACATGCATTCCATGGCCCATGAGGCCCTGTATGCCATGCCCCTGTCTGCGCTAAGTCTTATCCCCTGCCATCCTCTCCCCAGGCGTTCCCCATGGCTCTCCTGGCCTCTTCTTGTCTTTCCCCTGTGCTCTGTGATGGTTAGTTCTATGTGTCAACTTAGTGAGGCCATGCTTCTCAGATATTTGGTCAATACCAGTGTTGATATGACTGTGAAGGTATTTTTTAGATGAGATTAACATTTAAATCAGTAGACTTCTGAGTAAAGCAGATCGCCCTCCCTAATGTAGCTGGGCTTCAGGCAGTCCATTGAAAGCTTTAAGAGAAGACTGAGGTCTCCTGAGGAAGAGATAATGTCTCCAGAGTACCCTTGAACTCATCATTTCTTCTCTGGGTCTCTAGCCTGCCCAGTCATCCCTACAGATTTTAGATGTGCCCACAACCACAATCTCATAAGCTATTTTCTTAAAATAAGGCTCTTTTCCTCTTACAACCATTTGGTTCTGTTTCTCTGGAGAACCCTGACTGATACATGTCCATACTCCAGGAAGAGGTTTTCGTGTGTTTTGTTTTTTGTTTTATTTTTGCCATTTTGTTAGCAATTCCTGACTTCTCTGTCTAGGTCAAACCTCCATACTACCCACTACTCTGTTAAAATATTTTTATCTCAGGGGCCCCTGGGTGGCTCAGTGGGTTAAAGCCCCTGCCTTCGGCTCAGGTCATGATCTCAGGGTCCTGGGATTGAGCCCCACATCGGGCTCTCTGCTCGGCAGGGAGCCTGCTTCCTCCTCTCTCTCTCTCTGCCTGCCTCTCTGCCTACTTGTGATCTCTCTGTCAAATAAATAAATAAAATCTTTTAAAAATGTTTTTATCTGTTAGACATAGCAATAATAAAGATATTTATATGATTATTGACAAATGCCTCTCTTCTCCACTAGAAGATGTTTTTCACTTAACCCTAGTAGCTGCTCATTAAATATTTACCTTATGACTGAGCGAACTTTGAATGAATTATGTGTGTCATCGGGGAATAAACACTGAGAAACACTGATTTATTCCACCCCTTTTATTTTAAGGTCAAGGAAACTGAGGTCCATAAACTCAAGAATGTGCTGAGACTATATTAATTGGTTTTGCAATTATATCCAATTATTACTTTTGTGTTGTGAATTATTTTGAAAAATACACACTGCCTTGGATAATCAGTAGTTGTCAATCCTAAACGCTAGGCAATGTGAAAAATGTAATTATCCAAACTTATCCAGAATCACTGTCTTATTTCCATTCTCTGTTCCAGCAAAAGAAAAAAAAATTAGAGTGTGGTCTAAAAAGGAAAAGAGAAAAGAAGGCTGATTAGTAATTTTTTTCCTAGACTAAATCCTCAGAATACATATGAGCTTAAAAATCTGTGTGATTGTCCTTTTGCTTGAGTTTGAAAAATGAATGCAGAAGTCTTTGGCCCACTTATCCATGATATATACTCATTCATTCAGACAAGCCTTAAAGCAAATAATTATAGAATACCTACTGTGTGGTAGGCATTTCACTGGGTACTGTTTGGGGAGGGCAGACATGAATTACACACTTACCACCTCTAAGTTGCTTATAATCCCTTGAGAGTGGTGATGTGTATCCCAGACAACATACAGTAACACACTCCAATTAGAATTCCAAGTTTATAGAGAAGAGGGAATTCACTTCCTGTGGGATAATTTGGGAAAGCATGATGCAGGAGGAGGTTTAGGTATGAGGCTTTGAAAGATGAAATGCAGATATGGGAGAAGCTATTTAATGTTGAAATGCTGAGAAAATGGGGAAAAAAAGCCTGGAGACTAGAAAAAAAAAACAACAGAAACAAAAATGCCTAGATTTATTCAGGTTTCCTTTTATGGCCTAAAGTATAATCCTTTTCTTTCCTTGTTGATTCATCTGTTTGTTCATTCAAGAAATATCTGTTGAGTGCTTCCTCTGTGCTAGTTACTGAATTAAGTCCTGATTTTGGACAGAGGAACTCACCATTTGTATGGTCTCTGTTTCTGGAAGTTTCCAGTCTAGTGGGCAAGGTGGACTTTATTCAATATTTTACCCTCTTGGTTTTTGTATGATTATAAGATGATGTGAGGGCTATGAAGTAAAGAAACATGTCCTTTGAGGACAAATGACAAAAGGAACTTGGCTAGTGGCCTCTATTGGGGAAGAGATACCAAATGTGGCTCAATAAAGAGTTAATTAGGGACGCCTGGGTGGCTCAGTTGGCTAAGTGTCTGCCTTTGGCTCGGGTCATGATCCCAGGGTCCTAGGATCGAGTCCCACATCGGGCTCCTTGCTCAGCAGGGAGCCTGCTTCTCCCTCTGCCTCTGCCTGCCACTCTGCCTGCTTGTGCGCTCACTCTCTCTCTCTCTCTGACAAATAAATAAAAATAAAATCTTTAAAAAAAAAAAGAGTTAATTAAATGGGGAGGGATAGGGGCACCTGGGTAGCTCAGTTGGTTGAGTATCTGACTCTTGATTTCGGCTCAGGTCATGATCCCAGGATCATGAGATCAAGCCCCACATCGGGCTCCATGCTTAGCATGGAGTCTGCTTGAGGTTCTGTCTCTCTCCTTCTCTCTGTGCCCCTATCAGCCCCACCCAGCTCTCATACGCACATGCGCACTCTCTCACTCTCTCTAAATATATTAATAAAATCTTTTAAAAAAATGGGGGAGGATGGTATTTGCCAGAGGGAGGTGGGTAGGGGAATAGGTGAAATAGATAAAGGGAATTAGGAGTGCACTCATCTTGAGGAGCATTGAGAAATGCATGGGATTATTGACGCATTATAGTGTATACCTGAAACTAATAAAATGCTGTATGCTAATTATACTGCAATTTAAATAAATAAATGGGGAAGGGTGGGTGGAAATGGCAAACGATGGTCTATTCAGAAGGAAGAGATGGTGCAACGGCCCTGTGGAAAGAGAGCTGGCCAAACAACGGCCGTTATTTACCTCATTTATCTTAAGGATTTTTTTAAAGCCTGTTTGTGGCTTTAGTGCTGCCGAAACTGGGTGTTTTTCCCACACAGCACTGGGTTCCCATATTCTATCCTGGGCCATGCCATGTGGTAGGGGCTGAGAAAACAGAGAAAAAAATTAAGTAGTCTCCCTTTCTTAAAGAGGTCATAGGGATGCTTGATGGTGCTGTGTAGCAAGCGCTCTGATAGCTAAAACCCAGACATATACATTCTGCCAGATGGAGAGGAAAGTTGCTAGTGAGAAAGCTTTCCAAAAATTTAAGTTAAGAAAACGCATTTGTTATCTAATCTGAAATCTTCCAAGTATTTAATAAAGTTCATTGCTACTATGTTTCTACACAGAGTTTCTGTGTTTCTATAGCACAGTCATTGGGTGGTTATCCAGACATTGGGTCTTTTCCAAATGTCTAAGCAGACATCAGTCTTATTCAAAAAAACACAGGTTATCAGAACTAAAAATGTTCATCGCTGGATCATCAAACATACCCCTCTCATGTATCCTAGTGAGAAACTGAAGCCAGAGAAAGTCTAGTCACTTGTTCTAAGTCCCGCTGTGATTTTGGGGAGCCAGAGATGGAATCAGGTGCTTGTGTCTGT